>VDFB02058242.1:166902568-167395881 GCA_007258455.2 Sequoia sempervirens | reverse complement strand
CCCTCCCACACTCTCTCCCACTCCCACCCTCTCTCACCCTCTCTCCCATACACATAAATACATACATATAGGAATTCATACATGCATGCATACATACATTTATAGATGACACACCAGAATACATATACAAACAAACATATCAACAAACATTCAAAAAAGTGGCATTTAGCTAAAGGAAGAAATAACGTGAGCATGTTATGTGTTTCTAGATATGTTCCCGGAGAAGCAAAAATTTCAAAACTAATAAAAAACGCTAGCGCATTATAACACACTCACGTTATATTTTTCTTTTAGAATCCCCAAGCCATAGATTTGGTATTTTCTTTAGAATACCAACCCAAAGGCTTGGAGGACATTCCCAATGACCAGAGATGTGTTTTTTGCAAATTCTACAATTTTTCATATAATCGGGTTCATGCTCATCGTCAGGATTGCATCTGGTACAATATCAAAAAAATAAAACACATGGGTAATGTTAAGTTATCTCTTAGATTTCCAACGATGTAATTTTTTTTCACTTTCTAACAATGCTAGGTCTTTCATCCATAATTTCTTTTGTTTGTATGTCTATTTTTTTGTCAAAAAGCAATGTTTGATATTTTTTTGTTATAAATTAACTGTTCATCAAAATATCAAATAAATTACTTGTTTAGAAACTAGACTCCATTCTACAAATTTTAAAAAATAAAATTTTTGAAAAATGTATTAGTTTCCAAAATTTGTAGGGGAGCATGGCCAAAATTATGCTTTTTAGGAAGTGCCCACTTAGAAAATTAGTAAAAATTCAAACATTCATTAAAAAATTATTAGAAAAATTGGGCATCAACTATATGCTATTAACTAACTTCTGACTATAGAAATTTTAAAAATACTAAAAAAAATTTCAGCATGCTCAGGTCGTACAAGAGTTGTTATGTTATGTTTTTCTAACAAAAACAACAAAAATTTGTGTAAATACCTCTTTTGAACCCCTTAATATCAACCATTTTCAAAATAAATTAGTATTTTAGAAAGTAGACTCAGAGCACTTTGATCCTTTTTTTTGTTCCATCTCAAAATTTTGAGTGTAACTATCCTCAATTTCACATCCAAGGTCAACATTTCCTGATTTCAAAAAAAAAGTGGCCACTTAAGCTCCCTTTTTGGGAACCATCTTGGTGCACTTACCCATCTACCTTCATGTACTTCTCACAAATTCATTTTTGATTCTTCTAGGTTGAGACATCTAAGAAGGGTATTATCTACACTATGATAATATAGGGTGTTTGCAATGATGACATATTTTTTGGCTCATTAGATAGAGGATTTTCATTGGTTATGTAACAAATGAAGATTGAGGATTTTTTCATGAAGGTAATTATATATTTCTATATACCAAGGAGAATTAGGACCAACGATTTCATACACAAAAATTGGATTTAGGGACATCAAATGCGGAGATCAAAATATGTTCCACTAAGAACTTGCACTGATGCACATTATTGGGTATATCCAAGAGAGATCTAATGGTAGTCATTACATCAACTATTTTGTTTTGAATTCTCAAGATCTATGTAAATAAAATGTCATTGAAGTACTCCTTTACCAACATGTCATCTTTCATCTCATGCTTGTCATTAACTTGTTTGATGACTAGTTGTGAATCCCCATAGATATGTGGGCTTTTTATTTTCTACCATATAACTTCTCAAAGACTTGTGAGCAAGGCTTCATATTCAAAAATATTTTGTACAAGAGAATGTTATTTTATAGGATTTAGGTATTGTGTCACCTTAAGGTGTGATGAACAAGGCACCAACTCCTACACCATGATGTGCATAACATCCATCAAAGCACAACTTCCATGTAATAGATGCATCCAACATAAATATTGCTTCATTGGAACTCTGATATGAGAGGTTGAAATGCTTGTATACAAGCATCAAACAGCTGAATTGTGATGAATTGTCCCTTTATGGATTTCCTTTCCACATATTCAATGTTGAACTCACTAGGGAGAATTATCCATTTCGCCAGTCTACCTATGAGTATGCTCTTGTTGAGTAAGTACTTCAATGGATCTATTTTCGCTATCAACATGCTTGGTAGATTTAACATATAGTTCCTTAGTTTTTGTGTAGCAAAAATGACATCAATACATACTCGCTCTATGGGAGTATAATTTATTTCATATCCAATAAGTGTATGATTGATATAATAAATATCTCTTTCTTTTCTATCCTCATTGTTTTATGCTAGGAGAGCCCCTAGTTTTGATGATGTAGCTGATATGTATAAGATGAGTGGTTTCTCATTGAAAGTTGGCATTAGTACTAGTGGTGACATTAGATAATATTTGATTGTATAGAAGGTCTACTAACAAGAATCAATCCATAAAGGGACATCCTTGTGAATAAAGTACTGAAATGGGTGGCACTTGTATGTTATTTGTGCTATGAACCTATGGATAGACTACAGTTTACCCTTGGTAGGCTCCTTAGTTTTGTTAAATTTGAAGATTGCAACATATTTATGATTGCTTTCACCTTTGTGAGATCAAACTCTATTCCTCTATGTGAAATAATGTATCCAAGTCTAGTTTTCTTGAAATTATTACAACCACAACTGGAAATTAGGATAGAAATTCATTATAGAAACTAATGAATTAAATCAAACAACCACAATATTCAATTCAATACTACAATGCAATTCCCAAATTATTCAATAGAGAACAAGAATCATGAATTCAAATGAATAAAGATATTATCTCACCCATTTTGTCTTGAATTACCTCCATTGTACCTTTTCACTATGCTATGCTCTCAAAATATTCATGCACTTCATTTGCCAAAATCTCAAATGTGTTTGAATATCACAAAGTCATAAAATCTCCAAAGTTTGTGGTTTAATTAGAAAGATGTAGGATGTTTTCTTTTATAGGAATTGAGATCATAGAAATGATCCAAATTAAGAGTTGCTAGATTATTATTAATGATCAGGATTGAAAGGCATAATTAGATCAATTAGTTAACTCATTGCATGAGAATTCAGGTGAACTAAAATTTATTATTGGAGGAATGTGCAAGATATAATAAAATTTTATTTATTGATAGATGATGTTGACATGAAATAGGAGAATTAAATAATTAATGCAATTACTTAATTTAAAAGAGCTGTGAACATGGAGGATTAAATGATTATTTAATCTAGAATTAGGAGAGTGGATTAATTAAATAATTAATAATTATTATTTAATTTAAGAAGGGTATTGAATGTCAATTAAATAAGAAAGGATAATTATTTAATTAAAATAGAATAATAAGTGAAGTTAGTGATGTAATTAATTAAATAAGATTTATTTAACTAATTAGGAAGAATAATGTTAATTCTAGGACATTATTCAATAAATAGTATTTATTTAATTAGTTAGAAATGCTGAATTAGGGTGAATTAGATAAATAATATAAAATAACTTAATTAATAGAATAATACACAATTTGATAATAATTATATAATAAGGTATTATTTAATCATTTAGGGAAAAAGAGTGAAAATTAGTAAAAAGGTGTTGCTCATAGATCAAGACAATTTTAGGTAAGTATTTAAATATGCTTATTTGAATATTTAAAAATAAGATCTTAGAACATTAAATAATCAAATATCTAGAAAATTTAATAAATTATAACATATATACAAATTTATATCTCTCATTTCTTTCTATCCACAATTTTATGTAAATCTCATTTTCTTTCTCTACATTTTTCTAAAATATATAGAATTTTATTATATATTTTAGAATATATTTATTAAATTATATAAAGAAAACTTTTGATACTAATATTTTAATTAAAAATCTAAATATATAAATAATTTAATCCACTAAAATATATAAAATTCATTTTCAAATAATCTATTAAAATGATGCATAAAGTGATGATGCATTAATTTATTTGAGTGTGGAATAAGTGTTGTCACTTGAAATTGCACCTTGCTGCACAAGAGGTTAAGCATTCTAGTGAACCAATGGAGTTAACCTCAAGTTGTGGGACCTTGAAAATGAGGTTAGATCTTTGGAGAAGGTTGAATTCCTTTCTAAACTAGGTGCAATGAAGGCTAGTCCAACCCAGTGCTAGAAAGTTCGAACTATGAATTGGAGGAGGAAAATGGTAGAAGGAGAAAAGCATAAAATAAAGGAAATAGTGATGCACCAAGTTTAATGTGTTTCTTTTGACTTGTGATTGTATAAAGCATCAACAAAACCACTAGAAAATCTCACAAAAATCTCTATTTGACTAATTTTATAAAGAAAACATGAAGTCTAAGGTCTAAAATATCTTAAAAGGGGTGCATATTAAACACAATTAACACTCGCAGTAGATTAGCACACTCATATAACTTGTAAAAATGATGAAAAATCATGCATGCAAAGAGGTATCAGATGTTTGAGGATGAAATTTGGATGCACAAAAACCTGCACACCATGCCTCTGCAATAAATGTCATCCCAAAATCCCTCCAAAATACACCCATGAAATTAGTGATTTAGGCATGGGGAAAGAAAGGGAGGACAATAATAAGAAATAAATGGGAATTGGTGCCCATAAAATGAACCAAAAACCTCAAAAAGTGTAATAAATATCATCCTCAAGCCTCAAAAGTGGAACAGGTAGGTGAGAAACTCACTAGAGAATTAATGGTGCCACTATGAAAAAAGTGTTGAAATAAGAAAGATTGAGGCATCAAGCTCAAAAGGAAACCCTTGCTAGATTTGGAATTAAATGGCTTCGACTCTCAAATATGTGTTCTTTTTGGAGGCCATGCATCAAGCCTACATCATACCACTAGCTACATGGTGTCAAATGTTGTACCTTGAGCGCCAGGAGTACCACCTGGCCTCTGTTGAAGATGCATGCTAAAGACTAGAAGAAAGAATGTTGAAGCCATGAAGACTGGAACTCGTTGGGGTTAGCTTGTCGGATTACCTCATACCATTGGATGGTAAGTGGTAAGGGGAAACCTTGATCTTTGAACCCTAAAAATCTAATACTTAGAAAAATTTTGATGGAAGGATTTAGGGAGAAAGGAGGGAGGCGAGAGAATGAAGGGAAGGAAGATGTGGGAATTCAAAGAAAAGAGAAAACCCAATCCCCTATCCCTAAAAGATAATTGAAGATCAGAGATTAGGGGTTCATCTTATTGCTTACCATGAGAGAGCAAAGCCTAAAAGTATGAAAAATAAGGACTTAGTCAAATTTTGGAAAAATTGGTGAGATGTTAGGGAAGAAAATGAAAATAACTTGGAAGAAATCTAGAGGGGGAAAGATTTGGGAGGTCGGTTATTGGGAGCATGCCTTATGGCTTACCATTTTCCACAAAGTGGTAAATAGTAAAGGGGATGAGAAAAAATTGACACATGAAAATAAAACATTTAGTCACTTTTTTGAGAGCATATTGGTAATTGAGGGTCAAAGGTTAGGCTTACCTCCTACCTTAAAAAAGATAAGGTGTAAAGGGGAAGGAAAATGTACAACCCTTGAAAGATCAACACTTAGTTAATTTTTAGAAGGAAGAGAGCTTGTAGAGGGAAAGGAATAAGCCTGATGGGTGAAACCTAAAAATTTAAGGAGAGAAATGGAAATAAATGAAAAGAAAGGAGAAAAAGTAGGAAAAGACCAACCAACAACATGAAACTTAACACTTATCCAATTTTATAGGACCTTTTCAAGGGAGACTCATGTGGTATGCCCTTTTGGCTTCCTTTAATGGTTTAATTGTTGGAAAAATGACTCGATTATCTATATGTTGTCATTGATGTCACCATGTTGGTAGTTTTCTCTGGTACACTAAACTGGTGCATATGACTATCTTATCTTCCCTAGTGGTTGATCTAGTATTTTTGGTTGCCCATCTAGTATTCTAGTCAACACTTCTCTACAATTGACAATTTCTAGTTGCAGTTTTGGGAAACTACTAATGGATGTTAAAGGCATGCATGATCAAGTATTTTTGTGTTCTTTTACTCATACAATGAAGTGACATTATTCTATTGGTTGCACTGAAGACTATTATTGGCCAACTTGTTAAGATAATTTTGATATGATATGAAAACTTATGTGGGATCTATTTATTGGTCCAAGCCAAAATATTGTAATGTGCTAATGGTTAAAGCATTTTGAAAATACTTTGTGGAGCCGATGGTTGATATCCTTTATAAATAAATTGTATCTAACTAGGCTAGCCTAATTAGTGCTTCTGATAGAGATTGGGTAAATATATAAGTATATGGTAAACAATTTGATATAGAGTGTGTGAATGTGTGTGTGAGTATATGTGTGGAAGTGCAATGAGTTTGTAAAAAAGTGATAGAAGAAATAGTGAAGAAGTAATTAATGTGAAGGTGTGATCAGAAAGGAAATAGTTGTGAGCACATCTAGAACTATATCAACACATAATACATGCATTTTTCCATTTCATTTTTGGTTGTAAAGCCTTCTTGTATTTTTGTATAATTCTTTGTAGGTAGTGAGCCTCTTTATTGGATAGTGAGTCCTTTGTAGGCAGTGAGCCTTTGTTCTTGGACAATGAATCCTTCTTTTGGCCATGAGCCTCTTTTTGAAAATACTATACTATTTGAGTTAACCCTCACTATGGTTTTTCCCTTATTGGGTTTTCCATGCAAAAATATACTGTTCATTGAGTTGATTTACTTTATGTTATTTGTATTTCATGCTCATATTTAATAACATAATAGTGTGGTTAAAGATTTGATAAGTGACAAATTTTTAAGGTTGAATTTATGTGACAACTATTTCAACCCCCCTCTTAGTTGTCTTCTGCCTATTTAACAATTGGTATGAGAGCTTTTGGTTCCTTGTGTAGATCCTAATCACTTAAGGAGGATCCTGAAGATTTGTTGAATGGATGATAAAGGAGAGCTCCAGACTACTCTTGAAAATCTTGATAAAGTCCAAAGAGAAAACCAAGATTTGAAAGAGAATATTGATGAAGCAAATGAATGTGTTAAAAAATAGAAGGAATAGTTGAAGAGATTTAAGGAAAGACACATAGAAGTAGGTGAACAACTAAAACAAGAGATAATTTGATTGAAAGTGGCAATAGAAGAAATGAAGAGGATTGTAGAATGACTGAATACAATGGTACAAAACAAGTCTAATGAATGTTTCAGATTCGACAAAGAAATAGTAAACTTAAGAGTTGAACTAGAGAAGGCTAAAATCTATGAAAATAATTTTAGGTCTAGCTCTAGTAAACTTGAATAATTGCTTGCAGGACAAAAACCATGTAAAGACAAAGGTGGGTTAGGAGTTGATACTAATGAAAGTTCTAAAGATGTGAAGAATAATCAAGGCAAGAGGAAATGGAGAAGGAATTTTGAAAGAAGACCTCTTGTGAGATAGCTTAATGCACAAAGGTACCCCTCTTTTGATGGTGTTTTATTTTCTTGGAACAAATATGGTCATAAAGCAACTGAATGCAGGAGTAGAGAAAACTAGTTTTCTGGCTCTATTTCTAGAAAATGTTTTGAATGTGGGAATTTTAGACATAAGTCTACAAAATGTAGATCTCATATCAGTTTGATCAGTCGGATAATGAGGAATAAGTTTAATGAAGGAAAAATGAATCAATTCTTTAATGGATATTGCTATACCTACAATAAATTTAGACACTGAGCGAATCAATGTGGAACAAGGAATAATGGAGGATAGTCTAATCAGAAAGGTGTGATCTATTATAATTTTAACAAACCTAGAAATATATCTAAAGTTTGCAAAGGAAAGAAGTACGCTCTGGAAGAGAAGAGCGAACCGGTAAAGAAGAGTGGCAAAGAAGAGATGATGCAAGAAATGGATAGGTATGGAAGAAGAAAGAAGAAGAGAAATCTAAGACTCCTAATGTGTCTACACCCTCATCCGGTATAGATGACTTGTTCGAAATTTAGACCTAGCATGGTCTTAGGGGGATAATTTTTAGAAGATCATAAAAACCCCCTAGAATAATGGTGTGTCAGAAGATAGCACGTGATTGTATTATGAAGGATGTCTATTCAAAGGTGTTGGAAAAGGAATTAGAGAAAAATATGTTGGTATAAGGATTTGTAGAATGAATTAAGGTTTTTTTTGTGCTAAGTGAAGTGTGTGTTTAGCAAATTTTTGTGTTTTCTACATTTAATGCACTAAAGGAAAACTCGACGATGGATAAGTAAAAATTTTGGTTAATTGTGCATCTAAAGTCTTTGGGAGGTGCTCTGAAGAAATATTGAGGCATGCTCGAAGTCTTTTTGAAGGGAATTCAAAGAAATTATATCAAGTAATCTAAAAACCTTTTACTCTGTTTATGAAACCTAAAAGAAGAAAATTAAAGAAGTATCGTTAGATTTCAAGAAAGCAATGGATAGTGGTTTGTGTAGTGTTACCTCTCTGAAACTAAAAAGGGTCGAAGTAGAAGAATATGATGATAGGAAAATGGAGGAAATTGAACTAGGGTTGAGCGAAGTTGAATTAAAGAATATAAAAACCCTAGGGATGGATTTATGGACTAAATTTTTGTGGATTATAGACAAGTCATCATGTTCTTGTTGAACTATTTTAAGGATGGAAACATTGTTTTGCATAAACCCTACTTGATCTTGAAGGAAGCAATTGAAGTGATCACTGGATTATGCAGCATTGGAGAACTTATTGGAAAGAAAACTGTGAAGTATAAAGATATGGTGGAGCTGATTGGCATTGGTAGAGATCAAAGAGCACTTTTGATTGATAAACTTGCTAACTTGGTCATTAGGTATGTTGCATATAGTATTTCATACAAAATTTATTTTAGAAATTGTGAAAGCTCAACTTTGGCTATTATCGTACATATTTACCGCATGATTTTTAAAGAGAATAAACAGTTTGATTTACCTAGCTTGTTACTTGACAATTTGCTTTAAAATGTTCAAATGTCATTGATCAAGAATTATCCCTTTCATTTCGGATCCTTGTTGGTATGTCTAGTGTTTAACTTTCTGAATTCTCTACCGGGAAAAGATAATGTGATGTGGGAATCTAGTATCCCTATTGGAAAAAAAAATTACAGACATCTAGAGTCTTTGGAAGATATTGAAAATATGTGCAGAATGTATTTCTCATCCTTGCAAGCAAACCCTTGCTCTGGTATTTCTGCATCAAGTTGATTCGAAGTGGGATTTTCCTCTAGAAAAAGAAAAATTGAGGTTGTTATTAGTGATTCCCCTCCGAAATTAGAAAAGAGAAAGGAAATGACTAAAGACATCATTGATATTTTAGATGAGAAGGAGAAATAATATCTGACTGGAACTGAGTCCCCTGATCCTAATGATATCCAGTCTATGATAATTGAAGGGAAAATGAAGAAGATTGGTGAACTATGAGATGTTGCCTCACCTATTAACAGAATAAAAATTGATGATGCGCTGGTAGATTATCTACTTTGGAAAGGTGTTGAAGTATCTGTTGTTTCTGATTTCTTGCCAAAACTTGGATTGAGATTGTTGAAGAAAGGATGTTGCTTGAAGGTCTAGAAGGATGCAAAATGAGAATCTAGGTTGAAAGGAGATGCATTGACTAGGATGATTGTGCAAACAAAGAAGTGCGCTAAAGAAATTTTAGATGTTTACAAGTATTGCCTTTAGTGGCATGTAGTTGTTGTAGTTTTGGAAGTATAATTGAAGTGATTGAAGCCGGAGTGAATGACATTTGAAATAATTTTGATATATTTGAAGATAAAGAAGGGAAGCAAAGGATAAGAGTTATAGAACTATAGGTTGAACTAATCATTACACAAAGACATAGAGATGATATGACAAATACCTTTTGGCTTCTTAAAGAAATTTTTGAAGCCCTGTTAGAGTATCTTTTTCAAAATTCTTATTGATGTTGAAGATCTTGAGAAACAATATTCTTTTGTAGATTAGTCACCCTCTTTTACTCTATTTGGATTATTGGAAATAACATACACAAAAATGGAGTTTGTTGTTTTTAACTGGAAGAAGTTGTACCCAGTTCTCAAAGAAAGGTATAAGAAGGTGTTTCAGGTGAAGAATGTCATCTTCACTTAATTATTATATTCGTTAAAGCTCCGGATTGATGGATGTTTTGAATTGTTTGGAAAATGTTTTGAATTTTTGATGTCACCATGTTTACACTCATTTTTAATTCCCTTTTCCATTGATGTCAAAGGGGGAGAGTGTTGGGATGGAGAGAGTTAAAAGTTGTTTAGGAAAGGAAACTTTTTGTTTACATGTTGCCATCAATGACAAAGGGGGAGATTGTTGTCCAAGAATGACTAGATTATCTATATGTTGTCATTGATATCACCATGTTGGTAGTTTGGTCATGTACTCTAAAGTGGTGCATATGACTATCTTATCCTCTATGGTGGCTGATTTAGTATTTTTGGTTTCCCATCTAGTATTCTTGTCTTCCTTCTCTGCAGTTGATAGTTTCTCGCTGCGGTTTTGGGAAACTACTGATTGATGTTAAAGGCATGCATGATCAAGTAATTTTGTGTTCTCGTGATCATACAATGAAGTGACGTTATTTTGTTAGTTGCATTAGAGACTATTCCTTGTTGACTTGTTAAGATAATTTTGATATGATATGAAAACTTATGTGCAATATATTTCTTGGTCCAAGCTAACATATTATAATGTGCTAATGGTTAAAGCATTTTGAAAATACTTTGTGGAGTTGACAATTGATATCCTTTATAAATAAATTGCATCTAATTAGGCCGACCTAATTAGTACTTGCAATGAAGATTGGGTATATATATAAGTATATGGTGAATAGTTTGATAGAGATTGTGCGAATGTGTGTGCGCAAGTATATGTGTGGAAGTGCAGTGAGCCTATAGGAGAGTGACAAAGGAAATAGTGAATAAGTAATCAATTTGAAGGTGTGATTAGAAAGGCAATAGTTGTGAGCACATTCAAAACTATATCAACACATAATAGGTGCCTCTTTCTAGTTCATTTTTTGCTATAAAGCCTTATACTATTTTTGTATAATCCTATGTAGGTAGTGAGCCTCTTTGTTGGATAGTGATTCCTTTATAGGCAATGAGGCTTTGTGCTTGGAGGATAGTGAGTCATTCTTTTGGAAATGAGCCTCTTTTTGAAAATACTATAAAATGTGAGTTAACCCTCACCACATTTTTTCCCTTATTAGGTTTTCCACATAAAAGTTAGGTGTTCATTGAGTTGATCTACTTTCTATTATCTATGTTTCATGCTAATATTTAATAATAGAATAGTTTGGTTAAATATTTGGTAAGTGATAAATTTTTAAGGTCGAATTGATGAGACAACTAATTCACCCCCCCACTCTTAGTTGTCTTGTGCCTATTTAACATTAATAACTATGCCTTTAGGGATATGACTTAGAGATTGAACATATGCACTAAGTAGATATCTCACTCATCATGAAGGTGCATTTCACTTATCAACCCAGGGATGTAAACTTGAAATGGGTTAGCACTGTATGTGCACTAGGAATTTGTTGAAATCATCCATAAATTAGGAAAGAAACAATGTTGAAAATAAAGTGTTGTAAGTAAATCAACTTAAACAATGAACTTAAATCAAAATTTGCACTAAGCATTAACAACTAGGTTGGAAATGAAGGATATAATTGAAAATCTCAGCAAACAAATAGGAAACTACATTATCTACCTTGGCCACAGGAACAGTCATAGAATGGAATTTTAGTGGCTGTAGGAACAAATAGTTGTTGAAATTTAAACTAACAATTGAATAGAAAATAAATTTTAAACCAATAGATGAAATTCTCACCAAGTGGGACCCCTTGGGTGAGTCTCCCTTACACTAACTCAAATGCAACAACTCAAAATGTCATATTATTTCTTGAAAGCATAAGTACAACATCTCAGCAATAGAACTATAAAACTAGAAAATGTGAGTACAAACTCAGAATGTCCAACCTTACCAAAAGGAGCATCTAACCATTATTTATAGAGAGAAACTACTGACTAACCCTAACTACCTAGGTAGTCAACTCCATCAAAATAGGAGGATGCTACTTATTGAAAACATAGAAAAAGATGGAGGAAGTTATCCATGCGCTAAATTGGTCAAAGCAGACTTGCTTCAATGGGAATATAGCACAACACACTCCCTAGATTTAGTCAAAAAAAAAAAATCCCATTAAAAAGGTGGTTACATTATTTTATTTTAGTTAGGAATTTTCCTCAATGAGAGTTTTCCTGCTTTGAATTCTTAATGATCAACTTCATGACTTCTTGGTAACCGCCCAACTGGAAATAATTTTCCCACATAGAAAGCTTTGTTGACATCAACATTTTAGTGGAAACCTGCACAATAGCATTAGCATGTACAAACAAATGTATATCTATAATTTCCCTAGTAACATTCATCCAACCACTAGTAAATTCAACATAGATAATCCTCATAGCATGATAATGTCATTGAAGTAACAAAGATAAAGCTTATATCCAAAGTCTATGGTTTTAAGGAAAATATCAACAACCAAGTGTCAAAGTCTATGATAGCAACAATAAATATGTAATGGACCCTATCAAAATTGTGCCATTAACTGAGCTCATCATTCCCTCCAATCTAACGTTTTGCTAGTCTTTTAGCAAAAGGAGCACTATTCTTTTGCCTAGTTAATGCCTTGAAGTTAGCTTCTACTAGTTGTCCAACATCAGTATCTATGGTGTTTGAATCAAGATCCCAATAGAATGCTTGTTTTTTCTCTAGTTTGTTTCATCTTATCCTTTCTATAGCTATGTCATACTAGTAGAACTTGTAATCTAGCATATGCCATAATAATGTAGGTGGCTCAAATTCTAGGGGAATCCAAAAATGATGCTTCCTTCTACCAATTTGTATGTAACTGTCAACCCTTTTGCATATTGTAGCATAGTTATGTAAAGAGTGGGGTTCAACCTATTTCAACTCTTCTGACAATTTTTTCCACCTCTGTGTTAAATATCCCATTACTAATTTTCCAATGGTTTCAGATACCTTCTCATATTATTTGTAGGTTTCTTCTCTGATGGGCATACTCTTTTTTTTGTAGCTAGGGCAGTAAATAATTTGGGTGTGTAGGATCATGATGCACCAAAAAGTGGTGATATGATGGGTATGTGTAGGGTATGTGGCTGAGGACTTTTTTTTACCCAAAATTGATGAAACAAAAAGGGTTTTTAAAGGAGATTCTTAGCTTTCCACCAATATAAACTATACTTTACTTTGAATTTAATAAATAATTATTATTCATTTTCTATTTGAATTATAAAAAAAGTCCTGATTGATAGGCTGATTGAAAAACATTTATAACTTTGAAACGATATAAAATTTTTTGAATCCAAAACATGCGTTAGATTCTATGCTTTGCATACTATAGGATTAAGAAAATGAAATTGAATTTCATGAAATTTTGACCAAATTAAGGTAGTCAGACATACGAGTTTTTATTTTTAAAAGTTGTAATAAAGAATTCATAATTAATTATTTACTTGGAAAAAATTACAAAAAAATATGCATCACATTGGGACATGAGTCCTCTACTTATATCTAAAATATTATAAAAAATATTATCATTTTATTGTGGTTAGGGTGGTCAGATAGACGTCTACTTATTTTTTCCCTAAAATTTAAGTACTATTGCATTGAAATTTCAAATTTTCACGAAATATATTTTTATTTTTTAAAAATAAACCTAGTAGTTTAAAAACTACATTCAATTTTCTACAAATTCTATTCTTACATACTTTTGAAATAATATAGATAACTTATTTAAATTTTTATGTCAAGTTGCCTAACTTTGAAGTTCTACATTTTTCGCCACTAAAGGGCCTGTTTTTTCCATGATGATCGTACACATACCCATTTTGTTCCATGTCATGAAAATATCTCGAGGGTTACTAGATTCAGCCCTAAGAGGTAGTGGAGTATGAAATTCCCTTTCCCTGTAAGTTCTATATTGTTGTCCCTGACTAATCTCATTTTGAATCCAAGACATAAATACCCTCAAATGGAGGTCTCCACTATACAACAAGGGATTTCAATAATGATCATCAGACAAAACATAATTGTGTAGGTATAATTCACATAATAAATTTTTAACATCAAGAGGAGCAAGCTGATAAACCTAGAAAAATTCATGTGGAGTGTCAAAAGTAGGACTCAAACCTGAAATGATCTTTGATAGCTTAAAGGAAAGATTTTGCTCCTTCAAGTGCAAGGCATACACTCTAGGAGGAGTTCTACATGCTAGAATTTTGGGTATTAAATCTACCACATTATCTACCCTTTCCTTCAAGAAAACAATTTTTGCATTCTTCTCTTCAATCTTTGCATTCTTCTTTTTAATCTCATTTTGCAGCTTGCACTTTTCCTTTTTCCATTCTTCTTCCTTTCTTTGCATCTCACTCCATAATTTTAGAGCTATCTCATTCGATGAAAAGGAAAGAGGTTTATATATTCCTACCAAAATCTTCCCTGGCACTGATTCTTGTTGTTCACATATAACCAATTGCAGTGATTCAGGTTGTTCATCTTGCTTAGGGTGCAGGAACTCTCGATTCTCATTTTTCTCTTGCTGTAGGGGTTTCACTTGTTCTGCAATGGCAACAAGCTATGAAAATATAATATCTACCTATTCTTCAAAAATATCTTTTTCCTCAACATTCACCTGCCTCATTAGGGCTTCTGTCTCCTCCCTAGATATTTTTCTAAGCCTAGGGGTTCTCTTTGGAGGTGCACTAGTGGCTGGCCTAACTGATTTTAATCTCTTAGGAGGGTTTTTGTCTTTTCCTTTAGTTGCAAGAGGAACAGTTATCAACCTTTCATTTCATAGGGCTTGGTGTTTGTTTTTCTACCATTTTCTTCTTGGCCTTTCCCTTTCTCATTTTTTCTTCTTTCATTTGTTCCTCTTCTCTCCTAAGGGAAACCCTAGTTTTAATTGTGGTTTTGGTAGGGACATTATCATCAGAATCTAAGGATGAACTTTCCTCACCTAAATATTCTGACTCAAAAGAATCAATTTCAATAGCTTTCTTAGCTACATGAGGGTTTGAACAGTGTTTTCCCTAGAGGTTGATGCTCTAGGAGTAGTTTCAACAACCCTCTCTTCACTACTGTCTCTAGGAGGTTGAGACTAACCTCTAACATGTTTTGGTCTAGATTGATCAATGTTTAAAAACTCATCCCATGTCATATCAGATACTTCATGTAGATAATTTTTCACTACTAATTTGATTAAATAATTGTAAGAGATAGAATTATCCCTGCCTTTCTATGTTTTAGATGCCATGATGGCAAGGAGATGATATAGCACATTGGTCACGTTCATTCTTTGTCCATACCTCATATGGTTTAGGAGCTTGAACTGTACAAAATGGAGGCATGATTAGTGGCCCTCGCAAGTGATGTACTTTACAATTTAGATAGCTACTTGTCTCCATGGCTTTGGGAGATACATTCTCTTCATACTTTGTTTATCCACCACCAATGGAGGGTCACTACGTTTAGTAAATTCAGCCCTAGCTCACCTTGTATCTTTTGTAGCAAGGTATGGATCACCATCATTAGGTAAGCCCGTTACCTCTACAATTCTTTCCTTAGTAACAATCACCTCCAACCATTTTACCATTGCCTTCCCCTCAAAGAATGTTTGTGCAAATCCCTACGCAATGTCTACATTGTAACGGTTGAGATTCAAGAAATATTCAAGCTGTCTGCAATTTGTAAATTCTACCAAAGAAGGTGCATCCTACATTACCACATTATGAACTGTGGGTTCATTCTGAATTATCTAACCACCCATTTTTCAGCTACCTACAATCAAACAAACACTCTGCTAAATTTCCTTTTCCTACAATCTCTTTTTGAAAACCCCAACTTCTTCTTCCTTGAACTCTTCCTTTTGTCATGATGATTCTAATGCCATGTAGCTCACAAAATTAATTTTGTTGTGTGACATTTGAAATTATTTCTAGGCAATAAAGATTCAATAATGAGGGGTATTATCAAAAGAAATGACAATAGTTCAGTGAAATTTCACACATGCAATCCATCACATCAATTTACATTCAAATTGGTTCAGTTTAAATTTGTTGATATGGATGACACATGGACTTTTGAGTTGACACTCCCCCCCAACCTAATTTACAACAAGTGTCCACACAAGCTGGTTGATAATTATGATTGGACAAGGCGGGGTACAATTTCATGCTATGTAAAATATCTACATTTAATTACAGTAATTAAAGAAATTCACTAAAGCTAATAAATATATAAGATTTTTTTTGCACATATTTGAAATCTTGGAGTATCTTTGCAAGGAATGTGGATAAAATACCAATTACCTTTAAGAAGTATGGTTGAGAAATTAATGTAGTGATGATGAAATGGAATGAAATTATTGAAAAGAGGAGTAATTGTGGATTTATGGAATAGAGATAAGACGGTGATGGATGGGCGGGTGGGTGGATTAATGAAGAAGTGGACTCCCACAAAAGTGAAAGTCTTTATTATGAAGTGGTTGCATGTATACTTGGATCAGTCAGAAGGAGGGGCATTAGGTTCACTTCCTTCGGCTATAGGAAGTTCAAAGGTTGAGTGTTGATTAAATTGCTACATGAATTCTTCCTTGGATGTTGGCTTGTGATACAATCTTAGATGGTGACCATTGACTAGAAGTTTGAATTGGATAGTTTCAATGGTGGTGAGTTGTACACCTCATATGGTCCCAACCATCTCTAAGTCTAAAATTTATGTACATTGTCTTGATACCTGGAGTCATAAAGGAGTGCCCAGTCACCAAGCAAAAAATTCTTTTCCTTTATGTAATTATCATGCCATTGACCCTTTGATTTTGCACTACCTCAATATGATGCAAGGTTTTCTTTCTCATCTCATCCAAATTTTTTAACTACATGATTCTTTCCTTTTGTTCCTTAGAGATATCCATATCCAAGTCTAGTGTAGTCCTAAGAGTCTTATGCTCAAACTCAATGGGTATCATAACTATCTTCCCATATAGTAATTCAAATGGAGTGAAACCCGTGGTTATTTTCCAGGTGGTCCTATAGGCCCAAAGAGCTTCTAGTGGCCTATTTTCCTAGTCTCTCCTATGAATAGCCACTATTTTTTGTCAAAATTGCCTTAATTTCCCTATTGATCACCTTGGATTAGCCATTGGCCTGAGGGTGATAAGGATTAGACTTCTTGTGCCTCACATTATATATTCATTAACTAGTGTTGTGATAAGGGTTGACGTAAATTGAGCCCCTTGATCAGTCAATATCTCCCTTGGAACCCCATAAGGAGTGAAAATTTCATCATAAAAAAATTATGCAAACTTATTATCTCATACATGCTTCATTGATTTAACCTCAACCCACTTGGTTACATAATAAGTGCAAACCAAGATATATGATTTTACCATTTGATGGAGGATCAATGGGTCCTACAAAATCTAGTCCCCATTTATCAAATGGAGTGATTACTACCTAGGGATAAAGGGGAATCTCATCAGATTTGGTTGCCCAACCAATCTTCTGCCATCTATCACACTTCCTTGTATACTTTCCTACATCCTTATGAAGTGTGGGCCAACAGTATCTTTCATTAAGGATCTGCATGGCTATTCTCTTGGCTGCAAAATTCCCTCCACAAGGTTTATTGTGAAATACATGCAATATATCATATGTCTCATCTCTTTTACACATCTCCTCATGACATGGTCTGGTCCAGTGTAGAAAAAATAGCCTACAATCCATAAAATATGAAAGGTTTTCTCAATGAGTACCCTTCTCTCTTTTGGAGAGAAATTAAGAGGTACTTTACCTGTAACCAAGTAATTAGTTATGTCAAAATGCCAAGGAGTATGCACACTGATGGATACAAGATTTTCATCAAGGAAAGAGCCCTCAATGAATTGATTATGTTCTAATGTAGTCAGTCTAGAAAGAAAGTCTACTACAACATTTGATTTTCCTTGTTTATCAACAATGGTGATGTGAAACTACTGCATCAATAATAACCATCTTGCTAGTCTGTTTGAAATGTGGGGCTTATTCATGAGGTATCTTATTGTTGCATGGTCTATATGAATAAAAGTATGATACCCTATTATGTAGTATCTGAATTTGTTAAAATGCATAGATGACTATCAACATTCCTTTTTCTATCATTGTGTAATTGAATTCAGACCCTTGTAGGACTTTTCTAACAAAATAGATTACATTCTCAATGTTTCCTTCTTTCTATCCCAATACAAATCCTACAACATAGTCTGATGCATCTATATGAATGTGAAAGGAAGATACCAATTAGGACCTTTGAGTACAAGAGTATGGGTTAAGGTTTCTTTTAGATCGAAGAATTCCTTGTCACAGTCCTTTTTCCACTAGAATTCAACATCTTTAGTGAGAAGATTGTACAATGGTACTGCCATTTTGCTGAAATCTTTGATAAAATTCCTATAGTAGCCAGCATGAACCAAAAAACTTCTAACATCATTTTTCTTTGCAAAAGTATATTAGTAATCACTTCAATCTTTGTTGGGTCTATTTGAATTCCCTTTTTAGAGATGTAGTTTCCAAGGAATACTCCTTCCTACATCATCATGAAACACTTCTCACTATTCAATGATAGGTTATGGTCTTCACATCTCTATAAGACCTTCCTTAGATTTTCTAGAGCTTTTGTAAAATTAGCACCATAGGTGGTAAAATCATCCATATAAATCTCCATGTACTCATGTGATATGTCTAAAAATATACTAATGACTACCCTCTGGAGAGTTGTAGGTGAATTACATAAGCTGAATGGAAGCACTGAGTAGGCATATGTCCCCCATGGATAGGTAAAAGCATTCTTCTCTTGATCCAGTCCCTTCATATTATGGTATCCCATGCAAATGCATGTTGGTGGATTTTTAGTAGGTTTGTCAATGACAACAGTTATTCTCGACTTAGCTTACTATTGATATTTATATGTTTTCTTTTTTACACTTGCACTTGTGTGGTTAACTCTATCATAGCTACTTCATTATCACTTGGAATTTTTAATTCATGTGGCAATAATGCATGAAGCATATCAGTTACTATAGGAAGTTTAGTTGCAAGAGGAGCAGGCAGTAGTGTCTTCACTGAACTAGGAGAACCAAATTCATGAGTAGATGATTCTTCATGTACCTCACAATAGTTTTGAATTATGTGGGATATCACTTCATCTTCTTCCTAGAGCTACATGAAAGAGCTTCTACCTAACATCATAAGTGGTGCCACTGAATTGACTTCCTCGGCCTCTTCACCAACATGTGGCCATATGGGGTTATCCATCTCATGAGAGGGTTGAGTAGAAGGGTAGAGAACAAGATTTTTGATGCTCTTCCCATAGAAAATAGTCATGTCCCCTAACCGACATCCAATGTAGGAATCTTTTGTGGCCAACCATGGCCTTCCTAAGATAATGGGATACCCACCTAGTGTAGCTTTAGGAGAAAGAATCATAAAATATGTTGGGTACTCCCAAGAATCTAGAGTTAACACAAGGTCCTCTACTATACCATTAAGTTTAGTAGTGGAACTATTAGTAAGCTATAGGATAGTAGGAGTAGGTCTCATGTTTGCAATATTTAGTTGCTATAGGATATCCTTAGTAATCACATTTATTGTTGTCCCCAAGTTAATCAAAGAATTACTATTTGGATTCCATTTATGACAACTCCAACCATAGGAAAACCTGGGTTAGTGTATTTGGGAACTGTAACTTTTCCAAGAATGATGTCTGCTAACTTTCCTACCACATGAACTGTGGTGGGGTGTTTCTTTTTCCTCGCTAGTTTTTTGAGGCATGCCTCTTTGATTGCTTTTCCATATATAGGGACACATTTTATGGTTTGAAATAAAGGTATCTTGACACATATTTGTTTCAACTAATCTAGAATGTCAAATATTGGTTCCTCCTTTTCTTCCTTTTGTTTAGCAACCTCTAACCTTTGAGGAAATGGTGGATCTTGGGTAGTCTGCTAAACTAGAACTAGTTTAGGATTTTTAGGCACATTAGGTTGAATGGGGACATTCAGAGGCTCATCTTCTTCCACAAGAAGCTTGGTGATAATAGGAGTGGAAGGAGCTAGCAAATTAGTTCTTGAACACAAGTGGATGTCACTCACACTCATAGCATATGCAATAAATTGATTAGGATATGCAGACTATACTAGTTGTTGTTGTGGTTTGTTATTTGGGTTAGGTGTGGGCTAAGCTGGTAACTAAGTAGGAATAGGTGTGCTTGAACTTGAGCTAGTAGGGGGAGGAATTATAGCAAGTTTTTGGGGTTGTGAAGGTGGTTGCATGTAACTAGTTTCCTAGTTTGGCCATTTCCTCCATTGGGATGTTTGTTGCCAATTTCCTAGAGGTAGTTGCCAATTCCCCTGAAACTATTTCTAATTCCCCTAAGGTTGTTTCCACTAGGATGGAGAGTTTTGGTGATTAGGCTAGGTATTTGGAGGGTTATTCCAAGGATGAGGTGGATATCATCCATAGTTGGATGGGTATGGGGGTTACGATTGGTTACCAGATGCATAAGAATTGAAATACAACCCAACAAAAGATAATTGGTCTGGTGGCATACCTTGTCTTGGAGCCCATATCCTCCTTTGTGTAATGTAGTAGACTTGATCATCTTCACCCTAGATTAGCTTGAACTTAGGTGGAATCTACTTGTTATCAATATGAGCTACCATTTTGCATGTATGATCCTTATGATTTTGTCTGCAATGAGGGAAGCATTCTACCAACATTGTCTTAACCTCATGTTTCTTCTTTGCTTGGAGTGCATCCAACTGAGTAGCTATATTTTTTGTGATGTTTTTCTTGAATTCTACCAACAAGTGAGTAATATTCATCCTTGAAACTCCATTGGTGGATGATTTACCCATAGAAGATTGGTAGACTCTTCCTTTCTTTGAATCTACCCTAGAATAGTTCTAACATATCTTCTGAATATCACCCCAAGGAACTTGGGTGATATCTACTCCTCCCATTAGGTGCAATGCATCAGTGTAGATCTCATTGATCCCCCTAAGGAAGAGGAGTTTTTGAGACTCCTCATTGAGTGTATGATGTGGATATTTCTGTACAAAAAATAGAAACCTTGAAATGTAATCATCCAAACTCTCATTTACATTCTGCTACATCCTAAAGATGTCATCTCCTCTCATGTCACTGTTAGTGTAATTAATTATTTATTACACTAGCATAAGTTAACTTAGGTCATATTTCATTTAGTCCTAGGTTAGATTTTAATAAAGAATTCAATAAATAGGGAAATATTCCCTTCCTTGTTTGGTGGGATAAGATTCCTTCTAGAAGATGAGTTGTCCTTCTAGAACTTATCTCAACATTTAATAATCATCTAGATAGGGTTCACATGTTGTCACATGTTGTTAGATCAAGACACATGGCAACATCTCTTGCATTTTAGGTTTTCCTTCATGCCTATTTATTCAGGAATTTTGTACATTTTTAATCATGTCATGCCATATTCAATTTGGCATCCTTGCATCTTAATAATAGCATAATTTTTCTGCCATTTCTCTCTTGTGGAAGTATTTTGTCTTGCAGGTGATTCTGGGGGGTTTGAGGAGTTCACCTAAACTCCCACATGGTATCAGAGCTTCAGTGCTGCAGACTTCTTCTCAGATATGAGAGATTATTTTTGGCATGAAAATCTTGCTAGATGCAAGTAGCTTTTTTAAAGCCGTTTTTCATTTTTGCTTCAGAAATCCAACTTTCACTCAGTTCTAGGAAAAATGATTTTTGGGTTTTGAAGAAAGGGCCGAATTCTAAACTGGATATCTTTTACATTTTTTATATCTTGTATGGATATGGAGAAAATCACTGAACAAAAATTGGCACGCGTCATTTTTCTTTGGCTGAAGGTTTAAAAAAAATATTTTTTCATTTTCTGCTTGCTGGATCAAAAAAATATTTATGGGTTTCTATTTTTGTCCACATATTGTGAATAGATTTTGCAGAAATCAAATCAAAAGAATTTTATTTGCTATAAAACCTATTTCCTATAGGCTAAATTCAGTTTTTTTGAAAAAATCATAACTTTTGGCCATTGTATTGAAAATTGACAATCAAGATACCATTGAAAAGATAAGTTTTTCTACTTTCCAGTGGTGGCATCCATTTTGTGAAATTTTTCTCACAAAAAATTCTACAGTCAGGTGAAGTCAATCCTCCACTTTGGACTCAATAGCCAATATTTTTGTATCAAATTGCCGAAACTTGGCAATTCGAGCGACATTCGAGAGATATTTCAGAGCTTTTTTTTATCAGTCCAGATCCCTTGATTAGTTTTAGCTATAGGTACTTTTGCATTGATTTTTTTAGTTTAGTGCATTTGTTCAATAACCTAGACATCCTGAAGCTTGGGAAAATATTTTTTGATCTGGGTAGCATCACTTCAAATGCATATCATATTTGGAAGCTTGTATTTCTTGTTGAAGGTCAATGTCTCTT
This sequence comes from Sequoia sempervirens, assembly GCA_007258455.2. Classification (NCBI taxonomy): domain Eukaryota; kingdom Viridiplantae; phylum Streptophyta; class Pinopsida; order Cupressales; family Cupressaceae; genus Sequoia; species Sequoia sempervirens. The sequence goes on along the minus strand of VDFB02058242.1, from coordinate 167,373,337 downwards.
TGTTTTTTGGAGAAATTTTACTACGGGGTTTGCATATTCTCCTTCTTTGGTTATGTTGCACAAGGGTAACTATCAACAATGGCAAGATGGGATCTTCCACCATTTATTACCTTATCTTTTTGGTATAGTTCTTCATCTGAGTGAAGGTATTCATGCTTTAGATCAAATTCCCTATGATGATATTGTTGTGCAGGAAGTTGATTGCCCTTATCTTTCCAAAGAGGTTGACAAGGTTCCTTTCAGTGCTTTCTTCTCCATCAGAGACAGTTGGTATCCCTTCACCTTCAATGATTCCTTGTCCAGATTCATTGATTGAGGCTTCCACTATCATCATCCATCAAGACACATTCAGTTTTCCAGACTTGCAATTATAGGATGGCTTTGTTTTAGGTATCACTGATTTGGCTATTTCTATAGGTTTGGAGGACATTCTTCAGGGGGTATCACTCCTCTATTTAGATATGTCATATTCAAGACTTCTTCCCTATCATTTCATTCAAGACTTGAGGTTTCTTCAGCATATACCATTGGATTTTCTTCATATTTCTTTTAGTAGTTTTGAGGAAACTTCATTCAGGGGGGCTATTAAGTCTCCATCATACCCATCATATCTTTTTCATCATATCAATAGAATCTTTAATCAACATTCCAATGTTGCAACACTTTTCTTTGTGGTTGACCATCTTTCCTGGCTCAAAGGTCCTCCATTGAAGACTGCAGCTTCAAGGACTATGCATCCATAATCAGAGCTTATCCAGTGAAACATCAACCCTTGATCAAGAAAGTTGGTGTGCAAGATTCTTCGCAGGCTTGGAGGTTTCCATTGAAGGCTACTTGTTTCCACTCGGGGACCAAGCTAATTTTTGAAGCAAATTGAGTCAGATCCATGCTCTCCATTGTCTTCAGAAGGCCTCGAAACCCTAGGATCGCTTGCTTATTCATCAAAATTGGATACATCAACCCGGAAGCTTCAAAGGTATTTTTAGGGTTTGCAAAATCAATCATACTATCTATATAATTTGCAATGAAAAATCATCCCAGTCAGTTGTCCTCTGAGGCAATTTTTTTTTAAGCAGGCCATTTTTTGTTTCAGAAAAATCGGGCATTTATATCTTTGTCTTTGGATATTGTTCAACATCAGTTTCCGCATCGTCCTGGTCTATCACCATTGATTGTGGCATCTTCATCTTTATGCAAGGATACATTTGAGTATATTTTAGAGACATCATCATCATTCATCCTTCCTTCAATTCCTATATGGAATGGGAAACATCTCTATCTCCTCCCTATGTGGGGTGAATATATTGTATCCATGTGACAGATGGTGTACTTGGGGGGTATTTGGGAGTCCTCCATCCTTTCCATCCTATCTCACTTTTTTCTACATCATCTCTTTTTTGGAGAGGGGTTTTCTTCCCACTGGGTTTTTCTCTTTTCTCCGGTTGTGGAAGATTTTTCTGCATTTTCATGTACATGGGTACCTAACATGGCCTCGTAGCTAGGACCCATCATCATCTCTACAAAATCATTACATTTTCCTCCCTAAGTTACACTTATGGGGGGGTGTTAGTGTAATTAATTATTTATTACACTAGCATAAGTTAACTTAGGTCATATTTCATTTAGTCTTAGGTTAGATTTTAATAAATCATTTAATAAATAGGGAAATATTCCCTTCCTTGTTTGGTGGGATAAGATTCCTTCTAGAAGATGAGTTTTCCTTCTAGAACTTATCTCAACATTTAATAATCATCTAGATAGGGTTCACATGTTGTCACATGTTGTTAGATCAAGACACATGGCAACATCTTTTGCATTTTAGGTTTTCCTTCATGCCTATTTATTAAGGCATTTTATACATTTGTAATTATGTCATGCCATATTCAATTTGGCATCCTTGCATCTTAATCATAGCATGATATTTCTATCATTTCTCTCTTGTGGAAGTTTTGTCTTGAAGGTGATTCTAGGGGGTTTGAGGAGTTCACCTAAACTCCTATAGTCACTACCCCTGTAATATTATTTGTACTTCTCAATTTGTTTTCATGTCATTCCATTTTTCCATAGTGTTCCTACCTAAGCTCATAAACCATCTTAATGAAAATTATTTCAAGGTGGTAGGAAACAACTTAAGCTTATGAGCATCAGTGGTATAGTCATAGGTTCTAAAGAGAATATCAAACTCAAACAAGAAAGTGTCAGGTTCTTCTATGACAAGTCTATAGAACTTAGGAAGGACTGAAGTAGAGATGTTCTTAAGGTTTTCAACTTCATTCTGATGAGTAATAGGAGATGGAAAAGATGGTTGGTTAGGTCTATTTTTGTGTGTATTCTCATTATTTTCATCACCCGTGGCTACTTGATGAAGTTCCAAAGCAAAGAGATTCTCGATCAGATTTTGGTCTTCAGACGAAGTGTTAGAACTGGTTAGATTGGAAAATACATCAACAAAAGGGTGTACTTCTTCTTCTTATTCATCTCTTGGAAGATTCTTATGCTCAACTAGCTAGAATGGATCAAGGTCATTAGGAAGGAATCTCCCATGAGCATCTCCCCTCCCTTTATGCATGCGATATCAACTCAATATTAGCTAACTCACACAATGAATTGGTAAAAGAATAGAGGGTCATTAATTTCATTTATGAGGGGTATACTAAGAGAAAAAATTTAGAAATGATACCACAAGAAGAAACCATTAATGACTCCAAAGAACTTCCTAGTTTGACATAATCCCCAATAATGGTGTCAAAAATGTTGGCATCCTTTAATGATTTAATAACTAAGCTGTTAGGGCCATGACCTAGATATTGAACATCTGCAATAAGTATCTATCTCAATCATCATGAAGATACATTTCAGTTTTCAACCTAGGGACGTAAACTTGAAATGGGTCAGCATTATATGTGCACTAGGACTTCATTGCAATCATCCATAAACTAGGAAAGAAACAATATTGGAAATAAAGTGTTGGAAGTAAATAAACTTAAACACTAAACATAAATCAACATCTACACTAAGAATTAACAACTAGACTGGAAATGAAGGATAGAAATGAAAATATCAATAAACAGATAAGAAACTACTCTATTTTCCTTGGCTACAGGAATAGTCACATAATAAAATTTTAGTGGCTGCAAGAACAAATAGTTGTTGAAATTGATACTAACTACTGAATAGAAAATAAATTTTAAACTAATAGATGGAATTCTTACCAAGTGGTCCCTCTTGGGTGAGTCTCCTTTACACTAACTCAAATGCAACAACTCAAAATGTCATATTATTTCTTGAAAGCATAAGTACAACATCTCATAAATAGAACAATAAAACTAGAAAATGTGAGTACAAACTTAGAATATCCAACCTTATCAAAAGGACCATCTGACCATTATTTATAGAGAGAAACTACTAACTAACCCTAACTACCTAAGTGATCGACTCCATCAAAATAGGAGGATGCCGCTTATTGAAAACATAGAAAAGGATGGAGGAAGTTATGCATGCACTAAATTGGTCAAAGAAAACTTGATTCAATGGGGATCTAGCACAACACACTCTGCAGATTTGTTCAACAACAAATATTCCCATTAAAAAGGTGGTTACATTGTTTTATTCGAATTAGGAATTTCCCTCTATGACAGTTTTCTTGCTTTGACTTCTTAATGATCAACATCATGACTTCTTGGTAACTGACCAACTGGAAATAATTTCTCCCATGTAGCAGGCTTTGTTGACATCAACATTTTAGTGGAAACCTTCACAATAGTATTAGCATGCACAAAAAAATGTATATCTATTTAATTACCTTAGTAACACTCATCCAACCACTAGTAAATTCAACATGGATGATCCTCATAGCATGATAACATGTCATTGAAATCACAAAGATAAAGCTTATGTCCAAAGTCTATGGTTTTAAGGAAAATATCAACAACTAAGTGTCAAATTCTATGATAGCAATAGAAAATATGTAATGGAACCTATCAAAATTGTGCCATTAATTGAGCTCATCATGACCCATGTGAGATCTCTCTGATCAATTTTCAATAATGGGTCATAAGGGTGGCATGAAATGGAAAAATTCTTGGTAACTTTATGGGATGATTTCCTACTAATCACATATTCTAGGGGACATTATAAATCCATTGGCTATAGTCATGATGAAACATTGCAACAACTAGGTTCAACCATGAGGGCAAGACAAAACATGTGCAGGATGCACTTGGAGGAAAGTGGGAAACTAGATGCGGGCATGTGCAGGATCATGGTATGCCAAACAGGCCCTTAAGTGGCAAAAAATTCAGAAAAATTAGTGTTAAGCAACTTGACATAAATATTTGAATAAGTTATCTATATTATTTCAAAAATATGTAAGAATAGAATTTGTAGAAAATTGAATGTAGTTTCTAAAATACTAGGTTTATTTAAAAATAAATAAAATCTATTTGGTGAAAATTTGAAATTTCAATGCAGTAGTACTTAAATTTCAGGGAAAAAATAAGAAGTAGGTGTTGGACCACCCTAACCATAATAAAATGATAATATTTTTTTGTAAGATTTTATATATAAATAGAGGACTCATGTCCAGATGTGATGCATATTTTTTGTAATTTTTTCCAAGTAAATAATTAATTATGAATTTTTATTACAACTTTTAGAAAATATAAAACTCGTGTCCGCCACCTTAACTTGGTCAAAAATTCATGAAATTTAATTTTTATTTTTTAATCCTATAGTATGTAAAGCATAGAATGTGACATGTTTTGGATTCAAAAAATATGATACCGTTGAAAGTTATAGATGTTTTTCAATCAGCCTATCGATCGGACTTTAGTCATAATTCTAATAGAAAATGAATAATAATTATTTATTAAATTCAAATTAAATCATAATTTATATTTTTGGAAAGCTGAGAATCTCCTCTAAAAACCCTTTTCGTTTCATTAATTTTGGGTGAAAAAAAAGTCGTCAGCCACATACCCTACAAATATTGCCACTTTTTGGCATACCATGATCCTGCACATACCCATGCATACATTCTCATAAGGAGAATGAAAGGTGTGAAAAATCACTTCTTGAAAAGAAACAACCTAATATAATATGTACAAAATATTAATAGTACCTCAAATGCAACTTGAGGTGAATCCCATTTACTAGGATTGGTACATCCTCTCCATCTATTTTTGACAATTGGAAGGAAAATTATGTTGTTTGCACTTAGAAATGATGTATGGTCCACTCCACTTGGCATAAAATTTTGTGTTCCTTCTAGGTATTCTCTTAAGTTCATCCAATTTGGGGACTACATCTCCCTCCTTGAAGTCTCTAGGATCTGCTCTTTTTTCAAAAGACCTCCTCACCTTATTTTGATGCTCCTCCATTATCTCCAATGATTTATCTCTGATTTCTTCCAACTCCATCAATTAGGCATACCTAATCTCCATTCGGTCTCTTTTTTTTAACATTTCCAATTGATTAACCAAATCAAGAGTTGAGATTTAAATTTCCAAAGGAAACCTTGCTTCTTTCCAGTATACCAAAATATATGGGGAATTTCCAATAGATCTCTTGGGAGTGATTCTATCCACCCATAGGGTGGACTTTAACTTGGTGTACCAAGTACTTTAATTATCTTACATGGTCCTTTTGATGATCCTTATCAAGTTCTTGTTTGTGGACTCATCCAAATTATTCCCTTGAGGATAATATTTTGATGAGGTACTCAAGTAGACATCATTCTTGACGTCCCATTCACTCAATTTTGTACCCACAAAAGATAAAGCATTATAAGAAATAATAGAATCAAGCAACACAAACCTTGTCACCAAATGTTCATAAAATATTAGGACAACAATCTCATTAGCCTCCTTCAATGCTACAACTTTAATCCACTTGGTGAAGTAATCAATAGTAGTAAGGACCCATTTATGACCTACACTAGAAGGTGTGTTGATGGCTCCAATAAAATCAATAACCCATTTCATGAAAGGCTGCTCAACTTGGATGGGTTGCGAAAGAAGAACAACCAACCTCTATTTTCTTGAGAAAATGCACATTTCTTACACTTTTTTACCCAATCATGGGTATCTTTGAATAAACTAGGCCAATAATAGATTTCCCTCATAATCTTTAGAGTTGTAGTTTTGGGTGCAAAATGTCCACTAGCTTCTCCATCACATAACTCCTCGAGCACTTTGTCAGCTTGATCAACATCAATGCATCTAATAAATACACCATTGACATCCTTCTTGAAAGGTATACCATCTATTAGTAAATATGGGATGAATTGCACCCTAAAGTAACTTCTCTTAGCTCTATCCATTTCTTATGGAAACTCACCTATCAGGAGGAAATGAGCCATATCGCATACCCAACTATGTGGAGAAGTATGTGTATCTATTTGGGGTTACTCTTGGCTGGCTAGGATGACCTTTACAACCCCCTTCTTATTATTTCTCATATCACCAACTAGATGTTTGCACAAACCTTTACCTCTTACAATATTTGTGACCTTGATTTCCACATCATGCTCCATTACTTTGGTTATCCAACCATCTCCTTTTCACTCAAATCCTTATTCAACATGAACTCTTTCACACTTGTGTGGGAAACCATTAATTGAATCTTGTTATTGGAAACCAAATTCCTAAATTTTTATAGACTTATAATCATGCAACAAGGACATACTTTTCAAAAAAAGTATACCATTAATCATAACCCTCTAGGCCTTGACTAAAGAAAGCTATTGGCTGCTCAAAATTTTCCTCATTTTTCTACACTAGCATAGCTAAGATGGTGTCCTTGAACATTTCCAAAAGCATAGAGAATGAAATCCTTGGAAAAATTAGTATTTACCAATGCAGGTGTTGTTGCTATGGCCTCTTTCATGGCCTCAAAACTTTCTTTTCTTTTCTTTGACCATCTAAAAATCATATTTTTCTTCAACATAGGTGTTAATGGTTTTAACAATTCATTAATATTAGTTATAAAACTTCTAACAAAATTTATCCTTTCAAGGAAACTTTGTAAGCCTTTCTTATGGCTAGGTAGAGGAAAATCCAAAACAAAACTCACCCTTTCAGGATCAGTGGTCACTCCATGCTTTGATACCACATGACCTACTAACCTACCTTTATACACCATAAAATTACACTTTTTGGGATTAAGCAATTTCAAATCCTTCTAAAACTATCAAATACCTTCCTGAGGTAATTCAAATGTTCCTTTGCATCCTTGGAGAAAATAGTAATCTCATCTAAATACATAAAAAAAATCTTGTACATGATGCCCTACAAAGCCATATCCATTTCCCTTTGAAATACTTTCCCAACGTTGGACAATCCAAAAGGAATTTTCTTGTATGCCATTTTCCCCTACTTGGTAGTGAAAGTTATATTGTATTGGTCTTCTTCCTTCACTAATTCCTAGTTGTGCCCAAAGTAGCCATCCAACAAAGAAAACATTTTAGAACCTGCAATAGCTTGAAAAAATTTCTCCATGGAGGGAAGTGGGTGATGGTATTTCAATGAGGCCCTATTCCAGTCACTAAAGTGAACACATAGTCTTATTTCCCCATTCTTCTTCCTAAAAAGGACAAGATTAGAAACCCATGAGGTGTGCTTGATTCAAAAAATAATGTTACTCTCAATCAACTTTTTCAATTCATTTGTCATGAGTGGTTAAAGCTTGGGATAAATGGCCTTTACTTTTTCCTTACTAGTTTTACATCTGACTCAAGCTCAATGGTATGTTGGGATATTTTGGGATCAAAACCTTTTAAATCAAAATATTCACAAGCAAAAAATGTCATGGAATTCTTGACAGAGTGTGACAAAAGCTTGTTTATCTTCTTGAGAATAAACCTTACCAATTTTTGGAAGCTTACCTTTGAAGATTTTCATCTCTTCATAATGCTCCTACTTATGTGCATGTTGGTATTTCCATTTTTAAGTTGATCATTTGAATTAAAAATGGACTCAAAGTGACCAAAACTTTTGGCAATTTGTTTGTTCTTAGCTGTATAATTTGCTCACCATATTGCTACTATAACTTTTCTTGGTTCACAATTGCAAACTCAATCTCCTCAAAGCAAGAAATTGAGCACTTGTTCATCACTTTAAAAAAAATTCCAATAGAAATTTTTATTAGGGATAGATGTCCTTACAACCACCTTAGCATGTTGCTATATCTTATCAGTCTTAAGATCATTTGGAATGTAAATTAAGCACCTATAGAAGCCAACCTATCAACATGTTTATTCTAATTTCTAGTTATGGATAGTAGATTGAAAGCATATGTCAAATTATTATATCATATCACACACCCTATGTTTATATGACTTGATTAAGTCATTCTTGGTTAGATACAAACCTCTTACCTATTTCACGATCAACTCACTATCACCAAACACTTGTAGGCATCTAATTTTCCTTTTTTTTCCCAGTCTAGACCTTGTATAAGGCCCTCATATTTAGCTATTTTGATGGAACAACTAATTAAGAGAAACAAAAAGATAAGTAATACTTTTCCCCTTATGGGGATACAAGCACAGGAACCCGTCCAACTCCATGCCTACTCTTTGAAGCATCAAAGAACATTTTCCAAACTTGATTTTGCTACTATTCATGTAGCTTTTTTTCTTCCTTTTGGATATTAAGGTTGAAAGAATCTAGATCATGGACCGAAAACCCCTTAGGAATGCCTCCTCCAAACTCTTATTTGGATCAGTCTCAATTTTTTCAACTACCCACTCATCCAAAAGAATATTTGGGATATTGTTTATTTGGGTGCTTGGCTCTGAGATAGTAGTATTCTCATCATGGTAAAAAATGGGATAGTTGGCATTAACAACACAAGTTTTATATAGTTTTATGTGGTCCTTTTCTATGGAATTAGATTTAATAGTCACTTTGGAACCATATCTTGTTCTAAACAACATATGTGACCAATTTAAGGATAAATAGTGACTAGTTTTGGTAGTGAAATCTCTCAAAAGACAAAGAGAAAAGTAGGGTGGTAAGTCAAAAACATTGAAATCTTGTGCAATGGAAAAGTTATGGAATGTATGCAAGGAAGGCTTAGATATTTTACAACTCCCATAGCATTGATAGTTTTCCAATCAAGCTAAAATTTCCCCTTCTCTAGGGGTTGATACCCAAGTTATCTATAATCTATTAGGGCATAATTAAACTACTAGCCCCTAAGTCAATCATACAATTTTGAAGCAATTTATCTCCTAAAATTAGGGACACATAAAATGGTGATGGTTTGACACTTTTTTTTCCCGATCCTTGCCATTTTGGGGAGTGTCATTAATCACAACCTTGTCTTGTTTACTGAGAGTTTCTTTGATACACCCACATCTGATAAGGCCACTTGCTACGATTCCTTTTGTCCAGGTATAGAAAAAGAAACCCACATATACATACTAACAATAGCCTTCTTCATATGCTAAAGTATATTAAACGAAGCAATGTTTACCTTTTGTTGAGTTTTTGTAATAGAAGTGTCACCTTGCAAGTGTGTTGGTTGAGACTGAATTCTAGGTTACTCCTTAGTGGTTCCTTACTGATTTCTTTGCAATACATGTGGTACGTGAGGTGTATATGGGCCATAAACCTCTTGATCTGATCTAGGGGCTTGATGAGACCTCTTTCTTGATAGTTTCACTACCTCAATGGTTCTTTTCTTGCTTCTTATGTTAGGTGCTATAGAGTTATGATATTGGTTAATCACACAAAACTCTTCTCCTTGACAATTTAGAAGTGTGTTATCACTTGGAAACTACTCTAGTTACTATAAGGGTATTTCATGTAGTGCATTTTACACCATCGAGGCTCGATTAATCACCACATTTGAACAAGTAGACTAGTTATGGGGTTGATTGCAAGGAAAAAACCAATCATATTCTTGTGAAAGGTTAATTTGCATAGGCACTAATTCCTTAGATGTGCTTGATGTATTTAGATTGTATGTTTGAAAGGTCCTTAGGTTAAGGGCTTTCCTTTGGGCTTGATTGTTTGCTTGATAAGGCAACCTATTTGCTTGATTTGACTAGTAAGGAATTTGATTTGGGGGTTGGTAGGGCTTGTAGTGTTTACGAACTCATTCCCAAACATTTTTAGGAGGCCCTTTATCTATTGTAACTCAAAAGACTATGCTAGGATAGCCTTTTCTTATGTAGGAGTAGCTGGTAGAGGGTCTATTTGTGGAACTTTCATAGATGTGGTTGGTGGCATCTTTAGAAACATAGGAATGGGAGGACTTGGGGAAATTTTCTCAGCTTGGATGAGGCTATGCTCATTTCTTACAACTACTTCATAAGCATCAGGAAGTTTTTGTTAACCCGTATATTGTGTCATTACAGAAATGTCTCTATTAAGAGCTCTCTAAAAAAATATAGGAAAGCATGCTAAGTTGAAGGTATTAGCAATAGTGGGATTCTATCCCAAGTCTTTTGAAAGAGAAAGTTGAAACATATCATCATGTTCTCATAGGAAGCCCTCTTGATGGTCATCAACTACTCCACCAAAGACAAGTGGTCTAATTTGTCTTCAAACTACTCGAAAAGGATATCTCTCAACTAATTCCATGAGGTAATAGAATTGACTGCTAACCCCTTAAACCATTGTAATGCTTTATTTTTAAATGAGGCAACAAAGATTCTAAGAGCAACATTTTCTTCTATGATATTGTGGACTACACATAGTGAGGCCACATCTCTAATATGATCAATGGAGGCGGTTCGCTCTTCTCCATTAAAAAATGAGAGGCATTTCAAATCAACCATAGGAATGCCATCATATTGTTGTAAGTTTAATGGGCTACCCCCATTAAAAGGCATAAAAGGTTGATTTTCAACTATATGGAATAGGTTCCTTTTTTTTAGTAGTGGGTATTATAACTTGACAAAAACTACCCAATGCTGGTGTAGATTGGTCTCTATGAGAAGGAATTTAACTCATATTTCTCCTAATAGGTAACAAAGACTATCTATTTCTACTTATAGAAGAAAAATATGGTAATGATGGTAGTTGAGTATATTAGATGTTACCTCTAGAGGATTCCCTTGTTTGAATTTGGGGCATGAATGCATGGGTTTGCAATTTGTAACGAAGAGTTCTCCCTAGAATTTGAGTCGCCAACCTTGATGTATAATTATTTCCTTGAAAGTAGAGTCACTAGGTATTTGTTTGTGTGCCTCTTGAAGGCTAAATTATTGAGGGCAACACCAATCTATCAACAATGGTCAAATGAAATTTCTTTTGTCCCACTGCACATGCCAAAAATTGGTGTCACTTGCAATTGCACCCTATTGAATAAGAGGTTCAACATTCAAGTGAAACAATGGAACTAAGCTCAAGGTGTGGGACCTTGTGAATGAGGTTACATCTCTGGAGAATGCCAAATTTCTTTCTAAACTAGGTGTAGTGAAGGCTAGTTTCTAATTATGAATTACATGAGGAAAAAGGGAGAAGGAGAAAAGCATAAAATAAAGGAAATAGTGATGAACCAAGTTTAATGTGTTTCTTACTACTTGTGATTGCATTAAAAATCAATAAAACCACTAGAAAATATCACACAAATCTCTATTTCACTAATTTTATAAAGGAAACATGATGGCTAGGGCCTGAAAGAACTTAAAAGGGCTATATATTACCCATAATTAACACTCACAACAAATTACCACACTCATATAACTTTTAAAAATAATGAAAACTCATGCATGGAAAGAGGTATTACATGTTACACAAAATACAAGCATTAAGAAGATTTGAAATAGCGATTGTATTAACACAAAGGCATGAAAGCCAATTTTATAGTTGTAGAATGAAAAATATAGCATTATTCTTCTAGAGAAAATCAAAGGAATAACCCTTAAAAAATGTACAAGTGTTTGCTTTATAGTTTAGGTATAACTTAGTCGACTCTAGCTAAACCTTAACCTTGCCTAAGGTTAGTGACTAACAAAAATCTATACCAATGGGAGTTGAGGTAACCATGCCATGAGAACCATGTTGAAGGATAAACTTTGGATGCATAAAGAGTTACACACCATTCCTCTACAATAAATTTCATCTAGAAACTCCTTCTAAATACACTTGTGAAATTAGCAATTTGGGAGTGGATCAAGAAAGGGATAACAATAATCAGCAATAAATGGGCATGGACATCCATGAAATCAACCACAACCCTCAACATGTGCAATAAATATCATCCTTGATCCTAAAAATTTGAATAGGTAGGTGAGAAAGTCACTTAGGCATTAATGCACCACTATGGAAAACTCATTGAAATAGGGAAGGTTAAGGCATTAGGCCCAAACAAGAAACCATTCCTAGATTTGGAATTGAATAGGTTGTAAGCCTAAAGATGTGTTCTTGTCAGAGGTTGGGAATCAGTCCTACATGATACCATCGACTATGTGGCATCGAACATTGGACCTCGGGTGTCAAGAGTACTACTTGCCACCTACTGAAGATGCATGTTGAAGATTGGGAGAAATAATTTTGAAGTTGTGAAGATTGGAACTAATTAGGGGTTAGCTTATCAACTTACCTCATACTATTTGATGGTAAGAGGTAATGGGAAACCCTGACCTCTAAACCCTAAAAATATAACACTTAGAAAAATTTCGATGGAAGGAGTTAGGGAGAAAGGATGGAGGTAAGAGAATGAAGGGAAGGAAGAGGTGGGAATGCAGAAAAGAGGAAACTTGATCCTTGATCCTTGAAAGATAATTGGAGATCGAATGTTAGGGATTCAACTTACCAATTACCACTTACCACAAAGTGGTAAGATGTAAGATGGGAGAGCAAAGCCAAAAGGTTCAAAAAACAAGGACAATCAAATTTTTAAAGAATTAGCGAGATGTTAGGGAAGAAAAGGAAAAGAACTTAGAAGAAATATGGAGGGGAGAAATATTTTGGAGGTTAAGCATCTAGAGGATTCCTTATGAATTATTGTTTACCATGAAGCATTGAATGGTAAAGGGGATGAGAAAAATCAACACATAAAATGAAAACATTTAGTCTCTTTTCTAAGATCATATTGATAATCGAAGGTCAAAGGGTAGGCTTAAATCCTACCTTAACAAAGGTATTAGGTAAGGGGGAAGGACAAAGTCTAACCACCAAAAGATCAACACTTCATGAAGGAAAGGTGGTAGAGGGAAAGAGTTAAGCCTAATGGGTGAAAATAAAAAATTTAAGGAGAGAAATGGAAAGAAAGGGAAAGAAAGGAGGAAAAATGGAAAAATACCAACCAAAAACATAAAAACTAAACAATTAACCAATTTAATAAGACCTTTTCAAGGTAGACTCATGTGATATGACCCATGTGAGATCTCTGAGATTAGTTTTCAATGGGTATAGGGGTCAGGAGGACCTCTCCATCATATCAAAGAATCAATTATAACATTTTGAATCCTATAATGGCTTTTGAAATGGATAAGAACATGAAGGGAGTCAACTATCCTAAGGGTCCTGATAAGGACCCTAGGACCAAATTGCAATGTAAATCGAAAATAGTGTCCTAAGAGTTTAGATAGGTTTATAATGATTTAATTGTGTCAAATAAGGTTGGATATTAAGGATACAATAGTTTTTAGATAGTAGAGTTCAATAAATTGCAAGTTTGGAAATTCAAAATTTTAAAATTAACCTTGGGCAAGAAAGTGAGTTTTAGGAGTTTTAATCACAATAATATAATGAAACAAATTATAATCAGTTGGTACAGTTGTAGGATGGGTCTATAAGACTAGATGAAGCATTTTTACATAGGTTTGGTTGTGGGTGCAAATACTCTACGAACTGTTCTAAGAAAACTTAATAGAAATTTTGTTTTCTTCAATTTTTCCGTGTTTTCTTGATGAACCACTGATTTCTATTGAATACATGTGTATTTGGATGCTTTAGGAGTTTTTATTTACATGATTTAACACCTTTTACATGTATTGATAAGAAATAAGGATCAATTCTTGTATAGTATAACTGACTGTCCACAAGAAAAGATAGATTTTGAACTACTTTTGAGAGTTTTCTTGATGTTTGATCAATTTCATGAGGGAATGATGATATAACTTGTGAAATGGATCTCTTTTAACATGTGTAATACAAATATAACAAACTAATGTGCAGGTAGGGAAGATTATAAGGTGTACACCAAGTTTTCACAGTGCAAGGTGCATAAAAATGGAGGCCAAAGTACAGTAGTAGAGGATCTTCCTTAACAAGGGGTATCTTTTTGAGTTGGGATAGAATAAATATGTTTAGAAAATGGTGAAAAGTCAAGGAATAGGTTCTGGAAGTGTCTGGGAGGTAAATATTCAAGAAGCCCTAGTTTGAGAGCCATTTATTGAGGGTTTTGTGTTTGAGGGTCTTATAGGTGTCATAGAAGACTAAGACCTTGAAAACTATTGGTTTTAAGAAATTTTGAGACACTTTTGAAAGTTTCATAGTCAGGGGATAAGATTAGAGAGGGGTTTCTTTGAAAAAGAGGGCCAATTAGGCCTAGATTTTGAGGAAACAATAGGGTTTGGGGAATCTGATCCAAAACAAGTGCCAACTAGATTTGGGTATGTTGTGTATCATCAAAAAATACATCTAAATCAGTCATTTATTTGGGGATTCCTTTGGAAGAGTTGTGAGAAAAGTTCAAAAACCACCAATAGAGGCCTAATTAGGCTAGAAGGCTACTTAAGGTGAAAAAAGTGATTTTGTCTAGCACAGAGGTTTGGGACTTTTTATTCATTCAAGAAAAGTGTAATTGTGTCTCTTAGGAGAATTCCTAGGGTCCAGGTCCACAGCAGAAGGATCTAGGTCATAAGTGAGACTTTGAGGCCTCATCTCCATACTAGTGCCCAGAAGAAGGTTGAGAGTGAATCATTATAAGCCTTGAAACATTGTGTTTCTTTCAAAGTCCCTTACCCTCTGCATTAGAGTGGTATCAGAGTAGTGAGTAGGTGCTTTTGGGATTGAAGAATCAACAATGGCACCTAAAATCAGTTAGCAAGAGAGTTGGAAGAGTTAAGGGAAACCTTGGAAAGGGAAAGAAGGGAAAGAAGAGAGCAAGAAGCAACAAGAGAGTAGGCCAAAGAAAGGGAAGAGAGGCAATGGAGAAGGGAGAGAGAGACTATGCAAGTAAGGATAAACAACCTTGAGATAAATAGAAGAGAAGAACAAGAAAACCAAGAAGTTAATGATGAAGATGAAGAGCATGTGAGGGTAAATCAAGAACAACCTGCAAGTGAGATAGAAGACCCTAAGGAAAGGAGGTTAGTAAGGTTGTTGAAGGTAGTACAAGGACATGGAGGAAAGAGTCACATAGATTTTCCTATCTATCAAGGGAAGATGGATAGCTAGGAGGTGTTAGGATGGCTTGATGCCTTAGAGAACTATTTGAGTTTGAAGAGATGGATGAAGAGAGGAAGGTTAAGTTTGCAAAAACCAAGTTGAGAGGTATGGCATTGACATGGTGGACTAGTTTTTAGAATGACAAGATGGCTAGGGGATTGGAAATTTTTTCTACATGGGCAAGGATGAAGATTTTGGTCAAGGAATAATTCCTACCATCTGATTACACAATTCATGTGAAAAGGATGAGGTAGAATTTAAGACAAAAATACTTGGATGTGATGTCCTATACTGAGAAATTTCACAAGCTTAGTATTAGAGGAGGTTATGAAGAAGAGGATGAGAAAGTAGCCAGGTATATCAATAGCTTGAGGTATAACTTACAAGATGAGATTGGTTTCTAGATGCCAAGGACATTAGGAGAATTATTTCAGTTGGCCATTAGAGCAGAAGAAAAGGTGAAGAGGAAGCAAGAAAGGTCAAGAAATGGTGGAAGAGGAGGTAGTTCAAATAGAGGCAGAGGTAATAGAGAACAAGGACAAGGCAGCAATGGTAAGAGTAGCAATGACAAGGGAAAAGAAGTTGTTTTAGATCAAAGAGGTGGATACACTCCTAGAGGAGGAGGAAGATTTGGATAAGGTAGAGGCCCATTCACAGGTAGGTGTTTTAATTGCAATGAACAAAGGAATCCTTCCTTCAAGTGTCCTAAATTAGATAAAGGCATAGATAGGAGAGCTAACTTGGTACAAGAAGAAGAGGACAAAAATGAGGAATCAAAAACATTTATGGTAGACCCTGTGACTGATGGTGAGTTTCTTATGGTCAAGCAAGGAGAAAGACTTCATCAAGAGCCAAAGGAAACTATTTTCAAGACCAATTGTCTCAATCATGGTAAAATATGCAGATTTTTCATAGAATCAGGTTCACATAGCAATTTAGTTTCATCTGATATGGTAGCCAAGTTGGGAATTGACACCTTTGATCATCCTACTCCCTACAAGGCCACTTGGTTAACTCAAATGCAACATGTAGAGATTTGTAAGAGAGATTTTGTGGATTTTTCAATTGGATCATATCAGGGCAAGGTTCTTTGTGATGTCACTCCAATGACTTGTGGTCATATCATCTGAGGGAGACCATGGTAGTATGCTAGGAGGACAGTCCATGATGGATTCCATAATACATATTTGGTACATAAAGGATATATTAGGTATAAGTTGGTTCCTTTTCCTTTGGAGCAGTCTAATGAAAGTTTTGTGATCTGTTTTGAGAAGAGTTTGTAGGTGAATATGCAGGGTAAGTCAGGTGAGACAGGGGAAGATACTGGTTGGAAGAGAAATGATAAATTGTAGTAGGGTTATGAGGTGGACAGTCCTAAAAATTATAATCTTTGGGACTTGGAAAGTATTAATATTGGAAGTATTGAATGCCCTATTGTTGAGGGTAATAGGAGTGGTGTTTCTTCGTAGGGAAATCAGTGGCATAGAGGCAGAAATAAGCCACAAGAACAAACTAAGATCAGACAGCAAAGAAGACAAACAAAACACTGTTTTGACACTAACATGATGAGTGACATGAATGTAGGTTGGCAGAAAAGGAAGAAGGTAACTTTGGGAGATTTCATGCTTGGTAATTAGAAGGTGCAAACATATAGAAACAAGGAGTATTATGGCAGCAACAAGTTGGGTACTTCTTGGGGCAAGAACTTTTCCTTTCTTGGGGAGAATGGTGCAGGAGAACCCAAGCTCTTCAAGAACAATTCAAGGCTTAGGAGAGTGCAGGGATGAGGAGGATATATCCATCATATTAAAGCATCAATTATAACCTTTTGAAGCCTATAATGGCTTTTGAAATGGATAAGAACATGAAGGGAGTCAACTATCCTAAGGGTCCTGATAAGGACCCTAGGACCAAATTGCAATGTAAATGGACAAATAGTGTCCTAAGAATCTAGATAAGTTTATAATTCTTTAATTATGTAAAATAAGGTTGGATATTAAGGATGCAATAGTTTTTAGATAGTAGAGCTCAATAAATTGCAAGTTTCAAAATTCAAAATTTTGAAATTCAACTTGTGCGAGAAAGTGAGTTTTAGGAGTTTTAATCACAATAATGTAATGAAACCAATTCTAATCAGTTGGGACAATTGTAGGATGGTTATATAAGCTTAGAGGAATCATTTGTATGTAGTTTGGGTTGTGGGTGCAAGTACTATATGGACTATTCTCAGAAAACTTCATAGAACTTATGTTTTCTTGCATTTTTCTGTGTTTTCTTGATGAACCACTGATTTCTATTGAAGATATGTGTAGTTGGATGCTTTAGGAGATTTTTATTTACATGATTTAACACCTTTTACATGTACTGATAAGCAATAAAGATCAATTCTTGTACATTATAACTTACTGTCCATAGGAAAAGACAGACTTTACACTGGTTTTGACATTTTTCTTGGATGTTTGATCCATTTCATGAGGGAATGATGTTGTAACCTATGAAATGGATCTCTTTTAACATTTATAATACAAATCTAACAAAATAATGTGTAGGTAGGGAAGATTATAAGGTGTACACCTAGTTTTCACAATGCAAGGTGCATAAAAATGGAGGCTAAAGTATATCAGTAGAGGTTATCTTTTTGAGTTGGGATAGACTAAATATGTTGACCTAATTGTGAAAAGTCAAGGAATAGGTTATGGAAGTGTTTGGGAGGTAAAGATTCAAGAAGCCCTAGTTTGAGAGCCATTTATTGAGGGTTTTGTGTTTGAGGGTCTTAATAGTGTCATGGAATACTAAGACCTTGAGAACCCTTGGTTTTGAGAAATTTTGAGACACAGTTGAAATTTTCATAGTCAGGGGATAAGATTAGAGAGGGTTTGTTTGAAAAAGAGTGCTAATTAGGCCTAGATTTTGAGGAAACAATAGGGTTTGGGGAATCTGATCCAAAACAAGTGCTAACAAGATTTGGGTATGTTGTGTATCATCACAAAATACATCTAAATCAATCATTTATTTTGGGAGTACTTTGGAAGAGTTGTGTGAAAAGTTCAAAAACCACCGCTAGAGGCCTAATTGGGCTAGAAGGCTACTTAAGGTGAAAGAAGTGAGTTTTTTCTAATACAAAGATTTGGGAATTTTTATTCAGTCAAGACAAGTGTATTTTTGTCTCTTAGGAGCATTCCTATGGTTTGGGTCCATAGGAGAAGGATCTAGGTCATAAGTGAGACTTTGAGGCCTCATCTCCATACTGGTGCCTAGATGAAGGTTGAGAGTGAATCATTATAACCCTTGAAACTTTGTGTTTATTTCAAATTACCTTACCTTTTGCATCAAAGTGGTATCAAAGTAGTGAGTACATCCTTTAGGGATTGAAGAATTAGCAATGGAACCTAAAAATCAGTTAGCAAGAGAGTTGGAAGAGTTAAGGGAAACCTTGGAAATGGAAGAAGGGAAAGAAGAGAGCAAGAAGCAACAAGAGAGCAAGCCAAAGAAAGGGAAGATAGGAAATGGAGAAGGGAGAGAGAGACTATGCAAGTAAGGATTAACAACCTTGAGAGAAATAGAAGAGAAGAACAAGAAAACCAAGAAGATAATGATGAAGATGGAGAGCATGTCAAGGTAAATCAAGAACAACCTGCAAGCGAGATATAAGACCTTGATGAAAGGAGGTTAGTAAGGTTATTGAAGGTAGTACAATGACATGGAGGAAAGATTCACATAGATTTTCCTATTTATCAAGGGAAGATGGATAGTGAGGAGGTGTTAGGATGGCTTGATGCCTTAGAGAACTATTTTGAGTTTGAAGAGATGGATGAAGAGACGAAGGTTAAGTTTTCCAAAACCAAGTTGAGAGGTATGACATTGAAATGGTGGATTACTTTTCAAAATGATAGGATGGCTAGGGGATTGGAAAAAGTTTCTATATAGGCAAGGATGAACAGTTTGATCAAGGAACAATTCCTACCATCTGATTACACAATTCATGTGAAAAGGATGAGGAAAAATTTAATACAAAAGGACTTGGATGTGATGTCCTATACTGATAAATTTTACAAGCTTAGTATCAGAGGAGGTTATGAAGAAGAGGATGAGAAAGTAGCCAGGTATATCAATGGCTTGAGGTATAACTTACAAGATGAGATTGGTTTGCAGATGCTAAGGACATTAAGAGAATGATTTCAGGTGGCCATTAGAGCAGAAGAAAAGGTGAAGAGGAAGTAAGAAAGGTCAAGCAATGGTGGAAGAGGAGGTAGTTCAAATAGAGGTAGAGGTAATAGAGAACAAGGACAAGGAAACAATGATAAGAGCAGCAATGGCAAGGGCAAAGAGGTTGTTTGAGATCAAAGAGGTGGATACACTCCTAGAGGAGGAGGCAGATTTGGACAAGGTAGAGGCCCATTCACAGGTAGGTGTTTCAATTGCAATCAACCAGAGCATCCTTCCTTCAAGTGTCCTAAATGGGAACAATCATATAAAGGCAAAGATAGGAGAGCTAACTTGGTACAAGAAGAAGAGGACAAAAAGGAGGAATCAAAAAAATTTATGGTAGACCCTATGACTAATGGTGAGTTTCTTATGGTCAAGCAATGAGAAAGACTTCATCAAGAGCCAAAGGTAACTATTTTTGAGACCAATTGTCTCAATCATGTTAAAATATGTAGGTTTCTCATAGACTCAGGATCACATAGCAATTTACTTTCATCTGATATAGTAGCCAAGTTGGGAATTGACATATTTGATCATCCTACTCCCTACAAGGCCACTTGGGTAACTCAAATGCAGCATGTAGAGATTTGTAAGAGAGATTTTGTGGATTTTTCAATTGGATCATATTAGGACAGGGTTCTTTGTGATTTCATTCCAATGACTTGTGGTCATATCATCTTAGGGAGACCATGGAAGTATGCTAGGAGGATAGTGCATGATGGATTCCATAATACATATTTGGTGCATAAAGGAGATATTAGGTATAATTTTGTTCCTTTACCTTTGGAGTAGTATAATGAAAGTTTTGTGATATGTTCTGAGAAGAGTTTGTAGGTGAATATGCAGGGTAAGTCAGGTATGACAGGGGAAGATACTGGTTGAAAGAGAAATGATAAATTGCAGCAGGGTTATGAGGTGGACAGTCCTAAAAATTAGAATCTTTGGGACTTGGAAAGTATTAATATTGGAAGTATTGAATTCCCTATTGTTGAGGGTAATAGGTGTCATGTTTCTTCACAGGGAAATCAGTGGCATAGAGGCAGAAACAAGCCACAAGAAAAAACTGAGATCAGACAACAAATAAGACAAACAAAACACTGTTTTGACACTAACATGATGAGTGACATGAATGCAGGTTGGCATAAAAGGAAGAAGGTAACTTTGGGAGATTTCATGCTTGGTAATTAGAAGGTGCAAACATATAGAAACAAGGAGTATTATGGCAGCAAAAAGTTGGGTACTTCTTGGGGCAAGAACTTTTCCTTTCTTGGGGAGAATGGTGCAGGAGCACCCAAGCTCTTCAAGGAACACTTCAAGGGTCAGGAGAGTGCAGGGGTCAGGAGGACCTATCCATCATATCAAAGCATCAATTATAACCTTTTGAAGCCTATAATGGATTTTGAAATGGATAAGAACATGAAGGGAGTCAACTGTCCTAAGGGTCCTGATAAGGATCCTAGGACCAAATTTGCAATGTAAATGGATAAATAGTGTCCTAAGAGTCTAGATAGGTTTATAATAATTTAATTGTGTCAAATAATTTTGGATATTAAGGATCCAATAGTTTTTAGATAGTAGAGTTCAATAAATTGCAAGTTTGGAAATTCAAAATTTTGAAATTCAACTTGGGCGGGAAAGTGAGTTTTAGGAGTTTTAATCACAATAATGTAATGAAACCAATGATAATCAGTTGGGACAGTTTTAGGATGGGTCTATAAGCCTAGAGGAATAATTTTTACATAGGTTGGGTTTTGGGTGCAAGTACTATATGGACTGTTCTAAGAAAACTTAATAGAATTTTTATTTTCTTGCATTTTTCTGTGTTTTTTTTATGAACCACTAATTTCTATTGAAGATATATGTATTTGGATTCTTTAGGAGTTTTTATTTACATGATTTAACACCTTTTACATGTATTGATAAGCAATAGAGATCAATTCTTGTACATTATAACTGACTGTTGACAAGAAAAGACATATTTTGCTCTAGTTTTGAGAGTTTTCTTGGATTTTTGATCCATTTCATGAGGGAATGATGTTGTAACCTACGAAATGGATCTCTTTTAACATTTATAATAAAAATATAACAAACTAATGTGTACGTAGGGAAGATTATAAGGTGTACACCGAGTTTTCACAGTGCAAGGTGCATAAAAATGGAGGCCAAAGTATAGTAGTAGAGGATCTTCCTTAACAAGGGGTATCTTTTTGAGTTGGGATAGAATAAAAATGTTTAACTAATGGTGAAAAGTCAAGGAATAGGTTCTGGAAGTGTTTGGGAGGTCAAGATTCAAGAAGCCCTAGTTTGAGAGCCATTTATTGAGGGTTTTGTGTTTGAGGGTCTTACTGGTGTCATAGAAGACTAAGACCTTGAAAACTATTGTTTTGAGAAATTTTGAGACACTTTTGAAAGTTTCATAGTCAGGGGATAAGATTAGAGAGGGGTTTCTTTGAAAAAGAGGGCTAATTAGGCCTAGATTTTGAGGAAACAATAGGGTTTGGGGAATCTGATCCAAAAAAAGTGCCAACAAGATTTGGGTATGTTGTGTATCATCACAAAATACATCTAAATCAGTCATTTATTTTGGGATTCCTTTGGAAGAGTTGTGAGAAAAGTTCAAAAACCGCCGCTAGAGGCCTAATTAGGCTAGAAGGCTACTTAAGGTGAAAAAAGTGAGTTTTGTCTAGCACAAAGGTTTGGGAATTTTTTATTCATTCAAGACAAGTGTAATTTTGTCTCTTTGGAGAATTCCTAGGGTTTGGGTCCACAGGAGAAGGATCTAGGTCATAAGTGATACTTTGAGGCCTCATCTCTTTACTGGTGCCTAGATGAAGGTTGAGAGTGAATCATTATAAACCTTGAAACATTGTGTTTCTTTCAAAGTCCCTTACCCTTTGCATCAGGGTCATAAGGGTGGCATGAAATGACAATTGTAGTGTACAAAAACGTATGCATTTTTCACACTTAATTTGGGAGTGATTAATATTAAAACTAAACCTAATGTTGCCTTGATTTAGTGTTGTAATTTGTTTTACACATTCACATTGAGTTTAGGGACCTTGTAAAATAAATGAACCTAATTCTTCATTATTTGGGGTGTTGTAAAGTGTATCTTAGCACTTTCACACTAATCTAGGGCTTCATAGATTAATTTGGATTCTTTATACTTTAATTTGCCTTATTTTTCATCTACAAGCCTTATTTAAAGCATTTTTTTGAGGGTAATCTCAAAAATATCAAATAAAATAATTCATATATTTTTGGTTTATGTGTCCAAGATTTAGTGATTTTAGACTCATAAACCACCTTGGGAATATGAGTCCCACCTAAGTCTTGGGGCCTAATCCTAAATTTTGCATTAAACTAAACATTTCTTGAAATTTATGTACCAAACCTAGGCTACTGGGACTCATACACCCCAATTGGTGCATGAGTCCTACTCAAAGTAGATTTATTTTAAATTCAAATTATTCATGGGAATTTATTCTCCTAGATATGATGTTGTCTTCTAGTGTTATAACTTTGGGAAATTGGGCATAAACAAGTTTAAATACAAGGTTATTTAACATATTTTCTCTTAGAAAATTTTGAGTAAGTTTCCTTCTGGAAATTTTGTGGTTACAAGAGCATCCAAGAGCAATTCTCAAGCATTTTGGAGCTATATTCAAGATTCAAGCATCATGGAAAATTCATCATGCATCATGTTTGTTTTTTAGCTAACATTTGTGATGTAGGCATTTCATGATTCAAGCAAGAATTCAAGTCAAGATCCACAAGATACAATCAAGAATCAAGATATATATTCATGCTAGCCATTTTATACAATATTGTAGCCTTTGTTCCAAGGGTTTGTTGAGTTGCAAGATTGCATATTTGTCCATTCATCATTCCTTCTTTCTATTTCATTTCATTTCAATGTTTGATTACCAAAATGGGGTTTGACCAAGGAAAACCCCTATCGACTAACGAAACAAAAATTTTCCCTCTCTTTGATGTGTGATTTGTAGATTTAGGCTGAATATCCATTGAAGAGCAAGATTGGAGAAAGTTTTCAAAGTTGCAAAACTTTCAAAGTTGTCATATTCCTTGTAAGATAATGGAAAGTCACCTACAGGTCATAATTCAGTGTTTCAAACTCAAAGGTCAGAAGGGAGATAGAATACATAACATCACTAGAGGATATAAAAGTTAGATCAACCTTGATAGTGGGACTAAATATACTAGTTTTCAAACTTTTTCTATAGATTCTAGTTTAGGAGATGCAGATTTTGGTTTTGACCTGAAACGCTAAACTGGGACTAAATCACCCCTACTAGTATATGACTCCCAATGTGCTTCAAAATTCAAAATTTTAGAATTTAAAACCTTGTTTGAAGCATCTTTAGCTTTCCAGGTGCCCCTTTGTTCATTCTTAGTTCATTATGCTAATTTTCAGTTTCATATTCTAGGTCATATAGTTAGGTTTTACATGTTACTTTCATTTCTTGTCCTTCTACATCTTTTCTTATTAATTAACCCCCTTTTGTCTTTAATCACACCCTAGGACACCATATTGTAGATCTATTTCCCTAAATCCATCCATATATTGAGATCTCTATGGTTTCCTTGAATGAACTATAGTGAAATAGGAGGTCCTGTAGTTCCATTTCCCAAAAGATGGAACTCTAATTTCCATGTGTTCTCTTTTATGAATCTAGCCTTTGGACACCTTATTTTTTAATTTAGAGTGCATTATAGTCCTAGATCTAGCTTACATTAACTTTGCATTAGGTCTTGCATTCAAAGTTAATTTACATTTAGAACTTCTAAATCTTGCATTAGTGAAAGTGCATAAAGGTTACATTTTTCCATCTTGCATCATTGAATTTCACTTTGAAATCTATAATTGCAATCATTCAATACAACATACAAAATAGAAACCTTAACATTCACTTAGAATTTGTTGAAGTCATTCTAAAAGCCCCAGTATAGGACTCATATGCCCGTCTAGGAAATTTAGTCCTAATTCAGGTGGTTTAAAACCTAATTTTTGGGAGTTTTGTGTTGATTGTTTATCAACATTTAAACCCTTCAAAAACCATAATTGAGACTCATACACCCCTCTGGGTGATTTAGTCTCGTGTCAGACCTAAAACTACACTTTACAACATTAAAAAACCTATTTCTATACTTCTATTTGTTGTTCTTAGATTACTATTCTAGATTGTTGAGTTTTTGTTTCATTCTTGGATCCAGCCTTATTTTGTTTCATTTTAATTATATTTATAAATTATATATGAATTTGAATTAAAAAATATCATTTATCTTGTGCTCATTCCATTTACCTTGCATTCATTGATTGTCCCATGCATGTGTTTTACAACTTGGTGTCCTATTGCTAATACTATAGTGATACATAGTTTGAGACTCATTTCATCCCACAATATCACACTTGTTGTGGATATATTGTTATCTAGCTCTTTCACTCATAGTTTTGACACTAGTTCACCAAGTATGGACCATACCTTTAGCAACTCTTTACCTTCAAGTATAATGAAAAGAGTTGAAACAATGGTTTCTAGTGTTCCACAAGAAAATATAATCCAAATCCTTGAAGAGTTAGAAAATCTACTGCAAGTAACCTATCTCATATTTTTGGAAAAAATATTGCCTCAATCACTAGTTGTGGCTCAAACATCAAACAATGCCCAAATTCAAGGAGCAACCTAAATTCCTCCTCCTACAATCATTGCCTCTATTCCCCCCTATACCAACCCTCAAGTCACAACAATAATGCAACATACTAGTAATGTCTTTCCTACCTTGGATATTTCCCCTAGCATTCCTAGTACCTTTGTGGCATCTCACATCATATCTCCTACCACTCTACCTCCCATAAGAACTCCATTTACTTCTCCATCAAACACATATACATCTCCACCATATTAACCTCTATCTAAAAATACAACCAATGATGCCATCCTTAACCAACTCTTGCAAAATATTTCATTCCTTCAAAAGAAAATTTCCACCATAAACCAAAATCAAAATGGCCAACCTACATACTATGTCAAAACCAACCCCTTATCCTTGGAGATATTAAGAATTTAGATACTACAAGGTATATAAATTCCTAAGTTTGAGAAATATGGAGGAAAAGGAGACCCTTCTAACCATGTTTCCACTTATACCACCTTATATCGTTATTTGGTACTTGAGGATAAGCTCTTTTCTAATCTTTTCCCTTGGTTCTTGAAAGATACCACTTTAGAATGGTTTTCCTCATTACCAAGTAGCTCATTGCATTCATTAAATAAATTTTTTGAATCTTTTATCAACCATTTCTAAGTTCACATGATTCCTAAGATGAATTTAGCTGATTTGAAGAGATTCAAGCAAAAGGATGATGAAAAATTTACCAACTTTATTTCACACTATGAAATGCTTTATTCCCAAATCAACGTAAAAATTTGCAAGCCTCACCTTCAATGGATGTTCATTGAGAACTTACAAAATAAAGTGAAATATAAGATTGGCATGCTGAAACTTCATTCCTTTGTACACTTATGCACTCTCCTTTTTTATTATCAAAACTTGGTTAGTAGTCATGAAACAAAACCCACCTCTAGCCATCCTAAAAAGTTTGAATCCACAAATCAAAATAATTACCAACCTTTTAGGAGATAGAATAAAATATTTCTACAATTAAATCCCCCTTAACCAACTCAACATGTTAATAACCAAGATGTTGCTATAAAGAAGACAAGTCCTTTTACATTTGGGGATCCAAATAGACAATTTACTCCCTTACCCGATACCCTCCATAACACCATGTTACAACCTATAGATCATAACATGATCTCCTTACCTCCCATTAAAATTTTGGATCCTAATAAGGCATTACCTCCAAAATTTAGATTGAATTCCTATTGCCATTATCACCGACAAAATGGACATGATACAAAATAGTGTAAGCATCTTAAACATCTAGTGCAAGACCTCATTGATTCTAATAGTATTTGAATTGGAGGTGTTAATGATCAAGGAAATAAATCTATTTCCCCTCCTAACAAAAACTTGGAAATATTTACCTACCCCATTCCAAATTATAATATTTCATTTGTCAAAGCTAGTGAAACTGAAAAGAGTGATGTGATGAATGTTGACATGGATGATGAAAACATGGATACTATTAAACAAGGTCCTATAAATTCTAGTGAACAAAATCCTATGGATGGTATGATTACATTGATCAAAACAAAACCTCATAAGGGCTGAAATAAAAAGCCAATTGACATTGCTTTCTCCTCACAAGATATAATTAAACATGCAATTGATGGTCCTTTTTACATAGCCAAATGAATCTATGACAAACCCATTGATAGGATATTAATTGATCCCATCTATGGAGGTAATTTTATCACAAAATAATTCTTACTTGTGCATGAAATCTATCAAGAAAAAATATGATAAACTGAAATCATGGATAAAAACACATGATGGTTTTTCTTTCCCTATGATGGCATCAATTACCCTATCTCTAAAAGTCAGACTAAAATAATTAGATGTCTCATTCTCCATAATCCTAATGTTAGATCAGTTCCCTGTGAAGCTTGGTTATCGATAGTTATAGTCCATGGAATTCGTCCCATTGATAATGCATAAATTCTTAAAGTTTCCTATTGATAATGAAATATTTACTATGCATCATAGTGGCTTTAATCCAATCTTCCTTTGGGAATTTTTCATTGGATTTATTTTAGCTTGAACCTATGGAACCTATTAAACCACATAAAGAATTCTTTTTCAAATCCTACCAAAATTTAAAGAAAAATGCATAGCAAAACTATCCCTTCAAAATATGGCTCAACCCATCATTGAGTCTCCTATCCTTGATGAAACTTTGGTTAAACCACAATACTTTCCAAGTAACTAAGAAAAACCTAAGATAGATCCCTTTCCTATTTCCCACAAAAGAACAATCCATCCATGCCTCCCAAAATAAAAAAAAATCTACAAAGATAAAGAGAAAGTGGCTGAACACCCCCTATGGTGCCTTTTGTTCCTCCTCTTTCGGAAGAAAATAAACCTATGGTTGACATACCTAATCCTACACAAGCACAATTTGAAATTCATACTAAAAGAAATAGAAATGCTAGAGAGTGTAGGCATAGATGTTGTTCTATTTCTCGTATGTTACAAAATCAAGAAGACAAGAACAACAAAGAAAATCAACATACAAACTTAAATGAAGAAATACATGAGAAGTCTCCCTCTTTCCTACAACAAAAAGATCCTATTTCAAAACCAAAAAAAAGCTAAATCCTTCTTTGGACATTATCATTCAACCTCCCATTGTGATTAACTTGGGTGATGATGATGAGATTACTAAAATTGATGAGGAAGTGCATAATGAATTGAATACATTATTTTCCTCTTCTATGAGCTTACATGACAATTCTCCTAAGAAGAGTGTTGAACTTGGTGATGACCCTAGTACTGAACTTCTTGTTGTCCCTTTTTCCACCCTTCATATATGATGAACAAGATTGGGATGCAAATGACCCGTTAATAGGTCAACTCGCATGTTCCTTACTATTCTTACATTTATTTTATTTTTCATGTTATGTGTGTGATTGCACATGTGCGATGTGATCCCCTATATTATTTTGTTTGATGCATCTCTCTCTTTGTGAGATTCCTCTATTTGTACCTATATTCTTCTATATGTCATAAAAAACTTTATCTTTTCTTTGTCTTGTTTTTTCCTTTTTGGGATGACACAAGGTGTTGAGACATTTAGGTATCTTCCATGTTGACCTGAAAGGATTTTTTTTTTCTCTCTTTGTGTCCTTCCTATTCCATGAGTATTTGGGGAATGATGATGTTTATGAGCTCTTCAACAACATTGTAGAAAAGGCATATTGACCCTAGATTTGTGGATCCCTTATGTGACTTTGGGATTTCACTGTGGGGGCAACCCCTTTTCACAACATTGCTTCATTTGGAAACATATGACTTGGCATGGGGCTTTCTAAATAAGCTCCCATGTCATTTTAGCATTTATCATTTTCTACTTTAAGTTAATTTCTCACAACATGATGTTGAGTAATTTCTTTAAAGCAGGGGTATACAATGACATTAGGGTATGTGTAGGATCATGATGGGCCAAAAAGTGGCGATATGATCATTATGCTTAGAGTATGTGGGTGACGACTTTTTTTTTACAAAAATATTGATGAAATGAAAAGGGTTTTTAAAAGAGATTCTCAACTTTCCACCAATATAAATTATTCTTTACTTTGAATTTAATAAATAATTATTATTAATTTTCTTTTGAATTATGACTAAAGTCTTGATTGATAGGCTGATTGAAAAACATCTATAGCTTTTAAAAGGTATCACTTTTCTTGAATTTTAAACATGTGTCACATTCTATGCTTCACATAATATAGGATTAAAACAAAAACAAAAAATGAATTTCATGAACTTTTGACCAAGTTAAGGTGGTCAGAGATACGAGTTTTTATATTTTTTAAAATTTCTAATAAAAAACTCAACTAATTTTTTACTTGGAAAGAAATTACAAAAAAATATGCATCACATCGAGACATGAGTCCTCTACTTATATCTAAAAACTTATAAAAAAATATTATCATTTTATTGTAGTTAGGGTGGTCAGACAGACACCTACTTTTTTTCCCTGAAATTTAAGTACTCACTGCATTGAAATTTCAAATTTTCACCAAATAGATGTTTAAAAAAAAATAAACCTAGTAGTTTAGAAACTACATTCAATTTTCTATATATTATATTCTTTCATATTTTGAAATAATATAGATAACTTATTCAAATTTTTACGTCAAGTTGTCTAACCCTATTTTTTTTTGAATTTTTTGCCAATTAAGGGCCTATTTTTTCCATGATGATCCTACACATACCCATTATTCTTTTGCATTTCATGTTTCATTGTGTAGTTTTCTTACTTCATGGAATCCATCTATCAGTTTGTGGTTACATTGGGTGTGATGTCCCTCAAAAGCATGATATTTCTTAGCATAGTATATTCCTCTTAGTGGCTTGATTTGACACACTATATCCCCCAAGTTGTGAATCTTCTATTCTTCAATTGGTCCTCTCTTAGAGAAAATAGGAATTATGTTCCATTTTTAGACCTTACATGAACTAAGTAAAACTATTTTGAATGTAAATTACATTATTTTGTATTTACAAACTATTATATGTGCACCTTACATAACACACTTTGCTTTCCTATGGAACCATCTTGTTTGTTCATGGGTGTCAAGTATACAAAGTTTTTCTTGCCTCATCAATCCTACTTTTTTGTGTTGTGTGGCACCTTATCAAAGTTATCAGGAAGTACAACTTTGGTATAGTTGTATAGATGGGAACTGAACTTAGGCATGAATTTCCCATAGTCACTTGCTTGTCTATGTGAGGGAATACTAACTGCATGGGGGTTCACCTTGTGTACGACTTAATGTTCAACTAGCCATTTTAAGTGTGCATTTTTTTCATAGTGGTCATAGTGTTCCACTTGTAAATTTCTTTGAACAAACAACTTACACCCAATCCACACCATGTTGGATGGGCTATCGAGGCTTGTTCGATCCTTTCTTTCTTTCCTTTCTTCTTTATATCTTTGATAGTGTATGCTTGTATCTTTTTGTTTCATATATCATTCACATGCATGCTCTTTTGTTCCTATGTTAGTTTTCCATAGGATCTTAATCCTAGGGGATTGTGTAACCCTCTTGATCATTGAAATCCTTTCTCACTAGAATTTTTCTTCTTGGGCTCCTCTTGATGAAAATTCATCTATTTTAGATTGAGTTTGAAGCAATTTCCTCCTCTGACTAAAGTGAGGGCTAAATATGTTGTAGAAAAAATTATCCCTTTTTCACACTTAATTTTGGAGTGATTAATATCAAAACTAAGCCTAATGTTACCTTGATTTAGCGTTGTAATGTGTTTTACACATTCACAATACGTCTAGGGACCTTGGAAATTAAATGGACCTAATTGTGCTTTACTTTGGGTGTTGTAAAGTGTAATTGATTTTTCTTCTTTGTGCTTTAGTTTCTAGGCCTTATTTTGCATCCACAAGCCTTATTTAATGCATTTTCTTAAGGATAATCCTGACACATCAAATAACTAATCATAATTCATGTATGTTTGGGTTATAAGTCCCGAATTTAGTGATCTAGGACTCATACGCTACCTTGGGATTATGGGTCCCACCTAAGTCTCAGGGCCTAATCTTGAATTTGGAGTTAAACTAAAAATTTCTTGAAATTTGGATTGCAAGCCTAGGCTACTAGGACTCATATGCCTCAACTAGCTTATGAGTCCTGCTTAGCTTGGAATTATTTTAAATTCAAATTCTTGGTGGGATTTTATGCTCCTAGATATAATGTCATCTTGTAGTGTTGTAACTTCGAGAAATTGGGCATAAACAAGTATAAATACAAGGTTATTTCACGTAAATTTTCTCCTAGAAAATTTTGAGTAAAATTCCTTAGGGAAATTTTGTGGTTACAAGAGAATTCAATAGCATTTAAGAGCTTATTGTGAAGAATTTTTGAGTTATATTCAATATTCAAGCATCATGTCAAAGTCATCATGTGTCATGTTTGTTTTTGAGCTAAGATTTATGATGTAGGCATTTCATGATTCAAGCAAGCATTCAAGTTAAGATCCACAACATACAATCGAGAATCAAGATCTACATTCATGCTAGCTATTTCATATAAGGTTGCAACATTTGTTCCAATGGTTTGGTGGGTTGCAACATTGCATTTTTGTTCATTCATCATTCCTTCTTCCTATTTCACTTCATTTCAAGGTTTGATTACCAAAATAAGGTTTTACCAAGGCAAACCCCTATCCACTAACAAAAAAACATTTTTCCTTCTCTCTGATGTGTGATTTGTAGATTTAGGTTGAAGATCCTTTTAAGAGAAAGATTGAAGTAAGTTGTCAAAGTTGTCATCTTTCTTGCAAGATCACTAAAATTCACCTATGAGTTGGAATTTAGTGTTTCAAACTTGGAGATCAGAAGGGAGAGAGGCTATATAAGATTATTAGAGGATATCATAGTTTTAGATCAACCCTCATACTGGGACTAAATTGCCACTTGTAGAGTATGAGTCCTAGTATACCAGTTTTTTTAGACATTTTTTGTATATCTTGGTTTAGTAGTTACAGTTTCTAGTTTCAGTCTAAAACCCTAAACTAGGAATAAATCACCTCTTCTAGTGTATGAGTCCCAATTTTCTCCAAAATTTAGGATTTTAGAATTAAAAACCTTGTTTCAAGCATATTCATCTTTCCAAGTGCCCCTCTTTTCATTCTTAGTTCATTATTTTGATTTTTGGTTTCACATTCTAAGTCATATAGTTAGGTCTTTCCTATTACTTTCATTTCTTGTCTTTCTAAGCCTTTTCTTAGTGATAAATCCCCTTTTGTCTTTAATCAAACCTTAGGAAACCCTATTACATATTGATTTCCCTAATTCCATCCATAGATTGAGTCTCTAAGGTTTCCTTGAATGAACTATATCGAAACAAAAGGCCCTCTAATTCCATCTCCCAAAAGGTGGAACCCTAATTTCCATGTGTTCATTTTGGTAAATCTAGCCTTTAGATACCTTATTTTTTGATTTGCAGTGTATCATAGTCCTAGATCTAGCTTAAATTAACTTTTCATTAGGTCTTGTATTAGTTAATTTACATTTAGAGCTTCTAAATCCTATATTAGTGAAAGTGAATATAGGTTGCATTTTTGCATCTTGTATCATTGCATTTCACTTGAAATATATGTAATTACAATCAGTATAGATAACATACAAACCATTTACAAGTGGTCTTATGTAATTTTTTATAAATTTTTGTTAACTGTTTATTAGCATTTGAACCCTTCAAAAACCCTAATTGGGATTCATATGCCCCTCAAGGTGATTTAGTCCCGTTTCTAACCTATAACTGCAATATAAACTCGTCATGGATCTTGGGTTATCTAGCTCTTTCACTCATCATTTTGACACTAGCTCACTAAGTATGGACCATACATTTAACCACTCTTTACCTTCAAGTAGCATGATAAGTGTTGAAACAATGGTTGCTAGTGTTCCTCAAGGAAACATTATCCAAATCCATGAAGAGCTAGAAAATATACATCATCAAGTGAGTACTGAAAAAATTTCCAACATTGTTATACCTACCATTGATAACATATACCACATGCTATAAAGTGAACAATTAATACAATTTGTAAGTAACCTAGATTATAAATATTTTTTGCAAAAATATTACCTGAATCACTAGTTGTGCTCAAACTTTGAACAATGTCCAAAGTTAAAGAGGAACCTAAGTTCCTCCTCCTACAACCATTTCCTTTATTCCTAACTATACCAACTTTCAAGTCATAATAGTGATGCAACCTGCTACTAATGTCTTTCCTACCTTGGGTATTTCCACTCGCATTCCTAGTACCTTTGTGGCATCTCATGTCATATCTCCTACAACTTTACCTCCCATAATAATTCCATTTACTTCTCCCTCAAACACATATACACCTCCAACATATTCATCTCCATTTCAAAATACAACCAACAATGCCATTGTTAATCAAATCTTGCAAAAAATTTCATCCCTTCAAAATAAAATTTCCACCATAAACCAAAATAAAAATGGCCAACCTACATACTATGTAAAAACCAACCACTTATCCTTGGAGATATTGAGAATACCAATATTACAAGGTATAAAGATTCCTAGGTTTGAGAAATATGGAGGAAAATGAGACCCTCCTAATCATGGTTCTACTTATACAACCTTATGTAGTGATTTTTCCCTTGAGGATAAGCTCTTGGCTAAGCTTTTTGCTAGGTCCTTGAAATATATAGCTTTAGAATGGTTTTCCTAGTTACCAAACAACTCAATTTGTTTATTCAATGAACTTGTTGATGCTTTTATCAACAATTTCAAAGTGCACATGAATCCTAAGATGACTATAGCTGATTTGATGAAATGTAGCAAAAGGATGATGAAAAAGTTACCAACATTATTTCAAGCTACCCAATTCTTTATTCCCAAATTGATGTAAAAAAGCTCGATCCTCACCTTCAATGGATGCTCATTGACAACCTAGAAACTAAGGTGCAATATAAGATTGGCACAATGAAATTTCCTTCCTTCGTACACTTGTGCACTACCCTTCATGATTATTAAAACTTGGTTAGTATTCGTCAAACAAAACCCTCCTCTAGCCATCCTGAAAAGTCTAATTCTGTAAATAAAAAAATTACCAACCTTTTAGGAAATAGAATAAAGGCTTTCTACAATTGAATCCCCCTTAGCCTATTCAACATGTTAATAACCAAGAGGCTATTATAAGGAAGACACATCCTTTTACATTTGGGAACTTGAATAGACAATTTACTCCCTTACTCGACACCCTCCATAACACCATGTTACAAATTATAGAACAAAACATGATCTCTTTACATCTCATTAAAACTATTGACCCTAATAATCCTTTACCTTTAAACTGTAGATCAAATTCCTATTTCCATTATCACTAAAAAATAGAGATGATATGAAACATTGTAAGAATCTTAAACATCTTGTGCAAGACCTCATTGATTCTAATCATATTCAAAGTGGAGGTGTTTATGATCAAGGAAATAAATTTGTTGACCGTCCTAAACAAAACATGCAAATATTTACCAACCCCATGCTGAATCATAATATTTCATTTGTCAAATCTACTGAAACTGAAAAGAATGATGTGATGAATTGATGAGGGCCATATCACCCTAACCTTCACAAATCAAAAAAATAGATACCAACATAGAATATCTGAGACAAAAAATAACTCACTTTCAATTAATTTTTTAGAAAATGAAATTACAAGTTTAGAACTTACAATGTTGTAGTCTCATAGGCTTGATTCATTACAATAAAATAAAGTTTGAAAACAAAATATATTGTTTGAAGCCACAATCTATACTAATGGAACCACCTTGTACAATTCCCACTTAACCCTTTTTTCATTTTAGCCAATAACCACCCTAGAATATTCTAGAAAGTTCGACATTCCCTTTTGTTTTGGTGTCAAAAGTCTCGCCATCTGGTTTCTTGCCTAGGAAGAAATTTTAATGAAATTCATTTTTTGGTGAGGAAAATTCGCAGGCCCATAAGTTTTCATTTGAGTGTTTGATTTTTTATTATTATATATCATTGAGAAGCTCTCAAAGAGATTTACAACACCAAACTAATCAATGATCACTTCATCAAATTTTCAACCTATTTCGGGGCCTCTAAAGTTTTCATATCTGAATTTGAAGCTGCATTGGAGAAATTTCTCAAGATAGAAACTTTAATATCTCCCAAACTATATTGGGTATTGAGATGATTCTTTCATGATTGGAAATTTTTTTTTTCTCCTTTGGGAAAATATTTAGGTCCATATGAGCCCATTTAGACTGACTTAATAAAAATAGTAAGTGACCATTTTTCACTATTCTTGACTTCTGGCTATCTTACATCCCTTAAGTGCCATATGGGACTCAAATCTAGTAAACAAAATAAGATAAATCATTTTTTTGGGTGATGCAAGATTGCCCCTACACAATTGGATGGTCCTGCATTAGACACCTAGGGTAATTTGAAAAGTGACCCTGCCACTTCTCAAGAGTTAGAGTGAAACCAATATCACTAACCTTAGTCTCAAAAAAGCATGATGAAACTTCAATAGGCATTCCTCTCCATTTCACCAAGTACTCTGCATATTTCATATTTCTTGTGCTTCTTCCCAATGGACTATCCAAAATTTATTTTATCGCCTGCCTTTCTAAAGTAGGTGTTTCACTATTCTTCTATTATTTGTTCTTTAATTTCCCCTTTAGGATATTCTATTAAATCTGAAATTTTAAACATAGGGGTATGTGCAGGATCATGATGGGCCAAAAAGTGGCAATATGATGGGTATGTGGCTAACAACTTTTTTTATACTCAAAATTGATGAAACAAAAAGGGTTTTTAAAGGAGATTCTTAGCTTTCCACCAATATAAATTATTCTTTACTTTGAATTTAATAAGTAATGATTATTCATTTTCTATTCAAATTACGACTAAAGTCTTGATTGATAGACTAATTGAAAAAAATCTATAGCTTTCAAACGGTATCACATTTTTTGAATCCAAAAAATGTATCACATTCTATGATTCACATACTATAGGATTAAAAAAATAAAAAATTAATTTCATGAAGTTTTGACCAAGTTAAGGTGGTTAGACATACGAGCTTTTTATATTTTGTAAAAGTTGTAATAAAAAAATCATAATTAATTATTTACTTGGAAAAAAATTACAAAAAAATATTCATCACATCGGGACATGAGTCCTCTACTTATATATAAAATAATATAAAAAATATTATCATTTTATTGTGGTTAGGGTGGTCAGACAGACACCTGCTTCTTATTTTTTCCCTAAAATTTTACTACTGCATTGAAATTGAAATTTTTCACCAAATAATTTTTTATTTTTTTTAAACAAACCTAGCAGTTTAGAAACTACATTCAATTTTCTACAGATTCTATTCTTACATATTTTTAAAATAGTATAGATAACTTATTCAAATTTTTATGTCAAGTTTCCTAACTTTGATTGTTCTAATTTTTTTGCCACTTAAGGAACTATTTTTTCCATGATGATCCTGCACATACTCATAGGTGAAATATAAATTTCATTAGGGAATTCTACCTCATACGCATTTCCTAAATCATGCTTCTTCAAGATCTTGCATGGTCCAAACTTCTTCATCTTTAACTTGTATGTACCAACTATAAACTCCTCTTGTTGAAAATGAACCATGACTTCATATCCTACCTAGAACTCCTTATACCTCTTTTATGATCTTCCTTATCCTTATATTGTGAGTTCATATTATTGATATGTTTCTTCACCTCTTCATACAAATTCTTTACGTGCTCAGCAAAATATTCAGCATCAACACTACTCTTCGCCCCTTATCCATCTTTCTTAGTTTAGAAGTAGTTATTGGACTACCCACATACACAACCTAGAATGGTGATTTAGCAATGATCCTATTGATAGAATTATTGTAAGAATATTATGCCTAAGGTATAATGAAATCCCATCCCTTGGGCTTCTCTCCTACTAAGCATCTTAGCAGGTTACCCAAACTCCTATTCACCACCTCTCTTTGTCCATAAGTTTGTGGATGGTGTGTAGAACTAAAGTTCAAATTTTTCTTCAACTTCATCCATAAAGTCCTCCAAAAATAGCCAAAAAATTTGGTAACTCTATCTAAAACTACACTCT
This sequence comes from Sequoia sempervirens, assembly GCA_007258455.2. Taxonomy (NCBI): domain Eukaryota; kingdom Viridiplantae; phylum Streptophyta; class Pinopsida; order Cupressales; family Cupressaceae; genus Sequoia; species Sequoia sempervirens. Next base: position 167,336,430 of record VDFB02058242.1, on the reverse strand, counting down.
TCTATAAACCATGTAGTCTCACCACCTCTCTAAAAAATAACTCTGCAACATGAACAACATCACTAGTCTTATGAAACAAAATTAAATGTAGCATCTTTGAGAATCTATCTACCACCACAAATATGGAATCATTCCCTCTCTATCCTTGGAAAGCCAAGAATAAAATCAATGCTAATATCCTCCCATGGCCTCTTAGGTATAGGTAATGGCTGAGAATCCAGTATTCTGACTTGTTCCTTTCACCATTTGACATACTCTAAAAATTTGTACAAAATTATTCACATCTTGTTCTAATTGTGGCTAGTAATAATTCTCACTAACAAGAGCAATGGTTTTATCTCGACCGAAATGTCCAAACAATCCTCCACTATGCTTTTCCTTTATTAGATTATCTTTCATAGAACTCCTAGGAATGCACAATTGGATTCCTCTAAAAAACATCCCATCTTGGATTAAGATATCCAACCATCTTGTCCTATCTAATGTAATAGGTTCCAAACAATCCTTCAAAGCTTCTGCAAAGTCTAGATCTTTAGGATACAAATTATTGAATTCATTGATCCCAACAACCTCTATATTCATCTCTATCAACATTTTTTTTCTTCTAATCAAGGCATCTAAACTCTATTTGACTTTCCACTCTTGTGCTTCAAAAAAAAAGTATAAATCTACAAAAAATCAACCCATTTCAAGTTCTTTTGGTTTAAATATCCTTGACTATTGAGATATTGCAAGGATTGGTGATTAGTATATAAAAAAATATTTTGGCAACAAATAGTGTTTTTATTTCTTTAAATCTTGAACTATAGCATAAAACTCCTAATAATAGAAAAAATATTTCTTCTTAGCATCATTAAACTTCTCATTGAAATAGGAAATAGGCTTACCTTCTTGACTCAAAATAGCTCTTGTGGCAGTGTCACTAGCATCACAATCTACTTGAAAGAACTTATTGAAATATGGAAGTTCCAAAATAGGTTGCTTTGTGAATTCTTCTTCAACATGTCAAAAATATTTGTTTCTCCTATAGTCCATTTAAAATTCTTTATATCCCCTCTCATTGCTTCAATTAGAGGTGCACAAATACTATTGAAATTCTTAATAAACTTTATGTAAAATTTTTCTAGAGAATGAAATGGTCTCACCTCTATAACACTCCTTGAGGTAGGTCATTCAATGATAGATCTCACCTTCTTTGGATCCATTTTAGGACCCTCTATTGAGACAACAAATCCCAGACACACTAACTCCCTCTTTACAAAACTACATTTCCTCAAATTAATCAACAACTTCTCCTCCCTTACCTTCTCAAAAAATCTTCGGATATGCATCAAGTGCTCCTCCAATGTCTTACTGAAAATAAAAATATCATTCAAATAAAAAATAATATTTTTTTCTAAAAAATATTTCAATACCTCATTCATAAGCCACATAAATATGCTTGGTGCATTGGTTAGCCCAAAAGGCATGACTAACCACTCGTACAAGCCCTCTTTGGTTTTGAAGATTTTCTTCCATTCATATCCTTCTCTAACCTAGATCTATTGATATTCACTCTTCAAATCTATCTTTGGGAAGTACTCATCTACACTCAAACAATCCATAATGTCATCCATTCTCAGCAAGGGAAATCTATACTTGATAGTAATCTTGTTCATAGTGCGGGAGTTTGTACACATCCTCCATTATCCATCCTTTTCCAATGCCAATACTGTAGGTATTGCACATGGACTCAAACTTTCTCAAATAAATCCCTTCCACAACAACTCTTGCACTTTTCTGTTCAACTCTTCACTTTCTGTTGGAACCATATGATGAGCTACCTTATTAAACAAACTAGCTCCAGGAATCAAGTCCATCTGTTGACAATTATTTCTTACTGCAGGCATACCTTTAGGTACATTATTACAAACAATATTTTGAAACTCATTCAACATATCTAAAACCTCTACAAGTACCTCATTAGTATCTTCTTTATCAACTCTAGGGATCAGTGAAAGACACATATTCTTATGCCTCATACCTTCTATGAACTTTCTTCCATAAACCAAAATAATTATTGCATTACTACATACCTTTTCTTCTTCCTCTTTCAAGGGATTTGACTTATGATGAAATCCATTCTTTGTCAAAGAATAGGTGTTGGCATGTCCATCATGTACTTCTCACTAATCAAACTACCATGATATTTCTAATAACATATGAAAAAATCCATAGGCATAATATCACACAATACCTCATCATGGGAATTTACAATCTTGAACTTTATCCGAAATTTTTCATTTACCAACGCTTTATGGTCCTTCTACAACCAAGAAATCTGGTATGGATTCAAATTCCTTCCTCTCTCCAACCACAACTTATTAACCATCTCTTCTAAAACAAGGTTATTAGTACTGCCTCCATCAATAATAACATTGGAAACATTACCTTCACACTTACATTTGGTGTAAACAAATTCTTCCTTTGAATCAGTTCTTTCTCCTCATTCAGCAAGGCTCTTCTAGTAACAAGAACCTCTCCTCTTTATACATCCTCAAAATGTGAAGATTCAACATCTCCATCTACATGTGCAACTCATGCATAATCCTCAAGCCTATTATTGGTCCTTCCTTGATGTTGAGGACACTCATAGGCTTTATGTCCTTCTCCGAACTAGAAACAGGTTCCACGAAAGCCTCCTCTTCCTCTTTGATCTCCATTATTCTGATCATGAGGATGATATTAGTTATCTCATTTCTGTTTCTGGTTGCTACTAGACCCTTCAACCTTCTTTTGATCTTAATTTCAACCTCCATATGACCGTCCACTAGTCTTTCCACCATGACCGCTACCTCTTTCCTTCCTTTCAAATCTTCTATTCAACTTTTTGTCTACCTTTAAAGGAAACTAATACACATTTTTAATGGTAGAAATTCTTACTAGACCCAACTCTTCTTGAATACTCAGCTTCAAGCCATTTATGTAATAGGAAAATTTCTCTTTATTGGCCTCAAAATGGCTTGTTCTGATCAAGACATGGTAGAATTATTCTATATACTCCTTTACAAATTTTATCACTTGTTTCAGCCCTTTCTCATAATCCACATGAATGAATTGTCTTTTTAATTTTACCACCATACGATCCCATCTTGTTATTTTCTCTTTTCCTCATTGATTTATTTCTAGTTGTACCTCTTTCCACCAATTATTCTCATGACCCTTTATCTTGGCCTTTGCAAATTTGACCCTCTCAGGATCTTCCACCTCCTCATACTCAAAGTACTCCTCCATATCATTGATCCAATCAATCAATTCTTCTAGGTTAAGATTTCTAGAAAAATTAGAAACATCAATCTTTGGCCTTTTCCAAATCTTAGAGATGGCCTTAAATAATATAACTTGCTCTGGATCTATTGGATCTTGTTCTTCTTTGAGTTTTTCCTCGTTTTTAGCTTCATCTTCACTTTCATCTCCTCTTCTTGGCTCAAACCCTCAATACAGCTCCTCTTTTAGTGCTTGAACTTGTCTCTACAGGGATCTAAAACCCTCTTCTAGTACAATAACATTCCTTCCACAACCACAATTCCTTTGTAGAGGCATTTTGATCACTTTTCTCATAAACCCACAACCAAAAGTCTTGGTGCAAACTACCTCATGTTTGACGATCTATTTACATGTACTCAGGAAAAGCCACTTTGATACCAGTTGATGAGGGCCACACCACCTTAACCTTCACAAATAACAACAATAGATACCAACACAAAATATGCAAGATAGAAAATAACTCACCTTCAAATTATTTTCATAAAATGGAATTACAAATTTAGAACTTACAATGCTAGATCCTCATAGGATGGATTCATTACAACAGAATGAACTTTGGAAACTAAATATATTATTTAGAGCCACAATCTACACTAATGGAGCTACCTTCTACAACCCCCACTTAGCCTTTTTTTATTTTACCCAATAACCACCCTAGAATGTTCTAGAAAGTTCAACTTTCTCTTTTGTTTTGGTGCCAAAAGTTTTTCCATTTGATTTCTTGCCTAGGAATAAATTTTAATGAAATTCACTTTTTAGTAAGGAAACTTCATGGGGATATAAATTTTGATCTGAGTGTCTAATTTTCTATTATAACATATCATTGGAAATTCCTTGAAGATATCTACAACATTGAACTGATCAACTTTTGGAGTTGTTTTGGGGGCTCTATAGTTTTCATATATGAATTTAAAGTTGCATTGGAAAATTTTCTTGGGATAGAAACTTTAGTATCTCCCAAACCATGTAGGGTATTGAGATGATTCTTTCACGACTGGAAATGCTTTTTAGTTTTTCTCCTTGGTGTAAATTTTTAGTTCTATATGAGCTCATTTAGGATTACTTACTAAAAATAGTAAGTGATTTTTTTTGCTATTTCTAACCTCTGACTATCCTACAACCCTTAAGCACCATCATGGGACTCAAAACTACTAAAGAAAATAAGAAAACACATTTTTGTGGGTGATGGAAGATTGCCCCTACACGGTCGTATGCTCCTGCATTATGAATGTTGACACATATGATGAAAACATGGATACTATTGAACAAGGTTCTATAAATGCTAGTGAAAATATTTCTATGGATGGTATGATTGCATTTATTGAAACAAAACCTCATAAGGGCCAAACTAAAAATCCTCTTGGCATTGCTTTCTTCTCATGAGATATAATTAAACATGCACCTAATGGTCCTCTTTATATAGCCAATCGAATCTATGACAAGCCCACTAATGGGATATTAATTGATCCTATCTCTAGAGAGAATGTGATCACTAAAATTTTCTTACTTGTGCTTGAAATCAATCAAAAAACAAATGATAAATTGAAAGTATGGATAAAAACACATAATTGTTTTGCTTTTCCTACGATGGGATTGGTCACCCTACCTCTAAAATTTGGACTGAAACAATTAGATGTCTCATTCTCCATCATCCCAACATTGGTTCAATGTCGTGTGAAGCTCGGTTATCCATGGCTATGATCCATGGAAGTCATTTCATCAGTTGTGCATAAATGCTTAAAGTTTCCCATTGATAATGAAATATTTATTCTACATCATAGTGACTTTAATTGTATGTCTTCCCATGGGAATTTCTCATTGGATTTTTTTTGGCCTAAACCTATGAAACCTATTAAACAACGTGAAGACTTCTTTTTCAAATCCTACCAAAATTTGAAAGAAAAATGCATAGAATAACTATCCCTTCAAAACATGCCTCAACCCATGATTCAGTCTCCTATCCTTGTGGAAACCATGGCCAAACCACAAGACCTTCCATGTAACCAATACTAACCTAAGATAGATCCTTTTCCTATCTCCCACAAAAGACAAAGAGACAACCAAAACAATCCCCCATGCCTCATAAAATTTTAAAAAAAAAGTCTACAAAGCTAAAGAGAAAGTGGTTGAACAACCCCCTATGGTGCCTTTTGTTCCTCCTCTTAGGGAAGGAAAGAAACCTGTTGTTAAAAAACCCACTCCTGCAAAGAAACAACTTGAAAATCATACCCAAAGAAATAGAAATGCTAGAGAGAATAGGTGTAGATGTCACACAGTGCTATTCCTTGTATGTTAAAAAATGCAGAAGAAAAGAACAAAAAGGAAAATTAACATCCAAGCTTAAATGAAGCAATACATGAGGAGTCTCTCTCTTTGCCACAACAAAAAAATCCGATTTCAAAACCAAAAAAAGAGCTAAATCCTTCTTTGGACATTATCATTCAACCTCCCATTGTGAGTAACTTTGACAATGATGATGACATTAATAAAATTGATGAGGAAGTGCATAATGAATTAAATATACTTTTTTTCTCTTCTATGAGCTTAACTAAAAATTATCCTAAGAAGAGTGTTGAACTTGGTGACAACCCTAGAACTACACTCGTTGTTGTCCCTTTAGATAGTTTTCCACCTTTTGTATATGATCTACAAGATTGGAAAGCGAATGACCTGCTAATAGGTTGACTCAGGTGTGCCTTACTAGTCTTTCCTTTATTTTATTTTTCATGTTATGTTTGTGATTGCATGTGTGTGATGAGATCCCTCATATTGTTTTGTTTGATGTTTCCCTCTCGTTGTCACATTTCTCTATTTGTACCTACATTATTCTATATGTCATAAAAAAATATCTTTTCCTTGTCCTATTTTTGCCTTTTGGGGATGACGAAAGGCATTGAGACATTTAGGTCTCTTCCATGTTGACCCAAAAATATTATCTTTTTTTTTTCTCTCTTTTTGAAATGCTTCCTATTCCATGAGTATTTCAGGAATGATGACATTTCTAAGCTTTTAAACAACATCGTAGAAAAGACATACTAACCCTAAATCTATGGATCCCTTATGTGACTTTATGATTTCATTGTGGGGGCAACCCCTTTAATGATATAGCTTCATTTGGAAACATATGCCTTCGAATAGGACTTTCCAAATTTTCTCTCATGTCCTTTTAGCATTTATCATTTTCTACTTTAAAGTAATTGCTCATAGCATGGTGTTTAGAAATTTCTTTAAAGTGGGGGCATACATTGACATTATTCTTTTGCATTTCATGTTTCATTGTGTAGTCTTCTTACTTGATATGATGCATCTTTCGATTTGTGGTGACATTGGTTGTGATTTCCCTCAAGAGCATGATCTCTATTAGCATATTATATTCCTCTTAGTGGCTTGATGTGACACACTACATCCCCTAAGTTATGAATCTTCTATTCTTCAATTGGTCCTCTCTTGGAGACATTAGGCATGGTGTTCCCTAAGTTAAGACCTTAAATGAAATAAGTTAAAATCCTTTGTGCATACCTTATATTATTTCACATTTACAATAACTATTACATGGCCACCTTACATAACAACTTTACTTTCCTATGGAGCCATCTTGTTTGTTCATGGGTGTCAAGAATATGAAGTTTTTCTTGCCTCATGAATCTTGTTGTTTTTGTTGTGTGGCATCATATCAAAAATATCAAGAGGTATAGCTTTGGTATGGTTGTACATATGGGAGCCAAATTTAGGCATGACTTTCCCATAGCAACTTGTTTGTCTATGTCAGTGCATTCCAACTACGTGCATATGTGTCTCGCTAGGGGCTCACCTAGTCGATGACCTGAGGTTCTACTAGCCCTTATGAGAACACATTTGGTTTGCATAGAGGGCATTGTGTTCCAATTGCAAATTCTTTGGGAAAATAGCTTACACCCGATCCACATTATGTTGGACAAATTATCGAGGCTTGATCCATCCTTTCTTTCTTTTCACTCTTCTTTATGTCTTTGGAAATGTATGCTCGTATCTTGTCATTGTTTCATATATCATTTACATGCATGTTATTTTGTGCCTATGTTGGTTTTCCATAGGATCTTGATCCTATAAGCTTGCACAACCCTATTGATCATTGCCATGTTATCTGACTAGAATTGGTATGCTTCGACCCCTCCTAATGTGAATTTTTCTTTTAGTGTGATTTTGAAGCAAGTTCCTCCTATCACTAAAGTGGGGGCTCAATACAGTGTAGAAAAAAAAAATCCCTTTCTCACACTTAATTTGGGAGTGATTAATATTAAAACTAAGGCTAATGTTTCCTTGATTTATTGTTGTAATTTGTTTTACAGATTCACATTAAGTCTAAGGCCCTTGTAAACTAAATGGACCTAATTGTGCCATATTTAGGATGTTGTAAAGTGTATCTTTACACTTTCAAACTAGTCTAGGGCTTCATTATTTAACTTGGCTTATTCATGCTTTAATTGGATTTATTTTGTATACATAGGCCTTATTTAATGCATTTTTTTAGGATAATCTTGACACATAAAATAACCAATCATAATTCATGTATTTTTGGGTTATGTATCCTAGATTTAGTCATCTGGGACTCATATTCCACATTGGGTGTATAGGTCCAACCAATGTATTAGAGCTTAATCCTAAAATTTCTTGAAATCTGTGTCTCAAGCCTAGGCTACTTTGACTCATACATCCCAACTAGCATATGAGTTCCACTTAGCTTGGGATTATTTTAAAATCAAATTCTTCATGGGATTTTATTCTCCTAGATCTGATGTTAGCTTGTAGTGTTGTAACTTTGAGAAATTAGGCATAAACAAGTATAAATACATGATTATTTCACATATTTTCTTTTACCAAATTTTCAGTAAGCTTCCTTAGGGGAATTTTGTGGTTACAAGAGCATTCAAGAGCTAATTTTCAAGCATTTTGGAGCTATATTCAAGATTCAATCATCATGTCAAAGTCATCATGCATTATGTTTGTTTTTTAGCTAACATTTATGATGTAGCTATTCCATTATTCAAGCAAGAGTTCAAGTCAAAATACACAACATACAATCAAGAATGAAGATATACATTCATGCTAGCCATTTCATACAAGACTGAAGCCTTTGTTCTAAGGGTTTGGTGAGTTGCAACATTGCATATTTGTTCATTCATCACTCCTTCTTTCCAATTCATTTCATTTCAAGGTTTGATTACCAAAATGGGGTTTGACAAAAAAATCCCATATCCACTAACAAATTTTTTTTTTCCCTCTCTTTGATGTGCGATTTGTAGGTTCATGTTGAAGATCCATTGAAGAGAAGGATTGGAGAAAGTTTTCAAAGTTTTCAAAAATTTCATATTTCTTGCAAGATCATAGAAAGTGACCTATGAGTCAGAATTCAATGTTTCAGACATAGAGATCAGAAGGGAGAGAGGCTACAAAATATCACTAGAGGGTATCATATTTTCATATCAACCCCAATACTAGGAGTAAATCACCACTTGTGACATATGAGTCCTAGTTTACCAATTTTCAAACATTTTTGTAGATCCTGGTTTAGTAGTTGTAGATTATGATTTCGGCCTAAAACCCTAAATTGGGACTAAATCACCCATACTAGTGTATGAGTTCCAGTGTACTTCAAAAGTAAGAATTTTAGAATTGCAGACCTCATTTAAAGCATCTTCAACTTTCCAAGTGCCCCTCTATTCATTTTCAGTTCAATATTCTAATTTTCAATTTCATATTATGGGTCATATAGTTAGGTTTGCATGTTACTTTCATTTCTTGTCTTTCTAAACCTTTGCTTAGTCATGAACCCACTTTTGTCTTTACTCACCCTAGGACACCCTATTTCAGATCTCTTTCCCTAATTCCATCCATAGATTGAGATCTCTAGGGTTTCCTTGAATGAACTATAACGAAACAGGAAGCCCTCTGTTCCATCTCCCAAAAGGTGGAACCCTAATTTCCATGTGTTTAGCAATAATGAGATAAGGAGAATTTTCTATTCTTACAAATTTGGTATAAAAATTAATATCATGTCATTAGGAAAGAATTGTGATTCATGCATTAGAAAGAGGTCTAACAACTAAATTCTTCTCTAGGACACAGTTCATGGTTCTTTCATAACAATGCAATAAATTTTATATCAGCTTTGTAAGACTAGAAAAGTCTCCCCAACTTATTCCACACACATAAAAAATTAATTTATCGTCACTTCTTATGTCATTTTAATAGATTTCTGACAAGTCAAGAGAAGCTTAATGTGGCTTCCTTGTCACTCTCTAAATAAATAAGCAATTATTCTAAATTGTGTACCTTTTTAATAGACAAGGAAATGACTGTGGTATTAGCACATGTTTTTTCTGTATTCATGCTCATCTTTCACAAAATCAAATTCCTTTTTATCCTCATGAATTCCTTCTCTGTATCATACAACATAAGTTAATAGGACTTAAAGTCATTCTGCTCCAATTTTCACAATCCCATCATAGAGCAAGAATTAATGGGAGTGTGTTCATTCATCTTTTGTAAATATTCTTTGAACTATTTTATTGTTGATGACTAGGAATCCTTTGGAAATGAGTAGTGCACTGTGAAAATATATATAATATCATTTCGTAAATTAATATATTTTTGTACACATTGTTATTTTCTAATCTTTTTAATTATAATATCTATTACTTTTTTTCTAATCTTAGATCAGAAATATTTTTTCTAATATGCTCATAATAGAAAATACTTAACATAATGCATATATGTATGCTTATATATTTATATGCAACGTCTATGTGGAAGTGTTGTCATTATGATGTCTTCTTTACTTTTAAATCCATTGTATTTCAACTTTAGCAATATAAGTATAGCTTGATTTTATATATCTGGGTAACAACAAAATGATATCTATAAAGAAGTAAACAAAAAAATGATATCTATAAAAGACTAACCACATAGACACATAAGACATTTATTTCAATATCAATACATGAGTTTGTAACATCTATTCTTGTGAAAGATTTACACAAATAAAGGTTGAATAAATTGACACTTTTCATTTTTTAAAGATGTGTTAAAATTTAATGATGAAAAAAAAAATGCTTCAATAGAAAACAATAGAGAATATTTGATAATCTCTCTAGACAAGAAGTAAATATTGAAAACTTCAAGAATTTTTGGTCTAATATTCTTTATAGGTTTGATTATATGTAGTGAGAATGTAAATGGATTTCTTGCATCGTATGATATTTTTTAATTTTTTCTCTCTTAACTTTTAAAATTGTTTGATCTATGGTTTTGAAATCCTGCATTTTTATTTGATAAGAGGTGATGGAGTGGATTAATAGAAACAATTTTAAATTTTATTGTATAAATTGCTTGATTTCATGAATGTTTGTTTGATAAGAGGTGATGGGGTGGATTAATATAAACAATTTTAAATTTTATTGTATAGATTGTTTGATTTCATGAATGCTGAGCCTGAGATTGACATATTCATTTTGCAGGTATCAAAATATTTATTGGTTGAAGTTTCCAATCTAGGTATTTACTGCTTAGAACTAATGAGAAATGGGATGAGAAATAAAAAATGGAGGTTTTATTATTGATGTCAAGCTAGGAAGCAGAAGTTGAACACATTAATTTATTTATCAAGCATAACCAAGTATTGATTTTGCCCATGTGTTTGGACAAATATCTTGTAAAATTATACAAATTGAAATATAATATTTAATATTAATGTTATTAAATTTTTAAAAATAAATTGAAGTTATTATGAATAGCATTCTATTTGATTTCATGTTCAATATGCAATGAATGAAAAATGTTTAGTACCTTAATTCTACTTAATGACAGTTGTATAGATTTTAGTAATTCAAGAATATATAATATAAATTTAAAAAGAATAATTACATTCAAATTACTTACACAAAAATAAAGTGTGCCTAGAACCATCAGAACTATTGAAACATGCTAAACTAATATGTTCCCACTTTCTCCGGTCATTAACAAGTGACGCAAGCATTGAGTTCCTACTGAGAGGTAAAAGGCATGTAGCTATGAGTTAGAAAAAGTTTTTAGATAGCAGATAGGAATATAAATGTATTAAAAATAGCTAGAAAAGTTTAAAGTAATTTTTAGTAGTGCACTAATGCATGTAATTTTTAGGGTGCATGGGCAACGTGGTCCATAGGGACATGTGAACAGGTAACACGTGTGGATGGATGCATGGGAAATTTTATTTATGGGTACCATGTATACGTGGACTTTTTTTATAGATATACCAATGAATAATTGTTTTTTTGTGTGTGTATGTATACATTTGTGAGAAGGAAGATTCTTTATGATCTTAATTAGGAAGCAAGTATGCATTATTAATTTGTATTAATTATTGAATGCAAACAATCAAAAACATTTGTAATAATGCTTGAGACATATATGCATACATGTATCCACGTGCACATAATGCATAGAAGAGTGATATGCATAGTCGACATGTGACCGAGTCTTAAAGCAAGAGGAGACTCAGCTCACATTTATAGTATTAAATGAAAGAAAAAAAGAGAAATAAACTATTTATGACCAGTGCAATGTTTTTTTTTTTTTTTTTAGAAAACCTTATGATTGAAAAATTCATTTGTCATTTTAAATGGAACAAAGTTTTGATTTAGAGATATTTCTAAAGCATCAAATATCATTTGCAACTATTTACAAAAAACATGTGTGCGGGAAAAAAAGGAAAATGCATTCTTTACTTGACCCATATTTATATGCATGGTGAAACAAAGTTTACCATATTTCTTTTTTTTGCTTGTATGTCTATTTGTAAATAAAATTATGTTTAGTGTACTGTTGTAAAACACATGCTATGTTAATTAATACAATTGAGTTATTTTAGTTTATCATATCACAATATGCAAGTGCTAATAGAAATAGTAGTGTTAGGTGGAAGATTGATAGGGGTAGCTCATTTGGGTATAAATTTTTGTAAGATTAATCAATGTTTTTTTTTTAATGTAGTATGAAGGTTAGTATTATATAAAGCTAGTGATTTTATTATAAATAAGATTTAAATCTTGTCTATGTAATATGATAAGATATTTTCATGTATAGAACAATGTAATTATATTACAATAAATTGTTAGATGAATGACTAGAAAGCTATTGATTTCATTATAAATAAGATTTTAATCTTGTTTATGTTATATGAATAAAAAATTGTGTTTATATAATAAACAATAAGTAATTTGCAAAAATATAATAAAGAACCTTACTACCTAAGATTAAATTTTGTGTATATATAAAATAAAATGTAATAATTTAACTTATTAAAATGTAATAAGTGGAATAAATATTACGATAAATTCTTAGATGAAATAGTACAAAGGTATTGATTTTATTATAAATTAGATTTCAATGTTATTAATGTAATACAAATGAATATTTTTTTGTGTATATATTTTAACCAAAAAATAATTTGAAAAGATATAAAGAATCTTATTAGGTAAGATAAAATGTAGGTACAGTAAAATAATTTACATGCTTGTAGCACTTTGCATCCAAATTATTTAGAGAGAAACATTTGTAACAATGCTTGAAGCATTTAAGTATACATGGATGCATGTATACATGTATCAACGTGCACACAATGCATAGAAGAGTGAAAAGCATCCTTGGCACCTGAGCAAGCCTGAAAGCGTGATGAGACTGAAGTTGCATTTGCAGTATTAAATGAAAGAAAACAAGAGAAATAAACTAGTTAGTATGAATGCATATATGAAAGGAAAGCATTAAAATATGAAATCCATGTAAAGACATATGCATGCACGGATGTGTACATGTGTCCATGTAAGTTGGTATGTTAAGAAGAATCTATATATGCCTGCATCCATAAAGTTAGAAATGTTAGAAACAATTTGCATCTTAAACATGAACTAAAAAAACATTACTGACTGAAACAAAGCACCAATACATTAGTGTTTGTCGAACAAGTGTATAAAGTATATCTAACAATGCATTTGGATGCATGGATACATGTAAATATTTATGAAATCTGAATATACATTATAGCCTTCGAGGAATTGTCATATGTGCTTTTAGGAATCTGTAAGAAACGGGATTTAGAAAAGACTTTTTGAAAAGAACTCTTGAATACAACTGTATTTTAACAATGAGACTCAATTTGCATTTGCAGTATTAAATGAAAGAAAACAGGGAAAATTAACTATTTATTAGCAATGCATATATCGAAGGAATGCATAAATGTATGGATGAAGGCAAACATTTACGCATCCATCTATGTGTACATGTGTCCATGTTAGTTGGTAAGTAAACAAGAATCTATATATGCCTATGTGCACAAAGTTAGAAAATGTTAGAAACAATTTGCATTTGAAAGATATAAAAAAAACATTTATGATCAAAACAAAAGAATAATACATTTTTTTTTTTGACCAAGTGTATTAAGGATATCCAGCGATGCATTTGAATTCATGGATACATGTATATATTTATGAAATCTGATTATACATTTTAGCCTCCAAGAAACTGTGATATGTGCTCTTAGTTATCCGCAATAAACAGGATTTAGAAAAAAATGTTTTGAAATGAAGTATTGAATACAACTCTATGTTGTGATAGTTATTTTCAAAGCCCTCAGTGTTTAATTGCATAACCTTGATATTTTCTTCATTTTTTCCTTTGGTATGGTGTGAATTTTGTTCTAATGGATGAAGGTATATTTGAGCTATAGATAGATAAAGATATGTAAGGGTGGTAAAGAAGAATGAGCGATGTAAGTGCAACAAAGAGAAGGAATTGAGAGAATGATGAGATGCAAGTAAGGTATATGAATGCCTTATGGAAATTATTAGATATGGGAAGCAAGGATATGTGAAACTGGATGTGAGAATGAATGGAATGTAAATGATATGAATTTATCATTTTTGAGTTTAACGCTTAAAATTAAATGCAAGATATAAAAATTTGAATGAGTGAGCTGGATTGAGAGAAAAAAGGAATGCAAGACATTGGTGTGATGCAAGAGAAGCATATAAATGGATTTTGAAATGTATTTGATTTGAGAATAAATGATGTGCACGGGTGAAAATGGAAATGAGTGGATTCGATAGGGTATGAAGTGAACTTTCGTTCCAAGCAAGGGTGGAAGAATGCCTATTTTGTTATTAGTTATGCTTTTTAAAATCATCATAGGGCTGAGTGTCTCAATACAAATACAAAAAAAAGACTGATGTCCCATTTGTCACTCTCCTTCGGACTAAACAAAGTTCCAAGATTCTTGAGCTTCCTCGAAATGTGACAAGAGAAGAATAGATATAAAAATATAATGATATTTAAGGATACAAGTGTCAAAAGAGAAACACTAATGAATACTAGTACCTTTACATGGGTGCATGTTTACATTTGTAGTAACAAATTTTCTTTATGATCTTATCCAGGAAGCAAAAATGTATTATTATTTTGTTTCAAGTATTGAATGCAAATAATCTTAAATATTTGTAACAATGCTTGAGGCATCTATGTATACATGCATGCATGTATACATGTATCCATGTGCACACAATGCAAAGAAGAGTGAAAAGAATACATGACATGTGAACGATAAATTTGAATGGAAAACACTAAAATCAAGTAGAAATACAAATCTGTCAAAGCACATTGAGGCTCAAGTAGCATTTGCAGTAGTAAGTGAAAGGAAAACAGGGAAAGCAAACTAGATATCAGCAATGCATATATCGAAGGAATGCATAAATATATGGATCCATGTAAACATTTATGCATGCATGGATGTATAGATGTGTCCATGTAATTTGGTACACAAAGAACAATCTATAAATGCATGTGTGCATAAAGCGAGAAATGTCAGGAACAATTTGCATTTGAAACATATACAATATTGTTTTTTGAACAATTGTATAAAGGATACCTAATGATGCATTTGAATGCATGGAAACATGTAAATATTTGTTAAATATAATTACACATTATAGGCTTGAAGAAACTATTATACGCGCTTTTAGGGATCTATAATAAACAAGGTTTAGAAAAGACATTTTGAAAATAACTCTTGAATACAACTCTATGTTATGAGTGTTATTTTTGAAGCCCTCAGTGTTTATTTGCATAACCTTGATATTTTGTTCATCTTTTTCTTTGTTTGGTATGGTGTGAGTTTTGTTGTGATGGATGAAGGTATATTTGAGGTGTATATTGATAAAGATATGTGAGTGTTAAAAAGAAGAATGAGTTATGCGAGTGGAACAAAGAGAGCGAATTGAGAGAATGGTGAGATACAAATAAGGAGTATGAATAAGTTATGAAAAGTATTTGACATGGGAGGCAAAGATATGGGATGGTGGATATGAGAATGAATGGGAATGTAAATGGTATGAATTTTACATTTGTAAGTTATATGCTTACAATTAAATGCAAGAAATGAAAATTTCAATGAGAGAGCTTGATTTAATGAAAAAAGGAACGCAACACATTGGTATGATGCAACACAAGAAAATAAATGGATTTTGAAATGCATTTGATATGAGAAGAAAGGACGTGCGAGGGTGGAAATGTAAATGAATGGAATCAATGGGGTATGAAGTTATTATTTCTTGCAACAAGGGGTGGAAGAATGTCTAGTTTGGTATTGGTTATGCTTTTAAAAATCATCATAGAGCTGAATCTGTCAATATAAACATAGAAAAAAGACCCATGTTGCATTTCTCACTCTCCTTCATACTGAACAAGGTACTGAGATCCCTGAGCTTCCTCGAAATGTGACAATAGAAGAGTGGATATAAAAATATAATGAAATTTATGGATAGAAGAGTCAAAACAAAAGACAAAGTGGAAGTTCTTATGCATATACTATGAAATAAATAAATATGGAAGGTCATAAAAATGAGAACATGCAAATGTTGATGCAGTGGAGAACATTAAATACATGGAGAGAGAAATACGTAGAGCTATTCATAGATATATGCATGGAAGCATCAACAGACACATGTATACACAGAAAATAGAACTACATGGAGAGATGGAGATATGAACACATGTATACATGGATGTATGCATATTTTCATATAGGTACAAATGCATATGCTACATGGAAGGATGTATTCATATACACATGAAAATATGGATGAAGGCATATATGCATATATACATGTATGGACAATATTCATAAATGTATATCAACATATAACTTTTAATTTTGTTATATTGGAAAACTAGCACCATTCTGATAAATCAATATTGGAAAATTAGCATTTAGATGTTTCTATTTATCAAAATAGCTTTATAAATTATTGTTGTTATTGAAAATCAGTGAAATGAGATCACATAGATTGATTAAATAAATTTAAGCAAAGGCATAGTTTATAAAACTGGTGAGTAGAGATGTGTAATCCGATGAGTGCAAATTAAATGCATTGAAATATCAGGAAAATGCGAACACATGAGAGGTCAAAATAATTGAAACAAATGCATTAAATGGCAAGTGGCTAGTGGGGAGGACACTGGAATTGCTTGGTGGCCATGGGTGGCTAGGATACTTTAGCCATTAGGGGCCATTTGGCCAAAGACAAAGACAAATACATGGGTGCATGAGTCCATACATGCATATATACATATATCCATTTAAAATATCGATAGATACATATATAGATGGATGTGTGTATGCAATTCATAGGTGCATGTATGCATAAATCAATGTATACATGCACCCATAGATATAGTCATACATATATAGGCAGATGCATGCAGAGATGGCAAGATGTGCATAAATCAATATATGCATGGCTGCATCTATGGATACATAGATACATAATGAAATGGAGATAAAGACACATTTATATATGCATTTATTTTGGGAGTTTGATTTTGAATCCATATGCATACTTTGATTAAAACTAGTGGCTGAAGGTACATAATTCATTCAGACAAAATTAATGCATTGAATGGCATCTGACTAAAGGGGAGACTGTTTGGATTGCTAATCAGTCTTTGAATATATAACAATTAAAAGAGATAAGTAAGTATAAGAATCCTTGGCAACATTTCACATTTTTACCTTTCAATCAAAGTCAATTGACAAAGTAGCAGTCAGACCTAAAGAAAGTTCAAGGACTATGCCGATAGAAAACCATATTTTGGACAATGGCTAGACAATCTGTTGAAATTGCTTTAGAAACTTTGAAGCAAATGCATTTTTGCTTCTATTTACTTTCATTGTACATCTTAAATGGAAGTCGGGTTTTGCATTGCTACAATGCATTTGTATACTTTGATTATAAAATCATAGTTTAGATCATTTTAAGTGTTATCCATTTGAATATTTCCTTGAAATACGAAGGATTCATCTGAGTCTTGGAGGCAATGCATAGCTGTCCTATAAAGAGAGCTTTGGAACCAATGAGCTGTCATATATACATGGGTGCATGAGTCCATAGATGCATATATACATGTATCCATGCAAGTTATCGATAGATGCATATATACATGGATGTGTGTATGCAATTCATAGGTGCATATATACATAAATCAAGGTATACATGTACCCATAGATACAACCATACATATATAGAAAGATGCATAAAGAGATGACAAGATATATGCATAAATCGATATATGCATGGTTGGATCTATGGATACATAGATACATTATGAAATGAAGAAAAAGACACATTTATATATGCATTTATTTTGAGAGTTTGATTTTGAATCCATATGCATACTTTGATTAAAACTAGTGGCTGAAAGTACATAATTCATTGATACAAAATTAATGCATTGAATTGCATCTGACTAAAGGGGAGGCTGTTTGGATTTCTAATTAGTTTTTGAATATATAACAATTAAAAGAGATAAATAAGTATAATTATCCTTGGGAAAATTTCACATTTTGACCTTTCAATCAAAATGAATTAACAAAGTAGCAGTCAGACCTAAAGAAGGTTCAAGGACTATGTTGATAGAAAACCATATTTTGGACAATGGCTAGACAATCTGTTGAAATTGATTTAAAAAATTTGAAGCAAATGCATTTTTCACTCTGTTTACTTTCATTGTACATGTTAAATGGAAGTTGGGTTTCACATTGCTGCAATGCATTTGAATACGTTGATTATAAAATCATAGTTTAGATCATTTTTAGTGTTATCCAATTGAATCTTTCCTTGACATACCAAGGATTCATCGGATTCTTGGAGGTAATGCACAACTGTGCTGTAAAGAGAGCTTTGGAACCAATGAGCAAGTGAACCACAATTTTTTTTTGCTGACATTGCCAATTTCACTATGCTTTAAACCTCTAAAGTAAGAGAAAACTGAGGAAAGAAACTATTTATTGCCTCAAGTAACTCATTTCTGGTTCTGGATACTGTAATTATTGTCCTCATAGGCACACATGCAAAGTATGGAACCATATAGAAAGCAAGTGAAATCTTTAATAATCCCATGAAACATAGTCTTTGTATGCATCCATGTATACATGTTTGCATGTATATATGTGTACATGTAATTATGTATATATGTTAGATAGTATGTATTTGTGCATAGGTGCATAAGGATGGTATGTATCTTTAGATTTTAGATTGCATAGGTACATGTAGTTCATAGTCATCTAGTTAGAGTAATATGATCATTTTGTGCATATTGGTATTTAATTCTGGAAGTTAATGTTTCCAAAGTTGTTTTTTTTTTAATTTGGAAAGTGGTATTTAGCTGTTCTCTTGATTGTGTTTCAAAGTGAATGCATTAAACAAAATGTGGATTTATCATGTAATATAAATTTAAGTGACTAGAGATGCATTGTGATTACTTTGAGCATTTCATTTTTTGTTATTCTACAGATCTGTGTAGTCACAGGAGATGTTGTTGCTGTAGAGTCAAGACCTAGAACTGAGCTACTTGATACATGTATCCATAGATACATGGATGTGGACATCTATCATGGTATCCATAGATGCGTAGATACATGTATCTATGGATAGATGTATTCATAGATACATTGACACAAATATGGATAGATTCCTGTATACATTTGCACATAGAAACATAGAAACATATATGCGTGGATGCATCTATAGGTAGAAGAATACATAAAAACATAGTTGCATGGATAGATAGATAGATGCATAGTTGGATACATAAACACTTAAATATACATGTATGGAAATATCCATGGATTGCATATGAAGTTGTATAGATACATATATCCATGGCTGCATGTGTACATAGATGCATGTATATGTGTATCTCTAGGCAAGATGCATGGTTGCATGTGAGGCTTGTAAAGTTTGTATATTTTTTATTACTGCAAAGCGGTCTCATAAAGAGAGGTTTGGAACAAAAATTATGTCAACATGAGTTTTTTCCTTGAACCTTGTTATATATTCAAAGAGTAACTAGCAATGCAAACAACATTCCCTTTAGTCAGATGCCATTCAATGCATTGAGTTTGCATCAATGGATTATGTAACTTCAGCCACTAGTTTGAATCAAAGTATGCATATGGATTTAGAATCAAAAGCTCTTTCCTGTGAACCCATTTTTAATTTTCCTATGCATTTGCCCAGAATGCTTTTAACCAGTAGCATTAGCCAATCACATTTCACCATTAAACATATTACTTATTTTTTTGTACAGTTTGCATTTGGAGAGCTATTTTATATATTGGAAAATTAGCATATATCTATTTTTCTATTCGACTGAGTAGCTTTATAAATCATTTTTGTTTTAAAAACTCAGGAAAATGCGAATGCATAAATTGGTTAAATAAATTTAAGCATAGGCATATTTTGAAAGTTGGTGGCTAGAGGTACATAATCCATGAATACAGATTAAATGCATTAAAATATCAAGAAAATGTGAGTGCAATGCATGAATGCAAATTAAATGCATCAAATGACATCTGGCTGGAGGTGAACGCGCTAGAGTGGCTTGGTGACCATGCATGGACAGGGTACTTTGGTCATTTAATATAGAGTTAAGGCACTTGCTATGCATCTTTATTACTTTGTGTGTGTTGTTTTTGTGTTCTGTAAGCCTGTGTTCTGAAAACCTAGATTCTACAATTGCTTTGAGCTTTTTCGCTATGATGAAAGCATACAAGATGAAGGAATTTTGTGAACTGTTATAGTTAATGTGCTCATAGGCACACATGCAAAATATGGAAACATATACAGGGGAAGCGAATTGTTCATAAAAACTCCTCAAAGAAATGTGGTCCCATGGAATGCAATAAGTGTTCACATGGACACTTTGGTTTTTGCATGTTAACATTGTTAGATAATGCAATTTGGCATGAAAATAGTTGAAGCCATGACATGAACAATAGAACTATTCAACACTGAACTCTATGCTTGTAATAATTATTGGAAAAGTTGTAAATGCCATAGATGAAATAATATGAATAAAATTCTAGTTTCTGGTTTTCTTGAAATGCAATGAAAAAACTGTTATAAAGGCATAAGACAAGGTTGTGCAACATATTGCCATTCTTGTATCTAATTTCTTTGGACACGAATGCTTTACACATTTGATTGCAATAGTAACATGTCTACGAGAATGGGACAATATAGATCATAATTCAGTAGTTTTTAGTGTGAGTATATATGTATCCTGATACATATAAGCTTGATCTAGCATCTATGAAAATAGCTGCTATGTACAGTGAAAGAGCTAATTAGTGTTACTATATGCGATATCCATATAACATAATAAATTGGTACAAGGCTAGAGTGGAACATCCATAAATACATGGATGCATGTATACACAGTTGCATAAAGGGATACATAGAAGCTTAGATGAATACATGCATACATGAATATGTGCATTTGTGCATATGGACATAGAGGCATATATACATGTAAATATGCATATATGCAATGAAAGCAACATATGGATTTGTGTATATAGGAGTGTACTCTATACATTAGAATGCATGATGCAAAAGTGACTATAAATTACAATGCATAAAAGCAAGGGTGAGTCTTGGCTGCATTAACAACATAAAATGAAAAAATCCAGAGGAAAATAACCATTTATTGTCTCAAGTAACTTGTTAATGGGTCTAGAGTGTGCAACCATAACAACTTCCACTTGGTCACCATAAACTCTTGAAAACGTAAGAATCAGAAAGCAAATATTGGAAAAGCTAGGAAGAATAGAATGCGAAAGGGAACACTTAAACTATATAGTTTGAATGGCATTATGCATGGAGGGGTAATAATTATTGAACATATATGTCAGACGTACATAGAGAACCATTGCCTTCATAGGTGCAAAAACAAAATTAGAGTTTCAGATGTCCATATTCGAGAAGACTTTGACATAGTAACCTATAGAAGTGTCTAAATGTATAATAGCAATAGAGTATTTTAAAACCAAAGATGTCTTTGACATGTGAAAACCAGTGAAATGTCTTGGAGCATGGAAAGGCAAAAAAGTAAAAGTTTGAACAATGTAAATCTGTGTTCCTGTATTCCTAGTTTCCTGTAAAGCCAACAAAATGCTATGTATTAGAAACATAGTTTGTATGGATAGTGATTTGAGGTGCTGGTTTAGAAGAGAAAAAGTTTACATATGAATGACTTTATTACCTTCTGGTGATATTTCCTGTCTATTTGCCAACAATGGCATTGTTTTGGTGAAGGCTAAAATGTCCTTCAGCGTTGAAGTCCCATAGGATGAATACCACTGCTGACTTGTCCTTGATATAGTCTTCATAGCTGAGCCTTTGCAGTGTGGGAAATAGACGGTGCATGGTGACCTGGTCAATTGGAGACTAAATTTTTTGATTGTCATAAGTTGTTATGGTAGTTTTAAGTTGTAAATAGAATGTATAATTGACTTGTTGGTTTCATTGTTTACAGTGAGCAATTTTTTCTTGGAGTGCGCCATAAGCAGCGAATTTGAATTTGCATTTTGGACAACATGCATGAAATGGATTGGAAAATGCATTTGCTGCTTTTAGAGTACCAGAAACCTATAGAATATGGTTCAAAATTGTTAGAGGAGACAAAAATACAAGTTTGGATGCACTAGTTTTTTTAAAAAAGAATGTTGTTACCTTGAAAGTTGAATGTAGTAGGTTGTTGAGTTTTTCCAAGCTTCTTTTGTCATTCAAGGTATAGATGAATGTTGATCGACATGTGTAAAATGTGTTCTTTTGATCTATTTTTCTTACAACATTCTTGAAAAGCATTGCAGGTATTTTATTTGTATGCAACTGGTCTTCGAGTGCAAAGTATTGTTGCTCATATGTTGACCATAATAGCAGCTGCAATTCAATGAGAGAATTAGATTTTGTTATGGAAATTGTTATAGAGACCACTGTAGAACATTAAAAGGTTGAAACTGAAAGAAGAGGTAAAAGTTCTATAGACCGAAATACCTGTGCTCTGTCTATGTTAGTGTGGCCATCTTTGATGTCAACTGCAAATTGGGTACCCATTTTCCTGGCACCAACTACCAGCGCAACTATTGTGCCAACTGGGTACTCATTTATAGTTGTTAGCAATTGGCTGATAGTCATGCTTGGAATGAAATTGTACTCTTGACAGAGGCAGGGGATGTTTTCAGTGGTGCTTATGTCTGTTAAGATCAAAATGCAATCATAGTCACCTCTGTCATAATCTGTCCTAGGTGTAACTTGGAAATATGAGATTGAAATAGCTGACCCTAGGACTATTTTAGGCTCATGTTGATACAAAAGGCTTCCACTAACATTTAACGTGATTTTCATTTCTGCTTTGTGATCTGTTAGATCAACACGTAGCATTTCCCGTGTTTTGTTGGCCTTATCCAATGTTTCCTTGTAGACAATAAGGACATCACCTTGGAAGGTGTCTCCAGCTCTTTTTGCATTTAGTTGTTTGATTAAAACAATCTTAGGTTTCTTGACTCTTGTCCTACAAGGAACAAGGATAATATCAATTGAATGCTAATTTAATATTAGCAAGCTGGGAAAATGGCGGTACAATGAAGAACCAAGTACTTTACCATTGTGCTGACTCTTCTTGTGCAATTTGCACCTATTTTGCTTGTCTTTTTTGATACATCTTTTGGTGTCCTGCAAAGAATTGGAACAATGTTATTTGAATATTTGTGATTTGGGTGAATGAGTATGAAGGAATAATACTATGAACACTTTACCGTTGTGTTGATTATTCTTGTGTGGTTTGTATTTGCTTTGACTCTCTTTTAGTTTCATCCATAGATCTCCTACAAATAATGGATATAGCATTGGAAAAGACATTGCAATGCATAAAGGTGATATATGGCTATAAGTTCTATAAAGTTGAATTTGTCTATTGGGCAACATGCAATTTTAGGAAAATTGGATTGTGATCAGTCCAATATGCTTCTGATATATAGATAGAGCATATATTTGTAGTCATGTTGGACCAAATGTGATCAATGATTGATTTTCCCATGCTGTGTTGTTGGTTCAACATAAATTGTATATTGTTCTGCTGCATATAACTGTGAAGCATTTTTTTGCTTCTACTTTCTGAATACATGTCGACATTAAAATCACCTAAAATGTACAACATGTTTTCTGGATTTGTGGATCCAATAATTATTTGCAAGATTGTGATTACTTCATCTATGGCAGTTGCAGGTCTTGCATAAATATTACAAAAATTGAGTTCATTGTTAGATAGCATTACTGTTGATGTGATGACTTCAATATTTGAGGTTTCATGTTGTGTTGTTTTTGACAGGAGTAAATGTTTCTTGGTTAAAGTTTCTATGCCATGTATGTTATGTATAGAGAAGCTATCAAAATACTACAGCAAGGTATTTAGCTCAAAGGGATGCATATGTGTTGGAGACACAAGATATCAGATTGCATTATGCCATAGTCATTGACAATGTCTTCTGCATGTGCTTTCAAGCTACGAGTGTTCAATGTACATAGGAGCATATGTGATTTGTTTTTTGAACATGTGTTTAGATTATCAAGTTTCCATTGTGCACATGTCTAAAGATGAGACATTTCTAGTTGTATTTTGTCTTTAACTTTGAAGTTTTTTGTAGTTAAAGGTTGTAACAGAAATAATGATTCTACTAATTTTGTTCATGAAAGAGCTGTTTAGGTTAGTCCATGTTGTCTAATGCCTATGGGATCAAAAGCCAAGGCCTCCATTGTTAATCCTTGGGTTCGATGTATGGTTCGTGCACATGCTACTTGTACTGGGAATTGTTTTCTAGTTGTAATTTTCTTGTTTATTGTTATTTTTTGGATTGGCTAGCAATGCATTGTATAGGCACCAAGTCTTTGTCAATGATAATAGAATAGCAGTGTGCTAGTTTTGTGCGTTGGTGATGTCCAATTGATGGGTCATTAAATTTAATCCAGACAATATCAATATTGTTTTGTGTTGTATATGCTTTAAAAATTCCATCTGAACCGTTGATGAGGCCATCTTAAACATTGTAATTGCCTGCATAAATCTCAACAAGAATGTTTGGTTTCAAGCATATTTATGATGGGAGTGTCGTTGTGTGACTGTACACTTGTATTGCATTAAGGTCCTCATGAACTTCATCTATTGCATCTAGCACAATCATTTGGGTTGGAATGATTGATAGCATTTTGTTGTTATGTGCTTGAACGTCTATTCTCCTATAGAAAAGGTGCAGAAGCAATGGATCTAATGGTACACCTGATGAACGAATTTTTTTTTGATATAGTTTATGTCATGAGTTGTCTGAATACCTACTCATAGTCTATTAAGGATTGAAATAAATATTTCATCTTTTTGTCTCATGGTAGTCACCAATGAATATCATTTTATGTGGTCTTTCTAGAAACTATAAGGCATTAATTCAATTGGAGTAGGCCTATTTTCAAAAACCACAGAGTTAAGGACAAGTTGTGCTTGGTAAGGGTCACCACAAAATATGGTATCAAGGTTTCCAAAGTATGTTGTAGGCATTATGTCTTGTAGTCTTCTATCAATATACTATAGAAATGTTGAGCCAACTAATGATATCTCGTCTATAAGAAGTATGCACAATTTATCATAGTGCTTTGCCATAGTGTCAAGTACTTTAGTGTTCAGTGGAAGGAAATCTGATGTATTAAAAGGTATGTGAAATGCTGAATGTAATGTGAATCCCCCTATGTTATATGCTACTTTACCTGTATATGCAGTTAAAACAAAATTGCTATACATGTGAATGAGAGCTTGGTAGATGGCTTTTGCTGTAAAAGTCTTTCTTGTTCCAGCTCACCCAGTCAAAAACAAGTGCAATGGCTTTTGTGGATTTTTCATCTTTTTTATGCGAACATCCTTAACAATTGCTTGTTGTTCTTTATTTAACATTCGTCTTAACTTGTAGTATTCATTGTTATCTATAATCTGTGGGTGCTTTGTAATTTCAAATCCATTGGAGTATGTGGTATTTGGGTTAGGATGACCTATGTTTGGAAGGTCTGTTTGAATGTCATATAGTTCTTTCTAGGAAAGCTTTGCTTGCATTGGCAGGTCAATGAGCTTTTCATCTTCAAAAGACTGAAGATCATTTATAGCTTTGTTAATGTCACCCCATGCAGAGTTTGTGTTGTGGATGAACTTTGCACTGTTTGTTTGAATGGTTTGTCCATGGTACATGTATGCATGTTCCCAAGAGTCAAAGTTTTGTTTGAGTGTATGCTCATTAATGGTAAATGGAACATAGAGAACCAATTGCTCTCTACAATGATTCTCTATATCAAAGTGTTTGTTGAAATTGATAAACCGTATCACATTGGGTTTAGCCTTTGGTTCAATTGTAGCACCATATTTGTTGTATCTTGAAACAAATTCTACAAGAAATATGTCCACCATTGTTTCAAGACATTTTAAATAGTAGTCTATAATAGATTTTGCAAGAACATTTTCTGATTCATCTGGCTCATTGCTCAATTGTTTAACAGATTTGAGTATAAATGTGCAATCATTATCAGATCGTGTATCAATGAATCTACATTTTCTTGAACTGTAATTTAATGGTAATTACAGAACAATATGTGCAGCTTGTTGTGATGACATTTGTTGCAAGTTAAGCATGGCATTTCCAAGTTTACTTACCATTTGTATTGCATCAATATTGTCTTGCTTGTGGTCTGTACGTATTCTTTTGAAGGCATATGTCATTGACTTGTCTACTTTTGCAATATATGAGCTATAGTACATAGCAGCAACATATGCATTCAAGACAAATTGTACATCTGTATTAGCCTTCCAAAGATTTGGAATTTTCCTTGAAAAACTATTGTTCCATATTTGTGATGGTTTTCTTTGTAAGAAAAGCATAGGCCTGTTTAATGTTGAGCTCAAAGCTTCAATGTATTCATTGTCAGTTAAGTTTAATTCTTTTAAGAACATTTGAAAAGTGAATGTTTCATCATAGTTTGCTTTTTGGAGTTTTGAAAAGATGTCAGTGGCATTTGCAGTTATCGCTTTAGTCTTTTGGAGTATTGGTAAAAGTATAGTTGACTTTTGCATTGGTGGCAAAGGAAAATTGTACCTACAAAGTTGTTTTCTTGATCTCTTGCATTTCTTTGTATGATGGTGTTTGTGTAGCATTGCCAAAGGAAGTTCCAAATTTTCAGTGTTGCAAGTAATATACTTATCAACAAAAGCTATGATGTCTGTGTTGTTATTTTCTGTGTAGATTGGTGCATTTTTAACCCATATGAGAAAATGATCATGTTCATTTCCTCGATTTTGGAACTCAGTGACTGAGAAGTAATCAATAACATTTCCAAAGAAAGAGTCATCTGTAAGTATCAATTTTTTTATTGCATTGATTCTATGTTTATAGTAACGTGCACAAGTGATAGGATTTTTCTTGATTAGTTCAAATTTGTCAACATGTGTTGGGTGATTAGATTCTTGACGGTTTTGTGTTGATTGGTGTAGATTGTGCAGCTCTTGTAATGTTTGAATTAGTGGATCCCAATTTTGCTCAGCACTAGAGAAAGTGATGAAAAATGTCGGTGGTCCTAGTTGTCGAATCATAGCAAATATATTTTTCCTAAGTTGTTGTGAATAGTCTGGAGAGATTCTTATTCTTTTGAAATCAACATATCCAATATTTGATCTAAGAAGTTTTTCTAGGTTTGGTTTGTGTTTAACGTCTTTCACAAATAGCTTTTGCCCTTTTAACTATCCCTTGCAGATTCTTATTGTCATTGTAGATAGTACTTGTTGTATTAGTACCTTTATAGCTTTGAAAAAAATGTTTGTTGTATGATATGCAAATTGTCTTTGTGACTATAAGAGCTCCCAGCATACTATTTTCTGATATATACAATTTTTTACAATGTCATTATCACATGGTTTTCCAAAGAATAAAGTTGGGAAATTCATTTCTTCAGCATAGATGTCCTTAAATATTCCAATTGGATACTTGTGCTCTGCAGGTGCAATTTCAATAATCTTGTCTTCCATGTTATGATACTTCTAGACTCAGTGAATCCATGTATCAATGTTTCTGATGGGTTTTCATTTTCCATTTCACTGTATGATTCTGTTTCACTTGTATTTTTTGGACTATTGTCTTTGTTTTCTTCAGTGCATTGGAGAACTTCTTGCCAATCTTGGTTTATGTGGACTTCGTGCATTTTTTATAATGGTGTCCTTGTTAATTGAGTCAAACCTTGCATGATGGCATTTGGGTGCACCATGCCTTTTTGAAATGCATTTTTGTATTTGAAGTGTCTTCTCAATGAAACAAAAATTGTTTGTGTGTTGTTAATTGATTGTGGTAATGCTCTTTGTACAATGTTCATGTCAACAGGGACATTTATAATAGAACCTATTAGGCCTATTTGAGACCTTTTGAACCCTAGTTCCCAAATCTGTGCAAATGCAATTCTAAGTGAGACAAGTCATTATTCTAGATGAGTTAAATTTTGTACATAGCACAATGGTCTATTAGTTCTTATTTTCTGTGGCATAGCATACTTTGGAATAGTGGACTGTTTCAATGCGAAGTAGCATACATGGCATATAAAATCTGTGAATGGTAAGGAATCTGATTGTAGTAGCTTACAGTATAATTGTTTTTGTTTTTCTTTGAATATCCTGATGTCCTTGTTCAAACAGAGCACTTGGAAAATTGCACATGGGTATTTTGGTGTATCTTGTATTGCTGTTTTATAAATTTCTATTGATGTCAATGTTTTTTTTTTCTTTGGACTACTAGGTACACTTTCTTTTTGTTTCTTTTTTCTAATCAAGTTCTTCAGGTGATTAAGGATTATTGTTGATTTATGTTTAAAATTGTTTGCTATGACAAATGGTATCAAATTTTCCTTGTTTTTAGGCAAAGCATGTGGCTTGGTCAAGTAAGTATTTTTGTATTGTGGATGATTTCTAATCAATTTTTTTAGTTGGAGTAAGCTTGTTGAGCATTGGCGAGTTAGATTTTGTGCTCTGATTCTTAGAAGTGGCTCAAAATGTCCAGCCAGAGGGTTTGTATCATGGAACAATATAGAGACTGATTTTGTATATCCAGAATCATTGAAGTCTAAGTACTTTATTGATGTTGTCAATGACCAGAGGCTTATTTGTATTTTTAACCATTTGGATATCTAGTGAATGCAAAACAAGTCACCCCACAATCCACATTTGCTATGGGCTATGGATGGGCTTGCAGACAACCGCATCTTGCAGAAGTATGTTTCTTGATCATGTACTTTGTGCAATGTATATAGAGTATTAGGATTTAGTTCATTGTTATATGATTTAATTGCTTCTTTGTCTTTTTTTTGAAAGCAAGCTAGGAAATAATCTATAGCTCTGTTGCGTAATTGAGTTGAGGTGTACTGGTTGTTAAGTAGCACTTGAAGTGAATCAAACAAACAATCGCCAACATTGTATGCAAATGTGCTTAATCTACAAAGGCCTTTAGCTCTAAGGACATTGTCAATATTTGACATTCGAGGATACTTTGTGCACAATTTTTTTATTTCATGTGAACCTATGGGCTGTTTTGAAGTTACGTTTTGTGTTTCAATTTTTAACAATGGTTCAAAGTGTCCACTTAAAGAATTCATGTCATGAAATAGTGTAGAGACTGATTCTA
This sequence comes from Sequoia sempervirens, assembly GCA_007258455.2. NCBI lineage: Eukaryota > Viridiplantae > Streptophyta > Pinopsida > Cupressales > Cupressaceae > Sequoia > Sequoia sempervirens. The sequence continues at coordinate 167,307,029 of VDFB02058242.1, read as the reverse complement.
TGTAATCAGAACTATTGAACTGTAAGTACCTTTTTTCTGTTGTTCTTGACCAAAGGGATATTTGTATATTCAACCATTTGGATATCCAGTGAATGCAAAATAGGTCACCCCACAATCCACTTTCTGTACAATCTACTTGTGGCTTTGCAGATAATCGCATTCTATAGAAATATGTTTGCGGATCATGTACTTTGTGCAATGTATATAGAGTGTTAGGGTCTAGTTCATAGTTGTATGATTTTATGGCTTCTTTGTCCTTGTTTTGAAGGAAATTCAGGAAGTAATCTATAGCTCCATTTCATAGTTGAATTGATGTGTAACGATTGTTAAGCAATAGTTGTAATGAGTCAAACAAACAATCACCAAAATTGTATGCAAAAGCACTCAATTTGCAAAGTCCCTTGCCCTTCAGCACATAGTCAATGTTTGATATTTGGGGGCACTTTTTTAGTTCATAGGTGTCAACGTCTATCATTTTCTTTGTTTCTCATGTATCCTAATGTGTTTGAGAATAGAAAATGTTGTGTATGAATAGCATCTAACACTATTATCTAGATTACAAAATCTATAATTGTTTACATCGTCACCTATGTGCTTTTACTCAATAGCATTCCATAGTATTAATCATGTTGTTGAGCATCTTGGAAGTTAATAATCTCTATATATGTTGGAAAATGGATCTTGAGTAGTAGCAGAAGCCTACGTAACATACCATATAGCAAACAATTTAATAGAAGCACAAGGGGAAAATAGTATTAATTCTTCAACTTGACCTTGTTATCCATTGTCCCCCAGCAAGATTGTATGTACTTATTCCTGTTACATTGACAAAGTGGATAAATGAGTACAATGCATGATGTATACTTTCAGTGCCACAAACACAAAACAATATTTTCAGGTAGCTTTATTTACATGCAACAAATGGTTGACAAGAATCTTTTTTGCTCACATTGTCAATCTCAGTCTATGGTATTTAAATGTTTTGTGTAATTGGATTCCTTTGTTTCTATGTACTTCTAAGTGACTAATTTTTTTTCAAAGAAAAAATAATTTTAAAAGCTATTCAAATAAACATGAATTAAGTGGCATGTAGAGAATAGTTTCACAAATCATTTCTGTTTAAAGAAAATCAGGGAAATGCAAAAGCATTGTTTGATCAAAGAAGATCTATGGCTTTTCTTATTTGTGGGAATAGCTTTTAAAATCATTTGTGTTTTAAAAATTTGAGGAAAATGCAAAGGCATAGGTCCATTAAGCAAAAGTGAAGGCATAGATTGATTAAATAATTTAAAAAAGAGATTGAAACTCAGAGGTGCAGGCGCACAGCGCATACATGCAAAACAAGTGCATTAAATAGCATGTGGGTGGATGAGAAACTGGTGGAATGGCTTGTTGGACATGTATAGCCAGGCTGCTTTGTTCATTTGTTATAGACTTAAGTCAGCTGTTAAGCATGACTATTACTTTGTGCAAATTGTTTTTCTATTCTACAAGTCTTTGTTCTGGGAGAGTTTATAGCAATTGAGCAGACTTTGTTATAGTTACAGTATCCAGAACTAGAAATGAGTTACTTGAGGCAATAAATAGTTTCTTTCCTCAGTTTTCTCTTACTTTAGAGGTTTAAAGCACACAATGAAATTGGCAATTTGAGCAAAAAAAATTGTGGTTAATGTCATTTTGCATGTAAGCAAGACCATGGAAAAATATTGCGTCATGTCTATGAGTGACGTAGTACGTCATTCATTGTAGTCATGTGCCATGTCAGCTTTTGAAATTAACTTTGTAGGTTTTTATTTGCAATACAGGAAGATTAAACATACGTTAACTTGCATACTACACAACAACTTGCCATAGATATAAGCAATCCTATGAAAAAAATTGCCTTAAATGCATATAGGTAAAAACCAGTTGACATAAAACAATGACTTATGACTCTATAGGCTATTTGAAACTGCAAACAAGGTTTAAAAATTGCATGCTAGCAGTTCATTCTATTCTATGGATATTGTATAGAGGAAGTATAACTTATTAACACATAAGCAAAACATGTTCTATTGTCCAAAGACAAATTACTATTGCAATTGTGGAAAATACGTTTTCCTGTTTTATATATGTGGAAGCAACCTTCTAAATGATCTATGTTCAAAGAAATGAGGAATACAAGATGACAAAATGAATACATGGAAAAGAACTTTATGCAGTTATTATATTGAAGAATTTCAATTGCATTTCAAGAAAAGAAAAAAGACAATTTGGAAAACTGACCTTGCAATCTGCTATCGAACGATCAAGTATACTTGTAGGAATGTACAAATTGTGATAGGCACAAGCACTTTTCCCTAGTGCAGTTTGTGTGTGATTGTTTAAATACAGTTGAAAGCATTGATCCCTGTTACAAGGACAATTTAGACAAATGAGTACAGTGAGTGACATATACTATGCTATTCATAAAAACAAAATAGAATTCTTATGTAGATTCATTTGAACGAGAAACAACCCATGTAGGAACTTTTGTTTCTTAAAATGCAAATTGCATTTTATAATTTTTAAATACTTATTGCTATTTTTGTACCCTATAATATAGAACATTTTTTTGCGTATGCATGCACTAGTGTAATTCTGTTATTGCAATGGTGGCATAAGCTCTTTAAGAGCAATCAATGGAATAGATCCCATATTTGCTTAAGCACCTAAAAAAGTGTAAATACTAAGCCAAAAAACAACACAGACTTGTGCTACCACTGTTAAGTTCTGGTAGAAACAATTTCTAGCTATTGTTTAATGCCAAACCAGCTATCACTTAATAGTGAAAGTGACATAAATATTGATTTTCTAACTAAATGGGGTCATTTCATTTCCATATGCATAAGTTTATTTTGTACCGTTATGTAGCACTTACTATTACTTGTGCAATGAAGCCACATGCAAGTAGAATTCATAACTCATGGCATTTAGATACACCCAAGGAGAAATACAAACCAAGGTTGTTGGCATCATGATAAGAAAGATGATGAGATACATCCAATTAATGTATGCCACAACATCTTATTCAATGAAGATGATTTGGATAGGAACGTTACAAATCAGAATCCTTATTGGTGTGTGAGTAATCCTCTTTTTCAAGACTTTTCAAGGAAATTGCATGCCAATACTATCAGTGAACAAGTGGAATCAGATTTTTTAATTGACTTTGTTTGATGGGTCAAATGTGCACAAGGATAGTTATAATTATTTCTTTGTTTTAATTATTATGTATATAAATACTATTCAAAAGTTACCTAATTAATTAGATATGAAATGATAGAAGGAAAAAGAAAATTAATTAATTAAGATAATTTGATTAATTAATTAATAAGGTGAATTAACATGTAAAAGTACAAAAATTAGAAGTTGCGAAAAAATCCTCTTTGCTTTATGCTTTAATGACAACGAGAGAGATGAAAGAAATTGTGGAGTTTAGGCTTATATCTGTAAATTGCATTTTCCTGACAGTTTGTAAAGTCCTCTCAACACATTGTCCTCATATTGTTTGTAAGGTCCCATTATGGGACATGCTAACAGAACAGTGGCTCTAAAGCTTGCACTATGGAACAGTTCTGCACTAATTGAAGATATGCAATCTTTAGAGGACTCATAAGCGCCAAGTTATTGTTAAGCTCTCACATTGTACATTGGACAAAAGACAATTGCTTGTCCAAGGAACTAGTCTCTGAAGAATAGCGTAGGCTGAGCACTGTGAAACCCAATGTGCCTATGGATGTTAAAATAAAAGAAAACTGATGAAAGAAACTATTTATTGCCTGGAGTAGCTTGTCTGCAAGTGTCCTTTTTTGGAACCATGACAACCTTTTCCCTATCACTGTAAACTCTTTCCTAGAAAAGACATCAACACACACATATATGTATACATATGTATATATATGTATAGATACATCCATGTAAAGGCAGATGAATGCATGTATGAACATAAACATATATGCATCCATATGATTGCATGCATATACACATAGATGCATCTATACACACATACATATATGCATCAATACATATATGCATAGATATATCTAGAGTCACATGCACACATGCATATATGCATCTACAAATGTCTACATAGATATGCACAGAGGTAAATGCATATGCACATAGAGACATGCATACATACATACATGCACTGATACATTAGGCAGAAAATGATAGTGATAGTGAACTAAAGCACTATGAAACATAGCTTCATTATGCAATTTAATGGAAAGGAACTATGGAAAATAAAAAATTATCATCTCAAGTAACCCGTTTCTAGGTCTGGACCCTGCAACTGTAACATCTCCTGCTCAGTGGCTACAAACTCTTCCTTGAAACAAGAGCTTACAAAACACAAAAAACAACACACGCAAAGTAATAGAAATGCATAGCAAGTGACTTAACTCTATATTAAATGACCAAAGTACCTTGGCCACGCGTGGCCTCTAAGCCATTCCAATGCCTTCACCTCGAGCCAGATGCCATTCAATGCATTTAATTTGTATTCATGCATTACGTACATCTACCCACCAGTTTTGTAAACTATGTCTTTGCTTAAATTTATTAAATCAATTTATGCACTTGCATTTTCCTGATATTTTAATGCATTCAATCTGCATTCATGGATTACATACCTCTAGCCACCAACTTTTGGGTATGTACAGGATCATGGTGCACCAAAAAGTGGCAATATTATGGGTATTTGTAGGGTATGTGGCTGACAACTTTTTTTCACCCAAAATTAATGAAACGAAAAGGGTTTTTAGAGGAGATTCTCAGCTTTCCAAAAATATAAATTATGATTTAATTTGAATTTAATAAATAATTATTATTCATTTTCTATTAGAATTATGACTAAAGTCCTAATCGATTGAAAAACATCTATAGCTTTCAAGCGGTATCATATTTTTTGAATCCAAATATGCATCACATACTATAGGATTAAAAAAGAAAAATTAAATTTCATGAAGTTTTGACCAAGTTAAGGTGGTCGGACAAACGATTTTTTATATTTTCTAAAAGTTGTAATAAAAATTCATAATTAATTATTTACTTGGAAAAAATTATAAAAAAATATGCATCACATCCATGATTCCTCTACTTATATATAAAATCTTACAAAAAATATTATCATTTTATTATGGTTAGGGTGGTCGCATTACCTACTTCTTATTTTTCCTTGAAATTTAAGTACTACTGCATTGAAATTTCAAATTTTCACCAAATAGATTTTATTTATTTTTAAATAAACCTAGTATTTTAGAAACTAAATTCAATTTTCTACAAATTCTATTCTTACATATTTTTTAAATAATATATATAACTTATTCAAATATTTACGTCAAGTTGCCTAACACTGATTTTTCTGAATTTTTTGCCACTTAAGGGCCTATTTTTTGCATGATGATCCTGCACATGCCCTTTTAAACTATTCCTTTGATTAAATTTATTTAATCAATTTATGCGTTCGCATTTTCTTGAATTTTTAAAAAGAAAATGATTTATAAAGCTACTCGGACAAATAGAAAAATAGATAAATGCTAATTTTCCAATATATAAAATAGCTCTCTAAATTCAAACTATACAAAAAAAAAGTAATATGTTAAATGGAAAAATGTGATTGCCTAATGCTGCCAGTTAAAAGCATTTCAATTGAATGCATGAGTATTCTTGCCTTGACACTAGGAGCCAATAAAATTGTCACTATAGAAAATAGTTTATCCAAGCGAGTGCTATTAGGTTTGTTATCTTCAATTTCAAACTCCTTTGATGTTAATGCATTTTCTTTGGTGGTAGAATATGGAGATTCTTTTTTTACTGAGACTCCAGAACAAGATGACATATACAAATAAATTTAAGCAAAGACATAGGTTAGAAAACTGACAGATTTTATCAATAGAAAGTGGACCTTTACAGTGACAGAGCAAAAGCTCCTGTGCTCGTTGAATGAATACCAAGAGACAAGTTACTCAAGGAAAAAAATTGCTACTTTTATTTATTTTGCTTCATTTTATCCCAGAAATGCAAGTTGGGTTTCACAATGCATGAAAACACATTTGTGCAAACAACTCCCAAAATTATAATTGCAATGGATGACAATGATAGTGTAATGGATACTAATAGTCAAAACACTGAAATACACAAGCTAGTTTATTTTTAGATTCAATGGAAACAAGTATCAATTGGAAACAAATTAACCTAGTAGTCTATTCATCATAGGTTCTTGAATTCCAAATGCACAAGTGCGAGCATGGTTCTCTATAGGCTTTTGCTATGCATTCTAACTACATTGTTGTTTTGCATTGAGCCTAAAGAACCACTGCAAGTATGGTTTCCAAACATATTTAAATCAATGAATGTAAGTCAAGAAAGGTTTCCAATTACACTTAATACTTGAACCATGAAGCATCATTGCTTCAAGCTGTAGGAAAAGTGCAGAAAGGGACACAAAAGAAAATTCAACAATGACATCATCAAACAAGGATTTGTTTGCTATTACTATGATTAACTATTGAACTCAATTGACTCATTAGTCAAACAACTTGATTGATCACTGATCTAACTTGTTTCAAAGCTATCTTGTTAAGCTGATTAGTTAATTTCATTAATGAGTAAAAGATAGAATTGACTTAATTTGCATGAGCTAAGTGTAAGATTGACTTGTTTGTTAATTGACTTTGATTAATGGTTCAGAGATAGATGAGACAAATTAAATTTTCATGAGTAAAATGTGAGATGGACTTATTAGCTGCTACGCCACATATACTATGACATTTGAGCTTTCATGAAATAATAGCGAAAGCAATAGAATAAATAGATGGCTTCAACATAGACAAAGGGATACAATTAATATGGACAGCTGTAGCCTGTTTAATATTTGTAGCATAAGAAATAGAAAGGAAGATGTTGGCGAAGATTTTACAATTTCAGTTTACACCTAGCAATTGCATTTGCTTCCTTGTCTATAAAGCCTTTGCAAGAAATTCCTTTTTTTTGCATATGAATGGCCATGATTGGTTTAATTGATTTGGTGTACAAAGATGTTTTTTAATTAACTATAATTAACTATTCAAGAAAACTGGTCTATCAATGAACTAGTTTCATTGATTAGTCAAGTAACTTGATTCACAGTTAACTTGATCAACTATTTAGTTGATTTGCTTGAATGTTTGCAAAAAGCCCTTTTCGACAAATAATTCTTTGCATAATTTGCAATCACTACACACCAAGAGCCAACATTTCTTTGAGGGATTCTGTCAAACAGTTTAAATGTTTTTGCTTGTGCTTCCATATTTGGTATGCATATTCAGGACAACATTTCAAACCATTATATATGTCAGAAATGTACGTCTTATGATGCTTAGATGAATTTACATATGCTGTTCTAAAGCTCTTTTCCTATTAAAAGCATGCAAAATGTTTAGAAAGATTATGTATCTATGAATGTGAATAAGCAAGATTGATTTAACTGATTTGGAGGATAAAGATGACTAATAATTAGCTATGACTAACCATGGAAAAAAATTAATTCATCAACCAATTAGCTTGATTGATCGCTGAATTAACATGTTTGAAAGCTATCATGTTAAGCCAACTAGCTAATATGCCACATACAATATGACATTTGAGTTTCAAATAAGTCTCATGCATGCAAATCTGTTATCACGTTAAAGCCATGTAAACATTGATGTTCCAATTCCATGGGGTCATTCTATTTCCATTTGTCCTAGTTCATTTCATTCCATTATCAAGAACCAATAATTAAATGTTTAAACTAGGTACATGCAAACAAAAATGCAAGTAGGGTTTCAACAATGACATCATCTAACAAACATTTTTTTGCTATTACTATGATTAACTATTGAACTCAATTGACTCATAAGTCAAATAGCTTGATTGATCACTGACCTAAATTTTTTCAAAGCTACCTTGTTAAGCTAATTAGTTAATTTCATTAATGAGTAAAAGATAAAATTGAATTAATTTGCATGAGTCAAGTAAGATTAACTTACAGTTTGTTAATTGACTTTGATTAATGGTTTAGAGACAGATGAGACAAATTAAATTGTCATGAGAAAAATGTGAGATGGACTTATTAGCTGCTATGCCACATATACTATGACACTTGAGCTTTCATGAAATAATAGTGAAAGCAATAGAATAAATAGATGGATTCAACATAGACGAAGGGATACAATTAATATGGATAGCTATAGCCTGTTGAATATTTGTAGCACAAGAAACAGAAAGGAAGATGTTGGCAAGGATTTTGCAATTTTGGTTTACACCTAGCAATTGCATTTGCTTCCTTGTCTATAAATCCTTTTTAAGAAATTCCTTTTTTTGGATATGAATGGCCATGATTGGTTTAATTGATTTGGTGATTTGGTGTACAAAGATTTTTTTAATTAACTATAATTAACTATTCAAGAAAACTGATCTATCAATGAACTAGTTTCATTGATTAGTCAAGTAACTTGATTCACAGTTAACTTGATCAGTTATTTAGTTGATTTGCTTGAATGTTTGCAAAGAGACTTTTTTGACAAATAATTCTTTGCATAATTTGCAATCACTACACACCAAGATCCAATATTTCTTCGAGGAATTCTGTCAAATAGTTTAAATGTTTTTGCTTGTGCTTCTATATTTGGTATGCATATTCATGATAGCATTACAAACCATTAGATCTATCAGAAATCTACGTCTCATGATGCTTAGATGAATGTACATATTCTGTTCTAAAGCTCTTTTCCTATTAAAAGCATGCAAAATGTTTAGAAAGATTGTGTATATGTGAATGTGAATAAGCAACATTGATTTAACTGATTTGGAGGATAAAGATGACCAATAATTAGTTATGACTAACCATGGAACGCAATTAATTCATCAGATAATTAGCTTTATTGATCACTTAATTAACTTGTTTGAAAGCTATCATGTTAAGCCAACTAGCTAATATGCCACATACACTATGACATTTGAGATTCAAATAAGTCTCATGCACACAAATCTGCTATCATGTTAAAGCCATGCAAACATTGATGTTCCAATTCCATGGGGTCATTCTATTTCCATTTGTCCAAGTTCATTTCATTCCATTATCAAGAACCAATAATTAAATGTTTAAACCAGGGACATGCAAACATAAATGCAAGTAGGGTTTCATAGTGCTTTAAGACATTGTTATACTTTGATTATAAATTCATATTTTAAACTACTTTTAGTATTATTTATTTGAGTTTCTTGTTGAAATGCGAAGGTTTCATTTGCGTTTGATAGGAATTATGTAGAAATCCTCTTGTCCATTTTACTTCATGCATGTGAGACCTGTAAAGTCTGTATATTATTGACTACTGCAAAGTGGTCCCATAAAGAGGGCTTTGGAACCAAAATTATGTCAACACGTGCAATAATGAGAGCTTTTGAACTATGAGTGAACAGTGTGTTGCTTTGAGCTTTTCTGTTGTCATCAAAGCATAAAGGATAGAGGGGTTCTATTAAAAGTTGTGGTTGTTGTCCTCATAGGCATAAATTCGTATTTTAAACTACTTTTAGTATTATCTATTCAAATTTCTTGTTGAAATGCGAAGGTTTCATCTGTGTTTGATAGGTACTATGTAGAAATCCTCTTATTCATTTTACTCCATGCATGTGAGACCTGTAGAGTTTGTATTTTTTTTTATTGCTGCAAAGTGGTCCCATAAAGGGAGCTTTGGAACCAAAATTATAGTCAATCAATCATTGTCAATCAATTAATCTAATTCTACCTATTTTCTAATAGTATTGGCATGTAATTTTCTTGACAAGTCTTCAATCAAAAAGAGCATTAGCCACACACCAATAAGGATTCTCATATGTAACCTGCCTAACCAAATCATCTTTGTTCAATAAGATGTTGTGACATACATTAATTGGATGTATCTCATCATCTTTCTTATCAGGATGCCAATAACCTTGATTTGTATTTGTCCTTGAATGTATCTGGATGCTATGAACTATGAATTCTACTTGCATATCACTTGGCTATACAAGTAATAGTAAGCGCTACATAATAGTAGAAATAACAACTCATAGCATCCATATACACCCATGCACAAATACATGGTATTCAACACATTAACACGGGCATGGTTTTCTAGGGCTAGTTTGTTAATTGCCTTTGATTAATAGTTCAAATGTACACAAGGCTAATTGCAATCATTTCTTTCTTTGAATTTCTATGTACTTAAAGGCTAATTAGCAGTTGCCTAATTATTTAGATATGAGATAATACAAGGATGAATGAGGAAATATGAACTTGCCTAAATCATCATGAATGATAGAGCTATTGGGTAAAATGCTACATATACTATGACATTTAAGCTTCAAAGACTACCAATGAATAGTAAAAGCTTCAAAAATCTTAGTTAACATGTAAATGGCTAAGAAAAAATGATCTGCTAACTGAATGGGGTCATTTTACTTCAATTATCTAGCACTTATTCTTAATTGTTTAATGCAATCACATGCAACCAAAATTCATGCATAGATACATGCTCTCTAACATATTGATATGCATATGGTTTTCTATCGGCACAATCCTTGAACATTCTTTAGGTACGAGTGCTAGTCTATTAATTAACATTGATTACTAGATAAAATGTATTCATAGACACATAGCTGCACACATGCCTCAATGCACAGATGCATAGATACATGCATGTATGTACACATATATACACGTACACATACATACATGATCACACGGTTACATCTATATATGCGTTCATGTATCCATGGATGCACATATCCATATATCAATAGATCCCTTAATATATGCACATATTGAAATGACTACATGGGCCTAGGGAATGAATATTTATGTGGCCTTTACATGATAGCAATGAATCCAATAAATATGCATATATGCATGAAAGCACATAGCCATCAATGAACCTATGCATTTGCATTTTCACAAGCATTTTAAAACAATCACGATTCAAAAATCCACTCCCATTGGTTCCAAAAACAGATAAATGCCAATTTACCAATATGAAATATAACTCACAAAATTGAGTTCATATATCTTTAAAAGCAATATGTACAACAACCACAATATGACTGGATGGCTAGCTAGCACCATTGACAAAAAAACATTTAAAGAAAATGCAATAGTAATCTATTATATACACACATACATACATGGCAACATAGATACATGCATTCATATATACATAACTACATGCACACATATATACATGCAAACTTGTATGCATGGATGCATACAAAGACTATGTTTCATAGGATTATTAAAGAGTTAACTTGCTTTCTATATGCTTCCATATTTTGCATGTGTGCCTATGAGGACAATAACCACAATATTTGACAATATTCCTCTATTCTTTATTACAGCTCATTGTTTCCAAAGCTCTCTTTATATGACAGTTGTACATTGCCTACAAGACTCAGATGAATCCTTCGTATTTCAAGGAAATATTTGAATCAATAACACTTAAAATGATCTAAACTATGATTTTAAAATCAAAGTATCCAAATGCATTGCAACAATGCGAAACCCAAGTTCCATTTAAGATGTACAATGAGAGTAAACAGAAGGGAAAATGCATTTGCTTTAAAGTTTGTAGAGCAATTTCAACAGGTTGTCTAGCCATTGTCCAAAATATGGTTTTCTATCAGCATAGTCCTTCAACCTTCTTTAGGTCTAACTGCTACTTTGTTAATTGACTTTGATTGAAAGGTCAAAATGTGAAATGTGGCCAAGGATAATTAAAGACAGTTGTACGTTGCCTCCAAGATTCAGATGAATCCTTGATATTTCAAGGAATTGTTTGAATCGATAACACTTAAAATGATCTAAACTATGATTTTACAATCAAAGTATCCAAATGCATTGCAACAATGCGAAACCCAACTTCCATTTAAGATGTACAATGAAAGCAAATAGAAGGAAAAATGCATTTGCTTCAAAGTTTGTAAAGCAATTTCAACAAATTGTCTAGCCATTGTCCAAAATATGTTTTTCTACCAGCATAGTCCTTGAACCTTCTGTAGGTCTAATTGCTACTTTGTTAATTAACTTTGATTGAAAGGTCAAAATGTGAAATGTGGACAAGGATAATTATACTTATTCATCTCTTTTAATTGTTATATATTCAAAGACTAATTAGCAATCCAAACAGCCTCGCCTCTAGTCAGATGCCATTAAATGCATTGTTTTTGCATAAATGAATTATGCACCTTTAGCCAGTAGTTTTAATCAAAGTATGCATATGGATTCAGAATCAAACTCTCCAAATTAAAAAAAGGTAGGTTTAAATTATAAAGTGCAATCAACCACCCAAAAAATTGATTGGATAATTATTGCATTTCTGAGATCATGCCACTACAACGAAGATCTACTTTTGAACCCCAACTGCTTAATTTTTATGAACCATATAGCATATGCCACTCACAATACCCATTTGCAAAGATTGTCCTTGTAACAAAAAGAAACGATATGATTACAAGTACAATCAATACAGTGAGAATCTTGAATTAACCTTTTTCTCTGTCTACTATATGCAATTGTAAACAAAGGAAAAGGTTCATTCTAGAAACTCACCTTGTATTGCTTGCTTGAAGAATTTGCCACAGCTAGGCCACTACACAACCTCTTTTCTTCCAACCAAAAGAATTGCACCATCTGAAAAACTTTGATTAGAAAACAAAAACCATGTGTTTGTTTTTCTAAAAGAATAGCAATATATAGTACTCCTACTGCGATGGATACTAATAGCGAAAACCATTAAAACACTAGCAAGCATTTTTCTAGATTCAAGAGACACAAGTATAAATGTAGATCAGATTAACTACACAAACTAATTGCCATAGGTTCTTGGACCACAAATCTTCTAGCAATGAATTTGACTGCTTTTTTGCATGAAGGCTAAAACTATTCTATCAAGCAATATTACTTACCTACTCTATGGCAACATTGTAATTTGGATTCTATAACATTTTTGACATAGTTTTTTATAACCCCAAGATACAAAAATAGTAACGACGACATCTGACAGAATTTTTATGCTTGCTGACAGGAAAAAGGTTTGCATTCTTTATGCTCCCATTGTTTGCATTTATTCCTACGAGGATAACAACCATGACTTTTAACAGAATCCCTCTATCCTTTATGCTTTCATGACAACGGAAAAGCTCAAAGCAACACACAGTCGACTCATTGTTGAAAAGCTATCATTATCACACATGTTGACATAATTTTGGTTCCAAAGCCCTCTTTTTGGGACCACTTTGTAGCAATCAAAAAAATACAAACTCTACAGGGCTCACACGCATGAAGTAAAATGAACAAGAGGATTTCTACATAATACCTATCAAACACAGATGAAACCTTCGCATTTCAACAAGAAATTCGAATAGATAATACTAAAAGTAGTTTAATATATGGATTTATGCCTATGAGGATAACAACCATGACTTTTAACAGAACCCCTCTATCCTTTATGCTTTGATGACAACAGAAAAGCTCAAAGCAACACATTGTCGACTCATTGGTCAAAAGCTCTCATTATCACACACGTTGACATAATTTTGGTTCGAAAGCCTTCTTTATTGGATGCTTTGCAGTAATAAAAAATATACAAACTTTACAGGGCTCACATGCATGAAGTAAAATGGACAAGAGGATTTCTACATAATTTCTATCAAACGCAGATGAAATCGTCGCATTTCAACAAGAAATTTGAATAAACAATACTAAAAGTAGTTTAAAATATGAATTTATAATCAAAGTATACGAATGCCTTAAAGCACTATGAAACCCTACTTGCATTTCTTGTATCAAATAGACAAAAAAAATGAAAAGTTACCTCTTCTGACCTCAAGCAATTCGTCTCTCACTGTCCAGCGTGCAACTCTGCAACCACAAAATACCTTGCTTGGCCACACAATAGACCACTATGAAATATAGCTTCTTTATGCACTTTAATGTAACGAAACTCTGAAATTTACCAAATTATCACCTCAAATAACTCATTGCTAGGTCTGGACTCTACAACTATAACATCTCCTACTCAGTCGCTAAAACTCTCCCTCAGAATAGGCGCTCACAGAAGACAAAAACAACACACACAAAGTAATAGAAATGCATACCAAGTAACTTAACTCTATATTAAATGACCAAAGTACCATGGCCACGCATGGCCTCCAAGCCATTCCAGCGCCTTCACCTTGAGCCAGATGCCATTCAATGCATTTAATTTATATGCATGCATCACGCACGTCTACCTGCCAGTTTGATAAACTATGCTTTTGCTTAATTGTAATTAATCAATTTATGCACTCGCAGTTTCCTAATATTTTAATGCATTTAATCTGCATTCATGGATTACGTACCTCTAGCTGCCAACTTTTAAACTATGCTTTTGCTTAAATTTAATTAATCAATTTATGTGTTCGCATTTTCCTGAATTTTTAAAACGAAAATGATTTATAAAGCTACTCGGACGAATAGAAAAATAGATAAATGCTAATTTTCCAATATATAAAATAGCTCTCCAAATTCAAACTATACAAAAAAATAAGTAATATGTTAAATGGCGAAATGTGATTAGTCAATGCTGCTGGTTAAATGCGTTCCGGGCGAATGCATAAGTATTCCTGCCTACCGGAAGGAACTAATAATGATGAAAAGAAATCTAGTGTTGCCATATTCTCCAGCCAACAATTGATGAAAAGAAATCTAGTGTTCCCATATTCTCCCGCCAACAATTGTACCGAAAATAAATCTAATGATAAGAAATCTACTGTCCTCACTTTCTCCCACCGTCACTTGCTCCCACCACCAAAAAAAAATGTTTAGTGTCCTTCATTTTGTATTTGCTCTCTTCAATCCTACATATTCTCTGAAAAGCAGTTGCGTTTTGAAATAATTTAAAAGTTTGTTCTGTAGATAGGCATCATTCATGGAAATAAGTTTATTCCTGTGGGTCAATAGTCCATCAACTATCATTTTATAGATCAGTTAAGTTGTCGATCGCACCTCAAAAATATGGAAAAGAGAAGGTATCTTCAGCAGCCTCCGTTAATAACTTTAAAAAAAATATTATTTGGGCATACATCACGTGAAAATTGAAGACGATGTTATTTGTTCTATAAAGGAAATTGTGGTGAAGAAAGAACCGCTTACTGTTCCCACTTTCTCCCAGAACACAAAAGCAGGATTAGTGTCCATCTCTTTTCATATTTCTTTCCTCAATCCTGCGGAGTCTCTAAGAAGCTTATTGTGTTGTAGCAAGCAATCTTTTGCCTTTATAATGGATATTTCAGTCCTTGGATTTTTAACTGGTAGTGTGGATATTTGTTCTGGGGTTTCGACTTCTACTTGCTTTTTCTATGTTATCTTCACTTTATGTAAGTTGTCATTTGGATGCCTTCCTCTCATTTTGATTGGAGAAACTGTATGGAGAGCCTTGAAGAAAATAAGACATTGGATTCCAACAGGGTCTCTTGTTGTAGGTGCACTTGTTCTTCTATTCTTAGCATTGCTTAGCTAATCCTTCAATTTTCCTGACACCAACCTATCTGATCACTAGCAGGAAATGGAAAAGAACAATTATTTTAAACTTTTGTTAAACATTTATTCAAATATGAATGTAACACAATTTGAAGAGTTGAAAAATGTCATAGACAGAATTTACAATCTGCGTATTTTATATGGTAATTGGGTGTCAGTTGTGTCTGGAGAGTTTTGATGTTTGTGTTATTAGGTTGCTTGTTGCCTGGAGTAACACGCCCTCTCTCCACTAATTTGTGGAAAGACATGGCTGCGCTCATCATAAGTTGTTCTTTAGCTCGCTTCCATATTTCTTCTGAAGCCATTTTTATTAATAATCTACATAATTATCCTAATTTGAATCCCTATTTGATCTTTATAAATTTCAATCCATATTTCTTCAATATGTGGAACATTACAATGGTAGTAGTATTAGTAATTCTAGTTCTCGTTTTAGTCTTTGCTGCCCTTGCAGGTATCAGTATTAATACAAATTTATCTCATAAAATACCCACCATATTTTTAGATCAAAATTTCAATCAGTTTGTATGGGAATATGTTGAAGAACGAGCAAGTCAGTCATTACTTCTAGCTCACACTGGCGATCCTCAATATATAGTGGCCAGATCCATTCTCAACTCATCCATTCCTTTCCTCGTTACCATTTCCAATGGAATTTTGATTTTTGAAATTTGGCGTATAAATCTAACTTTTCTCGACATTTGGTTTGTGTTTCGTTGCATGGTGATTATAATGGGATCCATTATCATATACTGGAGAGGCATCACAGCAGTGGTGTTCTACCCAAAAAGACTTGGATGGAAAATATCCAGCCTAGTACAATTTTTTCAGATAGAGAGCTTTTGGAAGAGTCATTTGTTTGAATTGATAGATAATTTCAACACTAATGTGTCAGAATTTCTAATGCTCTGACACCATGTCAAGAATTTCTGATTACACTGAAAACATTTCCCCACAACACAAACAAGGGAATACTCAAATGTGGAATAAACAAAAAAAATAAGGAGACATGCAAGCTTTCTTTCTATTCATTTAGGTGGAAATGGAAATACATAAATACTGAGCATGAAAACTTCAGAAACTAAATTCTAAACTATGAACTTCAATTTATTCGGAGTAATCCACTGCTCAACCAATTTCAGACAACTTTAGGAGCTACTAGGAGCTCACTAGACTAAGCTACGCAGAGCTCTTCAAGAGCAATCTCTGCTCACACACAAAACAAACAACTATTGTTGTTCAGGAGCTTTCATAAGCTCACACAAAACATTCTATGAATCACACAGAGAACAAAGAACATTCATATTCACGGTTTACTACTGCACAAAAACCTTCTTCTTCCAACCAAGTCTTCTCTAACTGACTCTGCTCAGATTACCAAATAATCTACCTTCATTCTTTTTTTGTCTTCAATCACATTCCCTCTCAATTTCGAATTCACCTACCAGCATTGAATTGGAATTCAAAAATTCCTAACTTCATTTACTTCTTCTGCAGTCTTCAGGGGCATGTCAGGAGCCAAGTGAGAAAGGCAATCCCCAAATCAAATTTTCAGCTATTTGCATCGAATACTCCTGATAGGTAGGTGGACCAGAAGAGGCTCAGGAGAATTCAATTTTCCAACACTCCCCCTTGATCCCGAGTTGACAAACAACATGATCAAATCTGATCCAAATCAACAACGCCCAATTTGGTTCTCAGGCGCTTGAAACTATCCTTGCTCAAAGGCTTGGTGAATATGCCTACTAGCTGCTACTCAGACCTACAAAATGCCATTTTAATTTCACCATTCTCAACCAATTCTCTGATAAAATGATACTTGATTTCAATGTGCTCGCTTCTTCCATGAAACACATGATTTTTCATCAAGGCTATTGATGAAACATTGTCACAAAAAATTATTGTTCCATCCTCTTGTTCTTCCTTCAAATCCACTAAGATTCTTCTCAACCAAATAGTTTGACATGTTGCAGCATTTGCTGCTATATACTCAACCTCTGCTGTTGATAGGGAAACTATGGGTTGCTTTTTGGAAGCCCATGAGATGACTCCCGAACCCAAATGAAACACATAGCCCGATGTTCTCTTCCTATCATCCAAACTTTCTACCCAATCATTGTCTGTGTATCCAACCAACCCAAAAATATTTTCTACTATGTATAAAATACCATATCCTTTGGTTCCATTCACATACCTCAAGATTCTTTTACCCGCTTGCCAAAGGGTGTCTTGTAGAGTCTCCATAAACCTAGAAATAAGATTCACACTCTGCATTATATCAGACCTAGTTGCTGTTAAATACATCAAGCTTCCAACCAAACTCTTAAATAGGGTTGGATCTACATTGCTGCTGCAATCTTCCATGCTCAACTTCAGACCTATGGCTGTTGGTGTTGGGGAAGGCATGCTTTCAAGCATTCTAAATCTCTTCAAGATCTCATTTGCATATTTCTCTCGAGAGATAAATATACCATCATGCATTTGTTTTACTTCTATGCCTAGAAAATAACTCAAGAGACCTAAATCTGTCATTTCAAACTCTCCTTTCATGGCCTCTTTAAAATCAACAATGAGGAAATCATCATCCCTAGTAAAAAAATAATTCATCAACATACAAGACAACAATCAAAACCTTACCATTTGTTGCCTTGATGTAGAGAGTGGGCTCACCATCACTTTTGCTAAAGCCATTGCTCATCAAATATGAGTCAATCTTATGGTACCATGCCTTTGGAGCTTGCTTCAGCCCATAAAGAGCTTTCTTCAGCAAATACACCTTCTGTTCTTCACCCAAAACTTCATATCTAAATGGCTGCTCCACATAAACCTCTTCATTCAACACTCCATTAAGGAAGGCAGACTTCACATCCATTTGAAATACCTTCCACATGTGCTAGGCTGTGATTGCTATGACTTCCTGCATGATTTACATCCTTTCAATAGGTGCAAATGTCTGATTGTAATCTCTCCCAAACTACTATTTGTACCCTTTGACAACTAATCTTGCTTTATATTGGTCTATCCTTCCTTCGACATTGCACTTAGTTTTGTAGATCCATTTTACTCCAATAACTTGCTTGTTAGGAGGAAAATCAGTTAACTCCCATGCGTTATTCCTCTCTATTGCATCTATCTCCTCATCCATGGCCTCACACCATTTCTCCTCTTTCATGGATTCTTCAAAATAAACTGGATCACCATGAGAAAATAATGCAAAGTTCACACTCTCATCAAATTCTTCACCATACCTTTCATTCTGGTAGATCTCTCTTAGACTCTTGGTCTTCTTTGGCATTAGGGAGGAGAGAGGTGGATCTGTACTTTCACTACTACTGCTGTGCTGAGCAGGTAGGTTTAGGAGCTGTCGGGAGCTTTTAGGAGCTATACCGAGGACTTAAGGAGCTCTTTTGGAGCTTTCAAGAGCTCTCAGGAGCTCTTCAAGAGTCGATCTTCTGGCGCTTTTAGGAGCCAATCTTCTGGCTGTCTCTGGCTACTTGCTTTTCTGTCTATTCACTTCAAGAGCTTTGAGGGGTACTTCAAGAGCTCTTTGGAAACTTCAAGGGCTCGTCTGGAACTCACAACAGCCAAATTTTTGGCTTTCTGTGATAGTCTTCCTGACTGTCTATCAACTTCAGGAGCTTGACTGGTACCTTCAGGAGTCAATCCTCTGGTTGACTGTGATAGCCTCCATGACTGTCTTGCTGACTATCTTTTAGTTCAAGAGCCATCAGGATCTTTCAGGAGCTCTCAAGAGCTCTTTAGGAGCTCGTCTGATGCTTTCAAGAGCATTTGCAGACTCGTCTTCGAGTGTGTGCAAGAAGTTGAGTCCACTTTTTGGCCAAAAAGTGGAAGTGTTTTCCCTGATTTTTAGTATTTGACACATTTGACCTTAAAATTTGAAGCACTTAGAGATGATTTTTTTTTAAAAAGTCAGTAATCATAAAATGTAGTGCTCGGAGTCTAGTTTCCAAATATGTAATTTATTTTAATACTCAGATTGTACAAATTGATTTTTAATAGGCAGTTCTAAAAACCACTGTTTAAAAGTCTTTTTTTTTTACCATACCATGCACGTGTACGACATCCATATTTTGACTTAAATTATCGTATTTTTCTAAATCCTTTTGGGAAAATTTTTATGACTCATTGAAGCTTGCTCTTGATATTTTTTTGTAATTTTTTATTGAATATTTCTTTTTTGTTAATTTTTTATTAGGTAGATTTGTCGTTTTGAAAAATCATGTACGACATGCATAAGATGACCTAAACTTATCATTTTCTAATTTTTTTTTAAATTGAAAAGAATTGTCTGAAGTTTGCTCTCGTACAATCCATTTGTCAAAATGTTATGTTGATCAAAAGTTATTAAAATAGTAGAAAAATCAGATATTTAAAGTTTATGGACCAATTTTATTAGAAATTAATTGACAAATAGAAAAATAACTCAATTACAAAACAAATTATATATTTAGAATCTGCATTGTTTCATCTAAAATGGGTTTTAATTTCATCAAAAAATTTTGCAAAAAAGGTCGTCAGCCATATGCCGAAAGTCGGTATTTTTCTTTGACATTGTTAGGGCCTTCAACTTGCAGGTCAAATCAGGTTGAAGGCCTAGGTTTGAACTTCCAATGCTTTTCCCGAACCAAAAACCTTGGTAAAAACCCACCCATGATGCAAAACAAAATTCAAATTAAAAAAAATGGGATCCTGATTATAAAACGGGATCCCGTTCCCATCCAACAACATTCTGACCATTGTAAATGGAACGGGATCCCGTTTCATAAACGAGATCCTGTTCCATTTACAACGGCTCGAACATTCAATGTCAGTGAATGGGATCTCAATTATAGAGTGGGATCCCGCTTATTAATAACTGGGATCCAGTTTTATAATCAGGATCCCATTTTATAATCGGGATCTCATTTTATAATAAGTAGGATCCTGTTTATTTGATTTAAAAACACTATGCAAAATTACTATCAAATCTGCAACTTTGCAACCTCATATGTACGGCCAAGAGCACTAAAAATGAATAATTTTTCGTAAGTTATTGTATTTACAGGTGGTGAATTTGATTTTTAGTTGATTTTATCAAAGGGAGCATCATCTACACCATTTTTGAAGTGAAATTGTGTTATTTTTGTGCTTGTTTGGAGGAACAAAAGGTTTCAATTTGCAATATGGATTGAATTTTTCAAAGGAAGCATGAAGAAAACAATTTTTAAAGTGGAATTGTGGTAGTTTTCTACTTGTTTTGAGGAACACAAGAGGAATAATTTTGTCGTAATAGGTATTCAACTTCCAATTTGAATTGAATATTTTGAAGTATTTCACTATTAACATTCATTTGTGCTTGAGAATTTTATAATTATGGGAGATAAACTTCATAATAAGAGAAGAAAGACATTGACTCCTCAAGAAGTTGAAGCAAATAGAGAAAAAAGAGAAAGAAGAATGAGATTGAAATCAATGAACGATGGTGGAGCAACCAATTCAACAACTATTGAAGATGAAAACATTGAAGATACCGTAGTTGTAGATGAAGCTAATTTGCAAGGAGTCAATTTGGAGAAGAATATGATTATACAAGCAAGTCCTACTATGTCTTCAAATCCCTCTTTGAATGTTAAGGAGAATGTTTCAATATGCACAAATCCAAGTACGTCTTCAGATCCACATGTTAGTGAAATGGTAAATTTGTATGTAGAAGTTTTACAAGATGTTGGATATAATGATGTTGACATTGACTCTATTCAGAGAGATGAAACTTTTATAGAACTTGTTGAAAACAAAAAGAAAAAATATTTTGTTGCAAATGAAAATCAAAATGATCATTTTCTTGAAAATGAAAACAAAACCTATATTTTTGATGAAAATGAAAATGAAAATGAAAACCGTTTTTTTGATGAAAATGAAAATGAGAACCATTTTGTTGAAGATGAAAATGAAGATGAAAATGAAAATGAAAACCGTTTTGTTGATGAAAATGAAAATGAAAATGAAAACCATTTTGTTGATGAAAATGAAGATGAAGATCAAAATGAAGATCAAAATCTAGAATGTGATGTTGAATTTAATGAAAATACTTTTTTTAAAATGGGAAGTGGTGTTTTCGATAATCTTCCTGATCAAATTTCTTAGAGGAAAATAAGAACACATGTGAATAGAATATACACCAAATTATTTTATCGTAAAAATATTGCATTTCAATGTCAACTAATGATGCAATTGATGAGACTGCAAAAAATGAGGAAAGTAATGAAAAGGTTAGGCTTTTATGTTAAACCAAAAAGAAAAGATCAATCATTAAAACATGCTATGTCTATTGTTGCTAGTGCCATTCAATCTATTGGGAAAAATAGTCGATCTAAAGATAAAAACACAGCAAAGGAGAGCTATAACTCTATAGTTAATAAAACAACTTTGAATAAAAGAATGGTAAGCAATATTAGTGAAGTTTTAAAAATGCATCCTAAAACATTACTAAGAGCAGCAAAAAGAAGAGAAAGTATAGAAAATGATCCTATCAATCAATGTTGGAGTTTCAGTGGACGACTACCGAGGTCTGATATAAAATTGAGTGTTGAAATTAAATCTTTGATCAAAAAATATTGGCATGATAATATTAGGTTTCATCTAATGCTAGAGATGTTTTAAAATTCATAAGTATGGGGTCCTACCAGCGGATCCCTCACCCAAAAACACCTATTAGATACGTAAATGAAAACCAATTTTATAGAAAATTTCTAAAGTGATTCAAGGTTACTTGGTAATCTTAAATAAGTCAAAGGTCTTTTCAAAATAAACCTGATATGTAAAAAATTCAATAAGCAATGAATATCTTGTTGTTGTAAAATGCACTAATTTCCTTACTATTTTATGATGTTTTTGATATATACATTGTACCTTTGCATTCTAATCATAAATTATTTTATTTAAGTTCTTGTAGTTCTGGACAATGCATTAACTATGGAAATCTTTCATTTTTAAGAATTTTTTTGCATGAAAGTGTTGATTATAATTTTGGACAACAATTAGTAGATGTCAAAAGATTTGGGAATGTTCACTATTCTTTAAAAGATGGAAAAATAGGAAAGCGTTGTGATTTAGTTACAGAAAAAGTTAGTGTGCATGCATTTATGAGTGAATTTAATAATAAAATTGTACCAAAATATGTTATGCACTCTGAACATGCTCGATGGCTTGATGGCCAATTTCTCACATGTAGAAACACATTTCCAATTGGTACTATACTTTCGCGTTGATTTTATGGAGAATTATACTCCTTTACTCCGCTAGCAAGAGGAAATTCAATCTCAATATTATAATTCTGTGCAAGTAGCTATGTTTGTCCATATTGTTTATAGACATGCATATATAGCACTGAGGATGATAGAAAAGTTTTGAGGGAGTATCATTTTTATTTGAGTGACAATTGGTTACACTCATCAGGGTTTGTTCAATATTGTTTTAGTATATTTTATAGAAATTTAAAAGAAAGAGGAATCCATATGAAAGAACACCTCATATGGTCAGATAATTGTACGGTACAGTTCAAAAATGCTAGAATGTTCTATTGGTTAAGTAGGGCTCACAAGGAACTTAATGTCCAACATATATGGAGTTTTTTTGAAGCTGGGCATGGTAAAGGAGAACATGATGGAGTTGGTGCGTGTGTCAAAAGAATTCTCGCTAGAGAACAATTAAAATTCAAGGATTCAAGAAAATTTAAAATGCACATGAGGTTGTGGATTGGTGTAATAGAAGATTATCTGCACCTGGTTCGAGTGATTACTCTATAGTTCATCGACTCTTTTGGTTGGTGGAAGAAGAAAACATTGTATCTAGAGTTGATTGTGAGACAAATAGTGGATCTACTAAATAGCATTCATTTAGGAGTGCGATAGGAAGCACATGGACTATTTGGACAAGGGAGCTAGCATGTTTTTTCCATTTTTGTATCTTAGGAGATTGGGAAGATTGTAAAAATACAGAATGGGTTGAACAGTGGGAGCAAAGATCGTTGACACCTATAGAAGCACATAATCAATATGAAAGAACTATTGAAGAAAATGATCAATTGTTTGCATCTGAAGATTATGATCGTGTTTGAGACCTTGTACAAGAAGGTAATTTTAATTTAATTTATTTCATTTTATTTTTCTTTATTAAGTTATTTTTTAATACTAAACTAGTTATATGGATATGCACAAGTTATTAAATCAAATTTTGTTGGCACGCCATGTGTATGCAATTATTGCACCTGAGGGGAATGAAGAGTAAATAGAATATTGGTTGGCTCGTTGTGTGGAAACTAAACATAAGTTGTTAACACCTCGAGAAGATGATGATGGCTTTCATTATCCAACAGGTACGGTGATCCCCTTAAGACACCTCCTTAAGAAAATTTTGATAACAAGTTTTAGATCCCCTTAAGCAATTTTTTAGAACAAGTCTTTGATCCCCTTAAGTAAATTTTGAGAAGATATTTGATGGTGGTTTTTGAACATGTGTTCCAATAGGATCGGAGGTGGTTGTTGGCACTTGGCTATGAAAATACTTGAGAAGAAAGAATGGTCTACCTACATTCGAAGACTATGAAACACATAAAAAGATTATGCATTATTCACATTTGGTGGTGGAAACAAATATAAAACTAGAGCGCTATCATGGAAGACCTTCAAAAAAATTACTATGGTCAATTTCTATGGAAGATCATGAGGCAATCATAGATGCATTGCAAAAGAGAGAGGATGTCAATGGTATGTAATGGATTAAGTAAATATAGGTAAATATAGTTTTAGTTTTATTTTGTCCTTTTAAATACATTGAATACATGTTTTGACATTGGTCAAGTGTGTTATTAGTTAAAATTGATTTAAATTGTTCTTTTATATATCCTTAAGGAATAATCACAAAAAGGATCTAGTCCATGCAAATTCAACCTAGACAACATGGAATACTTGGTAAAAATAGGTAATTACCAGTTAAATTATATTTAAATACATGCTTTGATTACATATTGATATTGCTTGGACATTAAAAGTTAAAATTGATTTATTATCATTTTTTGTATCCTAAAGCCATCATTGCATTGATCTCATACTTTGAAACAAAAAGGAGAGGATGCCTTGATTCAACCTACAAACATGTGTGGAATACTTTTAAATGCAGGTACTTGAGTTTTGTACATATAGATAGTTTTATATAAATTAAAATATGTATGTTTTGATGATTTCATTAATATTGCTTGTACCTTTTTGATATTAGGTGGTGTGAAGACCTACTACATTCTAGCCATGAGTTTGAGATGTTCTTGACATGGCATATCCAAATTTTGTAAACATCATTTTGAGATGACATATATGTACATACATACTTACAAAATTAAACATACTCTATGTACTTCTAT
This sequence comes from Sequoia sempervirens, assembly GCA_007258455.2. NCBI lineage: Eukaryota > Viridiplantae > Streptophyta > Pinopsida > Cupressales > Cupressaceae > Sequoia > Sequoia sempervirens. The sequence continues at coordinate 167,282,019 of VDFB02058242.1, read as the reverse complement.
GTATCAAATCAATATTCTATATATTTAGGCACATTATGACCCCTTAAAGCATCCCCTTACGACATTCTATTATGACCCTTTTAGACATCCCCTTAATTAACATGTTCTATTATGACCCCTTTAGACATCCCCTTAAGACCCCTTAAGACATCCCCTTAATTAACACGTTCTATTATGACCCTTTTAGACATCCCCTTAAGACATATTATAACCCCTTAAGACATCCCCTTAAGACGTTCTATTTGACCCCTTTAGACGTCCCCTTAATTAACATGTTCTATTTGTGACCCTTTTAGACATCCCCTTAATTAACATGTTCTATTATGACCCCTTTAGACATCCCCTTAAAACCCCTTAAGACATCCCCTTAATTAACACATTCTATTATGACCCCTTTAGACATCCCTTTAAGACATATTATAACCCCTTAAGACATCCCCTTAAGATGTTCTATTATGACCCTTTTAGACATCATGAGTGCTTGTGTTCTGTGTGACCCCTTTAGACATCCCTTAAGACCCCTTAAGACATCCCCTTAATTAACACATTCTATTATGACCCCTTTAGACATCCCCTTAAGACATATTATAACCCCTTAAGACATCCCCTTAAGACGTTCTATTATGACCCCTTTAGACACCCCCTTAAGACGTCATTATTTGTTTTGATAACTTATAAATTAGTGTTAGATGAACTATTATTTATAGTATTTATTAATGTTTTTATTCTCTAACCTTCTATGGTATTGTTATGGTTAGGATTAGAATTTTAATTAGAGTTAGAATTGAACCCTAACCCTAACCATTATTAGAACCCAACCCTTATTGAACCCTTACCATGTCCTAAAATTAATCATATCCCTAAGCCTTGTTGTATCTAACCCTAATTGAAACCTAACCCTAACTCTAGTTGTGTCCTAATCCTAACCTTTACCCAAAGCTTTATCCTATAACCCTAACCTTAATCCTAAGTTGCTATATTTTTGTACAATAAAACCTTTAGTAAAGCCTTAAAATTTTAATATTTATTTACATATATATGTTAATTTTGAATAAAATAGAATATTAGTGATTTTTCCTTTTTGAAATGTTCTTAATTTTTTTAAAAATATTGAAGATTTTTTATGTTGGAAGATTTCTACTATTCATGTACAGTGTTAATTCATGTGTATTTTGAGCAATCATTATTATAGTTGAAGATTATTTTGATTTTATAACTGTTTTTTTCCTTTTTGAAATGTTCTCAATTTTTCCTATAGTTAAATTTGACATGTTAAAGACTTTCATTACCAACTTGATATTAATCTAAATATGCAGTAATCCAAAGACTTTACATTCACATGATTATTTCCAAATAATATTAAAATAATAACTTATGTAGATTTTCAAAGTGCATCTACACATTTTAAGCATAAGATCCATGTCCACTTGACCCATATTTTAATGCAATTCAGGTTTAGACCCTAAATTTCTGGTATATAAATAGATTTCTTTTGTTTGTAAATTATGATTTATTGACTGATTATTGTAAATATTAAAATGTCCTATATTAATCCATGTATGAGATCACTAAATTTCAGATGAATGCCTTATATTAATGTCTTGACTATGAACATAAAATGCATAATTGTACATGTGTAAATTAAAATTTCAAACAATAATAAAGTCCATAATTTATGTAACATATTAAGTGCATGAAACCAATATATTAAGAGCACATGAAATAAAGTCCAACAAAGTACATGATAAACAAGAAATATAGTCCATGAAATAAACAAATATAACACATAAAATCACATGTTTCTAGGTCATGCACTGTCTCTATAATCAAGAGACCTCTTCACACCATGTGGACTATGTGGATGACCTGAAACACTCTGTACATAAGAGAAAGATGAAATTAGATGTAAGATAATAAAAAATGATTTAATGACAATTTAATTTATAATCCATCATAAAATGAAATTACCATCATATCTACATCTGGAGGCTCTGGTGCGCTTGAAGAAACCTCTAAATTCTCTAAATCAGTCTTCATAAACAAGACAAAGAAATTTGAAATTAGATGTACAGCTCTACAATTAAATTTTTTTAATTCAATTTAATTCAGAATTTATCATATTTTAATTGTACCATATTTTGAGGTTGTGCACTAGGCTCTTCTCTGGGACCTGTCTGTACATGCTCAACTACAAGATGTGTCTCATGCTATAAAAGAAAAAGAATATGTGAAAATATCATATTATGTATATATTCAATTTAAAATTTATAATTCACTTTAATTATAATAAAAAAATTAAATTACCATTTGATCTGAAACCTACTCTACATGTCCTCCTGGTGGTGTAACTATGTCTGGGTCAGGGCTAAAAGTTTCACTAACAAAGTCCTACAAGATCAAAATTAAAGCATGTACAATTTAATTAGGTTAATATATACATATATGTTCAAGTTTGCACATTTTGTGTAGAAAGTTTTGTAAACAACCTGGAAATCAGTGGCCTATCGAGTAACTACATCATCAAACATTTTCCCAATGCCCATTCTTATTGTGGTATCAACCTAGACATACATGTACATAGAAATTTAATGCTTATAATATTTACAAGTGTGCATGCATGCATTTCATATATCTAGTGAATTCAAAACTCATAAAATTGTAACTATACTAATGTAAAATTTAAACAAATTTACAATATGAATTTACCTACCCTTGATCTATGATGCTTGATAGTGGAGGAGTGCTTGAAAAATCCCTCAGGAGGAATCGACGTGGATGCTGATTGACTCACCTAAACCAACATGAATATTTGAAACATATATTTGATTCAATTATAAATTTAAAACTCAAGTTAAATAATTTATGATTTCATATATAATTTTTAAAATTGAAATCAAAATACCCCATAAGGGTTGCCAAGTATGATCCATGTCAATGTATGTACTCGTGGAATAGATGATTGCCCTTGCATCGTTAGTGTCATTTGTACACCAAACAATTTGATTGTTAAAATGTATTGCAAACTTTTCTTTGATATATAAAACCATGAAAATTCTTATAAAATGAACGTACATCTAGATGCATATTTATACCTGTCCTAGTGTCCTTAGGGTGATGTTTTGCTACGAGGAACTCTATGAATGAACTGATGCGACCAGATGAACCATCAGAATCTCCTCGTCCACCTGAACTAGGTGTGGCCTAATTAGGTCCATAGCATACTTGATGACAACTAGTACATATATGGGGGACGGGCCTCGACACTCTTGGAGCAATACTCGGACAAGCTCCATAAAAAACTCCTCCATCATCATTATCGTCTCTATGCTCCCCACTCGCTATTGCAGAAGTATGTTGATCAAGGTCTCCTGTGAGTGTACTAAGGGAACCTAATGTTGAGACTAGAGCGTGATGATGTACAAGTGCACTCATCTACGGATGTATGCACCACCTCATGGATATTCTAGATTTGTTGGGTGGAATGGGTTGTCGAGTAACGGGGTCAAGAAAGTAGGGGGCTAGATGGGCTTTTGTTATTTTAAGGTCTAATATTTGTTTGTAAGAGAGACCATCAGAATAAAATTGTCTCATTTGTTCTCTGTATCGTTGATGCCTATTAAGATCAGAATCGATCATCCTGATGGAATCAATAATGTTTTGCATTGTAGATGCAAAACATCTCACATGTGGAGGAATCAATGCTTGACTTTGCATAGCATTGATTTGATTTTGTAAGGATGTAACTTGATCATTTATTTGTGCTCTGAAGCGAGCCTCATCAGATGTGATAGGTGTTGCATGTGGCATATTAAGTGGAGGTGGAGTGGGGGAGCGAGGTGGATCTGGCTGTGGCTGAGGTGGTGGATTGATGATATCATCAATGTTAAAATCATCCATGATATACTCGATACAAATGTGCACCTGCATTAAATCATACAAAATAGTCCATGTGCATACATATATTAAGATCATATAATTAATTGAAATAGGATGAGCAACAAATATATTAAGATCATATATTTAATTGAAATGCACATATATACACATTGATTGTTCAACTCAAGAGCATGTCCGTACAAAATTCAAAATTAAATGTATGTACATGTACATTTAAAATAAAAAAATATGATGCATAATTTGCATGCGTACAAATCATTAAACTGAACTATGTACATACATACAAATTTCAAAATTTAAGAACTATATATGCAATTTTTTAATACATGCACATACATACTAAACAATAAACTTGAAACATTCACAAAATCTCATTTTATGTCTAACACAGACACACATATATTACAATTTTTTAACAGGAGAAATCATGATCTAGTAGATAGTCATAAAATATATACTATTATATACTATTCATTATAAGTTCATAAATTCCACCAAATTCATAAATCCATGTGTCACTAAAAATATCCATGTAGAACTAAAATAATAAATTCATGTCACTAAAAATATCCATTTGGAACCAAATTTATAAATTCATTACACAAAATATCCATCGTTCACCCAATTTATAAATTCATAACTATTTAAGATCATTGTTTTAATTTATAAACTATTATGGCTCTCTATTGCATAGATCTTCATTTATTTATTTTTTCCTTTTCAAAATCAAGAATTCTCCTCTCCTCTAGCCATTATCGATGCTCAGCTACGATCCCATCCATAGCCCTTATAGCATCAACAAGGGTTTGCATCCTAGATGCAAACATCCTCACAAGAGGTGCAACAGATTCTTCATTTTGAATAATGTTGATTTGATCTTGGATGGTTCTAGCAAAAGCATTGATTTGTGCTTGCAAATGAGCATGTTCATTTATTTCAGGTGGTGGAGGTGGGGGGTTACGAGGTGGAGTGGGCGGAGGTGGAGGTGAAGGTGTTCGAGATGGATGGCGTGGAGGTGGATTGCGAATATTATTGAATGGATCCATGTGATCTCTAAGATATGAGTGAACTTGCATTAGATTTGTAATTTCAAGATGTAAGATACATGTTTAGGAAATACCTTTAAAACATTGAATATAAATGGCCTTAAATAATTGAATACAAATGATAAAATTATATGTAAGCCTCATTTATATGTCTAAGGCATGTATGTTACTTGAATGAAAATACAATTAACTATTGATATTGTATAATCTTGCAGGATCTTATTATTGTTAAATTTGGTTGGGCCTTGGGCAACTTTGATCACCAAATTTTAAGAACTTCTTTGATCCCCTTAAGAAATGTCATATTGGAACCCCTTAACAAAATTATGATTTAGGGTGATAGGATGGCTTAAGGGGATTTACGTCTAGTGAGGTCCTAGGAGAAAACGGCATGGCTCAAGTGAACAAAATTTGGTGAAGTTGCCCAAGGCAACAAAATTTCATTAAGAGCCTTTAAAGAAAAAATGATGGCTTTAGGGTTTCGGGTTTAGACTTTAGAGTTTAGGGTTTAGGGTAATAGGATAGCTTAAGGGGATCTACATGTAGTAAGATCCTAGGAAGAAATTACATGGCATAAGGGAATGAAATTTGGTGGAGTTGCCTAAGGCAACCAAATTTCATTAAGAGCCTAAGAAAAAATGATGGCTTTAGGGAACTTTACGGTTTAGACTTTAGATTTTAGGGTTTAGGGTAATAGGATAACTTAAGGGGATATATATAGTAATATCCTAGGAAAAAATTACATGGCATAAGGCAATGAAATTTGGTGGAGTTTCCTAAGACAACCAAATTTTATTAAGAGCCTAAGAAAAAATGATGGCTTTAGGGTTTAGGTTTAGACTTTAGAGTTTAGGGTTTAGGGTAATAGGATAACTTAAAGGGATATATGTAGTAAGATCCTAGGACAAAATTACATGGCATAAGGGAATGAAATTTGGTGGATTTTCCTAAGACAACCAAATTTCACTTTATGATCCTGGGTAGGACAAAATGAATGGTTTAGTGTTTAGGGTTTAGGGTTTAGAATTTGGAATATTTAATGAACTTGCAAGTTAGTGAAGAACATTTTCTTGTGGAATAGTTGATTGAGATCTACTCTTGTTTCAACTGACCAACCTAGATCATGATTGCAACTTTGATCACTGGTCAAATTTTAAGAACTTCTTTGATCCCCTTAAGAAAAATTGAATTATGATTTAGGGTGATAGGATGGCTTAAGGGGATTTACATCTAGTGAGGTCCTAGGAGAAAATGACATGGCTCAAGTGAATAAAATTTGGTGAAGTTTCCCAATGCAACCAAATTTCATTAAGAGCCTTTAAGGACAAAATGAATGGTTTAGTGTTTAGAGTTTAGTTTAGATTTTAGAGTTTAGGGTTTAGGGTTTATAGAACTTAGGGTAAAGTTTTGGTGCCCCTTGGAATATTTAATGAACTTGCAAGTTAGTGAAGAACATTAAATCTTGTGGAATAGTTGATTGAGATCTACTCTTGTTTCAATTGACCAACCTAGATCATGAAATCTCATTCATATTATAATCTTGCACGATCTTATTATTGTTAAATTTGGTTGCCTTGGGAAACTTCACCAAATTTTAAGAACTTCTTTCATCCCCTTAAGAAATTGATTTATGATTTAAGGTAATAGGATGGCTTAAGGGGATCTAGATGTCTAGTGAGGTCCAAATTTAGTCATACTATAGCCTCATTGGTTCCATCTAGCTCTGGGTCAAAAGTGTTCACCCCTCTAATAAAAAAAGGTATCATGTTAAAAATGAATCAATCTATACATATCACAAAAATAACAATAATCTTAAATGTAACCCATACTCTAACAATAATAGAATGCTAAATGATCCCCACCCCTAACCATATCCTAATTGAATTGCAAACCTAATTGAAACTTAATTAAATTATAACCTTTACCTAATCTTAAATGTATTCCTATATTATATTATATTTAAATTAATTTATATTTGTATTATAATTATATTAATATTTATTATATATTCCTAATTGTAACCTAACTATTTACTACAAACCTAATTGAATCTTAAGCCTAATCCTCATTAAAACCCCAAGTAAATTGTAACATTACCTATCCTTAATTTAATCTTATATTATATTTTATGATATTAAATATTTATATTATTTAATATATTATATTAAATATAATATATTAAATAATATAAATATTTAATTATATTTATTTTATATGAATCATCCTCTTATCTCTAAAATTGTAATAATAGCATGTAGTTCCTCCAAACTATCATCATGTACCTCCTCCCTTTCTCATGTAATAGGTGTACCTTGTAGGTGTTAAATGGTTCCATCTTGGTCTCCTTATTGATGCATTTCTATCCTTCCACATAAATATATATAGTATCAAAATATAGGTAATTTTATGGTTATTGAATCTCTCTTAATTGCTAAAGAATCCATTATGATTGAGGATGGGTGGATTATTATCTAGGATCACATCTTAAAAATCCTATAGAGGTCATGTGGTATGTTTTTCTTAATACATATATTCCCATACAAATCTCTTTCCATGTATTATCAACTCTCCTATATAATAGACACCTTCCTAGATTTAAATTTCATATGATATATATGTACCCAAGTGTTTCCAATTGGAATTGCTATAATTATACTTTTATGGCATTCTAGATATTCAAAATAGTTTTCATAAATCTACCAAATAGACCCATTCTTGACATTGAACCTACATAATTTTAGGTATGTCCAATGAAAGATTAGGGTCTAGGGTTCATAAATTTCAAAATGCTTTAGTGTTGAGGGTTTAGATTTTATAGTTTAGGGTCTAGGGTTTAGCAAACTTAGGGTGAAGTTTGGGTGGCCCTTGGCATAATTTAGACTTGCAAGTTAGTGTCAATTGGAATCGATTGTACGTGCTTAGATTTATGAATTTGCTAACTAAATTTGCAAACAAACATCAAGATAAAATTTATGAATTTTAACTATTCTTTAACATATTGATTTCTAATCTAATTATAATTTAACATTCAAACTAAAGTTTAATATATATCATTTTTTCGATACAAAGCAAATAAAATTTAAAACATTTAAGCAATGCAAATGAATTTTTTTGAGCTCAAAATTACCTAGTTTTCAAAATCAAAATGATTTGTTCGATTCCAATTTAGGGTTTTAACAATTTCTTTGTTCCAATTCAATTTAGGGTTTCAATTTTAAACAATTAGGGTTTTTAATGCAATTTTTTCGTTTCAATTCAAACTAGTGTTTTCAAATTCATTTTTTTTCATTTGATTTGGATTTAGGGTTTCAAAAAGCTTGATTTGGATTTGTAAATGCAATGTTTTTATTTCATTTCAATTTCTAGGGTTTTGAAATGCAAATTATTTTGTTTTGTTTCAATTAGGGTTTTCAAATTCATTTTTTTTGAGTTTAATCGAACAATTTAGGTTTCAGAAGTTAAATTTTGTTTCTAAAACACAATTGAAGGTTCTTTTTTCATTTTTATTAAAAAACCTTCATGTTTCATTGCATTTTTTTGTCTATTTTTTACAGTTATTGATCTCTATAATAGCAGTTTTAAAAAAAACTTAAAATGTGAAATAAATTAAAAAAAACATGCTAAATTCATTTATTTTCTTCAAAATTTCAATTCAAAATAAAAAATGCAAAAAAAATGGCGTGTAGGGGCCTACCTGTAGCTGATTGTGGGGGTCGCTATCGCCAATACTCGGGGTCCTGTCCATTGTGCAGTGAAATGTGTTTTTTTTTTAAATAAATAGCAATACAAAACGGGATCCTGATTTCTACAAAACGGGATCCCAATTTATCTAAATCAGGATCCCATTTTTTAGAAATCGGGATCCCGTTTTGTGAGAGTTGGGATCCCGTGCCTTTTCCATCGGTTCAAAAAACGGGATCTCGATTTTTAAAAATTGGGATCCCATTTTGTCTCAGGCTCAGAATCCCGAACCATAACGGGATCTCGATTTTTAAAAATCGGGATCCCATTTATTAAAATCGGGATCCCGTTTGCTCAATGCTGATTTCAATTTTTTGGTTAAGGCAAAAACTTCTAGGTTTCGTGGACTCAACTTTGTGCACTTACCCCTTCCTGAACTTCATGTTCAATTTCTGCTTCTTCAGGAGCTATCAGGAGCGGTTATGAGCTATCAGAGTCTACCACTTCATCCCATGACTCATCTTCTAGGAACTCCACATCCCTACTAATGACTATATTTTTGGTGATTAGATTGTATAGCCGATAGGATTTGGACTTTGAATTGTAGCCTATGAAAATACATTTTTCGCCCTTGTCATCAAATTTTTGCCTCTTTTCCTTAGGCACGTGTGCATATGCAACACACCCAAAACACTCTCAAGTGCTCAACTATCCACTTGTGTCTTGTCCATGCCTCTTGAAGAATCTTTTCACGAACCACCTTTGTTGGAATTCTATTTATCAAATAAACAGTTGTTGCTACAACCTCTCCCCAATATTTAGTCAAGACTCATTTTGCTTTCATCATGCTCCTTGCCATCTCTACAATGGTTCGATTCTTTCTTTCAGCCACCCCATTTTGATGTGGAGTATAACTAGCTGTTAGCTCCTTCTTAATACCATTTTTCTTGCAAAAATTCACAAAAAAATTAGAGGTATACTCTCCTCCATGATCTGACCTTAGGACCTTAAGCACATGTCCACTCTCCTTTTCAACCTGGGCCTTAGATAGAAAAAACGTATCAAATGCTTCAGATTTATGTTGCAAAAAATAGACCCATGACTTACGACTGTAATCATCAATAAAGGTCATAAAAAATATGCTTTTACCAATAAAAATGGTTTACATAAGGCCTACCAAATCCATATGCACTAGCTCCAACGGTGCTCTTTCCCTTGTACAGTTTCTTGATTAAAAGGGTTGCCAATGTTGCTTGCCCAAAATGCAAGCCTCACATCTAACATTAGGCTCTACTATTCTTGGCTAACCATCAATCATTCTTTTCTTGGACAAAAGACTCAAACCCGCATAGCCTAAATATCCATACCTTAGATGCCATAATTTGGAGGGGTCTTGAATGGTGCTCTTGAGCACTATTTGATACATATTGTTGTACATTCTCCATTCTTGAGAGGTGCAGCAATGGATTGAGATGAGAAACATGTTTCAATCTTCAATGGAAACATCATGTTCTTTGTCATTTGGACTGCTACAAACACCTTCATCATCTGATTCTTGTCATAAATGACACATTGACCCTTCTCCATTAGCACTTTATATCCATTTTGGATCAACTGACTAACACTTGTGAGGTTATGCTTTAACCAAGGAGCAAGAAATACATTTGGTATCTCCTTCTTCTCACCTTGCTTGTTGTGGATCATAATGGATTCTCTTCCAACAACAGGAACTACTCCATTGTTCCCCATTCTAATTTCAAATTTAACTATTTTGTCAATGAAAGAAAAAAGACTTTCATTACCACTCATGTGGTTGCTGCAACCATTGTCCAAATACTAGACTTTGGGGTTGCATTCTTCACCAATGTTGCACATGATGAAGGCTGTGGACTGGTTTTCTTCAACCACATTCGAATCAGCCACATTTGCACTCTATTTTGACTGATCTCTCTGCTTTGTCCAGCATTCACTCGCATAATACCCGAACTTATGATAGTAGTAGCATTCTACATTGCTCTTGTCACTCTTCAGATTCAAATTGTTGTTCTTCTTGCCTCTTCGGGAGCTGGTCTGAGAGCTTCTTTCTCCCTCTTGGCTTTTTGCTTGTGCTGATCTTTCTTCTCTAGCATTAACACATCCAGATCTCCCTCTACCACGTCTGGAGCTATTTCTACCTCTCCCTCTTCCTCTTGCATTCGACTGAGCTTTAAAAGATTGCTCTAGGGAGGAACATGCAGACCTATTTAGGCATTGCTCATGGGTTTGCAGATAAACCATCAACTCATCAATAGACAATGTTGTGAGATCCTATGCCTCTTCAATGGCAATCACCACTGCATCAAACTTCATGGGTAAGCTCCTAAGGATTTTCTCCACAATCCTCTGATCATCAATGATCTTAGCATTCACTATGAGTTGGTTTATCAAACTTGAGAGTCTTGTGTGGAAAAAAAAAAATGGACTCATTGTCCTTCATTTCAAGAGTCTTAAATTCTCTTCGAAGCATTTGAAGCTTCACCAATCTGACCTTGTCATTTCCTTTGTAACAGGTTTCAAGGATTTCCCAAGCTTTCTTTGCATAGTTAGTTGCTGCTATTATGGGAAAAATGGCCTCTATCAAGACTGCTTTGATTAGACTCAAAGTTTTAGCGTCTTTCCTCCTTAACTCCTTCAACTTGTTCTTTTGGTTGTTTGTGAGCACAACATATGCTATTGGGTCAGTTACATCATTGAATCCATTTACCAAAATCTCCCACAAATCATTGGTGACCATAATGGTCTTCATCTTCTTCACCCAAATATCAAAGTTCTGTCCATTAAAGGATGGTGGCTACTGCAAGCTCCTTCCTTCATCTCCAGCCATGTCTCCTACACAATAAACTCAAAAACCAAAAATAAATAAATGCCCTAACTCACAAGGAAATGGGGCCTATGGCTCTGATACCACATCTGAATTTCTAATGCTCTGACACCATGTCAAGAATTTCTGATTACACAAAAAACATAGAGCAGCTGGTCTGTTTCCCCACAACACAAACATTGGAATACTCAAATGTGGAATAAACAAAAAAAATGAGACATGCAAGCTTTCTTTCTATTGATTTAGCTGGAAATGGAAATACATAAATACTGAGCATGAAAACTTTAGAAACTAAATTCTAAACTATGAACTTCAATCTATTGGGAGCAATCAACTGCTCAACCAACTTTAGACAACTTCAGGAGCTACTAGGATCTCATTGGACTGAGCTACGCAGAGCTCTTCAGGAGCAATCTCTACTCACACACAAAAAAACACATGCTGTTGTTCAGGAGCTTTCATAAGCTCACACAAAACATTTTCTGAATCACACAGAGAACAAAGAAAATTCTTCTTCCCAGTCTGCTGCTGCACATAAAACTTCTTCTTCCAATTGAATCTTCTCTAACTGACTCTGCTCAGATTACCAAATAATTTGCCTTCATTATTGTTTTTTCTTCAATCACATTCCCTCTCAATTTCAAATTCACCTACCAACATTGAATTGGAATTCAAAAATTCCTAACTTCATTTACTTCTTTTGCAGTCTTCAGTAGCATGTCAGGAGCCAAGTGGGAAGGGCAATCCCCAAATCAATCTTTCAGCTGTTTGCATTGAATACTCCTGATAGGTAGGTGGATGGGAAGAGGGTCAAGAGCATTCAATTTTCCAACATAATGGAGAAAGCGGTGACAAGTCCCTGGGAAATTTGATGATAAGGGTGTGTAGCATCACCAGATTCCATAAATTGCTTTATGTGCTTCTTTACCTTCAGATAATTTCCATCTTGTTGAGTAAAATTTGTTGGCTATCAGCATACGTGTTGTTTTCCAACGAATATATGGCCAAACTTCTCACAGGTTCAGCATATGATGAATTCTCGAATCTGTCTAGAAGTAAAAGCCATAGAAAAATTATATTGGGGAAGGGCTCTGATTATGATAAATATTTGAAATCATTGGTAGCCATGCAAGATGAGAATCCGGCTGGAGTATGGATAGCCAACAAAAGATCAATACAGGAAATAAAAGAACAGATAAAGAAAGGGGAAGACGAGGGGAGAAACTGCAATGAGTTGATATCATTGCTAAAGAACAAAACTTCACCAGATTTTTGTAATGAAAGATGTGTAAGGCTCCAAACTGGTTTTCTTACCAGATTGAAGATAGAAAGGAAGTTGGATGTTGAAAAGGAGTTGAATGTGCAGAATTTTTCCAGGAAGATGACAATGGTCTCGATAATTGTTGTCATCATTGAACTATTCTCATTTATTCAAGATCAAGCTGATGCTGATAATATGGTTGATTCAGTTATGAAAGCTTGCTCTCAAGGGTGGAATATTATGGACATAATTGAAATTTCTGATGGTGAAACAATTGAAGTCAATAATTGCATGGTATGTTGGCAGATATGATAGGATCTTGCATAGTAAACGCAATGGGCGTGATAATGGAGGATTGCAAAAAACGGGCATCTCTGTATGATGAAGAAAATATTTTAAAAATTACAGGTGTTATTGGAAAAGTAAAGGGACTCATTGAAAATTTGGGATGGAAATTAAAATGGAGTGCAGGTGAAGAGACTCAATCCATTAAAACCATATTGGCAAGAGACCAGATTCCTCCAATAAAAAGGTTTGCAACATTTCAAATGGGATAGATCATCCATGATATTTTATTTATCATAAATTATCTTGTATTAAAGGTACAGTTACAGTAGCTTATCTTTTAGTTTAGTAATTTCTTTTTGGTGTGCGTTCTCATTCTTCAAGAATTATCTGTTACTTGCAGTTTCGCAAGAGTTTAGAAAAATATATTGTATAAATAAAAACAACATTATTAAGTTGTTTAATCAGATCAACGGATCCGGGTCTTCCACGATAATTTGGTTCTAAACTACAAATTAAATGTTTTGTTTTTGCTCCCGGTTCAACAAAAATACAACAAATCAAGATTGATTTATTACACAAAAAATGTTTGAGTTCATCGAATTTCTTTGAACATTTATGTGCACAAATATAGCATTTAAAAGGAGAATAGACTGTGGAACGCAAATCACTCCTTCAACAATATAAAATCGTAATAGTGAAATTTGCATAAGCCATTTAACCATATAAAATTACAGTAGGTGAAATTTGAATACCAAAATAAAATTTCATTTGATTTAATACAAATAAGGGGTGATTTTTGTGTTGAACTTGGTTTAATGAAAAACAATCATATTTTTATATATTCTATTGTATATTATCTTAATTTTTTTTTTACACATTCATTATAAGTTAGTATATATTTTATAAGTGTTCTTTTTAAAAAAAATATTTTTATTTTCTTCTTTTAGATAAGCTTGTAATATTTCAGATCGAAACCAAGTCAATTGTGATTGATCTCAAATTGAAATACTATAATTTCAAAGTGATGGTCTTTCCATTGATTTTTACTAGCTATCAAGAAGTAATTTGGTATACATTTGTGTGACCAATTTTTATGTCTTAGTATTCAAAGGCATTCAATATGTATATTATTTCACATAAAAGTCATAAGATTTGATGAAGTAGAAATCATTGTAGAAAAAGAATTATTTAAAGCACTAAAAAGAAAACACCACATTGAAATCTATATTTAAGACACCTACATGTTTGAGAACATTGTCTAATTTTTTCCAAGGCAATAAGGTTAGTCTAGTGAGAGAATTGACCCAAGAGAATTTATCCATCACAATCCCATAACCTCTCTAACGTATTTCTAAGTACCACCATCCTTTCACATATGAAGTTTTTTAAGATAAATGCAATGGATTGTAGTAAATTTGCATTCTATTATAGTGATCTAATCGATTACGAAGTGATCCCACACACAAGTCAATTAAAGGTGGTGATTTAAAAGTGATATCAAACATCTCATATCAAATGAGAGAATGAAGTATCCCTAATTTTAGGGTGTGAGGTATTCAAAATATCATTGTCAAGAAAAGAGATAGATATGTAAACCCATTATAAATAAACTCTTGACATATAGGTTTGGTTCTAGAGATGACCTAGATATTCTTGTGGGAGGTTAATATTTTTAGTGTGAGTATGCAAGATTATGTCATAAAATTTCTTTATCATTTAAGATATTACTTGTAGTGTAATTATGTAATTTATTTTTACTATTAACTAGGTTAATTGAATGAAATCAAAGATTTAATATTGATCAACCTAGATGAGACACACAGCATGCAGAACTATGTTGAAGAATACCAAATAAATGAATATTCAAAATTTTAATTTTAGGAGGGATGAGTACCTTAGAATTTGGAACTATAATAAAGAATAAGTATTGATGCTTAGTATAATCTAGTTATCCTAATATGGAAAATATATATTGTATGACCACTATTTTGTGATCCATACAAAAAAAAACTTTCTTAGGGTCAAAATTGAGCTCTACGAGAACTTTTTGTGTGTAATCCATTCACAATAATATGGTAGCCTGAAAATTCTAGTCAAGTGTTAGTTTAATGCCCACATTAGAGTACAAACACATAAGACTACATACCAACCAACTCTTATAAATATCACATGTTCATATAGTAACTACCTTAGGCATACATCACCTATACACAATGTGGATAGAGCCCACTTTTATCAAATACACAATGTGACTAGATCATGTATACATCATAGGTACATATGGTGACTATCTAATGTATACATAATATCTACATACATTGACTAGTTCATACACCCATATAACAAGTACATATTAACTAGCTTAGGAATACATCACATACAAACACCATATGAATAATTTAGAGATACATCACAAATACATAGTTTGACTCGATTATATACACAACACACATATACACCATGTGAATAACTTAACATCCTCACAAGTACAAATAGTAACCAAATAGAAAAAGGAAGTCATTGCAACCTTACAAAAAGTATCATTCCCTTGTACTGGTAAACTAACAAATACACCCTTAACCACATTCTAGCCAAAAATAATAATTTCAATGTATCCTATACTACATCATGGGTGACATCCTTTCTCCAAAATTACTTATACTATGATGATGAGATGAGAATCCCATACCACTTTTTCATTATTAGTAAGAGCATAATTGTAGCAAGGCACAACATATGAGGATATTAATGCACATTTATGCATGGTTATTGAATCATACATACTGATTAATAGGAAAATGGTAGGTACTTTATGAATTAGATCATAGAACTTCACTTTTTCAAACTAATTATTCAAGGATGCCATAGGATCCCAAATTAGATTGACTATCAACACAAAGGTGAGTCAAATCTCAACAAGGAAGACCTAGGGAGGGTTCTTTAGGCTTCAAATGGTTCACCACCAAGCAAAATCTTGGAAAAGACAACTTAAAATTTAACTCACAAAAC
The DNA here is from genome assembly GCA_007258455.2 of Sequoia sempervirens. NCBI lineage: Eukaryota > Viridiplantae > Streptophyta > Pinopsida > Cupressales > Cupressaceae > Sequoia > Sequoia sempervirens. Next base: position 167,265,977 of record VDFB02058242.1, on the reverse strand, counting down.
CTACTAATGAAAGCCAAATAATGAGTGTGAATGACAAAATTAAACAATAGCAAGTTAGGATGTATGTACCTGGGAAGTTTGGAAATCTAACAATGATTATGGGAATGCAAAAATGATATCAAAATATGCCAGGGAGGACTAATACACCCTTACTATTGTCTTAGTCCCATTGCTATTTTTCGAGGGAAATGTGAAATCTTTAGATGTTATAACAGAATTTGAAAGAATCTCTACAAAATACCTTTGAGAGGAATAGGACACCCTTATTGTTGTCTTAGTACTATCTTGAATTTTTCAAATCTCTTAATGTGATCCTAAGTTTCAATGTCTCCACTTCCTTCTCAAATTTGGGGTCTTGAAACTTCTAGATCAGGCTTGTAGGTGAGTTTCTGTGAAGATGACAACTTTCCAATGCAATTTTGCAACTTTTCACTTCAAATGATCTTCAAGTCTTCAAACTAAATCTACAAACACAAACATGCAAGCTAGGAAAAACTTGTTGATTGTTAATAAATGGGGGTTTACCTTTTTCAAACCCCTTGTTGGAAATTAAACCTTGAAATGAAATAGAATAATGAAGGGAAATGATGAATGAACAAAGTGTTATGTTGCAACTTACCAAACCCTTGTTATGAAATCTGCATTTACTTGTGTAAAGTGGCTAGCTAGAATGTAGATCTTGAAATGCTTGAATGCTTGATAGATCTTGACTTGAATTGCTTGCTTGAATCAAAACCCTACATCACAAATGTTAGCTCAAAAAAACACGTCATGTAAGAATCTACTTGACATGATGATTGAATCTTGATGAATTACTCTTGAATGCTCTTGTGAACTCCAATTTTCTAGAATGTATACTCTCACAAAAGTATTAGGTGAAAATGAGTGAAATAACCTTGTATTTATACCTATCCATGCTTAATATCTTGAAATTACACAACACCAAGCCCACATAAGAAATAATTAATTAAAGGAGGATAAATCCTGCCAAGGTTTGAAACTAAATCTTGAAAATAACTTGAGGGGGACTAAGAAATGCTAGGTGGCATCTTAGTCCTGAGGCATGAAACTCAAGGCACAAACTCCAAAAAGGGTCCCATTTAAGGTGCATTTGAAATTAGGGTCTGATGACCTTTGGAGGACAAAGATGCCTTAGGTGGAATCTTAGTCCTAGTCCAAAAATAAGGACACACAACTAGAATCATTAAATTAGATCATTTATCCTTTGATGATTGCCAGTATTAGCCATAAAAAGATATAATTTATTAGGCTTGTGGATGAAAAATAGGACCAATTAAGACATAAATATGGATAAATAAAGCAAGGCGAGCCCAAATAAGTGTGAAAATGCATGGGTATGCATGTTCCTACACTACATTTATCCCCCACTTTACTAAGAGGATGAACTTGCTTCAAACTCACACTAAAGTATCCAACCACACAATAAAGAGGGGTTCAAGTGTAGGAATACTAGTTAGATAGGATGACAATAACCAAGAGGGTGGCCATGCCCCAAGGATTAAGATCATATGACAAACCAACATAGGCACAAAGGAACATGCTTGTGGATGATATATGAAGTCACAACTAGATTTCCAGCATACACCATCAAAGATAGAAAAAGGAAAACAAAAGAAAAGAAAAAAAGAAAATGCTACAGATTAAGCTTCAACTAGCCAACCAATGAATTTTGGACTACATCTAGGTTGTTTTTCCAAAAAGGGTTTATAAGTGGAGCACATTTTCTAATATGCAAAAAAAATGAATGCTCACAAAGGCTAGTGAAGCTAGTTGTCCACTAGGTGAGCCCCAAGAGATCCATATCAAATTCATACCCCCATGACTATGATAAGGACAAAAATGCATTCTCACAAGGGCTAGTGAAGCTAGTTGTCCACTAGGTGAGCCCCAAGGAACCATATCAAAGACATACCTCCATGACTTTAATAAGGTAAAAAAATGCAACACAACGAGAAAGAGGGATGTTTGAAGGGATTTTTCTTAGTTTGTGCAAGGTCTATTCTTAGGGAACATTGTGCCTAATTTCTTCAAGAGAGGACAAGCCAAAGAAATTTCAAGCTCTGAGAGGAAATAAAACATAATGAAACCACCAAGAAAATGACACATCACAATATAAATAAAATCACACAATGAAACATGAGTGTCGATGTATGCCCCAACTTTAACGTAGTTGCTAACGCCATTGTTGTGAGAAATTGATTTAAAGTAGAAGAAGACATGAGAGCATATTCAGAAAGTCCTATGTCAAGCCATATGTTTCTGATAAACTACACCATGAAAAGGGGATTCCCTCAAAAGATAACTTAGTATGTCACATGTGAGCCAACTTCAGGCATGTTGTTCACATCCCAAGCTTGCTCTTATATATACATGAAAGGTGATCAACTAGCCAAAAGAGACAACAACAAGTTACATATGAGGACAAGGCTACCTAACCCCTTTCCCCCACTTAGTGTAGGACAAGGATGAGCCAAATAGGATGAAAGTAAGTATCAGTTAGAGGAATTAGGTGCTTCAACAAAAGGAAGAGCACCACAGTCCTTGCGATGTTTATTTTTTTATCAAATCCTTACATTCATTAGTAGAATGTTCATGAACTCTATGATATACACAAAATGAACTCTTGTAGTAAAATTTCTTTGTTGTTCTTGGAGGGAGGGAAATCAAATGATCTTGTAGGAGTTTGGACAAGATACTTTCTTGATCAAGAGTAGAATATGTTGCCTCGTTATTTACACATGATGTCATACACATAATAAATTATAAGTCCTTAGATGAAAATGAAGATAAAGGTGGTAAACCTAAATCTTTCTTTAAAGAGTATGTTATATCATTTTTATTTGTATTGAATTGTATCCATGTTTGGGAGGAACTTTGTATTCAAGATAATAACAATCTTTCAATTTAGATGAAGGGGGTTTATGCTTCTGAGAAGGATTGGTTTCTTCATGAGAACAAAAATCCTTTCTAGGTTTCTTAAAGTTGCACATCATTCCTTCATGAGCGATTGAAGTTAAATGGCCCCCATCACCACCATGGGGTAATGTTGTTAACATAGGATCAAGTTTACCAAATGAAACACAAGGTTGTTTTGGTTTAAATTATGAGATTTTACATTCTCCCATAAAGGGCAGTGTAAAATCTAATGAACCCCAATCAACACTAGAACTTGTGTCTGAAAGAGAATCATTTGTATATGACTCTTTGGAATTTGAGGGTGATATTTTTCATTCCTTATTGAAATGAGGCATAAAATATAACGATCCCCACTTATTACTAAAGAGTGTCATTGTATGTGAAAGATGATTAGGATCAACTTGTCTAGGTTCAACTTTTGACTTTGGAATGAAAGGATTAGAAGGGTTAGGAGTGTTGTTTTCACCAAAATGATTAATAGGAAAATGGTGGGTACTTTATGACTTATATCATAGAACACCACTTTTCTCCAACCAATATTCAAGGATTCCCTAGGATCCCAAATTGGACTGACTATCAACACAAAGGTGAGTGAATTCACAACAAGGAAGACCTAGGGAGGGTTATTTAGGCTTTGAAGGGTTCACAATCAAGCAAAAGCTTGGAAAAGACAACTTAACATTCAACTCACAAAACCTAGTAATGCAAGCCAAATAATGAGTGTGAATGACAAATTTAACCAATAACAAGTTAGGATGTATGTACCTGGGAAGTCTGTAAATGTGACGGGGATTATGGAAATGCAAAAAATCTGTCAAAATATGTTATGGAGGACTAAGAAACCCTTATTTTTGTCTTAGTCCTACTACTATTTTTTGAGGGAAATGTGAAATATTCAGATGTCAGAATAGAATCTAAAATAATCTCTTCAAAATACCCTCAAGAGGACTAAGAAACCCTTAATCTTGTCTAAGTCCCATCTTGAATTTTTGAAATATCTGAATGTGATCTTGAGGCTCAATTCCTACACTTCCTTCTTCTAAGATCTCAGGTCTTGAAATATCTAGATCAGGCTTATAGGTGAGTTTCCATGAAGATGACAACTTTGCAATGCAACTTTGCAACTTTTCACTTCAAATGATCTTCAAGTCTTTAATCTAAATTTGCAAACACAAAGATGCAAGAGAGGAAAAAATTGTTAATTGTTAGTAAATGGGGGTTTTCCTTGGTTAAAAAACTTGTTGATAATTAAACCTTGGAATGAAATAGAATAATGAAGGGAAATGATGAATGAACAAAATTCTATGTTACAACTCACCAAAACCTTGTTATGAAATTTATAAAATTGTGTAAAGTGGCTAGTTTGAATGTAGATCTTGAAATGCTTGATAGATCTTGACTTGAATTGCTTGCTTGAATCAAAACCTGACATTACAAATGTTAGCTCAAAAACACACATGATGCAATAATATCTTTGACATGATTCTTGAATCTAAATGATGAATCCAAATGCTTGATGAATTTCTCTTGAATGCTCTTGTGAACTCCAATTTTCTAGAATGTATGGGTGTGATCCCACAATAGTGGTTTACACTTTCTAGGAGATCCTGATTTTTGTTGAAATCACATATTTTTATAAAATATAATGATTTAAGTCTTGAAAAGTTATATTTAAAGGAGAAGAGGTTTTGATCAAACCACCTTAGATGAAATCCCCTTGGATAGAACTCCACTAGTTTTAAACCATACCTGTAATAGATACTCCTTTACACCTATCAAAATGTTGATAAAATATAAATTTTGATTCACCTTTTGGTGGATCAAATGAATTCTTTTAGAATTTAGTTTTTGTAAGTATGTAGTTGTTGAAAATTGAAGGTAAATTATGTAGCTTTTAAACTTGTAAAACCTATTCGAATTTAGATTTAAATAAGTATTCTTTGTTCAATTATTTGAAGATGATTATCTATTTTGATTATTTTTACCATTTGTAGAAAGTAGATAGAAGTTGTAGTCTAAGAATAAGACCAGAAGAAAGAAGCTTCACAACATATACCATGGAAAAACCCTTTCAGGAAAATAATCCACCAAGAATCAGTCTATTATTTAATCTCAAAATAAGATTACAATAATTCCAATCCTTGCTTGAGATGCTTCTTTTTCCTTCAACAAATCTTCTTCACAACCTGCAATAAAATCTAATACAAACTCTCTTCAACTTGCTTGAGATAAATAGGAAATAATCAACCTTGTAAACTCCAAAGAGTTTACAATTACAAAGCACAATGCTTATCTCACGAAACCCACACCTATTATTTGCAAGTAGAGTTCTATCATGAAGAACAATGTTAAAACAATTACTTCATCGATTTGGGCATCCCAAACTAAAGTCACAACTCAACATTGATTTCAAAGATATCTTCTAAGCTTATCCTCAATAACCAAGAATGGGACAACTTAACCCAACCTTATAAAATATCTTATCATGCAAAAGTGTTAACTCCAAGATGTCAACTTGGGTGCCCAAGGTAATTCCATGTCAATCTTTGTTAACTGAAACATATCTCTCCACCTTTCATGCAAACATCATGGATGAATGATCACCCCTATTAATTGAAAGTATCAACCTATTATCTGACATGCAACTGAATTCATTAGCCATGCAACTCAAGTCAACTAAAGTCAACTACACACAACTCAAAATAACTAACATGCAACTAAAGATAATTGAACTGAACTAAACTAAAATGAACTGAAACTAAACTAATAGTACCACTCGACATGAATTTTAATTATAATTTCCTATTTTATAGGAACAAGACATGCATTACACAAGAGTTATCAATCCATCAAAAAATTAACTAAAAGAAATGTGTGTTCCACCTCCCATTTGTGTACCTGTGTGCTCCTATTTTATAGGAGCTCTCTTAGGGCATCCATACACGTTCCTATTATTTAGGAATGCTTACAAATGTCAATTTTCATATGCATTCCATTTGAATTTAATCTCTTTCTAATCCTAGTGTTGGGGAACACTTTCCAAGGACTTAGAAGATACATGAAATATGTTTAGAATGCAACTAAATGGTATCCTATTTCTAATAGTATTCCTTATTATAAGCTTGCCTAAAAGTATAATTTTAAATAAATTTAATTTGATTATTATATTTATTTTGTATTTCTTGTGAATATAGGTTTTTCAACAAAAATCAAGTTCTTTGTTTTGCACATGTGGAAAAATAGCAGATTACCAAAAAAAAAATTGAAAAATATCAATGCACCAGATACTAATGAGCTTGATCCAAAAAAAAATTGAATTTTGATACATACAAAAACAATTATGTTTTAGCTAGTATATCATGTCTAAATTGTAACTCATTTGACTTTGAAACATAATTAATAAAAAAATATTTAGTGAAATGCTATGAAACCAATTCTGTACACTAGATATCACAGTTATGAATCTAAATTTGAGAAAAAATAAGAACTTTATCCCTCATAGAAAAAAAAATTGTGTTAAGGTCAGTAACATCACTCTTTAAAAATGGTGTTTATCGTTAAAAACTAGTTTTTGAAGGAGATGGAAAATGAAGTGCATTCTAATTCAAAAAAAATTGAAAAAAATATATTTAGAATCTACAAAAAAATTTATCACAATTCACTAGTTTGCATCATCTTTAAATTCCTCACAGTTTAGCCGCTATAGGTGCCCAAAAGTGAGGATTTAGTTTAAAAAAATCCATTCAATGTCGACTTTGGCCAAAAATTGTAAACTAGTATCATGGGATCACATGTATGCTCTCACAAAATTCTTATGTGAAAATGAGTGAAATACAATTGTATTTATACTTATCCATGCTTAACATCCCAAAATTATACCACACCAAGCTGACATAAGAAATCATTAATTCAAGGAGGTTAAATCTCTCCAAGATTTGGAATCAAATCCTAAAAATAACTTAAGGGGAACTAAGAAACCCTAGGTGGTGTCTTAGTCCCGAGGCATGAAACTCAAGGCACACACTCCAAAAAGGGGCCCATTTAAGGTGAATTTGAAATCAAGGTCCCAAGACCTTTGGAGGACAAATATGCCCTAGGTGGCATCTTAGTCCTAGTCCAAAAATCAAGGACACACAACCAAAATTATTAAATTAAATCATTTATGGTTTGATGATTGTTGGTATTAGCCATAAAAAGATATAATTTATTAGGATTTTGGATGCAAAATAGAACCAATTAAGACATAAATCGGGATAAATAAAGCAAGGTAGGCCAGAACAAGTGTGAAAATGCAAGGGTATGAATTTTCCTACACTACACATACATGATTAGCAGCTAGCATGAGGAAATATATGTAACCTAATACATGCATTTTACCATTAATTGGTTCACCAAAACTTACCCTTTAGGTACATCTCATCTGAAAGAGAGAATGTTGGTGCATGACATACTTCACCATGCATCCCATCATTTCTTAGTTCACTAGTGACTATGTTAGCAATAATCCATCCCATAATACTTGTGATTATGAGTGGATGAGGTGTAAGTATCACAAAATACATCACATAAGACCATTAATAAAAATTTTAAATCTTGTCGAATTATTCAAGTTAGTAGACCTTGCCATCTATTGCCTCCATACCAATGGAAAAATTTGGTCCAACCTCATGTTGGGGATATCATGATATCTATCACCAATGTGCTATTGGTGAAATTTTTCTAAGCCCTATCACACCATGAGTAGCTCTCAATTCATCTTTCACCTTCATGCTACTAATGAAAGATCACTAAACCCTATGACATGATACTAATATATCTAGATAAAATGCTCTTGTATCATATCATGGATATTTCCTAACATTATTAATGTTTGAGCTACTAGTTAAATCCAACTAATTCCTAACATATGGTAGATAGAACCTATCAATCATCACATACATGATGCTAGTGATAACTAACAATTCTTTTTTATTAGAACTAGATGGTTATTTTATAGAAAAGTAAGCATGATCAAGGTATCACAAGGATTTAAAAATATTTCTTCTTGAATTGATTATAGATTACTTAAAAATACCAGGGTATAGTCACTAATCAATATAGTACCACAAAGATTTAAAGTCACGGGACCTCATAAAAAGGAATAAAATTCTCCAACAAATAAGTGTTCAAAAACAATATAGAACTAGAGAGTTTAGAAGTTCCAACTTTCACTATATTTATTATGGTCATTCCATCCAAATGGAGGATCAATTTCAGAGATATTCTCATAGGGTCTAACCACTTCAAATTCACAACCTTCCTCAAGGGTAGACTATTTCTCTTTGAGTCTCATATCTTTCAACAATATTTCATTAGTGTAATATTCATCTTCTTCCCTAGAATAAGGCTAATATTTAGCTAATTTGATTTAAGACCTATTAAATATGGCTTGTTCGATATCCAATAACTCCCAAAATTTATCTTTTGAAACCTTTAAGGTTAATTATATCTACATAACTATAACAACCAATCTCCTTTAGACAAATATTAATCAAGAGTTTTAACAAAAGGTTAATACATAAACAAGGAAAGTGAATATTTTTTTATTGAAAGCATAAAAACATAAACTGTCTTGCTACTACATTTCACTTGCATGATCTTATAAATTAAATAGCATTTTTTTTATAAAGTGAATCCCAATATCAAAACAAGATGCAAATCCTTTCAACATATAATTGATTAAGCTAAATAAATAATTATAAGAGAATAGAGTTAGAGAAGCTCATCTGATTCTTGCTATCATTCTAGACTTGATATGCCACTGATGAGAGGGAAAGGATCATCCAACTACTTTACCTCCAACCATAGAATTCAGCGGTCCCTTGTACACTTCCTAACTAAAAGTGGCCCCACCCTTAAATGAAAGGTTGTGTTGGGAAGCCTCTCAGTTGCCATCTGAACTCTGGTGTGTATCCCCACTCAATTAAATTTGTCACAATAATAAGGATTCCCTCCCACTAAGTATGAAAACTATGGTTAGGTAAGTGTTTGGAGTATGTTGAACTGACAAGTACATGTGGTGGCAACAATACTCACTATGGTCATAGTTTTTTTACAACTATACAACTACTACAAGAGTGTAGTCAAGGTTCACCACCTTGCTCAACTTGGAGAAAACTACTAACCTATAGCTTAATAAACTACCTATCTTGCCCAACAAGCATGCTCAAAATACAATGCACATAGATAAAATAGTGTCAACCTCCTCGAGGTCACAATTTCAACCTTTCCTAGAACTTTCACATTATGGGGTAAAATCAACACGTTTTTGGCTTATGAAATAAGCTCAAGTTATTAAAAGGAGAAGAAGGATATTATGTTAATTTTTGCAATATTGGAAACATAGACATGAATTGTATAATACTGTTTGATCTAATACTACTTGATCTAGTATTTTCGTTGATGCCAACATTGTTACGATTAACTTAGTATGTTTTAGAAGTGCTACATAAGATACATGTACAAATTAAGTTGGTTTGGAAAATATGGTTATGATATACTTCACCATGCATTGGGCATCATTTCCTAGTTCACTAGTAAATATGATGGAAATAATGCATCCCATACTACTTGTGATTATGATTGGATAATGTGTAAGTATCACAAAATGCATCACATAAGATAATTAATAAAATTTATAAATTTTATCGAATCATTCAAATTAGTAGGCCTTGCAATCTATCACGTACATACCAAATGCAAAATTTTTGTCTAACCTCATGTGGTGTATCTCATGATATCTATCATCTATGTGGTAATGGTGAAATTTTTCTAAGCCCTATCACACCATGAGTATATCTCAACATATTTCACCTTCTTGCTACCAATGAAATATAACTTAGCCCTATGGAATGATTCTATTATGGCATGATATCATGGATAGCTCCTAACATTCTTCATGTTCGAGCTACTAGTGAAATACAACTAAATCCTAACATATGATAGATAGAACCTATCAACTATGGGTGATCCCACAATAGTGGTTTACAATTTTTGGCCAAACTAGACACTAAAATTCTTATTTTTAACTAAATCTTCACATTTGGGAACCTATAGCGGCTAAACTGTGAAGAATTTGAAGATGATGCAAAATAGAGTCTCATCACATTTTGTCTGTAGATTCTAAAAATATTTTTTTCAAATTTTTTGGAATTAGATTGCACTTCTTTTTCCATCTCCCATGAAAACTTTTTTTTTTCAAAAAAACATTTTTAAAAAGTGATGCACACCGTATAATGCATAATTTTTTTTCCATGAAGGATAAAATTCTAATTCTTTTGAATTTAGATTCGTAACTCTAATATCTAGTGCTTCCACTTGGTTAGATAGTTTTTAATTGAATATTTTTTCTTTGATCAAGTTTCAAAGTCAAACCAATTACAATTCAGACATAGTACGACCGTATAACACAACTTTTTTTGTACTTATCAGAATTCTTTTTTTTTTTGTTGGATCAAGGATTTCAATATTTGGTGCACTCATATTTTTCAATTTTTTTTTGATAATTTGCTATTTTTCCACATGTGCAGAACAAAGACCTTCATTTTCAATGAAAAACCTATGTTTAATAAAACTAAGAAAACAAATACATAATAAAACCAAAACATATTAAAATTATATTCATTGGATAGCTCATTCTGAGGGCTACTTGATTCCAGTTGGTTTTGTGAAAATTCATCCATTTTCATCCTCAATCTGAGCTCCAAAGTGCCAAATTTTAGGGTTTTTTTGGTGTTTCGGGGGGGGTGAGGAATAAGGGGGGATCAAATGAACCCCTAGGGGTTTGAGAAAACCCTTAAGAGTTTGCTCGAACCAGGGTTCATTTGAACCCCCCTTTTATAAGGGTTTTGTTGGATTTTTTGGTGGGAAAAAATTAAAAAGGGTTCACCCAAACCTAGGTTCTAGCGAACCCCTAATGGGTTTGGTCGAACCAATAGGTTCATAAGAACCCCTAAAATCAAGTTTTTTTGCCATGCATTCATTTTTTGTGAGTTTTCCTTCCTCACTTCAATTGTAAACCACTATTGTGGCTTCACCCCTATCACATACATGACACTAGTGATAACTAACAATTTCTACTTTTATTAGAATTAGATGGTTATTTTATAGAAAAGTAAGCATGATCAAAATATCACAAGGATTCAAAAATATTTTTTCTTGAACTGATTATAGATTACTGAAAAAGACCAAGGTATAGTTACTAATAAGGAGCTGACCACAAAGAGTTCAAGTCAGAAGATCTAAAAAAAAAGAAAAAAATTCTCCAACAAAAGTGTTCAAATACAATATAGAACTAGAGAGTTTAGAAGTTCTAACTTTCACTATATTTATTATAGGACCATTCCATCCAAATAGAGGATCAATTTAAGATATATTCTCATAGGATCTAACCACTTAAAATTCACAACCTTCCTCAAGGGAACATTGTTTCTCTTTGAGTCTCATATCTTTCCTAGTAGCTATTCTCACTGTAGTTTTTCCCATATTACGTTTTCCATGTATATTTGGTGCAATGTGTACTTGTGTGTGTGCTTTATCTCTGCATGTTCATTTAATTTGCATTAAAATATTTTGAGGATAAGTTTTAAATCATCTATTGATTCACCCCCCTCTCAGTATATAGTTGTCTTCCAACATTAGAAGGGTTACAGTCTAGAGTAGCACTATTTGTAGACACCTTACAAGTGACATCATTAAAAACACTAGCATCTCTACTTGAAATAAAATTAGTACTTGAAGTGTTCAATTTCAATGGTACATACTCGAGCCATCTATTTCTTGGTAGACATTTAGGTTGAAGTTACTATGATTCCTTGATTATGTTCTCCCAAGCCACTATGATCATCATATCCTTTTTGTTTCATAATGGAAAAGCCTTTACCATATTGATCTATAGGAAATTTAACTTTCTCTTGATTTTCTTCATCTTGGTATAGCCATGTAGAAATATCATCACCAATAGACTCATCATCAAGTTGTCTCCACTTAGAAAAAGTGGTGGGAGATTGATATTGTATAATAACCTTTGATTATTTTGAATAAGACTTGATTTACCATAAGACTTGGGAGAAGTAGGTAACTTTCCAATGTAAAAGGAATCTACCATAGTATATTTGTTGCATCCCTTGTGTTGGATATGGACCTTGTGTTCAGGAAGGGATATGGAATGAAATTCAAAAATTTGGTAAGTGATGAAGGATCAATGTAATGTGAGGAGGTGGTAAGTGAATCTTCTTTTAAAATTAGTACTTGACATTCAGGAATACCCTTCATGTTGTTGCAATACTAAAAAGAGTTAGAATCCCCAGATATGATAATATCTACTCCATTATGAGGGAAGTTGAAACATTGGTGATAAGTAGAGGTAATGACCTTCATGACACAAATATATGGATGACCAAGGATTAGATTATAGGGAAGTTCCAAATCTAAGACATGACATATTTTGTTCTGTATTGTTGGACCAACTCTGATGGGAAGGATAATGGAACCCTCTAAGGAACATTTTGCATAATCATAAGCCTTTATTATAATCCCCTTAGAATCATAAATACTTTCCTCATAAAATACCAATATAATGACCAATTTTAGAGTACAAATATTCAAGCTAGGTCTACCATCTACCAAGACTCATCTAGTTTTATGCTTATTAATGAATACTTCTAGGTGGAGGGTATCATTACGATGGGGCCTATCAAAAGGGACATCATGTTCAGCTCAAGTGACATGGTGTGTGGAAACTAGATACTCAAAAATTGCATGAAATTGATTGGCATCTAGATCTTTAGGAATAGATGACTCTTGTAATGCTTTATCTAGGATAGCTCTGTGTGTGAGTGATGTGCGCAATAGCTCAAGAATAGAAATTTGAATAGGTTTTTTAACTAGATGGTCCAAAAGATTATATTAATTAGATGGTTTAAGTCTACAAGTGGCTCCTTGCAAAACCACTTTGGAACTACTGGTAGTAACAACACACTCAAATATTTTTCCTTTGACCATTATGCTAGAGACATTGTTATCTACTTATTGGATATTGTTACCTATGTACTCATAAGCCACATTTGTATAATTGGTATTTGTATTCGTCTTTGATCCTCAGTTGGAGGCTTGTCCTTAATCATGGTTTTGCAAAGGGTCCTTGAAGATTATATGATCTATATTGGAGGATTCAATAGGGTCATCAATTACTATAGGGTAAAAGCACAAACCTGTGTCATACTTTATAAAGGAATCAGCCAACAACAAAAAATAAAATTAAACTTTGAGCACATAAAAGTGGTCATTATGTTTTAAATTTCAAAATGATGTAAAATATGAAATGTAGAACTTTTGATGAAGTTTATTCTTGTAATTTTTCATATTTTTTAAAAATTATTTTCATTATTTTTTTTTTTTTCAATTTAAGAATAGATTTTGGAATGTTGAAAATTTCATTAAAAAAAAGTTGACATTCACGGGACATGGGTATGTGCAGGATCATGATGTGCCAAAAAGTGGCAATATTATGGGTACTTGTAGGGTATGTGGTTGATGACTTTTTTTTACCCAAAATTGATGAAACGAAAAGGGTTTTTAGAGGAGATTCTTAGCTTTCCACCAATGTATATTATGCTTTACTTTAAATTTAATAAATGATTATTATAAATTTTCTATTAGAATTATGACTAAAGTCCTAATTGATTGGCTGAATGAAAAAAATCTATAGCTTTCAAATGGTATCACATTTTTTGAATCTAAAACATGTGCCACATTCTATGTTTCACATACTATAGGATTAAAAAAATAAAAATTAAATTTTCTAAAGTTTTTACCAAGTTAAGGTGGTCAGACATACAATTTTTTATATTTTTTAAAATTTGTAATAAAAAAATCATAATTAATTATTTACTCAGAAAGAAATTACAAAACAATATGCATCACACCTAGAAATGAGTCATCTACTTATATATAAAATCTTATAAAAAAATATTATCATTTTATTATGGTTAGGGTGGTTAGACAGACACCTACTTCTTATTTTTTCCTTGAAATTTAAGTACTACTGCATTGAAATTTCAAATTTTTACCAAATAGATTAAAAAAACATAGTAGTTTAGAAACTACATTCAATTTTCTATAGATTCTATTCTTACATATTTTTGAAATAATATAGATAACTTATTCAAATTTTTGCATCAAGTTGCCTAACACTGATTTTTCTAAAAATTTTGCCACTTAAGGGCTTGTTTTTTCCATGATGATCCTGCACATACCCACATCAAGAAACAAATTGAAACAAACTTCATTTTTCCTTGAATTTTTTTCTCCAAATAGGTGACTTCAATAACTAATGCATGGAAAAAAATCAAATTTTGATTTATATTTTTCTAGTAATAACATTTTAAAGTCAAACATTTTAGAATTTGTCAATTTTCATTAGACGTCAACTACTGTCTATTTTTTTAATCATTTTCAAAAAAAAAAAATTATACTCTTTTGAAGAGGAATCTCTCCTCTAGTGGACCCTATATTTTTAAAAAAAAAATTAATATATTTACTATTTTTTTCAATTTCTAATCATCCTCATTTTTAACTTTAACAACCTTGAGATTCTCCCTCAAGATTGTTGTTTAACTTCCATCATTGTGAATGGTTCTCCCTCAAGATTCTTTCAAAATTCAAGAGGCCTAAGACAAGGTGATCCTATCTCTCCTATGTTGTTCACAATCATGGCTAAGAGCTTGGGAAGAAATCTTAAAAGATTGATTGAATAGAGTTCTCTTGTTGGTCTTAGTCCTTCTACTAATTTAATTTGTTCTCACCAACAATTTGTTGATGACACTATGTTGATGGGAAGATCAATGATAACTGAGGCTAAGAATTTGAAAAAAATATTGGACATGTATGAGAAGGAAATTGGGTATATGGTCAATAGAGAGAAGAGCTCCCTTTATTTCTTTAATACCCCTAAGCATAGATAGATAAAGATTGCTAGAATCCTTGGCTATAGAGTGGAATCCTTACCCTCTACCTATGTTGGATTACCTCTATGCCTTAAGCCTCCAGAATCCTTTTGGTGTTCACTGGTTGATAGGTTCAATAAGATGTTGGAAAGATTGAAAGGAGCTCTTTTGAGTCAAGTAGGAAAAATTTAGCTCCTTAAAGCTTCTCTTTAGAATCTCCCGGTTTATGCTTTAAGCCTTTACAAAATACTTGCTAAATATGCTAAGGCCATTGAGAAGATCTAGAAAATATTCCTTTGGTCTTGTGTGGAAGAGAAAAAGAGGATGCCTCTAATAGGATGAGATTTCATTTTCCGACTGAAATCCATGGGGGGATTAGGTCTTAGAAAAATTAGAATGATTTTAATAAGACTCTTCTTGCTAAACAATTATGGAGATCCTTTTCGTCTAATGGAGTATGGAAAGATATCTTAAAAAGTAAATATATGACCAATTGTGTGTCCCTCAAAGCCTTGCTAGATTCTCCTAGTTTACCCCATGGTTCAGCTTGCTAGAATGACATGATTACTAGTAGAAAGATTTTGGAATCAGGGGTTGGTTAGCACATTAGAAGCAGTAATTTAGCAAGGTTCTAGGAGGACATATGGATTTTTAAGGATCTCCTAATCACAATTGAAATATTCAACAGATGGGATAATTTTTGCAAAGAAACTTTTGGAGAGTATGTTAAAGATTATTGGAGTGAAGGAGATTGGGTGGATTTTTGTATGGTTAGCCAAGAGTTGTCTCTAATTCAATCTTCATTGATGGCTATCAGATTGGGACAAAATTAGTTGGATGATCATCTTGTCTGGTTGGACAACCCTTTGGGTAACTACTTTGTTTCGTCAGCTGTCTCTCTATTGTCCCTTTCTCAAGCCCCCCTCCTTTTTGGTCTAAAGCATGGATAAAACACTTGACTCCTAAATTCAACATAATTTTATTCTGGATTTTGCTTCAAAATAAGGTACTCACAATGGATAATCTTTGTAAACATGGATTACAAATCCCCAACAGATGTTACCTTTGGAAGAGTGAGGTAGAGTCAACAAACCATTTGTTTCTCCACTATCTATTTGTTTCTACAATCTGGGGAATTTTTTTGGCTCTCTAGAATATATCTTGGGTATTCCCCCTATCCATTGAAAATTTCTTCTCACAATGGAAAGCCCCATCTCAAAATCCTTTCATTCGAAGGTTATAGGATTTATTTTCCCTTTTGTTATTTGGGGGGTGTGGAAAGAACATAACAAAAAACTTTTTAGGGATAAGGAGATGTTAGAGATTAATGTTTTTGAAAAAAAAAAAGGCTAATAAAGGAAAACTTCAATGTTATTCCCAAAAAAAAATTAATCTTGAGACTATGTTGTGCACTCCCTACGATCTAATGATAGAAAAGGATTGGAATTTCAAAATGGATGTATCTAAGGTATCCAAGCCAGCTAAGAAAGATAGGGAGGGGCCCGTGTGCTGGACCTTTCCACCAAATGGCTAGACTAAAGATAATTTTGATGGCACTGTGAAGGGAAATCTGAGGATGGCAAAAAGTGGAAGTGTGTTAAGGGACTCAAATGGTAAATTTTTGGTGGTTGTGTCCATTTTCCTGGGTTCTCAAACCAACCATGTGGCAAAGGATATATAGGAGGCTTTCAAGTTTTAAATTTAGCACATAATCTAAATATAAAATATTTATGGCTTGAAGGGGAATCCAAAAACATCATTGATTGTATCCTAGGTAGGACCCCCCCTCTGTTCTATTAAGAATTGGATTGAATATGGTAAATCTATCTTAGATAAGTTCAAAATTTTAAAAATCTCTCATGTCTACAAGGAATCGAATAGTGTGGCGGATTACTTCATGAATAAGGGGGTTAAGCGGGGAGGTTTGAACACATGGTAGAATTTCAAGGACTTGGGAGGTAAAGTTAAGGCCTTATTAGATTATGATGTTATGCATGGGAAAGAAAAAAATATCTTTAATGATGATAGGGAAAATGGATAAGTACATCAAAATCAAGAGATTTGATGGGGCCGTGTTAAATCACTTAGCTAGTAAGAAAAAGTGGCACGCTTTGTGGGTTCATTGGAATGGATATGTAAATTTTCTATAGGTTTTTGGCACTAGTAGATATTGTAGTGAGGTGCATACGAATATGGGGGGGAATAGGAAAAGAATCGATCCAAATAGCTATGAAATGCACATGAGGAATGCTAAGGCCTGGAAATAGGTTGAGTGATGTGGTTTGGTTCCATTCCTAGAAAAAAATCATGAGCCTGATCCTAAGACCACTGACTACTTTGAGAAGAACTGGAATAATGGAGAAATTATCCTCTTTGGGAGAAAGGTGAAATTGGATGAGAAAATCATAGGAGAGGTGATTGGAATGTCCACTGAGGGCATGCAATTTTATCATGACATAAGTTTTTCAAATGAGGTGGTAATCAATTTCCCAAAGAAAGAAAAGGAGAAACTAAAACTGGTAAAATTTTCCAATAGCTATTTCAAAATAGAGTCCATTCAGGTGCTTTGGAGAAAGATGCTCCATGTCATTATGGAGTATATTACCTTGGATGAGAGATTCACTAGATTTTATGGTTATCATTTTGCTTTCCTTAACTACTTCTGCCATAAGGTATAGATTTCTTTGCCTAATTAGTGTTCTGTTCATTAAACAATAGCCTTGAGGACCATAAGAAAAATCCCAAGAGAAACCCTATTCTTCATTCCAAGCTTATTAGGTTGATCTATGAACATTTTCAAAGCTTGCTGACTTTTTCCAAACTAGTTTTCTCCACAGCATTTGAGGACTATGATATGGATAGTGGTGGTTCAGAGAATCTTTCTAAGCCAGAGAGAATTGTTGAAGCCCACCTGTCCCCCATCCTTTTTTGCAAGAAAACCCAACTTTGTAAACCCTAGCACATGAGATTTAACCCTGTGAATTAACCTAGCTACCTAACCTATTTCAAGAAACCCACTATCAAGGGTTCCACTACCAATAAGTTGGTTTCCTACTCTGTGGACTCTCTGGAGGACAAAATTGAGAACCCTTAAGCTAACATAGATTTTGTTTCTACCCTTCCTGCGTCTTTCAGAGATGATGGAACCAGATTTCCCTACTCCCCTAACCCAAATGATTTCAACCTCATTTTAGATCGAGATTAGTCTAGAGATACCCTTTCCTCTGCTAGAAGTGGGGTTAGTGATACTTTTAGGGTTATGAAATGGGCCTATCAAGAAATCAATGATCTTAATCTTAGAAATAGGGTTCTAAATAGCAAGTTGGAGGAATTGGAACTGAAGTTGGCAGCTCTGAACAATGAAGTAGGAAAATGGAAAAAGAACAATACAGGGATAGGAGATGATGACATTGAGGACAAGTATAAGACTCTAGTAGTTGAAAATGTTGTAATAATTTAAAACAATATGAAAATTATTGTGGAACAAAACCATAGAATGGAAAGGAACAATGCCATTATCATTAATGCAATGTCTGTAAAGTTGGAAAAGTCACAATAGGGCTCGCTAGTTGTTGACCTAGAAGAGCACAAGGATAAAAGCAAGGATGGGGAACAAGGAATATCAAAGAGGACCCATGCAAACCTTAAGAGGAAAGCACTTCCTACTCCCAAGATGGTCTAGATCTTAAAGAGGGGGGTTCAAGAGATGAATGACATTGAAGCTGAGATAGCAAAAATTTTAAAGTCCCAAGTTTAGTTGTTGTTGGTGTTTTGTCTGGTCTTTTTGGGGTCTTTTTTGTGGCCCTTGCTGGCCATTTTTTGGTGGTTGTTTCTTTTTTATATGATGTCCTCTCTATAGCCTCTTTTTTTCTGGGTTCTTTGATGATTTATTTCTTTTGTTTTTAAACTTTGTGGTTCCAGGTCCCTGTAAAACCCATTTTTCCCTCTTTCAAAAACTTTAACTACCTACTTGCATTATTTTAAAAATAAATAAATTAAAACTAATCAGAATATTAAAAAGATTACATATTTGGATTCCCACTCTGAGCTGTAGAAAAGGTTATTTTTATTTTTTTGTAGAAAAATCATTCTAACTAAAGAAATATTCTATTAAAGATGAATGTTTTAGAAAACTCTCAAAAAAAGTGAGTTGGTTACCAAGTAGAATGCCAACTAGATATGCTTGCTCAGACTTGTTTCAACCAAGTATATTTTAGTAGAAATCCTCGCGATTAGAACCTACTTGGCCGAAACATAACCAAACAGCAAGTGGCCAGTCAAATTTGTTTAGGCCAAAAACTGTCCATATAAATATAATTTATTTTTTTATTTTTCCATCTCAAGAAAATTTAGTAAAATACAAAAGAAGGCATATTTCAACAAAGGAAGGCTTATTTCAACAAAAGAAGGTTCATTTCAACAATTTATAATACTTATTTTTACAAAAGAAGGTTTATTTCAACAATTTAGAAGACTTATTTCAGCAAAAGAAAACATATTTGGATAATAGGAAAGCTATTTTTGAAGGTACATTGATTTTCAACTTATAATTGATAATGTCACTCTTTTCATGAGTGCGTTTGAAGTTAGGTTTCACTATTTTTCATTCGAATATGGTTGAGAATTAGGGTTATTAGGTTATGATGTACACATGTACAAACACCCATAATTTTGGATAATTCAATTTAACTTCACCTAGTTTGTTTTAGATAATCATTAAATGCATTATGTGATTCAAATCTACTTCTCCCTTAAATTTATACATGAAATTGTCACATCTTATGATGATATTCCTTCTACATGTCATTATGATTAGATATGTCCATAGAGTCACATGTTATTTTTATATCCCTCCTTATTTTATACATTATGATGTGTTTCACATGATCACCATCCTCCACTAGCTCATGTGAGACCTATCAATAAATTCATTTATAAGATATATACCTTTCATGATGCTTGGAATATGTAAATTGATGATCTATTTTGTTACCCTAGATCATGTATGCACATTCATGCTTCATCATCTTTTCTTACAATACATGATGATATCGAGCTTACCCATGACATTTAGAGAAACCACCTAATCTGAGATATATGTATTAAATTCTTAGATTTCATTATTATTTATCACCAATTCTATGTTCTTCCATTCTTTTTAGATTGGCTTTATGAACATTTTCACATTCCTAGTTAGCATGGGGATGATGTGAATACACCTTTTGTATTACATTTTGACACAAGAAAATTTAAACATGTGTTAAATATGATTTTTATGTCACTTCTTGGTATCATTTTCACTTTTTACTCTTTTTCTATGTCATACATATATTGCCACCCCCCTCACCCATTCTTCCATAAACCTTAATAATATATTTCTAAATATATTTTAGATTTTTTAATACACCTTGTTTGTTGTGATTTTTCACACTTATTTTATCTTTTATATTTTGTTCCATTCTTATCTTCACTACTTGGAGTCATTTTACTTTCAGATTTCATTTCTTGAAATATTTCCTCCTATTCTCAAGTGTAAGCCACTTTTCTTTGTTAAGGATATTCTTGCATTCTCTATATTATTCCCATTCCCACTCACTCAATTGGATTTTATCAAAAAATAATTTTGATGCCTTTCTATGGATCCTCTCCTTTAGATGTGACTACCTTGTCCATCTATTTTTTATCATAAAAAATTGACTAAATCTTTTCAAACCTTATGTGTGTCCTAGTTTTCCCATGCTCTTGCATTAGGTTGGTACATCTTAGGTTCACAAGTGATTATGTACATTATACTTGGAGATCAATTCCCCTTATTGATAATCCATAATTGAAAATTATTTTCTAACTTCTTCATGCCTATAACCAATAATTCTTGTTATCCTTTTATGGTGTGTGTACTATCTTCCTCCAAATTTAAGGTTTAACCAAAATTTCCTTTGTTAACCCAAGTTTAATTGATACATAATTTCACATACCCTACATTAAATACATTCTTGAACTACTCTTGACTACAAGTTTAGATTGAACCCCTTTCCTCAAGTATCCTCTAGAGTTCCTCATTGCTAGATGCCACATCATGTGATTCTCAAGATATTAGATCTCTCTAGTTTATATCTCTCTAAATGCAAATTATTTCTAATCTCATGCAATATCTAAATCTAATGCTAGAAATAATGAGCTATTTTATTTGAATACATTTTAAGGTTGGATGTACACGATACATGTAATAATACCCTTCTTTGAATACATTAATGGTTGTGATACATGTGTAAAATTTAATTTACCCCTTCTTTGTCTCTAAACTATTTTTATGGTTCAAGGATCTCATATCATGCCTTTTTAATGTTGATCTAATTGGCTTTCCTTAAATCACATATTATATTGAAAATTATGAGCTTTCAATTTCTTGTCAAATTTATAATATGAGCTAGTGATCTACACATTTAGGTATTTTGAGCATGGTGTTTCTCTTTCTATGTTTTATTGTACTCATGGTGTTTCTCTTTCTATGTTTTATAGTACTCATATTAACCTTCTTGGGGACTTGAGTTCATTCAATATATCATTGAAGTTAAGACCTATTTTTTTGTTAATGTCTTTATTTTTATTTGAATATTTGTGTTATTTTTTTATGGCAACACAAAGATACTAGGCAATAATCCAATGTGTGGATCATGTTAATTATTTCTTACATGTTGTGTACACATGAATTTTCCCTATATATATGAATTTTAGATGACACTTGAGGTTATAGAGTGCTTATAGTATTTCAATATGAGCTCATTACGCTTTGAAAACCAATGTTATTTAATTTCTTTCCCTTATTTTTTTACTTTGGCTTTAACAAATTTTCAATTTTTTTAGTGTTTTATTTATGCAATATTAACTAAATTCATTGAAAGAATGTGTGTATATTTGTATGTAGGTGAATTTAAATTTTAGTACAATATGTGATGGTGAATCCAAGGAATAGATTGAGGAAGTATGATCAAACAAGAGAGAATAAGAAAAAATTAGGTGAAGGAACATCTACTAAAGAACAACCCATGGCAAATATTGATGACCAAGGTGACATATAGGTACAAGAACAAACTGAACCTAGTAATAATTTTTTTTTCTATGGTATAGAAAACCTGATGGAGATGGAAGAGGATTCTCTTTTCAATAATATTTCATCTCAAGATATGTTATCTGAAAGCATAGTAAAATTACACTCTAAAAGAATATGGGATGGATTTTTTGAAGAAAAATATCTAATTGTAAGAGCACAGTTAGTTGCAAAGTTATTTAGATGGAATGAAATGACCCCTGTTTTGGAGTTGTTAGGGGTTGATAATAGGAAATTTTCATTAGGTTCATTAAATATTCAAAACTTGCAAGAAGCATTGAATTGTATTGAAAACAAGAGTGAAGTTAGTGATCCAAGTGTTGCATGTAGAGCATTGATGACTACAATTTATAGTAATAAACTATCACATAGAAGACAAGTTCAAGCAATTTCTAAATTACTAAATATTTCTAGGAGAACTATTCAAAGGCATATTGAAAAGAGAAATGAAAAAGATCAAAAAATTGAGAAAAATCGAGTAAAGGTTTGTAGAGTTCCTCAACAAGATAGAATTTTAGATGTAAAGAAATAGGTGGTTGAATATTGGACCAACCACTCTTGTGTTTCTTCCAATAGAAGGGATACTATACAAATAATAGGTGAAGATGGTACAAAAATTTCTCATCCAAAACATTTTATAGATACAACACAAAGTGAACTTTTTGAAGCATTCAAGCAATAATTTTCAAATGTGAATATTTATCAAAGGATATTTGAGACACTGCGACCATCATTTGTGCATATAAATAAAGTACGTGAAACTTTCTTTTGTAAAAATTATGTTGAATTTGATCTACATGTACAATCATATAAAAATATATGACAATAATTGATTGAAATATAGCCATCCCTTGAAGCACAACACAATTGGTGAATTCTCTTGTATGTGAAAAATCAAAAGATTTAGATGAATTCAATATTTAGTGTATAAAAAATATATACATAATGATTATGGAAATTTGAAGAATCTTTTACAAGTTGACAATATTGAAATGCAAGTTATTTGGAACATATTTGAATATGAGACATACTTAAAGAATTTAGGAGTTGAGGCCAAAAAACTTTTTCTCAAAGAGAGTGGATTTCTTTGCAATGAATTTATGAAAAAATATTACAATATGATATATCCACATATATCCAGCATTGTCATGGTGCAAGATGACAAGCTAAGAAATTTTGTGATTCAAAGAATTTATTTCAATTAGGTTGTATTCTCTCTATTTTAGATTTCTCTAAGAACTATACATTTAGTGCTCAAACTAAGATTCAAAGTCAGTATTATCATTCAGATCAAGTTTCAATCTTTGTGCAAGTTTGTTATAGGCATGTTGAGTTTCATGTAGATTGTATATAAAGTAGCAAAGATGATCAAATTATCATCAAAGAGGTTCACTTTTATATCATTAATGATAAGGTTCATGATCGAAACTATGTAGCTCATTGTTTCAATTTTTTTTTTGAAGACTTAAGATGATTTGACATAAATGTTGAACAACACTAGATATGGTCTAATGGATGTACTGGTAAGTACATTGTTTTTTTTTTAATTTTAATTTTATTTTCTTTTAACTTTGAGAATTAAATTGCTCAATTACTTATATTTATGTTGTGTACACATGTATACATGTGTATATACATACATGTACATGTATGTCTAGTTTTTTGAAGATAATTTTGTTCAAAAGTGTAATTATTTGTAACTTCATAGGACAATTTAAGTCTATGAAAGCTTTTGTTTGGTTAAGCCATCAACATTCTAGACAAAACACCAATTTTCTATATAATTTTTATGAGAGTGGACATGGAAAAGGAGAGCACTATGGAACAAGAGCATGTGTGAAGTGTGCACTTCGTCAACATGAACTTGTAGGTAGTTCACAATATATATGGAATCTAGAGATATTTTTAAAAAAATTAGGTATAAATTTAAACTAAATTAAATTATTATACCTTGAAAGTAATAGGTGACAAATTTTTCCAACATGCGTACTTGTAGGTAATGCCATACATAATGTAAATGAAATTGTTGAATTGTACACAAGTTATTTTTCTGCTCGTGACTCAACATACAACACATGATATTTTTGAGAAGTTATAAGTACATCTTGTCAAAATTTATTAAATTTTAATTTCAAAGTGTGTGTACATAATTTAATTAAATTTTCAAATATATATAGATATTGATCAATCAAATCCTTATCATTGACCAACAATTAATTTGATATTAGAAGTTTGTATCAAATCATGACAATGGTAGGTAGCGAGCCTTCTGCAATTAATGTGAGAGACAAATAATGTTTTTGTGTTGATTGCATTAAGGACAATGCAAATATTGTTTAATGCGAGAATATTAGAGATGGGTATGTTTCACGATGGGAAATGAAACAATTAAAATAAATGTCTCCTTTTGTAGAAAATGACAATACTTAGCTGATTATGAATCTATATTTGATTTAGTTGTTATATGTATGTAAAGTGATTAACCTAAACTTGATTTATATATTCTATGTAACTATGTTTCAAGCATGTTTATATATAAAATTATATATTAAAAATATATTTACAACTTTTGTAAAATTTGCATGGTATGTGTATAGGAGATATTTTCATTGTTGTTGCAAATCTTGACAATGTAGAAGGTGTAGATTACTATCTACTAAGATGTATGCAACCAAAAATAGAATTGGTGGAATCAATGATAGATGGTGATGGAAAAGAGTATCCCATTGGATTAGTCATTATTGAATGCACATATTCTCAACAAATAAAGATAGATAAAAATATTATTATATTACTTGATTATATGCTAGGAAAAAAGGCTCTACATTATAGGACCACTTAGTTATAGCAACAAAAATAAATGTAGAAACTTTACCTAAAAGAGGACATGTCAAACAAAAGTGGAGGGTTCCTATCAATATCATGAAAACCTTTTATAGATAATTAAAGATGTACACATATAGATATATGTAATGTCAGAGAAAACACTAGAAAGATTAGAGAAAACAACAAGCTTCTAAACTCTAAAGTTAATCTAAGTTAATCAACAAAGCATAAAGGAAACTAAAATGTAAATAAAGAACAATCTGACCCAATTTACATCCTTCCATTGATTGATCTCCATTTTCCTTCTTCATTTCACTATATAGTAGCCTTCTTTCCCTCAAATTTTTAGTATTTGTACAAGCATAGCCTTAGTATTGTGATAAATATGAAACATTGAAGATTCAAGACAATTTCTCTAAAAGTCATATGATTTTGAGAGAGGTCAAATGATGAAAGATAGATCAATTTATAGAAAATTGATCATTGGAATGATAGGCTAGGATCGAAAGATCAACGAATGATTTAGATCAAAAGATTAGACATGTAATCAAATAACTATTAGTATTGGCATGAGTGATAAAACCTAAAAATAGAAAAAAAGATTAAATAACAATTTAATCTTCAAGTTTGGTATTCAAAAACAAAAGAATTGTGTTTGTATGACAAAGATAAAGATATATTAAAAAGCAACAGGGTATGTGCAGGATCATCATGGAAAAAATAGGCCCTTAAGTGGCAAAAAATTTAGAAAAATTAGAGTTAGGAAACTTGACGTAAAAATTTGAATAAGTTATATATGTTATTTCAAAAATATGTAAGAATAGAATTTGTAAAAAAGTGAATGTAGTTTCTAAACTACTAGGTTTGTTAGAAAAAAAAAACTATTTGGTGAAAATTTGAAATTTCAATGTAGTGGTACTTAAATTTTAGGGAAAAAATAAGTAGGTGTCTATCTGACCACCCTAACCACAAAAAAATGATAAATTTTTTAATTAATATTTTAGATATAAGTAGAGGACTCATGCCCTGATGTGATGCATATTTTTTTGTAATTTTTTCAAAGTAAATAATTAATTATAAATTTTTATTACAACTTTTAAAAAAAATATAAAAACTCATATGTCTAACCACCTTAACTTGGTCAAAACTTCATGAAATTAATTTTTTCTTTTTTTAATCCTATAGTATGTGAAGCATAGAATGTGACATATGTTTTGGATTCAAAAAATGTGATACCATTTAAAAACTATAGATATTTTTGAATCAACCAATTAATTAGGAATTTAGTCATAATTTGAATAGAAAATGAAAAATAATTATTTATTAAATTCAAATTAAAGAATAATTTATATCAATGGAAAACTATGAATCTCCTTTAGAAACCCTTTTCATTTCATCAATTTTGGGTAAAAAAATAGTCATCAGCCACATACCCATCATATTGCCACTTTTTGGCCCATCATGATCCAGCACATACCCAACACTCTATTTGAACACACACACAAGATTTAATTAATTAAATAAAGATATTTAATTAATATGCATGTACATGCAAATAAGTTAGAACTAGATGACTAACTAGTTATGACAAAGAGTTTACTCATGAAAGCCACTCAAACATTAAACCCAAAGTTAACTGATTGATTTAAATAGATCTTGAGTTGAGCGAGAGTGAATACTTAGATAACTTACACAATTATCTAAATATAGAGGAATTTGTTAAAATAGACTTTTATGAATTAAATTATTTATTTAATTCAATATTCCATATTTGAAGAGTAATTAAACAAATAATATTTATTTAATTATAGTTGAAATATGATAAAAGGTAAATTAAATAAATTCTAAGAATTTATTTAATTTGAAAGGAAGGATAAGGTTAATTAGTAACACAATTAAATAAAAAGTGTTTATTTAATTAATGAGATGAAAATGAGAATTAATTAAATAATTAAGATTATTCAATTAATATATGAATTAAGGTCATGGTGAATTAATTAAATAATTAGATTTATTTAATTAATAAAGAAATGAATAACTTTAGATAATAATTAAATAATTAAGATTATTTAATTATGACCATGAAAGTATGAATTATGAAGAATATTAAAGTCGCAGGCTTAGACCAGATTTTGGTGTCTACATTTGCCCCTCTTTGATACAATTCCATTTCGGCATTGTGTCAAAGAAAATAAAAAAAATATGCCCCAGTCATGCCCCAATGTAAAACATGTGAAGGTATGCCCCCTCGAGAAAATTGGCAAATTTTTAAAAATTTCAAAAAATTTGGAAATACTTATGATTAGTGAATTTGGTAGCCAAAAATGCAGTGGAGTTGATAGAATTGAATTTGGAGGTGTTAGGGATGTGTATGGGTTGAATGGAGTTGGAAGTTTACACAACTAGTAGATAAGGTCAGAAGAATTGCCACCGAAAACCCTACAAATAAGTAGAAATGGGGTGAAAAATCAATTCATTTTCACCCACCTCGTTTGAGAAATTGAGTTTTTTGCTCTAGACACTCAACAAAAATCTCACCAGTTCCATACACTCACCATCATGCATATAGGATCTAGACATTCAGGCGGCCCACCAATGTGGCCCCTAGTATGTTGTTCGAAACCAAGCTTTGTAAATTTAGTTGGCACATGCTTTTAGGCACCTTTTTGTAGTTATTGTCATGTGGTAGTTTATTAGAAAGTCACATTTGCATGAGTTATCAATGCATATGCATGCAGATCAATGCATTTGTAGTTTCACGTAGATGCTTTAGCATAATTTTTAAAAATCTCAATGCACTTGTAATTTATTAGACGCATTTGTCATATAGCACCACTATTGCATATTTGTTTGTCACATGTGTTCAATTTATATGCATTTGCAAATGTTTCATAGACATATTTATTAAATAGATACACACTTGATTTTTTTTCAATGCATTTGTATTTAGGATACCTGTTTGTTATGTGTAACTATATAGGTTCACATTTGATTTTTGCATGCACTTGTATTGTTACACACACATGTACTGTGAAATGACACAATTGTGATTTATGATGCATTTGCAAATTAGAATGACACAATTGACTTTTTGAAATGCATTTGCAAATTCAGTAACACATTTGACTGTGATGATTTTGTTGACTTTCTAACTATTATTTATCATTATTTCTAACATGAGGCATGCATAATTCCATTATAGGTTGTACTAGATCCTGTCTACACGAGAGAATCTAGATCGTTGAATTTCCACTTTCATGATAGTTTGTGGAGTGGAGAGAAATAGTTTTTATGGCATTTGCGACTTCATCACATTACTTTCATGCCCACTATTCAGGAAAAATGGGGGCTGCTGACTGTGTTATGCGAGCGGTGGCACTTGGAGACTTCATCATTTCATTTTCCTAATAGTGCGGCAATAGTGACATTAGAGGATGTCTATAGGATTTTGACACTACCTATTCAAGGGACCAAAGTCATGTATGATACACAGAGGGATTTCTCTGAGATTTACAAATATTACCTCCATGACAACATTAGAGAGTTAGGCATTGATCACTATGAGATTAGGTGGCATGTCCTAGCATGGAGGTATAGGTAGTTAGATTGTCTTTTGTGTACCTTGATTGGTGGCATAGTCCTTCCTGATTGTCGAGGTCATGGATTTCATGTGGGATGGGGAGAGATGCCAGTTGGTATGCTAGAGAGGGGAGGTTTTATGCTTGGGGCCCATGTCTTTTAGTGATGTTAGATTTGCATTTGAATTATATAGCATACAAAGATGGCCAGTCTATGTCTTATGGTACCACGCTCCTAATGGTATGGGTGTGGGAACACATTGCCATTTCTTGTCCACCAGTGACACTAGATATTCAACAAGGATCACCTTATGCCTTCCGCTATGTCAGGACTAATACTCAGCATCATGTTGGGAATACCGGATTCTATAGACATGCCATACACACAATGGTTTAGTTCACTTGGAGCCCTTATTTGGATTGTCCATAGTGATTGGATGAGGACATGCATCTGACTTACTACCAATAGACTTAATATCTCATTGGATGGATAGTATCAGATGTCCATATTATTGAGAGACATTTACCAGATAAAGATTTTTGATAGTTTGGAGAGGTTTAGGATGAGCCTCAAGGATGAGTTGAGTTTGCCAGATCCTCTCAGGAGGTTACACTTTGGGGTGCAAAGATTCTAGTAGTGACTGTAGAGGCTGACATTGATAGATTATAGCCAGTGTAGTGGGGTTGGAGAGGTGGGTCAGTATATCTAGGTACCATTGAGGCATATGAGTAGTGGTGGGCTATTCACAAGCTAATTCATCTCACAGATCTAGATCAGGATGCTCCAATAGAGTGGCAAGGGATAAGGCTACGTAGTAGGAATGGTGATAGGGACAGGGTTGGATTGAATCAATCACTGACTCAATGCTCTGGGTCTCACCTTTGGTAACCCTTGGTGTCACTTCGTACACCACTCAACCTATAGGTCCTATGCTATTTAGGCACCCCTGGCTCTTCTACCAACCCTGCTATCATTTCTAGTTGCTGCTACCAAGCCAAACTCGGTGCTCTTCCTCTCTCACTCTCCCTAGCCCTTAATCCTTTTAAAGACTAGATAGCCTCTAATGCCTCCTAACTTGTTTGCAAGGGTGCGTATAGGCTTCCATGGCCTCAAAACTACCTAGGAAAGGTTCTTGTTCAACCTCCATTCACTACTCCTCCATCGCTGTCACAAAACCCTAGTCTAGGGTTTTGGAAGGCTACAAGGCTTGAGCCCCTTTTAGGCCTCCTCACTCATATAAAACTATTTAGAACTTGTCTGTTTCAACTGGTTAGGCCAAACTCCCTTCTGATACCCTAGCTCAAATTCCATGCTCTAACAGATTTTTAAGGTTTTGGACCCTTTTTCTTTCCATACATAGGTGTACCATGTTCTTGCAAGAACTAGGGCTTTTCTTGATCTTTTCTTGAACTGTTTGTTCCTTTCAGCCTCCTTGATGAACAACTAAAGGTACTGCCTTCTTGCCAACCTTGGTGAAGGTTCCTGCATTCAACATAAACCTTAATTTATTAAGGAGCTGACACCCCTGCCATGTTTGGATTGGTCTTTTTCTGTCTTTTCCAAGTCGGGCACTCACAGTCTCGCCTAGGAAAAGACTTCTTGCATGCTGCTTTGTTCCCTATAGACTCCTACTACTAACCTATGTACAATTATGGGGTTTAGCCACATTCCCAATGCTCCCATACTTCTTGGTATGGTGGGAGTGCAGTCTAAACCTCCATTTTATTTAACTTACCAGTCAAGACAACAACTAAAGAAAGAAATAAAAAATTTACAAAGTGGAAGAAAGCGATGGAAAATATATCTAATGTGCCAAAAAAATGCTTCAAAAGGATTCCCTAAATGCTATCAAACCAACCAAGTGCTTTGTTTAATCCATCTAACTACTGTTCGAAAAGCAAGAACATAAAACAGTATTTGCACACTAAAAATCACTGTCTTCATATTATTCTCATGAAACTACCAATGCTCCAAGGCATCCAACCTTCTTCAAAGGTTGAGAGACCCTTTTTACAATGCTAGGAAACAGTTAGGTTTTCTTTCCCGAGCCTAAGAATGACCAAAAATCTATCGTTGGAAAACACAGTGTGTTTTACAACCTTGGTCTATTGTAGGGAAACAACCCAAACATAGGCTTCCTAAACTTATTCAACTTCACCACTTCTAAACTAAGGAGAAAATGTCCTCAACCAAAACTAATATGGTCCACAAGACCTTACACAACAAAATTAAACCTTTAATCAAAAACTTCAAAAAAAACTTAAATCTTGCTAGGTGCTCCAACATTGCCAGGTGCTCCTGCACCACATGGCAGAGGCAGAGGTCACAGGGGTGGAGGTGGTCATGGTGATGATGGAGATGGGAGAGGAGGTGGTTAGAGGGGTGGTGGAAAGGGTAGATGTGGTTGGAGAGGATGAGGTCCACCTTTGTCACCCATCTAGGAGGATATTCGAGAGGGAGAGGATGTTCACATTCTAGATATTGGCAAAGGTGAGGAGGAGGTGCATGTTGAGATTTGAAGGGATGAGGTTCATGTTGAGGAGTCTGAGACTAGTATAGAGGTACATGTAGAGGAAGATTCAGAGATCGAGGCCCTTTATTTACTTTTTGGTTATTAGGATGATGAGGAAGATGATCAGGATGATCAGGATCATGAGCTTTGTGATAAGATCTTGGAGGAGATGGAGGATGATGATGATGGGTTAGAGAGGGTTCGATAGGATGATACTAGGATTTTTGATTTCGATAGTGTGAATCTACATGCTAAGGTTACATCCTTAGATGAGAGGATGAGGGTATTGTTATCAGAGCGGGATGGACTATGGATGGAGAGAGATAGCACCTACATGGACACGGATCAAGTTAGAGCTCAGATATAGGAGACCAAGTAGCAGTTTATAGAGATTAGAGGTATGTGCAGTGGACCAGCTAATGCCTTCACCTAAGAGCTAGTCAAAGTAGTAGAGAGAGCTTCTTACTACAAGGATCTATATGAGGCAGAGGTGCCTCCTAAGAGATGGGCTTGTAGTTTTTCATAGGCTCATAGTGGCACATCTCAAAGCAAGACTTACACCAAGACAATGATCACAAAGGGGGTTGAGGGGCCACATAGATCTAGTCCATATGATAGGCCTCCCTTAGTACATAGATCATCAAGATCCTAATGTCATTCACCTACACATTCTGGTCATGGGAGCAGTGGGAGTTCCAAATAGGGACTTTTACTGATATGTACTGAGAAATTTGTATTTTATCATGCAGCCTGCGGGCTTCATATTTATTTGATACATTATGAAATTGTGATGTGACACATTTTGAGTGATATATATATATATATATATATGATTTTGGTGGTGATTCTCATGATATGCAGTGTTATTTATTAATTATGCAATCTTCTATTCATGCATGTTATTGTCTATATGATATACCTATTTGATGGATGATCTTATGTACATTACAATGTGTTTATGCACCTTATGATGTGATGTTTATTTCTATATGATGATGTATTCTTAATGTCTTATGGTATCATTTGATGAACTATGGAATTCATGATTATGAGATGAAATGTGATATTTATATGTATAATGATATCTACATGTGATGTTATAGATTTGATGATTATGGATGCAATTTATGCATGCATTTACAATTGTTATGTACACATAATGATTTTATTATTTAGGCTATGATGATGGATGCCTATTATGCCAAGACTTCCTAGATGTGATAGATGCTTATGTTTTTATGTTTACAAAATATAAGATATATGTATGATTTGTAATGTATGATATTTACATGATGTTTCCTAAAATGAATGCATATGCAGGATGCCTTATATTTTTGTGTGCCACAAGACTCCATCATAATGCAAGAAAGAAGAAATGTTAGTGTGAAAACAAAAATAAATTATAGAAAACCATGATGTTAGTATTAGAAATCTTTGATGTTTCACCATATCACAAAAGGCATTGCACTTTATCATCATTGGGAAGGACTAACAAAAATGGAAACAAACACCATGATATGACATCGATCAAGGTGTACAAGTTCATCCACCTACTAACAATAGATAGTCACATAAAAGGATTGTCTTTAACTCATACTAAGGGCATAGTTTCCCTAGTCTTTTTGTCAAGACAAACCATAAACAGAAAAAATAAAATAAAAGAAAGGTCATGAGATACCATTGCTCCTCTAAATACTTCATGGAACATCCCTAAGGAAACTAGTAACATGACTCAAAATCCAATGCTAAAAGATAGTTGACAAACAACAATCAAAGAAAATAGAATTTAGATACATCATTGCTTCTCTAAATCCTTCATGGGACATCCTTGAGAAAGCTAGTATCAAGATTCCTATCATAAATTCCAATGAAATGATAAGATAAATAAGTCACAAAATCAAAATACAATAAAATATTTTCCAAAACTTGATCTATTTGTTTGATTGTTTTGATTGATAATATGTTTGATAAGACCCATTTTCAGGGAAGACACATACTGAGTAAGATGTTGAGTCTGTTTTTGGTGTTATGACTATCTATATAAGGCATGACAAAATCCTAGTTTCAGAGAGACACGTATCGTATAAGATGCTGAGTCAGATGTCGTTGATGTGGTAACCTATGTAAGGTCATGTTTAATTGTTTGACAGTGTCAATATGCAGGGAGGACTCATCTTGTATAAGACATAGATTTTTTTGTTTTGTCGATATCTATTTCTAGGAAGGACACATCCTATAGTAGACTTGAGTTGATTTTTTTTGTTTGTTCTCTTGGCCATTTGTTTGATTTGACTTGATAAGATTGTTGACTTTTTCATCTTGTTGATGCATGACTCGATATGATGTGCTAACACTTGACTATGTGTGACGAAGAACCCTAAAGGACTAACCTAGTGCGGCCTCGGGGGCTCATCAATTGATGAAATTGCCTATGTTATACACGTAGAGACCTCATAGTTCAACTATACTTTGACCAACAAGATTGAGTTTTAAAAAAAACTTGATTTTTATGAAGATGTCTAATGTGTGTGGTAGTGCATGACAACAAACACTAAAGGACTGACCTAGTGCAGCCTTGAGGGCTCATCAATTCCTAGCCTTTCCTACATTATACAGGCAAGGACCTCATAGTTCGACATGACCAATGACCTTGTCTTATAGAAAAATGGATTGAATCTTGATTTTACATAGAAAAACCTAAAAGGATTGACCTAATGCCTTGGGGGCGCATCGACAAATGGCCTTTCCTACATCCAACCATAGAGTCAATGTAGTTTGACAAATGACAAAGACTAACAAGTGCAACTGACTTTGACTCTCTCTTTTTTTGACATGTTTTGATTTTTTGGTCCTCCTAAATTTTTTGATGTTTTTGGGTTTTCTTAATATATTTTGTAATGTTTTTGAATTTTTCAAGGACATTTTATAATGTTTTTGGATTTTTCAATGGTTTTAGATCTTCAACATAGCCAATGTAAGAACCAAATATGACATAGGTAAAGTGCTTGCCCCTAGTCAAGCATAAGATGAACTGATTAAGGACAGGATAGGATTGGGGGATATGAAATGCATTTGATGCCAATCATTCCAAGTCATGGGAAAGACTACGATTTATTATGAATGACATGTACAAGCGATGGATGGAAAAGATAGGTAATATATATAGGAATAGGTACTATGTACATGGACAAACAATATGTACATGGATAGACAATATGTATAGGGATAACTAGATTAGAATGATAGTAGACAAAGGAGCAAAGTCAACTATACATGGAATCTGTTTGCTAGGTTTTCACCATGGTACTTATCCAAAGTGCCACTAAAGTTTTTTTTACTTTTGGAGAATTTATTTCTCTTTATTTTCTATTTTTTTTTATGTTATCTAGACACTTGTTTTCTAGGTTTTCACCTAGGTAACAATTTTTTTATTTTATTTTTTGTATTTTTTAAGACAAGGCTCTCAGAAGCTATGTGTAGAACTTCTTTAGATGAAGGTTCTTGATAGGATTTGGCAATGGTTCTCCTTAAGGGATAGAGAGTTGATACACTCTTGATCCAAAGGATTTTGTGACAATGTATGTTCCTAACCAGTTAGGTTCAAAATTTCTTGGTTTGTCCCTTTTAGCTTGATTCTTAGGTTTCTCCATTAGGACTAAGTCACCAATGCCAAAGTTTCTATTCAAAATTGTCCTATTATAGCTGTGGTGAAGGAAATTCTGATAAGGTTGGAGATAATTTAATACCTTCTTTCTTTGTTCATCTAGGAATTCTAGCTCATGCAACCTTGATACTTGATACTCTTCATCATCCATGTTCCCTTTCAAGGATACCCTCAAGGAAGGAATCTCAACCTTAATAGGAAGAATGGCCTCAGAGCCAAATACTAGGGAATATGGAGTGGTGCTAGTGGGAGTACGGATGCTTGTGTGATAAGCCCAAAAAGTTGGATTAAGTTGTAAATGTCAATCCCAACCAGCATCATGGACAATATTTTTGAGAATTCTAATTATTGTTTTATTAGATGCCTTTTCTTGTTCGTTACCTTGTGGGTAATACCGAGTGGAAAAATGATGTCGAATATGGAATTGTTCACATAGATTATGGACTTCTTAGTTTTTGAATGGACGACCATTATCTATGATGATGGATTGCGGGACCCTATATGGAAAAATGATATAGTTCAAGATAAACTTAGAGATCTATGTGTCAGTGATGTATGTAATGGGTATAGCTCAGATCTACTTCATAAAATACTTAGTGGTAGTTATGATGAACTTGTGGCCATTAGATGATGTGGGATGTATCTTACCTATGAGGTCAAGTCCCCATTGGAAAAATGGCGATGGTTATATTATGGGATGAAGCTCCTGTGCTAGTGCATGTATCAATTCTCTATGTACCTGACATAGATGACATTTCTTGACCAAGACATATGAGTCTTTTGCCATGGTAGGCCAATAGTAACCTAGTCTCATGATATTTTTAGCTAAGGTAAGACCTCTAGAATGGGAACCACATATACCCTCATGTACCCCATGCAAGGTTTCTTATGCTTCATTAGAATCGATACATCTCAGTAGGGTATTATCTAAGGCACATCTATATAAGGTGTCTCTGATAATGTTTTACTTGGATGACTTGCAAAGGAATTCCCTACATTGGTTATTAGAAAGGATAGGGGGTATGGTTTTGGCATGAAGGTAGTCATATATATCTTTGTACCATGGGAAATTAGGACCAATAATGTCACATACCATCTTAGAATTAAGGATATCATAGTTCGAGACCAAAATTTGTTCTACCAAGAACTCAAACTTAGGCACATTACTTAGTATGTGAAGGAGTGATGCAATAGTATCCATGGTGTTTGCTGCCCTATTTATAACATGAGGTATTTAATGAAATTCAACCTTTTCAAAGTACTCCTTAAAACTATCTGACATGTGTTTTTATGGAGCAAGCTTTCATCCTTAGTCTCATAATCATCATTTACTCATCTGATTACTAGTTGATAATCACCATACACCTGTACATCCTTGATTTTCCATTTCACAACAATGTGTAATCCTGTCATGAGGGCCTAATATTCTTCTATGTTGTTAGTACATGGGAATGCAGTTCTGAATGACTTAGGGATGGAATCAATTTGTGGTATGATGAACAATATTCCTACCTCTGAGCCATGGTTTGTATCAGATCCATCAAAGTATAATTTCCATGTTGTGCTTGTTTCAACTATGAATATGAACTCGTCAGGGAAATCTACAACTAGAGGATGATTTGATTGTAATGGTGCATTAGTCAATTGATGAACCATGACTTGTCCCTTGATAGATTTTCTTTCTACATACAAGATGTCATAC
Source organism: Sequoia sempervirens (assembly GCA_007258455.2). Taxonomy (NCBI): domain Eukaryota; kingdom Viridiplantae; phylum Streptophyta; class Pinopsida; order Cupressales; family Cupressaceae; genus Sequoia; species Sequoia sempervirens. Next base: position 167,229,665 of record VDFB02058242.1, on the reverse strand, counting down.
TCACTAAGTATCATTACCCATTCCGCTAGTCACTATGTCAATGCTTCCTTGCTTAAGAGACATTTTAAAGGATCTATCTTAGCAACCAAGATCATTTGATGATTCAACATATAGTGCCTTAGTTTTTGAGTAGAAAATACTATTGCAAGATAAGAACATTCAATGGTACAATAGTTAAGCTCATATCCTACTAAATTATAACTGATGTAGTATGTTGCCCTTTCATTCAACCTTCATTGTCATTATATGCTAGCAATGCTCTGAGTGATGAATAGGCTACTGAAATATTAAGAATAACTGGTCATCCTTCAATAGGTGCATTAAGAATAGTGGTGTGAGTGGATAATTCTTAATCAATGAAAAATCCTCTTAGCACGTACCTATCCACACAAAGGGTATTCCTTTTCTAAGTAAATGTTGGAAGGGGTGTGTCTTATCTGCTAACTGCATAATGAATCTCCTGATGGATTGTAGTCTCCCTTGTAATGTCCTTAACTGACTAAGATTGGTTGGTGGAGGAATATCTATGATTTCTTTTACCTTGGCCAGATCCACTTTGATGCCTTTTCTAGAATTGATATACCCTAAAAGCTTTCCTGATTTGACTCCAAATACACACTTCTTCAGATTTAGTCTCACTTTATACTCTCCTAGTCTTTGATATATCTTGTCTAAAGCCTGTAAATGATCTACTCTTGTCAATGATTTAGCAATAAGGTCATCAACATAATCCTCCATAAGAGTGTGTACCAAGTCATGAAAAATAGTGGTCATAGTGTGCTCATAGGTTGCTCCAATGTTCTTGTGTCCAAAGGGCATAACATCCTAGCAATAACTTCCCCAAGGACAGGTGAAAGATATTTTAGGTTGGTCTTCAGTTGCAATCCTTATCTAATTATATCCTGAAATTTTTTCCATAAGGGACAACATCTCATACCCAACTGTCAAGTCAATTATCATGTCAATGTTGGGTAAAGGAAAGTCATTCTTAGGGAATGCCTGGTTGATATCCATAAAATATGTGTAGATGTGGATACCCCCGGTTGGTTTAGTAACTGGTACTAGATTGGAAATCCAATTGGCATAGTCATTTGATCTAATGAATCAAACATCCAATAGTTTCTTCAATTTAGCATTGACGAGCAAAGCAATTTTTCGGTGCATTTTCCTCAATTTGAATGTTAGCATATGACCATGCAAAGTTGATCTATCTTTGTACAAAGAATTTGTGGAATTCTGATCAATTTGTTTTTGTTAGTGATGTTGCAAAGTAGACTAGCCAGTGATTCTCTTCTATGCGTATGTTTATTTCCATTATTTATTTAGCTAGCATGGGTGAAATTTCCTATAAAATGGGGAGAATTTCAAAACTTCCATCCTTACGTTCCTCACAGAGGTTTTCACCTTTGTATGTGTCCTTTATTTTTTCTTTTTCTTGGTCTAGAGGTTCCTTTTGGTTTTCACCTAAACACTCATCATTTTTATATTTTTTATTCTTTTTATCATTTTTGTGACTAGAGGGTTGAACAAATCCCCTAAAATATAATTTATGGTCCAATTCAAGAGTAAAACTATCCTTGTGATCACCACTAGGTATACCTTCTCGTAAGACTAGGAACTCAACAATTGCTTCATCATTCTCAAAAAATTTCAAGATAGGTGTGTCTTGTTGGTCCCAATCAATGAGTTGGGGGTAAACTAAAGGCTTTATGTCATTAGAGTTGTCAAAATTTAAAGGGGTCAAGGTAAAAACTGAGTTGTTCATGTAATCACAAATTTTTTGTACCAAGTCATATTTGGTCCTTTTCCTAGGTCTACGTAGATTCAGAGGTGGGCCTAATGAAAGTGTTTGGTTGTTTGAAATAGATTGGTTAGGTTACCAAGAGGTGGGATCGAGAGATTCTCAATAGTAATGTTTTAACCATTCCTCTTTAGTTAGGTTTTTATTTGTACAAGCTTAATAAGGTCTAGTGAGGATTTTAGCATTAAGTCAAGCTCTCCAAACATTTTATAAAGGTCCACGGTGGATGTGGATGATAGGGAATCCCACTCATATTAATTTGAGTTGGGGGAGTCACAATAGGGTTGGTCAATTGGTTCATTGGATGTCTCGATATCCTCTAAAGCATTGACTTCCTCGATTAAGGGTGACATGGTACTAGGAATGTCAATCTAAATTGGTTGAAACCCAAGCCCTAAGCATTTTGGCCACTAAGAATCAAAGATTGGTTCAGTTCCCCCATCTTAATGTAAGCCTAAACCAGTATGTCCATTATATCCCTTGCTAGGCATAATTCCAAAACCTTTGCCATATAGATTTGTAGGAATATGAGCAAGTGAGAGAGGTTCTTCAGGGTCTTCTCTATACAACTACGAAGTCACATCTACATTTACGACCTCTTTGCTTAATTCTCCCCATTTTTTAAAATTTGTTTTGGGAGGAATATATATAGTGACCACTAATTGTCTCCTATCTATTGTAGGCAATCCATAAGACTTGGGTGGAATCAAGTGGCTAACACAATAGGATGTCTTCATGTGGTATTCCTCACAACTCTTGTCTTGTATCTCAACCCTAGGAGTGGATGGTAATGATGGTGAAGTGGATGTTTTAGTAAGAGTGGATGGATCAAGATATTGAGGTGATTTATGTTCCTCATCACCATAAGCCTCAATGACTATGATTTTTTTTGTATCTACACATGCTTCTAAGAAACCTAGTACCTTAACCAATTTTAAAGTACAAATATTTAACCATGCTCCTCAATCTACTAGGACTCGTCTGACTTTGTTTTTGTGAACAAGGACTTGAAGGTGTAACGGGTCATTATGATGGGTCTTTTCAATGGCATAATCTTTTTCAGAGAAGGTGGCATGATGATTATTGGTCAAGTATCCCACCATTTCCTTAAAAGGATTGACATAAAGATCATTTGGGATAGTCACACATTGTAGAGATTTTTCTAGAATGGAGTGGTGTTTAGGTGAGATACGCAAGAGTTCCAAGATAGAGATTTGAGTTGGGGTCTTCCCCAACTGATCAAGTAGGTTATATTGTGACTTGGAAGTTTTTGGTACTTGCTGTGTTGAAGGGCCTTGGACAATGATCTTGTTTCAATGAGTGTTAACAACACACTATGGAGTTTTCTTTGTGGTTATGGTATTAACATGCTCATCAGCAACTCAGATATGGTTTATGATTGTCCCATTAAAATAATATTTAACATTGGCATAATTGGCAGTAGTGTTGGTCTTATTCCCTAAGCTAGAGGCTTTTCCTTTCCCATGGTCATGTAATGGGTCTGAAAATACCTTGTGGTTAGCATTTGTAGATGTCATTTTTTTTCCAACAACATTGATACACTACTGAATTTGACTCCATTTTATGACAAATGTTTGTCACTTTTTCAACAAACATTTGTCAGAAAACCAAAGAACTAACAAAATAATTTTTCGTCACCAATTTTTCATTGAAATTTGGATGAAGAATTAAATGTTGAAATAATAGCCCAGATTCATTGATCATCAGCATCATAAAATGGCTCTATTGTTTGTCAAATTATTGATGACAACTCCATGTATCCATCGACAAATTATAACCAAAAAAAAATTGCAATGCCTCTTCCAAAGCATCAAAACAACAATAGAAGTTCATCACCATTTTGATGAAATGGAAAAATAGTTATGATGAAACCTTTGTCGCAGTTATAGCATTGTCGTCAGACCTTTTCAGTGATTTGTTAGTTTCCATCATCAAAATTACAATGAAATAATTCAATTTTTTTTCAAAAAATATTCATTGAAATGAACCATCATGGAGATTCTTGGTGATGACCACTAATTCTAACCCATCGGTGAGAGATCAATCATCAACACAAGATCAAAAACTCACTCTAATAGTCCATGTCTTGTCGATGACTTCCATCAGCAAGACATATTCAATGTCACACTGATATGACCTCTACATGAGTTTTAAATAGACCTACACCATGTCATCACAGAGACTCTTGGTGATGACCACCAAAGCCAACCCATTGGTGAGAGATCAATCATCAACATAGGATAGAAAACTCACTTTGGTATTCAATGTCTTTTTGATGACTTCTGTCGGCAAGACATATCTAATGTCACACTGATCTGACCTCTATAGGAGTTTTAAATAGACCTACACCATGTCATCATGGAGACTCTTGGCGATGACCACTGATGCCAACCCATCAGTGAGAGATCAATCATTGGAAAAAGATAGAAAACCCACTCTAATAGTTCATGTCTTTCCAATGACTTTCATCGGCAAGATAGATCCAATATCACACTAATCTAACCTCTTCAAGAGTTTTAAATAGACCTACACCATGTCATCACAAATACTCTTGGCAATGACCACTAAAGCCAACCCATTGGTGAGAGATCAATCATCACCACAGGATAGAAAACTCACTCTGATGACTTCCCTCAGTAAGACAGATCTAATGTCACACTGATATGCCCTCTATAGGTGTTTTAAATAGACCTACATCATGTCATCATAGAGACTCTTAGTGATGACCACCGAAGCTAACCCATCGGTGAGAGATCAATCATCAACATAGGATAGAAAAATCACTTCGATAATCCATGTCTTGCCGATGATTTTTGTCGGCAAGAAAAATCCAATGTCACACCAAAATGACCTCTTTAGGACTTTTAAATAGACCTACACCATTTCATTGTGAAGACTCTTGGCGATGACCAACGAAGCCAACCCATCGATGAGAGATCAATCATCACCACAGGATAGAAAACTCACTCTGATAGTCCATGTCTTGTCGATGACCTCTATCGACAAGATAGATCCAATGTCAAAACCAATATAACCTCTTTAGGATTTTTGAACACTACTAGTTATCAACAAGACATTCTAAGGGTCTCATCAATTAAACAAGTGTCTAAGATCAAGTCAATAGATGGAACCTTTTAATTTTGGGGTTCTTTAAATCATAAAATAGATACCATCTTCTTATGTAATGTACTTATATTCAGATTTGAATTTGAGACCAATTGTCATTGCACATTCTATTTTACCTGCATAGAGTATTCTATAAGAAATATACTGATAATGCCAAATGATTTATGATGTTGTACAACTCTACCTATCATCATAGTTTTGTTGTTCCCCCCTAGAGAATCCTACAAAGACAATTTTACAATACCAAGTCAAATAATACAAAAAAGACTTACTTCCATAAAAATTAAATGATTATTCTCACAATGGAAATTGTCTAATCACAACAACAATTCTATGGAAGGTTATCCATGCTTCTTAAGAGATGATTGATCATACATACAAATTGCAAGATGCATAGAAAAATCATTACACTTGAGAACAATCAAGGGCTAACAAGGGAAGGAGTTAAGAAACATCTAGACTGAAGAGAAAATGTGTAGGTAAAATGTTGAGCAGTGTCAAGAGAATAGAACTTGTAGAACATATTATTGACCTAATCAAGCTCTTGAAAAACTTAAACAAAATTAAAATACTAACACATACATGAGACATGTAATGAACTTCCAATATCTGAACATATCCTTTTCTTTAATGGAGAGGTAGGTAAAGGAGAAAGAATTATAATTGTAACACTATTGATAGTCGAGTAAATTATGTTCGTAATTTGTGTTCAATGGAACTCAATTTTATCATTATACTTCCCATCTAATACAGTATTTTAATCCAAGGTTCAACTATCTTAGATCTAAATAAGGACCTTATCTTAACCATTTAAAGTACTATAAAATAAGGTAAGACTTTTACTTGAGAAAGAGTGGCTACACTTGTAGGATTAAAGTTCTCGCAATCACCAATATTTATTGGCATGTAGACACAACCTCCAACATATGAAGTAATGGATGACTACAAGTTAGTGAAATGGTCCTTAATATGTGACTAGTTTACAAATTGATCAAGGTAGAAAATAAGGTTACATATAGATCTACATAAAAAATTATGAGGACAAACTATTGTAATCATCAAAATACATGAAAAGTGCAAAGCAAAGAGCCGAGCTACATCTCTAGAGCCTAAAAAAACCACATGCAAGAAACATAAATGAAAAAGAACAAACTAGTTTTTGGATGAATACAAAATGGTTCCTTTAGAAATTGATTCATATGCTTTCACACTTGAAAGGATATTAAGAATATTTTATTCTTCCTCTGTGAAATTAACTATTTACAAAAAAAAACCCAGAAACCAATATTATATACCTCCATTTCTAGCTAAGGGTAGGTATAAGAGGAAACAATTTCCTCAATGCAATGTCGAAAAATATCAATGTGTGTAATACCCCTCCGTGTCGGTTGCTTTGGACTTGGGTGTGAGTATTGGTGTGTGTTTCATTGATTACTATGTTATTTGATTTTGTGAAAAATATAATATGTTAGTAATCATGTTTAAATAATTAATTAAATCATAAGTGATTTGCAAAGTTATTTAAAATATGATAAGAAATTAAAATCGGAATCAATTAAGTTAAATCAAATGATTTAGAACAAATGATCAAATCAAACTAATTCGTTAAAAGTAAAAGTGATATTATTAGATAAATTGATTTAAATTGTTATGAACATATAATCTTGAAAAGAGAATTATTATAATAAGAAATTTAATGGATACTTATTTAGAATCTTGCAAATGGTTGGTTTTAATTATTCTAATTAATTAATAGTGTATTGTGAAGATAATGAATATATATTCAATTTTGTGGATTTAAATTTATTTAGTTTAATCAAAATGCATGATAAAAGAAGATGAAATATAAATACATGAAAAGGCAACAAAAGAAATTAGGGATTAATTGGATTTATTTCTTGAGTTGTGACTTTTGGTTTTCACTGGAGAATATGAAGAATAAACAAATATAAAACTCCATCTTTTGTGGATTTGAATGTAATTAAATTTCATTTTTTGGAGAAGTGACTTTTGGTATTCGCGGGAAGAGGAAATTGAAAGGATTCATGGGAATGGATTTTAAGGCGAAGTTTCTTTGTTTGAGGGGATGGTTTTTGGAATGCTGGAGAAATTTTATTTCCAATCATTTTTCTGCCCTTAGTTCTTTTCTGTTTTTGGAGAAATTGGTGAAGAGGAAGGAAGATTTGGATCTGTTGCTGGAAGATTTGCAGCAAAGGAATTAGTACAGCAAGAGGATCAAAGCTTCTTCAATTTTCTGCAAGCGAAGGACGCCAGGTTCCTTCTTTTAATTTATTTATCTTCTGTTAAAATAGGAATTTGTGTTTGTAAATGAAATTTGTATTTAGGGTTGAAAATTAGATAATGATAGGAAGAAAATTTATTGGGGTTACAGTTTAATCAAAGGAAATTGGGGATTGTTATTTGATTGATGAAATTTTTGGGGTTTCTGGGTTGTGGTTGTTTATTTTAAAAAAAGGGGGTTTTTATTGCAATCGAATTGTTGGATTATTGAACAGTACATTTTATTCTCTGTTGCATGTTCGAATCTATGAATATATATATATATATATATATATATATATATATATTAGATATATATATATATATATATACATATATATAAATATATATATATATATTTTAAACAAATGAAAACTTTGAATGGAAATTCGAATTTATTGAAAACCCGTGTTATTTCTTTCCATCGCACTATTCATGCAGTTTATTTTTGATTTTATATTTATATATTTATAAAGGCTGTGTGGGGGACGGCCTCGGCCGTACCCACCACACTGCCTTTGGTGCAGTCGGTACCGTCGGTACCGTGGACAGTCTGGACTATCCACGGCAGTCCTTCGGAGACTGCCCACGGCCGGTGGGGCTATGCGTTTGTTTTGGGATTAAATCCCCATTTAAATTTTAATGTTTGTATATAATTTTTAATATGCGATTTCTATATATTAAAATTTCTCTGCGGATTTTTATTTAGATATATATATGTATATATATATATGTATATATATATGTATATATATGTATATATATATATGTATATATATATATGTTTGTAGATATATATATATTATATATATATATATAGATTAATTTATTTATTCTGGTTGCAGTATTATTTAATTAATTTCACTGTTATTTAAAAAGAATATATATATATACTGTTTCATTTCTGTTTAATAGATATTCTGGTAATTTAACTGTTAGTTAAACAAATGTGTAAATATATTCTGTTCTGTTTGATTCAAATTATATTTTCTATAATTTATCTGTTATCTAGAAAATAGATGTTCACATTTAGATTTTGTTTCTTTTCTATTTAAAAATAAAGCAGAAATTTTTACAATGAAAATATTAGTAAAATAGAAAGAAATCTTTCTTATTGATTTGTTAAATTACAACTTGGAAAGGATATTGTTGGCAAAGAAAAATCCATTACGAAAATAAAACAGCATTGTTTATTTATTTTTAGTATGACTATACTTTAGGAATGAAATTTATTTTGTAATCTACTTTGGAATTAAATAGGTTATCTCTTTTAATTATTTATTCTTGAAATTTAATCTTGTTGCATTGTTGGGTTTGGGACACTGTTAATTCCTTGATGTGGGAACCCGTTTGTGTTAACACTTTAGTCTTCCAGAGGATGATGATTTTGTTGAGTTTTATACTTTTTCACCTTGATTTCTAAGGAGTTATGTTTTATTAATGGGGTGTACCGAATTATGAGATTTTGTTATGGTATTTTTATTTGCGAGATGGTTTATGCCTCGTGTATTGCTTTTGTTGTCATATTTTGATGATTATGATTAGCATGGTACAACCCCTATTTTTGGTGGGTCTCTAGGGAGAGTGGCTTCTCATGGGGGCCGGCGCCCCGTTTAAGGGGGAGGGCTTAGGATAACCCACGAGTGAGTTAGTAAACAAGTGATAACCTAATAATTAACTTAGGAGGGTTGGGTAGTAACATCATTTCAAGATTTAAAATATGGATGCCTCGTCTTCATTAGTGCTCCCGCAGGCTAATGGAAGGCTGAGAAGGCCGTGGTCAGCAAGGTCGTAACCTCGTCCCCTCGAGAGGTTTATGGCTCCGCATTAGTCACCCTATGGACCGGTGCCTCCAGTTGGGAGGAAGAGCATAGGACAGCCATAGATGGGACTGGCGCCTCCAGTTGGGAGGAAGAGCATAGGACAGCCCATGTAGGACTATACGATGACACTCTCCCCTAGTTGCCCATGTGTTTGTGTTATTGTGTTCCTCTGGAAGTGGGTTATGGGAGTTGATTGAGATTGTTGTTTGAATTGATTTAAATTGATTTAAGAATATTGTTTTAATACATCTTTAGTATATTTTGTGATCTTTATGATCTCATTTATATTTGATTTACGATCTTGTATTTTTATAGTACTGTGATATGATGTTATTGTATTGTTTAATTGCAATTTTGGAATTGTATTACGTTTATTAATTTTAGTTTGATTTGGAAGTATTTATAATCATCCTTTGGTTACTTGTTATTGGTCCTTGCTTTGATTTATGTGATGATATTTATTATTTTAAGTTATTTTAATGACTCTTGGATGTTGTTGATTATGTCTTTGTAATTCTTGAGTTTTATGATGCTTTGTATGGCGTTGAGTCTTGTGGTTCCCTATTTGGATGTTCTTGGTTGCGGTCTCTTTCTTGTTAGCTCCTAGCATGGGGGGTGGGTCTTCGGACTCACATGGTTGGGTGGAATGTGCTAAGCACCCCATTGGGTCCCCAGTCGAGGATCGAGAGGTGCGGATTGGGCTGTTGCAGCGACTCCAGAGTTGTATCCGTCATGGAGCCAATTTTCATCTATTCATTGTATCATGATTCTTGTGTATGGTTTCCGTGCATATTGGAAACACTTTTGTATCATTGTACTTCTTGAACATTGTACTGTAATGTAATGTTAAACTCGGTGTGATTATTGGCCATGGTAGTTGTTATTCATTGTGTTAAGTTATTTATGCATATGTTGTATTTATGTACTCAGATGGTTGCTTATCAATGATTATCATGTATACATTTGTTAATGTTTACTTTGTTATGAATTATATCTTTGGTTTTATTCTTTATTGTCGTTGTGTGGATCTCAGTCTCGTAATGACTCTTCGTGTACCCCAAGGGATGTATGTGCTAATGAATCTTCTTAAATGAAATTCATGTTATGATTTAATGTGTATTACATGTATGTTATGTTTACTTTAAAAAAAAAAAATTGTGCTATAATTATTGTTTAATTGTCCTTTGGGGTTCGCACGGCGGGGCGTTACAACATGGTATCAGAGCATAGGTTCATACACTGGGCACTATGTGTGCTCACTATGTAACCTTGCGCTTAGACCCGTGAGTATTGAGTTTCACTTTGCTTTTGTCATTGTTGTGAACTTGAATTTCTTCTGTTAGATGGTGTCGGGTCGATGGTGCAGGAAACTGATGGGAAAGGATAGGACCCTCGGTGTAGTGAGCAATGCACCGATATCATTCCTATCGGGGATGCTCTATGGACCCTTGAGTTTTAGTGTGATGTGTTTCTTGGTGATGTGTTTTATGTGTGTGATTATGTCAAGTGTGTGTGGATTTGCGATTTTGTTGTCCTTGAGTGATGAATTATGTTTTCTTGAATTTGTGAAGGTGTAAAATTTTACCCTTTTTTATTGAAATTGATGTGAGTTTTGGTGTTGAATAATGGTTAAAGTGGAGTTCCTTGTGTGTAAATTATGAGTTTTAACGAAGATGTGAGGTTTTGTGGATAATTATTCTATGATTTTTAGTAGAATATAGTATCTTGAGGCTAAAATACAACTTGAATTATTGGTTCTAATGTGCAATGTTCTATGGTAGTCTTTGATTTACAGGAAATTGGCTTCAGAAAGCATAGTGACGACGGTAATGTAATTGTAATATGCAGGTATAGATACTTATAATGTCAAGTAGTAATTCATTTTGATATAGTAGATGAATTAGGTTTATGGTTAGTATCCTTATACGAATATTTCCTAACTAATTAGAAAAAAATTGTTTACAAGTTACTGGGATTGTTTTGATTACTAGGTGTGGTTGGTGGGAGGGACAGTGTGGTATCACTCGTTTGCGAGTGCCCTACTATGCTGATAGTTCCTCTCACGATGTATTTGTGATATATATATATGTATTGTGCACAACGTTTGTTTGCATGCAAGATTGCAGGAATTAAGTCTTGATTCCACCTACATTGTCAGGATAGGGCGAACATCATAAACGCCCAATGGGATTGAAGTGGAAAATAGGAACTGACAAGAAAGTTTCCCCAACCTAGTTCGTCATATGTCCTGGTGTTTGACCATTTTGGTCTGGTTGCAACCCCGTCACCATTTTTATTTTGGTATCATTTCCTTATTTTTGGTTTGTTTAATTTTCGTTGTTTACTTGAGGACGTTTAATTGATGTTTTAATTTATGGTGTTGAGGTGCTTTTTGATCATTGATATTGTTGTGTCACCATGTTTATGATTGAGCTCGACTTCTAGGAGTAAGTCAATTTTTAAGGGGGGGAGGATGTAATACCCCTCCATGTTGGTTGCTTTGGACTTGGGTGTGAGTATTGGTGTGTGTTTCATTGATTACTGTGTTATTTGATTTTGTGAAAAATATAATATGTTAGTAATCATGTTTAAATAATTAATTAAATCATAAGTGATTTGCAAAGTTATTTAAAATATGATAAGAAATTAAAATCGGAATCAATTAAGTTAAATCAAATGATTTAGAACAAATGATCAAATCAAACTAATTCATTAAAAGTAAAAGTGATATTATTAGATAAATTGATTTAAATTGTTATGAACATATAATCTTGAAAAGATAATTATTATAATAAGAAATTTAATGGATACTTATTTAGAATCTTGCAAATGGTTGATTTTAATTATTCTAATTAATTAATAGTGTATTGTGAAGATAATGAATATATATTCAATTTTGTGGATTTAAATTTATTTAGTTTAATCAAAATGCATGATAAAAGAAGATGAAATATAAATACATGAAAAGGCAACAAAAGAAATTAGGGATTAATTGGATTTATTTCTTGAGTTGTGACTTTTGGTTTTCACTGGAGAATATGAAGAATAAACAAATATAAAACTCCATCTTTTGTGGATTTGAATGTAATTAAATTTCATTTTTGGAGAAGTGACTTTTGGTATTCGCGGGAAGAGGAAATTGAAAGGATTCATGGGAATGGATTTTAAGGGGAAGTTTCTTTGTTTGAGGGGATGGTTTTTGGAATGCTGGAGAAATTTTATTTCCAATCATTTTTCTGCCCTTAGTTCTTTTCTGTTTTTGGAGAAATTGGTGAAGAGGAAGGAAGATTTGGATCTGTTGCTGGAAGATTTGCAGCAAAGGAATTAGTACAGCAAGAGGATCAAAGCTTCTTCAATTTTCTGCAAGCGAAGGACGCCAGGTTCCTTCTTTTAATTTATTTATCTTCTGTTAAAATAGGAATTTGTGTTTGTAAATGAAATTTGTATTCAGGGTTGAAAATTAGATAATGATAGGAAGAAAATTTATTGGGGTTACAGTTTAATCAAAGGAAATTGGGGATTGTTATTTGATTGATGAAATTTTTGGGGTTTCTGGGTTGTGGTATGTTTAAAAAAAAAGGGTTTTATTGCAATCTGGGAATTGAACACATTCTGTTATTTCATTTTGTTTTAAAAAAAAAAAATTATTATTGTTTTTGAAAACAATTACCTTTCCTCGAATTGCTGGTTCATATATATATACCTTATAAAACATTTTATTTCAAACATGCACAGTGAATTGCATGTGTACAGTAATTCTCTGTTACTGTAATATTTGAACCTCTGTGAATATATATACATATATTTATATATATATATATATATTAGATATATATATATACATATATATAAATATATATATATATATATATATTTAAACAAATGATAACTTTGAATGGAAATTCGAATTTATTGAAAACCCGTGTTATTTCATTCCATCGCACTATTCATGCAGTTTATTTTTGATTTTATATTTATATATTTATAAAGGCTATGTGGGGGACGGCCTCGGCCGTACCCACCACACTGCCTTTGGTGTAGTCAGTACCGTCGGTACCGTGGACAGTCTGGACTATCCACGGCAGTCCTTCAGACTGCCATGTGCAATCCGTAGACTACCCATGGCTGGCAGGGTTTGCTATGCATTTTTTTTGGGATTAAATCCCCATTTAAATTTTAATGTTTGTATATAATTTTTAATATGCGATTTCTATATATTAAAATTTCTGTGTGGATTTTTATTTAGATATATATATATATATGTATATATATATGTATATATATGTATATATATATGTATATATATATATATGTTTGTAGATATATATTTATATATATATATAGATTAATTTATTTATTCTGGTTGCAGTATTATTTAATTAATTTCACTGTTATTTTAAAAGAATATATATATATACTGTTTCATTTCTGTTTAATAGATATTCTGGTAATTTAACTATTAGTTAAACAAATGTGTAAATATATTATGTTCTATTTTGATTAAAATTATATTTTCTGTAATTTATCTATTATCTAGAAAATAGATGTTCACATTTAGATTTTGTTTCTTTTCTATTTAAAAATAAAGCAAAAATTTTTATAATGAAAATATTAGTAAAATAGAAAGAAATCTGTCTTATTGATTTGTTAAATTACAACTTGGAAAGGATATTGTTGGCAAAGAAAAATCCATTACGAAAATAAAAAAGCATTGTTTATTTATTTTTAGTATGACTGTACTTTAGGAATGAAATTTATTTTGTAATCTACTTTGGAATTAAATAGGTTATCTCTTTTAATTATTTATTCTTGAAATTTAATCTTGTTGCATTGTTGGGTTTGGGACACTGTTAATTCCTTGATGTGGGAACCCGTTTGTGTTAACACTTTAGTCTTCCAGAGGATGATGATTTTGTTGAGTTTTATACTTTTTCACCTTGATTTCTGAGGAGTTATGTTTTATTAATGGGGTGTACCGAATTATGAGATTTTGTTATGGTATTTTTATTTGCGAGATGGTTTATGCCTCGTGTATTGCTTTTGTTGTCATATTTTGATGATTATGATTGGCATGGTACAACCCCTATTTTTGGTGGGTCTCTAGGGAGAGTGGCTCCTCGTGGGGGCCGCGCCCCGTTTAAGGGGAAGGGCTCAGGATAACCCACGAGTGAGTTAGTAAACAAGTGATAACCTAATAATTAACTTAGGAGGGTTGGGTAGTAACATCATTACAAGATTTAAAATATGGATGCCTCATCTTCATTAGTGCTCCCGCAGGCTAATGGAAGGTTGAGAAGGCCGTGGTCGGCAAGGTCGTAACCTCGTCCCCTCGAGAGGTTTATGGCTCCGCATTAGTCACCATATGGACTGGGGCCTCCAGTTGGGAGGAAGAGCACAGGACAGCCATAGATGGGACCGGCGCCTCCAGTTGGGAGGAAGAGCACAGGACAACCCATGTAAGACTATGCGATGACACTCTCCCCTAGTTGCCCATGTGTTTGTGTTATTGTGTTCCTCTAGAAGTGGGTTATGGGAGTTGATGTAGATTGTTGTTTGAATTGATTTAAATTGATTTAAGAATATTTTTTTAATACATCTTTAGTATATTTTGTGATCTTGTATGATCTCATTTATATTTGATTTACGATCTTGTATTTTTATAGTACTGTGATATGATGTTATTGTATTGTTTAATTGCAATTTTGGAATTGTATTATGTTTATTAATTTCAGTTTGATTTGGAAGTTAGTTATAATCATCCTTTGGTTACTTGTTACTGGTCCTTGCTTTGATTTATGTGATGATATTTATGATTTTAAGTTATTTTAATGACTCTTGGATGTTGTTGATTATGTCTTTGTAATTCTTGAGTTTTATGATGCTTTGTATGGCGTTGAGTCTTGTGGTTCCCTATTTGGATGTTCTTGGTTGCGGTCTCTTTCTTGTTAGCTCCTAGCATGGGGGGTGGGTCTTTGGACTCACATGGTTGGGTGGAACATGCTAAGCACCCCATTGGGTCCCTAGTCGAGGATCGAGAGGTGCGGATTGGGCTGTTGCAGCGACTCCAGAGTTGTATCCGTCATGGAGCCAGTTTTCATCTATTCATTGTATCATGATTCTTGTGTATGGTTTCCATGCATATTGGAAACACTTTTGTATCATTGTACTTCTTGAACATTGTACTGTAATGTAATGTTAAACTCGGTGTGATTATTGGCCATGGCAGTTGTTATTCATTGTGTTAAGTTATTTATGCATATGTTTTATTTATGTACTCAGATGGTTGCTTATCAATGATTATCATGTATACATTTGTTAATGTTTACTTTGTTATGAATTATATCTTTGGTTTTATTCTTTATTGTCATTGTGTGGATCTCAGTCTCGTAATGACTCTTCGTGTACCCCAAGGGCTGTATGTGCTAATGAATCTTCTTAAATGAAATTCATGTTATGATTTAATGTGTATTATATGTATGTTATGTTTACTTTTTTTAAAAAAAATTGTGCTATAATTATTGTTTAATTGTCCTTTGGGGTTCGCACGGCGAGGCGTTACAATGTGTGTGTATGTATTACTCAAAATATCATTTCACCACCTAAGGAAAAATGCCAAAGTGATGTTTTAAATTTCAATCTTCACATAGGCTCCCTTATTGCTACACATGCATATACAAGCATTAATTGAGCTCTAAACTATTCAAATATTAAGGATTTAATTAGATATAAGATGGAAAGTTGTTGTTTAGACATTTTCCATCATCTTTTACATATCTTTATTCACTCCTAGAGCTTCAAAGAAATTTGTGTAAATGAGACAAAAATATGAATCTTTTATGACAAAGAAAATTCTTAAAAGGAGGGGGGAGAGAGAAAAGAGTAAGGGGAAATAAAATGCTTGAATGAATAGCAAAGTATAACATTTTGATCATTATAACAATGAAAAAAAAAAGGTTTGAAGCATTAATATCCTTTAGAACATTTATGATCAAGAATGAATCTAAGTAGAGAAATTTTTGCATACCTATAGATGGTACAAAATTTCATGGTTAAGTGGAAGCCTCCCATCAACAACAAGATCCAAATATATGTGTATCTATCTAAATCAAGCCTCTAAACCCTTTAGAGCTGTCAATTTTTCCACTAACTTGTTATGCACAAAAGTCAAATTTTAGAGTTATGTCACCACTAAATATAGAAGAAACAGAGCTTTGAAACTAAATCCACACACAACACAATGTGGTATTCATACAAAGCCATATAAACAAACTAAACTCAAAACATTGGAATGGAAACAACTTCAAATTATGATGTAAAGCATGGATTCAGGGTATAAAAAATTATTTTTCTAGGTACCACCATAGTGAAAAGTTAGCACTTTCTTTCATCTTTGCATACTGGTTTGATGCTTCAAATGATGCATTTCTTATATTTAAATGTGCATTAACTTATTGAGCTTCTCTTTATTTTGAGAATAGTTTCATATTTTCTACTTAACAAGGCCAACCACATGACTATGGAAGCTCATATGGCCCCTCCCCCCCTCGCATCATGCTCAATTCTACATACCCGATTATATGAAATTAATCATTCATTCATCCATTAATAGCATATAACATTCATTCATTAACATATAACATTCATTCTTTCATTTTTTACATATTATCAAAAATATGGTTGTCATGATATGATTACAATCACATTTTTTTGTTTCTTTTTTAAAGCTAAAAAATTTTGAAGTGGAGTATCATTTTCTAAATCATTTGTCCCCCCTTTAATTGTTTTACCCTTTTCTCATGATCTTAATGTACACCTAGTCATGTGCTCACAACATGGACGTCGTTACAAGGGGGGTCTACTGCAATAATAAAGAAGTGTTAAATTGATATGTTTTATTATTATTGTTACAAGTATTTCATTAATTAAAAGAACATTAGAGTGGTTCTCTTTACCTGATGGGTCCACATCGTGTTCCTAATCTTCTTTAGTCTGATCATGCTCAACATGTTGATCACACTCTACATGCTCTAAAGTTGAAACATGAAAGGTTACATTAATTAATACACCAATCTAAATTAAATATGTTTAAAAGAACATTAGAGTGGTCCTCTTTACTTGATGGGGCCACATCATGTTCCCAATCTTCTCTAGTTTGATCATACTCAACACGTTGATCACACTCTACATGCTCTAAAGTTGAAACACGAAAGGTTACATTAATTAATACACCAATTGCAATTAAATATGTTTAAAAGAACATTAGAGTGGTCCTCTTTACCTGATAGGGCCACATCATGTTCCCAATCTTCTCTAGTCTGATCGTGCTCAACATGTTGATCATGCTCTACATGCTCTTAAATTGAAACACAAAAGGTTACATTAATTAATACAACAATTGAAATTAAAGATGTTTAATTGTATTAATCCACATTGGGTTTTGTATAGCACATGAATACATCTAGTACTGGGATGCACACCATGAAATTCATCTATAGGTTGTGCTCCACCCTCACCAGGCTGTATTCCAATGTCATGTGCAGTATTATCATTGCTTGTATGTTTAAAAAAATAGGCATGTAGTTACTTTATGATGGAAATTAATATTAAATAGATTGCACAAGTATTCAATTTTAAATGAAATTTATTGAGTTTGTTTACTTTTGTCAGATGCAATGGAATATTATGTTTTCCTAGTCAAGACTCTTATGTGTTCAGCCACTGCTCCATAGCCTTGCTAGAAGGTCCTCTTATGTGGTAACTCTATTGAATTTAGAACCCTACATTTTTGCATAAGATCATGAATTTTGCTTCTATGGTGTGATAAAACCATAATTGTTTGCAATTTATTATTTCGATGCAATATTTCATTTATTGATACTTACAATTTTTTATGACTAATTTCATATAACCACTAGAGCCAAGTTTTTGTTCCATGTGTTTTTCTAGTCCTGCCTTTGTTGCCTTCGATGTGTCGGGTAGCCTATGAAAATTTTGAAATACGTTAGATTATGTAAAAATAAAGAGTAATCAGTATATAATTACATTTTTGATAGTATCCCATACCTTCCTTGGCCCAATGGTGTCTTTCCCTTTTCTTTTCAGCCTTTTCCTTTCCATTTGACACTAGGTCCTTCCACCCCCTCTTTAGAATCATGGGGGGATAATCATACTTTTTTTTCTTCTATAAATGTGACTTGTAATGGTCCCTCACATACTTTAGATAGGTACCAAAATTCTTAAGGACCTTGGCTCAGTTGAATCTTTTATCACCAAACAACACAACTAAACAGTTAATGAGCTCATCTTTTAAATCTTGATTTTGGGCATTCCACCGTGTATGTATGGTGGGCCTAAAGAGCTCCGATGTAATATCACTTAGATGTTTATTAAAAACATCATTTCCTGCAAAATGGTCATGGGTTCAATAGTTTAAAAAGAGTGATCAATAAATAAATTTCAATTGGATTAAATATAATAATAATTAAAACATTTTAAAGTACCTGGGACCTTCTCTATCTTTATGGGAATGAAATCCTCGGTCACCACAAATGTGACCAACAATGTTCTTGTACTAGTAATACGGGAAGATCCAAAAAATGCTGCTAAAACATCACCAACGCTAGTGGTCTCTACATCCCTAGATACATGTCCTGACACATGTCCTAGCATGTGTTCGCTACCAGAGGGTGCAATAACGGATGCCTGCATGGTATGTGTTTCTGACATTTCAAACGATAATATAGGCACAGATGATGGGGTTAGATGACAATATAGGAATGGATGATGGGGTTAGATGATGTTATGTATGTGTAGAAAGATCAAGATGGAGACTTGTACAAACCCCTACTCCTTGGGCAACACTTGTAGTACCCTAATCATGACTAGGAGCATCATGAGGATGCAAAAAATACTATAAAAATAACACATATTTTAGTTCATGACATAAAATAGTAAAAAATATAAAACCATGAACATTTGAACTTATGTTATAATTAAAGATGACTTACTTGCAAGTTTTGTGATCTCTTAGTTAATCTTTTAACCCTCTCTTATCTCATCTATTTGAGGCACTATGAATAACAACTTAAGGATTTGTTCATTGCATATTTTGTGGGTCTTCCTTATAATATTGAGGGTTTGTTGAATGAGCAATGCCATCATCACCTAATATTGACTATACCTCCCTATGGATGCTCTCATCTACTACTGGTACCTTTCCCTAATTAGTCAACTGCAACAAGAATATTAAAAAAATATCAAAATTAACCTAATAATCTTATGAAAAAGGCATAATAATGAAACATTTTGGTCATATATAATTTGTACAATTACAATGAGGTAAACCTATCATATAGAAGCACCTCAGATGCATCATGATCTATGCTCTAGGCTAGAGACTTCCATGTATGATCAATGTCCCACTGTGACAAAAATTAAATATAAAGAAAACATTACCGAAATGAAACCAATAGACTTACAAAAAAAAAATAGTAATAAAATGGTATATTGGAGTCATTAATTGGAGGTTGGGTAAAATGGTAAATAATATGTACCACCCCCATAGTAACTATGTTTGTAACTAAGCAATTCAAATTGTAATGGATTAGAAACTCTTCCCCTACAGTTATTGATTTTATCACACATACGAATACATGGTTTCTCTTACATGCCTCAAATATGCAATTGGGTTTCTTATTTCTTGACCTTGGTTGTGTACTGTTTATAAACCCTACAATATTCCTTGATGATTTTGGCCTTTCATCAATGTACATAGCCACTACTTTAATTTGATCCTTATCGTTTAGTTGTATATAATTTTTTGATAGTGCATACCTACGCATACTTCATGTATATCAAACCAACCACATCCAATCTTTGTAACTATAATACGGTCCGACATAATCCATAAATTTAGTAACTTTTTCATAATAGACTCAAACCATGTAATGAAGATGATGTTATGTGATATATCCTCTTGTTGACACAAAAATTAGTGTTTATTGGAGGAAGTTCCTTGGGTACCCATTTTTTCCATAGATATTTGTACCTCAAGGGCACCTCAATGTCACCTATGCTCTCATCATCATAAGAACATGGCCCCCCTTCAACAAGAAAAAATTTCATGCGTTTACATAATTTTTTTTTAACTTTTTACCTCTAGTTGATCTCCCTCTTTTAGACCTAATACATGTCTCGCTTTCCTCTTCTTTTCCTAAATTTCCCTCACTCGAGGAAGATAGATTTGACAAATACCTATTTTGTGGTACTTGCACTCATAAGGATTTTGAATGAAGTTCTTTCATGGTGATGTCATCCCAGGATGAAATTATGATTAATCTATCATTTCATCACTAGAATTTCACAGGCTATAAGTTAATCAAGTCTTGATAGATTGAAAGTTATTGTTACTACTGTCCAAATGTATCCATCATAAATCAAATCTACTTAACATTTTAACTCCTAAACTTTGTAACAAGTGTTAAATGTGACTATGGTCCACTAGTTACACAACCAAGGCCTCAAATGTATAGATAGAGGGCGATAATGAAAAATATAAAAATAGAAAGGGAGATAAGGAGATAGAGAGAGGTAGGGAGATAAAGAGATAAGGATGAATAGATATAGATATAGGGAGGGTGATTGATATATCTCTCCCTATCACTTTCTATTTCTCTATATCTCACACTATCTGTGTCACTCCCTCTTCTCCCCTCTATCTATTGAGCTATCTCTCCCTCTCCCCTCTTTCTCTCTCATTCACTCCATCTCTATCTCCATCTCTCCTACTCTATATCTCTATATATATTTCTCTTTTTATCTCCCTCTCACTCCTCTCTCTATCTCTTTCTATCCATATCTTTCTCTACCTCTATCATGATCTCTCTATCTCTTTCATCATCCCCCTCTATCTCTCTATATCACCCCCTTTATATGTCTCTCCCTCTCTTCCCTATCTTCTTCTCTCTCTCTCTCCCTTTCTACATATCTCTCTCCATCTCCCCCTCCTTTCTTTCCCTTTTCTACCTATCTATCTCCCTCTCTTCTCTCTTTTCCTCTTCAACCTATCTCTCTCCCTCCTTCTCTTCTCTATCTCTCCTCCTCTACCTATCTATATCCCTTTCTCCCCCCCTCTATCTCCCCCTCTCTATCTCTCACCATCTCTCCCTCCCTATCCCCCCAATCCATCAACTCTCTATCTCCACCTCTCTTCCTTTCTCTTCCCATATATCTCCATCTCTCTTTCTCTTGCCATATATATGTATCTCTCTCTCTTTCTCTCCCCATCTATCTCTATCTCCCCATATATTAAATAAGAATCCATGCAAGCATACAATAATATATGTTGGTAAAACTATAATAGTATTTTATTAAACTATAAGTAACACTTATCTTTCTAATGTCAAGCCTTCTTATAAAAATAGTGTTTTATTAAACTATAAGTAGATTATTGTCACCACTCTTCATTCAACATGAAATGCCAAATGTAGCAATTTTTTTTTTTGCTTTGGTCAAGTTTCATTAACCAATCTATTTACTAGGTTGAATAAATTTGTGTTATGACCCTTTATCTCTTTAAAATAATTGGACAATATTAGCAAGATCAGGAAGGGGAGAAAACTAAACTCCTTCAAAATAGGGGTAGTTGTGGGATTTTTGGTTTTCTTTGTATACTATATACTTAGTTCCTCTAGGATAAACAAGTCACTTTAGATCATTCTCTTATTTATGTATCCTAACTAATATAGAGCAAGATTTTTCATTTTAATTGACTACTACATAATAGTTTATGTGTTGAAAGAATTGTTTCCATTCTTTTTAGTTTTTACATTGGAATACAATTCGTATTTAATTTCATGCCAATATGATTCTTTCATAAAGATATTTATCTGAAATAAGTGCTTCATAACCCATCCAATCAAATCATAACCAATCAAAAAGGCAATAGGAATTTTTGAAAGAAAAGAACACTTGACCCAATCATAAGTGTATGGGCTTCTTAGAAAGGAGTGATCCACCTTAGCAATAAAAACTACCTGATTTAGACCTAGTAGGTTTAACTCAACCAACCCATCAACCTGTCTTTAAGAGGATTACAACAAGTTTAGAATGACCAATTTAAAAAATCCAAACAACTCTCAAAGCTTGGCAAAGAACAGAAGTCAAATTTCACACTTTGACTCCTTCAATCCTTGTAATAGTGCAAACCTAGTTTTTTCCCAATAACTCAAAACTTTCCCAAAACACTAGAGAAACCCTTGATGGTTTTAGACACCCATTTTGGAGTTATTAAACATAATTCAAGGGCAAGTACAAGTGATTTGGAAAATTTTACAATGATTTTACACTCATTGATTCCCTAAAGAAAACCTTATCTTGAGTATAATCCATCATAGTCGCATATGATCACATCATTCTTGACCATTTGATATTATGAAAAACCTCCAAAATCTAGTATTTGTATAACCCATATTGGAAATAAATTGTGCAGGTCTCTCTAATTCATAAATAATTATATTATGATTTCTAGCATATCGGCGAAAGAATAGAAATGTCACACCAATTGGATTACATAAGAAGATACACATCAGGATGACATGGTCCACAGTCTCAATGATAAAGAGATTCATCAGCGAGATAAGTTCCATCAAGGTGAAATGAAAAGGTCATACCAACCATATAAGTCTCATAGATGAAGTTCCATCGATAGGAAACCTCTCTTGTCTCACTGATCAAAGCACAAGGAGTTGCATCGAAAGGAGTCTTGGTGACATGCGATCGAAGGGATAATCATGGAGGAGACTTATACCATTGGGTAAATAACTAAATGTCTTAGCGATACACCATGTCTTACTAATGAAGACTGAAACAGAGCAAGATAGTCATCAGGGTGACTCTTGGCAATATTTATATGAATTAGATAGATAGATTAGGTGATATTGGCATAATGTCTTCCTGACCAAAAGAATGTTCAATGAATGTTAGTCAAGCTTGAATAAAATGATCACCCAAATTTTTAAGTGTCTTTTTGATAGATCATTTGATGTGATAGTGGGTAAATTCAAAGATCACCTACACTCATGTTCAAAGCTAGGATTACTAAAGAAGAAATATCAGGGAGATTGGCTTATGGTCTCATTGATGAAGGGAATCTATTGGCAAGACAAGTCATCTTGACATGAAAAATATATGCTGGCCTGAACGTTTAAGTCTCACCGATGAAGTTTCATCGGCAAGACCATCATTTTTTCACCAATAGGAGCACTAGGAATATATCAGCGAGACATGTGTCATTGGTGCAAATCCTGAATGTTCACCCAACCCGCTAAGTTACACTTATAGGAGGATATCATAGGAGTTTTTGCGACATATTCAAGACCAAAAGAATAGTTATCGGCAAGACTTATAACATCAGAGGAACCACTGAATGTTTTAGCAATACTAAATATCAAGTTGATGAAGAAACAAATGAACCAAAATGATTGTGAGGGTGACTCTTGGTGATGTATACAAGACAAATGTTAACATCGGTTAGATGTGTAGAGTGTTACCCCGATCAACAAAGTATTCAATGAATGTTGGTTGGGGCCTAATGTATAGATTGCCCAAAGTTTGAAGGTGTCTTGCCAACTAGTTCATTTGATGTGATATTAATGAATTTGAAAATGTGTTACATTCATGCCTGGAGTTCACGAAGTACAAGTAATTTCATATATTGAAAGGAAATTGTTGCAAAATGAACATTATTTTGAATTGGTAGCAAAGGAAACGAGTAGAAAAACAAAGGGCCAGAGTATTGTTTTAGTTGAAAGACCTCAATCAAAACTAGTAAGTCCTCAACTAATATGGAAGCCACTAGCTTAGGGAAGTTGAAAGGTAGAAAAAAAAGTGAGAGCAGTCACCCTAAGAGTAAGAAGCAGAAAGTTGAGTCTAGAATTGAGTCGAAGGGTGTTGAATTAAAGCTGAATCAGGATTTAATTGACCAATTGCCTAGCTTTGGGTCTAGAGGTAGGCACTCAGTGCAACTGAGGGTGGAAGTGGATAAATTGGATGAGAAGTGAAAGAACATAGGAGATATTTGGACCCCAATAAGAGACTATGAATTTTTTAGATTCCACTTTCAATGAAGAGATCATTTTGAGCCAGTTTGTAATCCGTAGCATCTAAATTTGGGAAAAATGGTTTTCCCTAATGTGTTTTTCAATATAGAGTTGGTAAAATTGTTGGCCACCTACTATGACTCAAAACATAAGGCCATATGTGGACCATCTAGGAAACCATTCATATGCATATCAATATGTGAGATTTTTAAGTTGGAAGGGTGGTGTAATGAGAAAATTATGAATGAAGAGTTGGAAAAGGAGTTTTGGAGAATGGACACCACTTACAAGGGTTTGAGGTTGCCCTTACATAAAATTAAACAAGATGGTAAAACTATCCCACTTGGCGATGGCGATGGGCCTCCATTCCATGTGGACTTATTCAAGCCCTATATGAGATATACCTATTCTTGGTAGGACAAATGTTCGGTATGGAAGTTCCTGAGTATATGTCCATTGTTCCCATGGTCATTGCAGATGACATTCAATGTCATAATTCTAGGTTATTTGACTATGCTTCATTTTTCTCCAAGGGAATCAACTTAGCATTGGTGGAAATCAAGAATAAATTCCCTTTTATGCACCTTAGGCATTATTCTCTTTTAATGCATCTAGTATTGTCCTTCAAACAAGAGTTAGGGATTTGGCTAAAAAATTTAAAGGTTTCATCGTTTGATAAAGAGGGAAAATTGTTACCCATTCAATTATGGACTTCCATTTGGGATAGTAGGTTTGCTAATTCCAGTTTCCTGTATTTTGAAGAATATTTTTTAAAGTGAGTATATGAATTCTACAATTATCCTTGTGTGCACTCATTGTCTGATGAAATAAAATGCTTCGTCAGACCTAAGGACTTTAATGGACCAATTGATCGCAATTGGGGAGACTAGTATTGCTTGGAATATGCTACTATGGTAAGGGTATTTTGTTTTGAGGATACGCCATTCAGTTTTCCTAAAACAGTCCCGAATAGGATTGCATATTTGGAAATTGTAGAACAAATGGATTTTTCAAGTTCCATGAATTTTGGTTCATTTAGAAAATAGGCATTTATGCCTAGTACTCTGTGCTTTGGTGATTTTACTTTGCTTGCAAAGGAAGGATATGATTTGATCCTTGAAAAAATAATACAATATAATATGAATAAGGTTCCACTAAGAGAAGGTTTTGATCTAGGGTATGTGCAAGATCATCATGGAAAAAATAGGCCCTTAAGTGGCAAAAAATTAAAAAAAATCAATGTTAGCAAACTTGACGTAAATTTTTTAATAAGTTATCTATATTATTTCAAAAATATGTAAGAATAGAATCTATAGAAAATTGAATTTAGTTTATGAACTACTAGGTTTATTTAAAAATAAATAAAATCTATTTGGTGAAAATTTGAAATTTCAATACAATAGTACTTAAATTTCAGGGAAAAAATAAGAAGTAGGTGTATGTCTGACCACCCTAACAATAATATAATGATAATTTTTTTATAATATTTTATATATAAGTAGAGGACTCATGCCTGGATGTGATGTATATTTTTTTTAATTTTTTTTTCTAGGTAAATAATTAATTATGAATTTTCTATTACAACTTAAAAAAAATATAAAAACTCATATGTATGACCACCTTAACTTGGTAAAAAATTCATGAAATATAATTTTTCTTTTTTTAATCCTATAGTATGTTAAGCATAGAATGTGACGCATGTTTCAGATTCAAACAATGTGATATCGTTTGGAAGTTATAGATGTTTTTCAATCAACCTATCGGTCAGGACTTTAGTCATAATTCTAATAGAAAATGAATAATAATTATTTATTAAATTCAAATTAAAGCATAATTTATATTGGTGGAAAGCTAAGAATGTCCTCTAAAAACCCTTTTTGTTTCATCAATTTTTGGTTAAAAAAAATTCATTAGCCACATACCCTACAAATACCGGTAATATTGCCACTTTTTGGCCCATCATGATCCTACACATACCCTCTAGAGGGATATATCAATTCTGCCAAACAAAGGATAAAATTTGGATGATATGATCATGTTCCTTATCAGTTTGATGACATGATTAGAAATTTAGAGGTAGAGGAAGCTGAGAGACTGGTGGAGGAATACAACCAAGGGTTGTTGAATAAATGGTTCCTTTTTTCTGGAGATGAGGAAACTAGAGAAGATAGGACATGAGACCTACCTAGTAGGATTTCTAGATTAAAAACTCAAGATTACAACTACCCTCCTAGAGAACTAAGTATTGAAGAGAGCCAAGATATGAACACCAAATAGATGGCATATAGGTCATTTGTAGTAGACAATGAATTTTTAAATTCTTCAGAATTCATATCTTTCTTATATAAGTAAAAGGGCAAGGAGATATGGGAGATAGTTGACAATATTACACCAAGCAATGGGGAGTAGCTACTAAACAATTTAAAATTAACTATGGATAGAGAAATGGCTAATATGACCCCTGACAAAGGAAGGAAAATGTTAGAGGATGTTGGAGTTATGATCTTTCTAGGGCTGGATTTGAATTCTCCATTGGTGTTTGATATCTTCTTAAAGGATAATAGTACCACACACAGGCTTAGTCTGAAGGGGGTGATAGAAATATATGTTGGATCCAAATATAACTTGGATGAAGGATCACTCATGATATGGGACTTGTATCCACCTCACAGAAATTTAGTGGTGATTGATACTGAGAAAGCATTTGGACATGTCATGACTTTGAAGATTGGAGAGGTAGATCCTGTGGTGACTACAGACATTGGGATTAATGTGGAAAAATTGAATAAAGCCCAAATAAAAATTTTGATAAAAGAAAAGGAAATGTACAAAATGAATAATGAAAGGATCATGAGAGAATTTTTTTGTTTGAAGGACATGCCAGGAGTCACAATGGGACCTCCTAAATTAATAACACATGGTGAAAGATCACAGGTAAAAGATCATTCGGAGGAGTCAACTACATATTCACAAGGTAAATATGATACACTTGTTGCAATAATCAGAAAAAGGCAGGCCAACTTAACAATTTAGTTGAATAAACTATGGGGAGTATATTCAAAGAACCATGTTATAGGGTAGGAACATAAGAGAATTGATGGAAGGATTGAACAAATTTTTTGAGAATTAAATGAAAGAGATGTTCCTAACAGTGTGGCCATTGGTATGGGTAACCAAATTATAAAGAAACACATGGACTATTATGAGGATCTACAAGAAGATGCAAAGGGGATGGTTGATGTTATGAATATGGGACTGCCTACACTATTTGAAGATGGAGAAAAGTTGAAAGAGAAAGCAAAGTGGATCAAAGAATTTGAATTGATGTTGCAGGGAATTTTGAGAAATACTATAGGGAAGGATTCAACACTGTACAAGAGCTATGAGCATAACCAAAGGATGATTAAGGTGGAAATATCAGCTAGGAAGACATTAGGAGATGTTGATACACATGAATGACAAGATTATCTAGATCATTTATCAAATTTTCATCTATGGCTAAATAGAGCCTAATCTCTTGTTTTAATTAGTTAAGTAAAATATAAATTTTTTGAAGGGACGACTCCTTTCCAATTTTGATGTATCTATATCTATTCCATAGTAATGCAACAAATATAGGAATTAGAAGATATTCCATAGATAACTTTCTAGGAAAATGCTTTCATATACAGAGACACAGATGCATGTATTTTGATGGAGTAAATGAAGATATC
This sequence comes from Sequoia sempervirens, assembly GCA_007258455.2. Classification (NCBI taxonomy): domain Eukaryota; kingdom Viridiplantae; phylum Streptophyta; class Pinopsida; order Cupressales; family Cupressaceae; genus Sequoia; species Sequoia sempervirens. Next base: position 167,201,803 of record VDFB02058242.1, on the reverse strand, counting down.
TAAGTTATGGATTAAGATTTTGATATCAATTGTTTGTTAAATTTATGCAGTTACTTGATAGTCTCCATTCTTATGCTTCTATATTGTTTAAATTGATATAACAAGTTTATACATAGTTTATTATTGTACATTTGCTACATATGTGTGATCTAGTTATTTGGTTCTCTCAAGTAGGGATTAAAATCTTTTAATCAATCACAACAATTAGGAAGTGTTAGTTGGATTAATTAGAAGAACCGCATAACTAGAATTTCCATTCTATCTCAAGAAGATTTTTTCAATTATTCACTTGCACATTTACACAAGTTTTAAACAATTTTTGTGCCTAATAGTTTGAATTATTGTCATTATTGAAATCCACATTTGTAGATATAATCCACATTTGTAGATATTCATTAGACTCCATATACCTAATAAGGAATTGGTCTCCCCTTGTATTCTTTTATAATTTTCATTATTCTTATTTATTTTACAATTACATTTACTGTTTTCATTTATTTCTCATGTGGTTTAATAGTTTGATCGATTTCCTATTATATGTGTTCAAGACTTTAGAATTTCAATTACATTAATTTATGGATATGTTGTATCTACGACACTACAAAGCCATATGCTCTATTCATTTATACTTTGATTTAAAAATACACATTTATATACATAGATATAAATTTCTTTAATGATATGTTGCATTTATTGTTCTAGTAGAGCATCTAGTAATTGCATTTACATTTACATTTAAAAATACAAGTACATACATACATACATATATGTGTGTGTGTGTATACATACATTTATATTCAGTGTTTAGAAACAACCCATTAGGTCTACACATGGATAAAATTTCATAAAATCAGATCTCCCATACATATTTTGTGGAAACCTAGGCTTGAACCTCTCATTTCACATGCTTTTTTTCAAAAAAAATCTTGAGGACATAAACTATACCTTATTTATTTCTCATCCTACACCCTATTCATGCATCCTACAATTACAATAGTATCCATGGGGCCTCTTACACAAGCTACAATAATCACAAAAAGTGTAAGATTCTGTTTATATCATGTTTGGACTACAAAACCCTCAAAAATAGGGTAACTGGGTTGTATGCAAAGAAATGAAGCTTTCTAACTCAAATCAATGCCTTAAGCCCCCAAATCAGATTCAAAACAAATCTAACACATATCTTCACAACATGGAATTGATTTCACATCAAAATATGGCTGCATGTGACCGTACAGTGCTGTATAACAAGAAAAATATAGATATTTTGAAGAAAAACATAGATTTTCGAATGACAAGAGCTTATATTTTAAATCCTCAACCATCAACAACCATTACAATGATTACTTTATGGATTTTAAAGGCCTTTACACCTCAACCACTGAAAACCCACTTCTACAACCAACTTTTTAATCTTTTATGATCACATGAAACATAAAGCACACTAATTTCAAGGTTGTTCACATCGCTATTGAAATGTTTTAATTTTTTGACCTTTCAAACATTAAAAAGTACATAATTAAATTAATTATGTAACCACATAAGTCAAATATAATTATATCAAGAAATTAATATTAAATAAATAATATAATTGCATAACTCATAAATTTCAATATCATTGATCTTCTTCATCCAACTCTTTGTCTATATCATTCAATCCAAATTTGACATTGTAAGGATTGGTCATATCATCATCATTGATATCAGTTTTGATAATGTCATCCTCCACATGGATATCATCTTCATGAACATTAACTCCTACATCATCATGATCTAGTTCCTCCTCTTTGACATCTTTGTTAGGGACATCATCAACTAACTATTGATCCTAATCATCATCTGCATCATCTTCTAGTTCTTTGGTGTCTTCTTCTTCAACCACATTATACTTTACAAGCCTTCCTCTTGGATCATGTCTAACAAAAAATGACCAACCCAGTTTACCTGAGATCTCTAAGTAAAATACCTGCTCACATTGGCTTGGAAGAACATAGGGCTCATTTCAAGCTCGCTCAATCAACCTTGTATTAACCATGGTAAATCCATTATCATGTTCAAAAATAGTTATCTCAGGATTATTTTCATTCAATTTTAGTCTGTACCATAGGATGACAAACATAGTTAATCTGAGGACATAAAATCACACTCAAGTATATCATCCAAAATCCCATAGTATTGATTTTCTGAGACTTCTGGATGTATGTCATTTCTAGATGTAACATTAGTCACCTGAAAGACTACAGTTATAATAGAATCACAAGTTTTCTTCATGTCATCAAAAGTTTTGATTTGAAATTTATGACTATTGCACCACATAGCCTTGTGGTGTTTCACCTACAATATGCCAAACATGTAAAAATTATTGCAATATCGTCAGTTGATAAACATATTTATTCTTGGCCAAATGTATGCCAAGAAAAAAATCTCAACATATATATACATCAATATAATTGAAAATAATTAAATAATATGGGTGATTAATATATTTATATGTACCTATTTATCTCTTAAACCATGTGCTAAATCAATTTCCCTTTTTGTAACATTGGAATCTCCATTATGATGAGCTTCTTTAACCAATGAAGCCACACCTTCCCATGTTAATGCGCGACTAGATTGTTGACATTGTTCAATCCATACCGTCACCCAATCAAGATTGTTTGCAATGTAAAAATTTAGTGCATCTCACTCTCTGCCAACTATATCAAAAAAATTGAAATTCACAAACAATGTATAATTAGTTAAATACCATAGTATATGACCTTAATTTATAATTGATGTATATTGAAGATTAATAATTAAATAAGTACAATATACATAAAAACCATATGTAAAATGTATTCCAGGTAATCTCCATGACCATCTTATAATTACCTCTCACTTTCCTCAATCTCCTTTCCCCATTAGGTACCCCCCTTCAAATTTGTTAATGGAGTTGGGATCCCAAATGTGATCTACATGGATCTTTGCTTCAAACTTAGGAAGATATTCACTAATGTACACCATGGTCTAGTATTCCATATATCCCTCCACCATAGAACCCTCAGGATGTGTTCTTTTTCTAACCAAATCCTTAAAAAAAATTAAGTGCCTCTCAACCATCCACATTGACCTTGTGTGTACAAGCCCACACAATTCAATCTCCTCAACCTAGTGTATGAGGTAGTATTCTTGTGCATTGAATTTTTTTGAAGGTAGACACTTTTGTATTTCACACATTAGACGAGGAATTTTTCTCTTCCAATAATTTATATATTCTTTATGGATTTCTTTAGATGAAAGCCATCTACAAGTGATTCAAGATGCAAATATATTAATAATATTTAACAAAAATATATAGTATTACATAACAAGTAAAAAAAATGACAATTATAAGACCTATACAATGAATTGAACAAATATCGCTACTTACCTCATGCATTTTCCAAGATCATATATAACATGCTTGACATTGTTGTCGAAGTTGCCTAGGAGAGATAGATGTAGAATGTACTACAACAATTATAAAATGATATTTTAAATATTTTTCCAAAAGTAGTAAACATAATACACTCAAAAGTACATGCATTATACAAATGCATATAATATACCAGAATAATTATCTTAATGAAGGTATGCCAATCATGCATTTTCATCCCTAACCAAAACTCGCCTTTCTTTGTTATTATATTGTTTATGTTCGCAACAAATCCTGTGGGAAATCAAATTATTTGTATGACTTCTTTTATAGCATTTCTTTGCTACTCTGTTAATAACCAAAGAAGGGAACTTATATTAATTTGGTCTCCATCACTCTTTAATTGAATGACATTTTTCATTACATGATTGGCTTCTTAAATGTCACTACAAATTTTGACAATTTTTTTTTGTCATGCCTTCCATCCTATATTTTCCATAACATTTATGTTATATTCTTTCTAATATGCATTATATAAAACAAATGCATAATTTGTAGCTACTCATATTAGCACAACCTACTAAATTGTCTGGGATAAAATTTTAGTCCCTGTGGAAGTCGGCCATTAATGCCTTGACAACCTTCATGAAGCATATAAGTTAAACAAATTAACAATGACAATAATTGTCAATTATACCATGAGTAAACACAACACAATATAAAAATATAAATTCAAAACATATCATATATTTTAAATAAACAATTTTATCTAATGTATAACCTTGACAATTAATTCTATTATATTCCAACTTCCATAGGCGAGGTGTCATTTTTTGTGGTTTTGATGTAGTCTCTTTTTTTCCATTGAAAAGATGCTTTTCAGTAGTTCAATACTTATGATTTATGCGGAGGAAATTCCTATACTCATCAAACACCTTCTTTCCTAAACTTGTTGAGCGACGAGATTTCATCTTTGGACCACAAATTGGACATACAAATTTTCCCCTTATTTGAAGACTTGGAAGATCATATATAATTGGATTAAATATGTCAATTTTTTATAATTATATATATTGAATAGATTATTTAAAAAACTTGCATGATATCTACTTCAAAAAATTAAATGATGTTAAAGTGCAATCAAACATTATAACATACCACAAACATGTGTTATCCCTGGGGCATCATGAATTGTCCATACAAGCGTTGCATGGAATTGAAATTGTCTTTTTCCTATTGGTCTAGAGATGTCATACATAATGATGCCATTCCATAACTTTAGTAACTAGTTGATAATAGGCTCGATATATACATTCATATCTTTAACTTGGTACTTACCTAGTTGAATGAGCATAAACATTACATAATTATTATAATCGTTTTACTACAATATATATATATATATATAAATTAATGTACATGACTATTGAATGAAAAAATATGTCATTATGCAACAAATAAGACAAATGAGATGCTATAACATTAAAGAAAATTGATGTAAAACAAATACTTGGAACAATCATTGACAACATTATGTGCTCCCTCTTTATTGACATCCATGGAGGAATGTTATTGTTGATAGCAAAAATAGGTCACACTGAATAAACTGATCTCAACTCTCCAAATGGATTGACACTGTATGCTACCAATGAAAGTGTAAGATTACGAGGTTCCTCTTTAAAATGCGGCCATTTTTCCTCCATGTCTCTAAATGAAAAACCATCTATAGGAATTCGAAGAATGCCATCTCCACTTCTATTCCATGCATGGTAATCCATAAATTGTGCTAAGCTTTCACACCTAAATAATCATTACATATAACGAAGAACCTTGTGAGGCACCTCTTTTGTTAGTTTATCTATTTGATATCTCCTGATATGACATTCTAGGCATTCTGTTGCAAATTCATGTTATTTATGATATATAATATGATTATTGCGACATGCATCTATTGTGTGATACTCCATTTTGATATCTTTCATAATGCCAAATAAATCTCAGTATGAGTGAGGTAAAATGTTTGATGGTGGTAAAAAAAGTTCACCAATCAATCTACAACAAAAAATACTTTGTTAATATAAAGAATATTAATGGTACATATTTCATCCTTTATTTACTAGTGATGAACTACAACAATTAAAATAGATGAAAAAAGATGACATATATGACATACCTTAACATCCGTGAGATTGCTATGTTTGATAAACCATTCATAACCTTCAAGTTCAACAACAACAATATAGCAGAGAGAAGAGTTGTTTGGGAGCCTTCATAAAGGGGATCGTATGTCTTCTCAAGTATAGGTAAATCATGAACATCATCAAATTCATCATGATCAGCTCCGCCACTAAATGTGTCATGGATCAATGTATATGCACCATCATCGTCAACTATGTTTTTTGGCACATGATCATCTTCTTCCATAGGATCATTAAGTCCATCTTCGATATTCATAGCTCCATGTTCATCCATTTGCAAAACCACTTTCGTCAGGCTGTGATAATCCATGTCATGTGCCCTAGGGCGCCCCACCTTTATAATAATGATAGACACAAATAAGCCATGATCATGATCAAGTGACTTTTTATATATATAAAATGTTAAAACTATATAAACATTTACAAATTCAATCAATATAAACACATATAATGAACAACTTACCAATGGACGATAATCATGCCCCCCTTCAACTTGACCATGTTTCCTACAATATTTCTCAGCTGTTGTGATTAAAAGTTGTCTCCTCTTGAAGCCCTTGCAATTATTGCAAGGACAATAACATTTCCCATCACCCTTTCTTTTCAATCTAGCCCACAATCTATCAAGTGTCTCTTCATTTTGTTTTGGACTAATATTATCTAACATGATTTTTCTTTAACAAGCTTGAATATTTAGATCTTCAAAAAATATCAAAATCAAAATCCAATAATTTTTATTCATAGATAGGTATCAAAATCTAATCATTTTGATATTTTACACCAAAAAAATTTGGCATGCAACCACCCTACAAAAGAGAAGATATTCTAAAGTTAATGACCCCAAAAAACTCTTTAAAATGGTAATTCCAAAACTTATTAAATCATGATTTTACTGATTTCCAACCATTACACTCATAAAATTAGAATATTGAACTTGCACAACAAAATCTAAAAATGCAACTCTGAAAATGCACAAGTCTAAAAATGAAATCTCAATAGATGTTGCTTTAAAATATTATTTTCAAACCCAGAAGTCCAAATCTAATTTCACAAATGAATTCTGGGAAAGGACAATGACTACACTCAACTTGGCGATGGATGCTTGAATTTGTTTTATTTTTCCCAAGAAAACTATCCTTAGTTCTCCACAAACTATCGTAAGTATAGCAAATTCACAAGCAGAGAAAATTCATAAGCATAGCAAAATGCTTTTGCAATAAATAGTTGAGCTCACTTTTTATTTATGTTAGCCTCAATTTTGACTTCACATGTTAATCAAAATTTCAATGAAAACTCTTTGTCACAATTTCAACAAAAAAATAGGTTTTTCAAAATTTCAATGAATGTAGGGGATAAATTTTTATTTTTTTAAAAAATTACACATTAAATGTCACCAGTACAGTCTGACAATACATCTAATTATCCATCAGTCGTCATAATTTTTTGTCATATTTTGCAGTCAAGTGAGTTAGTGATAGTTCTATTGTCCACATAGTCTTGTATGATGTTTTCTAGTTGTCAGCAATTCTGGAGGGTATGTCCTTTAGTTTGATGGTAATCACAAAAGGAATTATCACCCCAACAAGATGGTTTAAGTTACCATAAATCATATTGTCTTGATTCCTGTCATTGTATGAGATTTTGTTCTAATAGTTGCTTGAAAACTAACTTTGTGGGTTCTCCAAGAGGAGTGAACTCACGTTTATGAAACCTTCTCTATTATTGTGGTCATTGGGTATTTCGAGTGGTGTTGGGTGTTTGGTTGATGGTGTTAAGTACATTAGAAGAGGTTTTGTTTCCTCTAAGGCTGATGACCAATCCTGCTTGTAAAGTCTTAACATCCACTACCCCGTCATTGGTAGCGCTTTTATTCTGAGACCAAAACTTGTTTCGATCATTTGGGGTGTTTTGGACATTTGGATTTTTGTTAAGTTTTTGTCTCTTAAGTTATCCTTTTGTAATAATTTCTTTTTCTAGGATAAGTCCCTTTTCTACTAATTCCACAAAGGATGTGCAACAATGTACCCTTAAGTCACTCCTCAATTTTGAGTTGAGGTTTTCCTGGAACATAGTGACTTTTTGTTTTTTCAGGTATCTCAATGGGATACCAGCTGGCTATAGTCCTCCATCTCTAGAAGAAAGTGATGAAAGTTTCTCCTTTTTCTTGTGTTGTGTGACACAAGGTTGCTATATTAATCTTGTCATCTATGTTGAAGGAGAATTGCTCAATGAATTTCTCAACCAGTTCACCCCATGATTTGATGCCATAGTTTAGACCTGAAAACCACTCAAGTGCAATTCCTACAAGACTTCTTGGAAATAGTCTCATAAGATAAGTTGGGTTATAGGTGACATCAATGCACATGGTAGAAAATTCCCTTATATGTTCTATTGGGTTTCATTTTCCATTGTACTTGGGAAGATTCAATATGACATACTTGTGAGGGAAAGGTATCATGTACAATGATTTATCAAAGGGAAAGGGGCACAGATCCCTTGCTGAAAAGAATTTATTAGTAAACACTTACATGTTATCGATTTGTATTTGAAGTGCATGCATTTGTGTTTGCAGGACGTCAACTTGGGTTAACAAGGTGGTGGTTGGATTATTTGGATTCACGTGTGTGTTATGAAATTCAAGCTTTTGTGATGGGTTCTGATTGAATTTTGGTATGTAAGGTGGATTGGGATCTGGGATGCTAGTGAATGTATTCTGATTAGGGATTTGTGTAAAGGGATTTTGAGTTAGAACTTGTAAAAATTGATTGTAAGTCAGAATATGTGAGGTGAGAGGCCGATTTCCACACTGAAAGGAGGCTATACCTTCTATTTGTGAGAGTCTAGTTTGGGGTGTTGTACTAGTGACATTATCACTGGATATAGACGTTGTCTATGGGATTGTAGAAGTGGCACTAACACTTGATGTAGAATTTGACGTTTTAGATCTTTTTTTCCAAACAAGAGGATCGAAGGGAGTGGACGATGATGCCCCTATAGTGAAATTAAAACCTTGTGTCATGCTAGATGTACCTAATGGAGATGTATGGATTTCCGTACTCTATGTAGGTATTCTAGATGGTATGGTTGTAGTTACGTGAGGTATAGTGGTGCTAGTAGTCATTGTTTTTTTCCCTTGTGTAGATTGAGTTTGTAAGGTACTGATATCAAAACTAGGAGGTAAGGTGGCACCTTCAGCTAGCAATTTTTCTAAGTATTGTTGATGATCATTTGCTAGCTACACATCTATGAAAGAGGAAACTTAGGGTCTTGTGAAGCAGCCTCTATGTCTTCCACTAAAATATGTCCTTGTAGGTCCCTAGTGGTAAATTTTTCCATTAAAGTCTTTTGAGGTGTCGATGAGGACATCCCCCCTAAAAGGGGTTGGATAATGGATTTATGAAGTCATTTGGGTTTGACATCTTTTTTCTTATACTTGGTTTCAACCATGTAAGATAAGGGTATGTGCAGGATCATCATGGAAAAAATAGGCCCTTAAGTGGCAAAAAATTCTGAAAAATCAGTGTTAGGCAACTTGACATAAAAATTTGAATAAGTTATCTATATTATTTCAAAAATATGTAAGAATATAATCTGTAGAAAAATGAATGTAGTTTCTAAACTACTAGATTTATTTAAAAATAAATAAAATCTATTTGGTGAAAATTTGAAATTTCAATGCAGTAGTACTTGAATTTCATAGAAAAAATAAGAAGTAGGTGTCTGTCTGACCACCCTAACCATAATAAAATGATAATATTTTTTTATAAGATCTTATATATAAGTAGAGGACTCATGTCTAGATGTGATGCATATTTTTTTGTAATTTTTTTCCAAGAAAATAATTAATTATGAATTTTTTATTACAACTTTTAAAAAATATAAAAACTCATATGTCTGACCACCTTAACTTGGTCAAAAATTCATGAAATTTAATTTAATTTTTTTAATCCTATAGTATGTGAATCATAGAATGTGACACATGTTTTGGATTCAAAAAATGTGATACCATTTGAAAGTTATAGATGTTTTTCAATTACCCTATCGATTAGGACTTTAGTCGTAATTCTAATAGAAAATTAATAATAATTATTTATTAAATTCAAATTAAAGCATAATTTATATTGGTGGAAAGTTGAGAATCTCCTCTAAAAACCCTTTTCGTTTCATCAATTTTGGGTAAAAAAAAGTCATCAACCACATATGCTACAAATACCCATAATATTGCCACTTTTTGGCCCATCATGATCCTACACCTACCCATAAGCTCAATATGCAAGGAATGAAAAACTATGCCTATGGATGGTATGGCTCTAGTCTATATTTTTGGGATTTTTTGGATCATGCAAATAAGTTATGTCTAAGAATAATACTATTCTAGGATGACCGTGTGTAAAAAATGCAAAGTCTAGATGACCAAATTGGAGGACTCTAAAAGTAAAAGAGGCTATCTATGAGCTACAACTTAACCCTAGCTTCAATTTTGTTTCAATAAAGAACCTTGATAGAGCTAGGACTAAAGACAATGTGAATTCCCAAGCTAGATTAATGAGCTCGAAGGATTCACGTCTTGGACAAAGGATATGATGACTAGGTTCATTAATAAAGTTTTGTTAAATCGAGGGCTTAACCAAAGCATGAAAGGATGCCTATCCTAGAATCTATAAAATATGATATCTCTAAGGGTAGTAAAGATCTCTAAACTAAAAATAAGATGTGTAACTAGGGTACCTATTACTATGACAAAATAATTCCTAAATATCTAATTGTGCAAGTTTTGAGCAAATGTTTAGGTTTATATCCAAGAATCAAAAAATGATAAGCTAGATACTATTTTGGTTGATTTGTTCTATATCCAAGACACTCAATTTTGGTTTTCTAGTTCTCTAGAAAATGCATCATAGTATTTGGTAGTTGTGGTCTTGTTTGTAAATTATGGTTTTCTAATAATTAGTTGTGGTTTTCTGGTGAAGTTCAATTCTGGTATCAGATAGTTACGGTTTAGTTTTTGATAGATGCGACTTAGGATTCCAAGTGTGACTTAGATTGGATCAGATGTAGTGTTTAAGTTTTCTGTGCACTTGTAAAAGTTCTAGGACATGGGCAATTGCATCGTTCTAGACTGCAATTGCGACTCACCTTTTTAGATGCATCTCAAAATATTACAAGTGTGGTTTTCCCAAATGCAAATGTGACTCTCTATTAAATAGTTATGACTCAGAAACTCAATTGTGTAACTCTAGTGAACAGTTGCAGTTTTTTAGTGATTGACATGTAAACTAACAATGTTTCATGATCAAGTTTTGGAAAACACGAAAAAAAAATAGAAGACAAACTATTTTGACATGTGACCATGTAAATTTTGAAGACAAGTACACTCCTAGGCTGTGATGGACAATATTTACTAAGTTCTTAATTGTCTTCCCCTAGCTACACTTATTTAAGGTGGATGACTAGTAGCTTGACCCCACTTTCTCCACTCCATGGCTCAACACTTCATTTGAGGTAGCCAAGCTACAAGTACCATGAACATCCCATGGCATACTTTTCATCTCTATAATGAACCATAAAAATATGAGATGACTTCACAAGTCTAACCTACTACATCGGTAAATAGAGGTATTTTGGACACTATAAACAAGGGTGTTCAATTCGGGCATTCCATTTGTGGGGTACCACTCATGTGGTGAGAGACCATTGCTTCCCTTCTCATAAAAATAGTACTTGTGATTCTTGGGATTGCCCCAAGAACCCACTTTTATATACTACTTGGAAATCCCTCGAGATCAAGGTGTTACTGGTCTAAGTCATCTTGGGGTGAGTAATTTTTCCCACCAAGACAAGCCCAATTTTTAGAGTTAATAACCAGTTCTCTTACACCCAGTATCACATGAATGCACAAGGGGAGAGGATACTTCGATATACCAAATCGTGAGAGTAATGACACAATTGTTCTTTTGCACCAAACACAATAGACACTTGTTAATTTTAATTCAAATGAAAGATTTGCTACCCTACCAAACAATATTTTTCTTATAAATTTTAAACCCAAAGTAAAAGATTGGCTAATCTATCAAACAATTTTTTTTTGTAAATCATGATCTTCGACATTCATTCTACATACAAAGTCATTTTTAGTTTTGAATATTTGGTCTTCGATAATCAATCTATAGACAATTTGTTAACTCCTTGAGGCACACGCTAAAAACAAAAGAATAGCTTAAAATAAAAATATGAAGAAAAAATTGTAAATCAAAATTCAAATCTAAAAATTTACCATTTGTATGCATTGTTTCCATATCATATGTGTCACAGGATTTTACTAGTCATTTGTGGCTCAAAAAATAACAAATGCATATGTATTCATTAGATGCATCATTTCCATTATCAGATGCAATCAAGGATTCTAGTTTCATCATTTCATCAAGTAGATGTGTCTCTGAATGTCAGTTGTGCCATTTTCTCAAGCAGATGCATCATTTTGTACACAACCTGCAATAATCAAAAAAAATATACAGATTCACGAAGACAGTGTCTTCACATCATGTTCACCAAATGTAACATTGTGAAAATGCTAGAAATATCAGAGCAAACATCAATATTATAAACTCTAAAGTTAATCTAACTTAACCAACAAAGAACAAAGGAAACTAAAATGTAAATGAAAAACAATCTCATCCAATTTACATCCTTCCATTGATTGATCTTTGTTGTCCATCTCTGTTTCATTGTAGCAGCCTTCTTGCCCTCATATTTTTAGTATTTGTGCAAGCATAGCTTGAGTATTGTGATAAAGATGAAACTTTGAAGATTCAAGATAATTGCTCTAAAATTCATACTATTTCGAGAGAGGTAAAATGATGAAAGAGATATCAATTTATAGAAAATTGTCCATTCAAATGATAGGCCAAGATTAAAAGATCAATAGATGGTGTAGATTAGAATATTAGACATGCAATCAAATAACTGTCAATATTGACATGAGTGATAAAACCTAAAAATAGAAACAAAGATTAAATAATAAAATAATCTTCAAGTTTGGTATTTGAAAAAAGAAGATTTGTGTTTGCATGACAAAGATAAAGATAGATTAAAAAGAAATGCTTTGTTTGAACACATACACAAGATTTAATTAATTAAATAAAGATATTTAATTAATATGCATGTACATGCAAATGAGCTAGAACTGGATGACTGACTAGTTATGACAAAGAGTTTACTTGTGAAAGCCACTCAGACATTAAACCCAGAGTTAACTGACTAATTTAAACAGATCTCAAGTCAAGTGAGAGTGAATACTTAGATAACTTACACAATTATCTAAATATATAGGAATACACTAAAAAAGACTTGTATGAATTAAATGGTGTATTTAATTCAATATTCAATATTTGAAGAGTAATTAAATAAATAAAATTTATTTAATTAATACAATGAAGAACTTTAGATAATAAACCATTTAATTCATAAAAGTTTGTTTTAGTGTATTCCTGTATATTTAGATAATTGTGTAAGTTATCTAAGTATTCACTCTCTCTTGACTCAAGATCTGTTTAAATCAGTTAGTTAACTCTGGGTTTAATGTCTGAGTGGCTTTCACAAGTAAACTCTTTTTCATAACTAGGTAGTCATCGAGTTCTAGCTCATTTGCATGTACATGCATATTAATTAAATATCTTTACTTAATTAATTAAATCTTGTGTATGTTTTCAAACAAAGCATTTCTTTTTAATCTATCTTTATCTTTGTCATGCAAACACAATTCTTCTTTTTTCAAATACCAGACTTGAAGATTAAATCATTATTTAATCTTTATTTCTATTTTTAGGTTTTATCACTCATTTCAATGATACTAACAGTTATTTGATTGCATTTCTAATATTCTAATCTACACCATCTATTGATATTTCGATCTTTCGATTATGACCATGAAAGTATGAATTATGAAGAATATTAAAGTCGTAGGCTTAGACCAGATTTTGGTGTCTATAATATATATTGTATATACATATATATATATATATATATGTATATATATGTATATGTATGTGTATATACATATATATGTATATATGTGTGTGTGTAGGATCATCATGAAAAAAATACGACCTTAAGTGGTGATGAAAATTCAATAAAATCAAAGTTAGGAAACTTGACGTAAAAGTTTGAAAAAGTTATCTATATTATTTCAAAAATATGAAAGAATAGAATCTGTAGAAAAATGAATGTAGTTTCTAAACTACTAGGTTTACTTAAAAAAAATCTATTTGTTGAAAATTTGAAATTTCTATGCAGTAGCACTTAAATTTTAGGGGAAAAATAAGTAGGTGTCTCTCTGACCACCCTAACCATAATAAAATGACAACACTTTTTATAAGATTTTAAATATAAGTAGAGGACTTTAGTCATAATTCAAATCTTGTACGTCTAACCACCTTAATTTTGTGAAAACTTCATGGAATTCTTTTTTTTTTTTAATCCTATAGTATGAAAAGCATAGAATGTGATGCATGTTTTGAATTAAAAAAATGTGATACCATTTGAAAGCTATAGATATTTTTCAATCAACCTAATCAGGACTTTAGTCATAATTCAAATAGAAAATAAATAATAATTATTTATTAAACTCAAAGTAAAGCATAGTTTATATTGGTAGAAATTTGAGAATTTCCTTTAAAAACCTTTTTCATTTCATTAATTTTGGGTAAGAAAAAAATTTGTTAGCCACATACCCATCATGATCCTGCACATATCCATATATATATATACATAAACATATGTGTGTGTATATACATGTACATACATACATATATATATAGTTCCATGTGGAATTCTTAATTTAGTTCAAGAATCTTTTATTTCATAATTTACATTTGAAACTCCACTTAAATTTGCTAGATCATATATACGCTTGATACAAAACCTAGTGATTATTAAAATGTTTGAAAATTTTGCTAAATTCCTTTAAATCATCTATTTCCAATTGCATTTTTATGTTGGACATGGAATTCTTAAGTTCACTTGAATCTTCAATTTCATTTGTTCAACTCCACTTATATGCTAGATCATATATATGCAATTTATGAAACCTAAATTGACTTTTAAAAAGTTCACATTTTGCCTAAATTCCTTTAAATCACCTATTCCAATTTCTTTTCTATGTTTGACATGGAATTGCTAAGTTCACTTTCAAATCTTCACTTTCATTTGTTCAAGTCCACTTATATGTTAGATCATATATGCAATTTACAAAATCCAGTGACTTTTAAAAAGTTCTCATTTTTCCTACATTCCTTTAAATCATCTATTCCAATTGTATTTTTATGTTGGGCATATAATTTTTAAGTTCACTTTCAAATCTTCAATTTCATTTTTTCAACTCCACTTATATGCTAGATCTTATATATGCAATTTACAAAACCTAGTAACTTTTAAAAAGTTCACATTTTTCCTAAATTCCTTTAAATCATCTATTCCAATTTCATTTTTGTGTTGGATATGTTAAGTTCACTTTCAAATATTCAATTTCATTTGTTCGGTTCCACTTATATGCTAGAGCACATATGATTTACAAAACCTAGTTACTTTTAAAAAGTTCATATTTTTCCTAAATTCCTATAAATCATCTATTCCAATTGCATTTTTATGTTGGACATGGAATTGTTAAGTTCACTTTCAAATCTTCAATTTCATTCATTCAACTCCACTTATAAGCTAGATGATATATGCAGGGTATGTGTAGGGTCATGATGGACCAAAAAGTGGCAATATGATGGGTATGTGGTTGAAAACTTTTTTATCTAAAATTGATGAAACGAAAAGGGTTTTTAAAGGAGATTCTCAGATTTCCATTAATATGAATTATGCTTTACTTTAAATTTAATAAGCAATTATTATTCATTTTCTATTCAAATTATGACTAATTTCCTGATCGATAGATTGATTGAAAAACATCTATAACTTTCAAATGGTATCACATTTTTTTAATCAAAAACATGTGTCACATTCTATGCTTCACATACTATAGGATTAAAAAAATAAATGAATTTCATGAAGTTTTGAACAAGTTAAGGTGGTCAGACATACGAGTTTTTTATATTTTTTAAAAGTTGTAATAAAAAATCATAATTAATTATTTAGTTGGAAAAAAATTACAAAAAAAAATGCATCACATTAGGACATGAGCCCTCTAATTATATCTAAAATCTAATAAAAAAATATTATCATTTTATTGTGGTTAGGGTGGTTAGACAGACACCTACTTCTTATTTTTTCCCTAAAATTTAAGTACTACTACATTGAAATTTCAAATTTTCACCAAACGGATTTCTTTTTCTCTAAACAAACTTAGTAGTTTAGAAACTACATTCAATTTGCTATAGATTCTATTCTTACCTATTTTTGAAATAATATAGATAACTTATTCAAATTTTTAAAATGAAGTTGCCTAACTTTGATTTTTCTAATTTTTTTGCCACTTAAGGGCCTATTTTTTCCATGATGATCCTGCACATAGCCTGCAATTTATAAAACCTAGTTACTTTTAAAAAGTTCAAAATTTTCTTTTAATTCCTTTAAATCATCTATTCCCATTTCATTTTTTTGTTGGACATGGAATTGTTAAGTTAAATTTAAAATCTTCAATTTCATTTGTTCAACTCCACTTATATGCACTATAGATCATATATGCAATTTACAAAACCTAGTGACTTTTAAAAAGTTCAATTTTTTCGTAAATTCCTTTAAATCATCTATTCCAATTGCATTTTTAAGTTGCACATGGAATTCTTAAGTTCACTTAAATCTTTGATTTCATTAGTACAGAAGTTCCTATTTATCATATATTTCTAATTTTGCATAAATTTATGTTCCATGGAATTCTTAAGTTCAAGAATCTTTCATTTCATTTGTTCAACTCCACTAATAGTGCATCATATGTAATACAAAACATCTATTACAACTTTAAAAATTCATTTTTCCTAGAAATTCCTTCAATCATATATTTCCAATTGCTTAAATGTTCAATGGAATTCTTAAACTGTTGAAGAATAGATTTGATTTCATTTACATTCAAATCCACTTATAGCTCATAATCTAGATCACTTTCTTTTTAGGAACAATCAAATTTATGTTTATTAGATTATATGGAGTTCTTAAGTTCAAAAATAGATTTGAATTCATTTGCATTCAACTGGACACTTATAGCTCATCATCTAGTTTGAATTGTTTGCATGCACAATCAAATTCATCTCTATTAGATTATATGGAATTCTTAAGTTCATATTGCAATTTACATTTTAACCTAGAGTGACTTTAAAAATGAACATTAGCTAAGAATTCCTTATCATCTATTTCAAATTGCATCTTTATGTTCCACTTAAATAAAATTGAATCTCTTAGGAAATGACCTAGAACTTGCATATTTGCATTCAAACTATTTCTATTTCTTCAACTATTTAAAGACATTCATTTCTATAATTAATTGTGCATCCATCTTTTTAAATTTACAAAGAGAAACCATTAGGTAGTCCAATTTTTTTATTTCTAAGGGTCAATGCTTAGAATTAATCAAAGCATGTTTTCAACATCAATCAAGCTTGAATTTAAAGAAAAAATTAATGTGTAACTCTAATTTTGATCAAGAACATATTTAAGGAAAAAAAGAGTAAGGTACAAACTTTCT
Organism: Sequoia sempervirens; assembly: GCA_007258455.2. Classification (NCBI taxonomy): domain Eukaryota; kingdom Viridiplantae; phylum Streptophyta; class Pinopsida; order Cupressales; family Cupressaceae; genus Sequoia; species Sequoia sempervirens. The sequence continues at coordinate 167,184,528 of VDFB02058242.1, read as the reverse complement.
AAATAAATAAAACCATAATAATGCACGATGTAAATAGATGTAACATGTGTTCTAATCATAATAATGTGTATTAAAAACTTGTTCAAACCATAATAACATATGAATGTTATGTAAACATTAACAAGTGCATACCATAAAACATAAATGTATGTAATGTGATGTAAATCATAAAAAAGTGTCAAGCATAATAATATGATCTCAAACCATAATACTGTAAAACATATATAACAACTCAAATAGAAGCATATCTAGTAGGAATAGAATCATTTGTTTGATGTCTCAATCTCTCCATTGATCCATGTCCTGATCTCGATTGTCGCAATCCATCTCCTAATCTAAGTTGTCTAGATCCTTGTCCTAATCCAAGTTGCCTTGATCCCTATCATGTGCCTCATCCCAAGCCCTACACAAGTTCAAGTACACATGTAATTTAATTTTTAATACATGTATGTGTACATATATTTAAAATTATCTAAAGCTTAAAATGTGAAGTTCAATGTGTTCAAACTTACATAAAGTAATTTATTTTTTTATTTTTTAAATGTACCTCAGTTGTATAGTGCATGGGATCTTGATCATGCTCCAAATTTCCAAACTCTAACAAATCACCAAACAACTTCAAAAAAATTCAAATAAACGATTTCAATCAGGAGTTAAAGAATTAGACTTTAAAATAAATTTTATTTAAAATATATGTATGTACGTAAATTTTTAGAATGCAATATATATATATATATATATATATATATATATATATATATATATATATATATATATATATATATAATTCAAGTACCTTTAATGCCTTTAGTGACTCATCGACAACTCTACCAATCCCACTAATATCTCAAGAATGCAAAGACACCATAGGGGGATTTATAGCTGATATAATATCATTGCCAAAAAGAAGATGACTATATGTGCCATGGATAAGATCAGGTGCCCCAATAACCTCAACATGATCTAGAACATGTTGAGAACCTAGAAAAGCTATAGGATCAATAGAAACATGATGGATCCGGGGTATCATGTAGGTTGTTTTGGAATATCTTGTGAAGTTGCCACCTCCTAGCTCATATGTGTACTAGGATATCATTCTCTAATAAAGGCCTATACATGGTCATGAGGGATCCCATGGTCCTCATTGATGACCTAGTAAGTTGCTAGTAAATTCAAAATAGTGACTACACATATTATACAGAGTTGTGTCACTCATATGGTCAATACCTAAAGGACTAGGTAGATCAACACAAATAAATGTATCATAATATGTAGATGTAGCCTTAGTGGTAGGAGGCTAATCCATGGCCATAATAAGTATCTACTAATGTGATTAGATGGCATTTGATCAATCAATGTTGTAATAATGGCAATACTATGAAAAATCTAGGATCTAGTGGAGCATGCTACTGATTCCCCTGATGTTGCTAATTCCAAACTTTTTGGTAGAACCAAAAGGTTTGCTCCAACTAATGCCTTCTTGTTCATGGGCGATGGAAAATATCAACCTCTAAACTCAAGTTTATCAAGAAAAGGGCCTTTACCTTGGATAACATGCTCATGATAAGATGTGTAGTCCACAACTATCTATAAATGAAACTCTCCATATAATTGTTTGAAAAAATATAGTGGCAACTCATCATTGTGAGGCTATCTATGATTAGTTTGGAGATGGGTGAAAGAAGTTTTCTTTCCAACATTTATACTCCTTCAAATTTCCATGGTAAGATTCTCATGTATTTTTTTTGAGATAGTTGGATACCTTCCTTCCCTGGATTATGGCAGGTGACTTCAATGCAATTGCCTCTTTAGAGGAGAAAAGGGGGGTATTTATCATTTGGACCCTTCCTCTAATATTCTAAGGGACAATTTGGCTCGTTTGTGGCTTGTGGGTATCAAATATTTGAATGACATGTTTACTTGGAATAATAGGAGGTTTAGTGATGATTCTATTTTTGAAAGGTTAGATAGGTTTCTTGTTTCTAGATTTTGGGTTGGTGACAAGTGGTTGTCAAGTTCTAAAATTTTGGGTTGGTGTGGATTGAACCATTGCCCAATTAAGTTCTTTTTCTATTAGGCTAGTTGCTTTAAGAAGTAGACTTTTAGATTTCAACTTATGCGGATTAGGGAGGTGAGACTTCATGACTTGGTTTCCAGATGGTGGGTTGAAGGGAGGCATACCTTCAACATGGCTATGTACTCCTTTGTGAAGAGGCTTCAATATATCAAATAAAAGCTAAAATAGTGGAATAGGTATTATATTGGAAATATGTTTAAGGAAAAAAGGGCTGCTCATGAATGCTTGGATTCGATTACCTAGTAGATTAGGGATGATGGTCTTTCTATGAATTTGAGTAGGTTGGAAGCTAGTGCTATTAAAGATCTTGAGGAATGGGAGCTTAGGGAGGTAATTTTTTTGAAGAAAAAGGCTCAAATTGATTGGCTTCAAGAAGGGGATAGGAATAATTCTTTCATTAGTACTTGGTTAAAGCTAGAAGATAGGGTAATATTGTTTCTACTCTTTGTTCTTATGAAGGATTTTATCTTTCTTCCTCTTCTAAGATTTCTAGAGAGGTTGTTTGTTTGTTTTCTACTCTTTTTCTAAAGAAAATCCACTACCTAGTGATGAAGAAGTTTCTATCTTGTCTTGTATCTCCTCGCTGGTGACTAGGGATATGTATGACTCTCTTCTTAAGCCCATTTCATTGAAGGAATTGGAGGATGTTGTGTTCTAGCTGAAAAAAGGAAAGGATCTTGGTCTTGATGGGTTTCTAGTGGAGTTATTTTAGGAATTTTGGGAGGTGATTAATCTTGATCTGCTTGAGGTTGTTTAGGAGTCTTTAAGGAATAAGCAAATGTTGCATTCTATGAATGCCATGTTTCTATATCTTCTCCCAAAATATGAAGGTGTTGACTCTTTGGATCTTTTCCAACCAATTGCTTTGTGTAATGTAGTTTATAAAATTATTACAAAGTTAATTGTTGAGTTTCTTAATCAATGGTTGCATAGGTTGATTTCAAAGGAACAAGTTGGTTTCATTGCGGGTAAGAAGATCTTGGATGGTGTTGTTATTGTAGCAAAGACTATTCATTTTATGGCCTCTTCTAGTGAGAAGGCTATGTTTATCAATTTAGACATGGAAAAAGCTTATGATAGGGTTAAATGGGATTTTCTATCCAAAATTCTCAAGGATTTTAGGTTTAATAGTGATTGGATTGATTGGGTCATGAGTTGTGTGATGACTTCCTCTTTTTCTATTCTCATAAATGGGGAGTCTTCTAAGCTATTTGGTGAATCTAGGGGCCTTAGACAAGATGATCTCTTATCCCCATACTTGTTCATCTTGATGGCTAAGGGCTTGGGGAAGCTCATTAAGTCTCGTGTTATGAATGGTTTCATCTAGGGATAGAAATGGAGCAACTCTCTGCCTTCTCAAGCTCATCTTCAATTTTTTGATGATACTTCTTTAATGGGTGTTGCTAAAGTGGCTAAAGTAGTTTCAATGAGGAACACTTTAGACTATTACTTGGCTACTTCAAGGAAAAGTGTTAATGAGAGAAAGTCTTATATTTATTTCATTAATACCCTTATGCTTATTTATCAATGCATTGCTAGGATTTTAATATTTTAGGTGGGGTCACTTCCTTTCATTTATCTTGGTATCCCTTTTTCGGTTCACTCGCTTCCTAGGTGTTTTTGGTAGGATGTGATTGATAAATTTCACAAGTTAGTTTGTCATTGCAATTGTAGATCGTTATCTATAGCTGGTAAAGTTACCTTGTTGAAATTAGTGGTGCTAGCTCCTCCTTTATATACATGCTCTGTGTTAACTACCCCTTCAAGCTTCATTAGAGATTTTAAGTGTTTTTGTTGGTAGTTTCTTTGGTCAGGTAATCTCCTTTTGAGGAAATGGATCTTGATCAAGTGTGAAGTCATACTAGATCACCTATCTATAGATATGCATGAACCACCTAGCAAAATTTCCTTTTGGAGAAGCAAGATTTCCTAGGGGGTGAATGCAACAAACAAGTGACTTCACCTCTATAAGAAGTGGATTCACCAATTGGGGATGACCGATTGACAAACTAAAAAAGAATGTGGAATGGCCCCTTAGAGGGCAGGTTCACCCTTATGTAGTGCATATTTTCCTCATTGGGAAGTGGATTCTCCCCTATGGAATGGATGGACTATGGAAAAGGACAAATTATAGTAAGCAGAAGACAATAGGAAAATACTAACTTAAGACTAAAGATACTCACTGGTATCACACAAGAAAACACACCAAGAACATTAACAACCCTATAATTAGTAGTAAAAGTTTACAAACTTGATGGAGGCCCACCACTCTGAGGGGTTAATACTCTGTGATAATTGGGTGGGAACATCCTTTCTTGTGAAGGCAGATAGGTAGAGATCTAATGGCATAGGGTCATTAATAGATTCCATGGGCTCACCTTCTCTCTCCTTGAGAACTATCATAGTTCATCACAAGGATTTCTATCTCAACCTAAGAGAGTGTGTGGTGAGTAGCTTCAAGGTGTCATTTTTAGTCCCTGCACTACACCAAGCTATGGATAAAACACAAGCCTTAAACTAGGATGAATAGGAAACTAGGGGAGTCCTCAATACACTAAGAGGGTGTGTGAGTCACATCTGTGAACACCATCTCATCACAAGTATGGATCAAGAGCTCAAGGATGTACTAGAAACTCAAAACAACCATTCACACTTAACTAGGAATCACCCTAGTATTAGTGCTCCACTAGGCACGACACAATTGGATTGGGGTACAAATTTCATTCTCTCCCTTTATATACCCCATTAATACACATGGTTGAGATCACCATTCTAGGTGATGGAATCCTAGGAAGATCCCCTAAAGGGAAGGGTATGTTAGGAATTTATGATCCCAAAGCTCACATGTAGCACAAGGGGAGAGCATATGTGCAACTAACACACCTAGGTAATACAATGGACTTGAGTTAGCTATGATTTTTGATTCCTAGGCTCACCATATGGTGCAAGGAGAGAGCATATGTAAATAGGTAACTCCAAACATGACAACAAAATGTTAGTTGACCCTTTAGAAAATCAAAATGTGACTAAATTAGTTTGAGAAACCAACTAACAATTATCTTCGACCACTCATCCTATAGGGAATAAGCTAGTAGTTTTAATACTCCAGTCTTGGAAAATGATGGCAAGCTGCATAAAGAGATGATTAGATGCAAATAAAATGATGAAATTAGATGATGGTTAGCCCATGTTAGGGGGAACACCTAACCCAATGAAAAGGAAAAGTATAAAGAGCTACAAATTTTTTTATCAAAAATTGATGTTTTTAATACCTTTTATGGACCACGTAAATTTTCCCTTGTATGTCATGGATTTTCCATTGTATGCTTCTAGTGCATTCTCCTCCATAGGTCTCAGGTTCACCCATTTGTAGATTTTCCCATCCGTAGATTTTCCTATCGATAGATTTTCCAATCCATAGATTCGTTCGTTCATAGATTCATTCGTCTATGTAGCGTATTCACCTCTATGAGGGGTCAAAGTTAGGATCACCCCTAGAATGAGTGGAATCACTTGCTAAGTGGAAGGGAGAATGTGCAATCACCCCCTAAGTGGAAGGGAAAATTCATAATTTCCCCTATGAGTCTAGGGTTGTTCTATTTGGTGCAAGGTCACGTATTCAGTTGAGGGACGAGTACACAATCATCTGTTCATGGAGCGACTTTTCCCTTGTAACTATGTAGATTCACTTGTCAAGAAAATTCACTCATTGAATGAATTCACCCCTACAGTGAAGAAAATCCAAAACTTGCAAAATGAAAACAACATAAAAATGTTAAGGACCCATGACGTGGGTCCCACCGAGCATGCCAAAAATGTGTGTAGTGTTTTTTCCTTATTTAAAAATGTATGAAATTCAAGAAAACAAGATAAAAACAAAAGACAACACTCAAGATTGGGTAAGAGATGAAACTTAGCAAGAAAATGCAAAATAACAATGAATTATACATTGTCAAGTTTGATAACATTTTTCACCCTTTATTTGTTTTATTTGTGTGCTCATGGTCTAATTTTGGTAGCATAATGACTTGATTTTGCTTGATTTGAATGCAAGGATGGTGAATTTGGCTATGGATGCAAGATAGTGGTGTGAGCTTGAGAGATTGTGAGAGAGCTTGAATGTGGTAGCATATCGTTAGAATACAAAAATGGCTAAGTGTTAGCCATTTAGCGAGGGAGATGGAAATGGAAGGTGGAGATTGAAAGAGAACAAGAGATCAAGGGTTGAGATACTCCTTTTCAATGTGCATGGATGGGATAAAAGAAATTTAACATTACTTGGGGAAGGGATATTGGGTAGTACCATAGGTAAGGGATGTGACAAAAGGGAATTAAAAATTCCCTTAAATCCTAATAAGGAGTAGGAAAGGGAATTCAAAATTTTGTATAGGATGGGAGAGGAATTAAAAATTCCTCAATGTACCTTCGGAAACAAAACTGGAATTTAAAATTCCATTTGAGGATGTGGGTAGATTATAATGGAACTAAAAATTCCATTCAGGCTTGACCATGGGTTAGACTAGGCTAATTAATGGATGGTTAAGATGTGTAAGTGAGGGATTAGGTGGCTAAGAGAGCTTAGGATCCCACTTGCATTTTATGGAGGATGTGACACCTCCCTAATCAATGATTAGGAATGTGCACATCTTTAACCAAGGATTAAGAAAGATGAATTAAGATTAGGAGTGGATTATGGAGGAAGGGACATGTGAGGAATTAAATAAATGTGTTATTTATTTAAATTTTTGAAGAAAGGGATAAGTGATGGGAGTAAATAATTAAAGGTAATTATTTACTTTAGAATAGGATTTGAAGATGATAGAAGAAATAGATTAGGATAAAGGGTGATAATGAATATTAATTAAATAATAAGGTATTATTTAATTAATATAGAGAATATGAAAATGGTTGAATTTAGGGTAAATTGACCAAATGAAAGTGGTCAATTTTCAGTGTCTACAACATGATCTAATAATGACCTAGTTGTAAAGGCATATGCAAAGGTTCAATTCTTCCATGTCTCATTGTTTATGACAATGGTATAATCATAGCTGCCAATAGATTATAAGCTATAGAAATATAGGGTTAGACAAACATTTTAGATTTTACGGTGTGGTAATTTAGGATTAGGCACAAACAATTTAGATTCTAGGATGTAGTAAATTTAGGCTAGATATCGACATTTTAGAGGGTTAAAAATAAAAAATTAAAAGATGAAGTATAAAATATAAAATATAATTAAAATAAGTTTATGATTATCCATGTTATATATATGTTTTTTTGTAAATAAAAATATGTTCTTTTCTGGACATAAATAGTGTTAAATATTAAAGACAATGTATTTCCACAATATAATTTATATTGATGAAAGTGTGCTCTTTCTAGATTTAACCATGTATGATTTATTTGCATTAATATTTCTAATTATTGAATCTATGCTAAATGTAAGAATACAATATATCAATAATAATAATTGTTAAAAATTAAAAATTATATTTATAAAATAATAATATTTTTAGTACCAATCGTATTTTAATATTTAACTTTTATCACTTGCAGTTGTCCCGTTTAAAATAATTCATTGCCTTGAATCGTTCAACGCCATGGCCCTTTCATGAAATTAATCAGTCATTATCATATCTGATTCATACATAAATATTTTACACATGTCAAAAACAGATGATGTCTAGTTTTGGTTGACCCGGAAAATTTGGTGCCGAAAATGTCTAAAGCGGATGCACCAGAGAACTCTCGTCATTGTCGTCAATGTTTACGTTTCCTTTCTCCGTAAGTGACTCGGGAATCCGTGACTTTATCCTTTTTTTATGACTGCTCACGTAATACACAATAGGCTGGAATTTGATGGTCTATTTGACCGTTTTTTGCATTTTGGACCGTATATTACAACCTAAAAATTTATTAGACCGTATCATTTGACTTGCTATATTTTAATATAACCGTAAATATGACACTCCAAATTATTATTAAACCGTAAAAATTTATTGTAAGTATATATATATATATATATATATATATATATATATAAAATAATGTTTATGATAAAAATATAAATTAGTTTATAATTGAAAATTGAAATAATTCTTTCTAATTTCACTTTATATATGATTTATTATAAATATATTTATTAATTCAAAATCTGTTGAGAATAGAATCTTTTCAAGATTAAATATACTTCTTTCTAATTTTTTAAAGATTTTGACTTTTTTTACTAATAATTATCATTGCTTTATATTAATATACATGATTTATAATATTTATTATAAAAATATATATTAATTCAAAATCTTTTCAAAATAGAATATAATTGATTTTTAACTTTTTGAATATTTTAACAAGATTTATTCTCTACATAATCTAGAAACTTCTTGTTACAATTAACAATAAATTTAAGATTTAAGATTTATTTCTAATTATCAATATTTTCTAATTTTACAGTTTTTTAATATATATATAGGATATTCTTATGAATAACAACATAGCACAAATTTTCATTGTATTTTCAAAGAATTTATTTTATAGCATTTTATTTTCAACAAGATTTATTTTATAGCATTTTGTGTATAGTGATTCTTAGCTTTGATTTTCTTCAATAGAGCATTTGGTTTTATTGGTGAGATGTTGAAATTTTGTTTTCCTTTTACAAATAATTTATGGTTTTAGATAAATGAATATAAGATTAAACTATAAAAAAATTTGAACAATAGTAGCTAATTTCACTTTATAGCATTGTTTTTTCAACAACATTTATTTTACACTGATTCAGCTTTGATTTTTTTCGAATAGTTGTGTTTTATTGGTGAGCATTTTGAAATTTTAGATAATGAGTTGAATAAGGATTAAACTATTTTTTAATTTTATACAATTATTTCTGGATAGGTTTGAAATTGATATTTAAATATGATTTTAAATAGATCAATTCGTGGATTGAACTATTTTTAATTTTATATAATTATTTCTTGCTAGATTTTATTTCTTGCTAGATTTTATTTCTTGCTAGATTTGATTTGAAATTGATATTTAAATGTGTTTTTAGATAGACTAATTCAAACATTAAATTAATTTTAATTTTATTTAACAATTTCTTGGTAGGTTTGAAATTGATATTTAAATGTGTTTTTATGATATTTACACATGAAATCAATAAATTAATTTATAGTCAAAATAGTAATACAATTTTACAAATTAGAGAATAAATATATGGAAAAAACAATCATATTGTGCAATATAATTATTCTTAAACTAATACTCTATGCATTGTCAAAATGTAAATTACATATATATAATTATTTAGTTATCAATAAAATTTATTATATGCAATTGAATTTACTTATTGAGTGCATGCATAGTTTCTAAAATTTGTAAGTTTTCTAACATAATTAGTTTATAAAATAATATTTCTTTGATTACTAATATATTGATTTTTTTAGGTACTTCAAATATTTTTTTTGATAGTTAAAATTTTTCATAAAACGTAAAATGACAGGTATTTAAATGAACAAACCATCACAAAATTTTCATATGACAGGCAAGGGTGGCCATCAAATTCCAGGCCTGATACACATTATGACCAAGACCCTATCTAACCGTAGATCTACAGTGGAAATAATTGAGTTTTAACAAGATATTGATATCCAGTTTTGCAGTCATTATCATATATGATTCATACATAAATATTTTATAGATCTATCCTATTTCATAGGTTATATAGAAAACGTCGAGAGATATCAATTGTAGGAATTTACTATAATATTTTTTTTTTTAGTAAAAAGGGGTAAATTTTTTATTGAATAACAGAAACCATAAGTACAATCAAGCTAAGGGAAAAAGCCCAAAAAGAACCATAATATAAAAATTTACTATAATATTTTGTTTACTTGCATTATATATAATTTGTTGATATCTAAATCTATAGTTTGTGAGAAATTTGTATCATTTATATTGAATTTTGCAATATAATAATGTTAAAGTATTACAGTATATATAAATCATATTTGAGAGTACGAATGCCCTTTGTTGGATTATATACACATGTTATATTCCAAAGCTTGAAGTCTTTGTTCTTCTGCTTTTCTGTAAGATATTTGCTTTCATGTCCTTAATTTTTCATATATGTTGTATGCAAATGGGGGCTTTATACGTAGGCTGCTTAAAGAGCTGACACGGGAGATTGCAACGAATGTTAACCCTGGTCTTTCTTTTGAGCCAATATCTACTGTGGCTTTTTGGAGAGTCAATCCTTGCGATTTGTTTATTGTTAGAGCCCAAGCCAATCGCAATGGTATTTGCATGGAGTTGTTCCTCTGAATTGGTGTGATTGGGACAATAGAAGGATGTTGTTCATCAAACGAATGCCCTTTGTAGCTATGAAATTGCACCAGTACATAAGTCGGTGGTTCTGGTGGCGTTGTTCCTGCGCGATATACAATTTCTTGGACAGTACCGATAGCTCCATTAACAAGGCCTGGTTCTATCCACAAGTTTGATGTTAACATAACATTTGCATTTTTGCTTAACAATATTTCAATATCGGATTCATCTTCTGTGTATACTTTAGTTGTGTTCTGATTTCCATTTTTAATTTTTATACTTCGTGCAATTCGACTGTTCAAGGAGAGTAATTTCCTTCGATTGTGAGCGTGAACATTTTCATTTGTTGAAAACAAATGTATGTTATTGTCAAATTCTTCATTTATTTCTCGATCTAATTTTTCAATAGATCATGTCATAAGTAAATTCCAATCATCAACTATAGGGTTTGCATCCCTGATGTTTGTAAGAAGTTGACGAAAGCGTTGTTGTTGATTGTTGGACCCATGTTGTCTAAATACTTGATTTAAAGTAATTATAATTTTGAATTCTTCCCATAGGATATTTGCTTGTCTGTTGCTTGAATAGGGTGGCTTGTCGTTAACAGGAGGTAATTGTCCTAGATCTCCAACCAAGATCATTGATATTCCTGTAAGTAGTGTATTTGTGTTAAATTTTTAAATATAATCTATTTGAGTGAATTTGGAATACATATTGAATTTGAAATTGCAAATTAAATTATATGGTACAGATTTGTGTGAGAGTTAGACCTACAAAAGGTTGATTTGAATTTTGAGGGAAGGCCTGGCGAAGTCGAGAATCAATGTTTTCAAACAACTTTGCACCGATGAAACTCATTTCATCAATAAGTATGTATTTGATATGTGATAAATCTTCTTGAAATCTTGTTAACCTGCTACCTTCCAATTCCTTGAAATCATTGGGTGTTATTTTTAATTTTGAATGAATAGTCGATGCCCCTATATTGTAGGCTGCAACTCCTGTTGGTACAAGTAGAAGTAATGGAGATTTATTTGTTGATGAAGCATCTTGAAGGCTTTTGGATATGGCACCTATCACATATGACTTTCATGTTCCTGCTGTGCCTTGAATTATCATTAGAAGAGGACATCCATGTTTATTTCTTTTGTAGTGTGAGATTATTATTTTTACTGCTTTTCCTTGTTTGTCACTGAGATTTTCATACTTGGTTGATTGCTGTAGACCATTTTGCATAAGACAACTATTGCTTTTCATGGTGGTTATAAAATTGACTACTTGATATGTGTATTATTCACCATGAAAATTATTGGACCAGCTGGCTTGCTTGTCAAAATCTCTTTTTCCTAGCATTTCTATTTCTGAGATTTGTAGAGTTTGACCTTCATGAAGCCTAGATAGAATCTCCCATTCATTCTCTATAGTAGAATCTATGGCAAGTTCATTGTCGTCACTCTGAGATTCTGTATTATCTTCGTTTGTGTCAGTCTCAATTCTACATTCAACATGCCATTGATTATATTGCAAGTTTGTCCAACATGTAATTATTGCATCATTGTTATGACCAATATCCTTCTCTATATCACAAAATGGTTTGTATAGTAGCAGTTCTGAAAAACAATAATCACACCATCTTTCTGAGTCACGTGGAGGAATTGACATGAATCTTGGGAATACTCTGACAATAGCTTTTATTTTCCTTGTATTCCATTTGTTTTCTGCTGCTAGAATTGATAATACTTTGAACCTGATCTTCGCGTTAAATTCCTGTTTTGAATATGGAGGTTGGTTATTGGAAGTTTTTTATACGTTTTGTCAGGCTCAGATTCTTTTTAAAAAAAAAATCGTATGTAACATATGAGGTCCAAATCTTCAATCAATACTTGGGGCTTTTGTTTCCTCTAAAGATGTTACTCGGTTTTGCTTCATTACAGATCTTGTCCCTTTTGTTTTAGTACATTTCTCGCCCTTACCCGAATTCTATCTCAAGATACCACCAGATCTCCTTGCATGACTTGATAAAATCTAGGGTTTCAGGTGATTAAGCATGGAGGAAAAAAACCTAATTCAAGGTGTATACTAACATGATGAGATGAAGCAAAGATTCGAAGCAGTCTCTCCTTTAATGGTTTCTTGGACGGGAATCATTGTGCTTAGTGCAAGACTTGACGTGACCTGAAAACTGCATACTTTTGCATCCTCTACAGTGATTGTAAGACTATTCTTATTTATACTCTCTACGCTTTGTTCAAGACTGCAGTTTTATCTGTATTCAATATTTTGGTGCTCTGAACAATTTTGTACTTCTGACACTCAGGCGTATATATCAAACTGAGTGAGGTTGGAGTGTGAGTTCAAGGATTGTATGTATCTTTTGTTTCCATCATCATGTTCAAAAATATCTCTATCTCCCTATCTTTTGTTTATCAAAGCTACAAACAAATTTTCCTTAGTTTGCCAAGGTGATCAAACTTTTGAAGTTGTAGATAAGACTGCATTTTGTAGTGAAAAAAATGGACATCAACTTCAGTCAACACCGAATGGAGTGGGTGGATTATCCTCGTCAATTCAAGACACCTACATTTTTGAAAAATTTTGAATTGACAAGGATTAGGACATGCTAGGGGTTACTATTCTACAATATATGCCTAGTTGTGGATTTGATTACCAGGGGCCTAAATTCTTTCTTCCTAACAAACCGCCCTTAATTTCTATTCTATGAAACTTTTTCCATGTTGTTGTGCAACTACAAAACAAAAAAAACTAATAAATATAGGATTCGTCACCATTTTGAAAAGATCAATCTCATGTTTATTCATATTTGTATAAACAGCAATGAAACAAAAAGAATTCAAGCGAGTTCCTTCAAATTGAAAAATGAAGAATCAACGTGATTTACACAAATTTTGTAAACATAAGTTGTTTACTGATTAACCCTTGCCAATTGTGCTTTGCTCGATAACGTCATACATCATGTTTATCATTATACCTATTCACCTGGCATAACAAGTCATTACCATGAAAAGGTAAGGAGTCCTTGTGTCTCAACCATTATTCGCTTTTGTGCTACTCCATATAAGTCCACAATTTACTGAACAGGATTGAATTTTTTTTAAGTGAAAGACGAATAGTGAGATAGTAAATTGTTTATTTCCAAAATAGTACCTACATCCACTCCAAAAATTCTCAACTCAAGACATACTCAATAGATTTTTTAATGACTGAGAAGGTTGTTCACCTGACTGAAGTGATCATATCAGTCCACTGGGTAGCAACCTCTTTGAGTAACCTTATTAGTGTGTTAGCTATCCCTGATTCGGTTTTAACTTAAGAAACATATACAACAGGGCGTGGAATAATCAGGTTCATACTTCACACCATTTAAAGTTCAGGAACTCTGGTCTTATGCAGAGCTGCTTTTGTCAAGAATTCAATTTTGCCACCAAGACAGAGTATCTCTCTTTTTTAGAGGTTACCCTTAGACAATGAATTACAGAATATCTCTCTTTTTTATGAGTAAAATGAAAGATGGATTTCACTCATAAACATGTCTACAAAATGTAAAATCACAGACAACACACATTAATGGTTTGGAAAATAGTATGGAAAATCAAACACGATAAATGTATACAGTCATCGAGAACAATTTCATTTAATGGTTTGCTTGACACTCTATTTTAAAAATAATTTTGCAAAGAGTTCCTCACAAGAGGTATCACAGACAGAACAGTGAAGACCGAAAAGAAAGAAACCCCTTTTCATGGAAAATATCATGAAAAGTTTGCAGACACTCATATCTCTGTTCGTAGTATATATCAAACTGAGTGAGGTTGGGGTGTGAGTTCAAGGATTGTATGTATCTTTTGTTTCCATCATCATGTTCAAAAAAAAATTACCTTAAAGATTAGCCTTTTACCATATAATATAAACACTGTCAATGAAATTGTTCTTAATGACTGTGTCAAAAATAGTATGGATAAAAAAGATTGGTTTGAAAAAAAAACATTCAAAACAACCTAGCAGATGTAGCCTACTAATAAATTTATTTCCATTTACCTTACATATTACAGATTATAAATAACCCCTTTAAATGTATTTATGTTACAGTTTACGCAGATTGTTTATAACTCCTTCAAAAACATATAAAAGGATTTCTTGACATTTTTTCTCTAAACTGTTCAATGTTTTCTCTTTACATATAAAATTATTAAGAATAAAGTTGTTTGCAGTCACAATCTGGCCAAGAAAAACACAACTTTAAACCAAATACACTGAATCAGAGCCTAACAATTTTTCTAAAAGTTTAAAATCGGGCAGTATTCCTTCTACCATACATGAAATCGAATTCAAAACCTTGCAATTCTTTATCATAATGTAAATGCAAGTATGATTACCAAATTCTAAGATAGCTTTGAAGTCAAGAATTGAACCTCTGAAGCTGAATTGTTCCACAGTCTCCTTTCTTGCTCGCTTCTTAAATAGCTGGTCTTGTTCTTCTTTAAAAAAAAACCTGTTTAAAATAGTAAACTATCTTTGATTCGCCAACCCCATATATCTTCTAAAACAGGTATGTATAATAATGCTGGTGGCTATCTTTTAGTCGCTTCCAAAGCTCACAACAAAAAACAGTTGGCTAACCGTATAGACTAATAGTTATCTATTTGTCTATTTCAGAAGCTTCTTTATGATTAATGCATTACACTCAACCACCCTCTACAATCTGGCGCACACTTTTTAATAAATGATCAAGCTTAAAATAGTATTGATCGCCCTTTAAAAACTGCAAACACGTTCAATTGAAACTGTTGAAATATAACCTCTTAAAGATTTCCTCTTCAATGAAAGCCTTGGTTGTTTCATGGAAAATACAATGGGCCTTCCGCGATATCCTTTTTATATTGACTTCAATGACGTGTTCAAGAAGAAATTTACAAAAATGCATAGAACTTTTTTTAAGACTTTGCAATGCATGCAGCTAGAAAATACGCTATTTTGTGGTATGAAAGCTACTACCGAGGAAAATACTCTGAATCACACCTGTCACCAACGCATGTCAATCATAATGTATATGACTTTGATTGTATTTAGTATTACCAATATAACTATGACTTTAAAATTAAATTACCTCAACATTATGGCTTTTATGCCATTTTTAATGCCTTTATTTTAGCTTATATTTCAGCTGCAGCTAAGTCATCAGAAGTAGTAGTTACGCAGGAAACAGTTTCAGTTACGCCCATGAAACATTTTTATATTCTCCTTTATTCCTATTTATTATGCATTACTCCTTTATTCCTATTTATGAGGCATTATTAATGACTTTTTAAATGGATGATGATGATTTCAAAAACTCTCCTTGATTTAAGGTAGAGTTTTTCTGAACACACCAAATGCCATTGTATAACGTCTCTCGACGTAATAAATATTTTATAGATGTCAAAAAGGCAATACATACTGCAGACGAGGGTTCTTCGAAGTCTCGGCTTTAGAATTTTTCTCCACCAGACTTCACTGGTCTAACGAAAGCAGACAGGCTGCTTAGGGGCTGAAATCACATGTTTTTGACGTCTATGGAACATGTATATATGATAATGACAATTATGTGAACTCCACGAAAGAGCCATGGCGCTGAACAATTCTAAGTAGTCATTTTTGTTATAACGGGACAACTGCAAAGATTACAAAGAGATGGGGAATGCTTACGGAACGCTTGTGCCTAAATAGAGTTAATCGCATTGAACAATTCCATGCAAATATTGTGATTCGTCTGCACGCTTTGAAAGGCAAGATGTTTCGGGTTAATTTTATCATGATGTAGTGATTATATGGGATTTTGTGGGATTTTTATTTTTATTATTATGATAATAGATTCTTATTTATTTATGATTAAAATATGGAAATGTGATTTATTATGCAGTTGATAGAAAATGTTCTTAAAATAGAATTTTAAAGACTTGATCAGAATTTTATGAAGAAATCTTTTATTGGATATCAAAATATTATTCGTTATTAAAAGTACTTCATATTTTTCTTTCAAATATAATTTATAAAACATTTAATAATTTCAAAAGTTTTTTTTATATCAATTATTATTATTAAATCTCTCCCTTATATTTAACATAGAAGATTCAATAATTGAATAGATATAATAATATTTATTTGAAAAATAAAAATTACAAAATATCTTATATACAATACTAATAATTATAAACCTATTACTTTATATTTTTATACTTCATTCTATAGTTGTTTTTATTTATCTTCTAAATTATCAATACCTAACCCAAACTTACTAGACCTCAAAATTAAAATTGTTAATGCCTAACCCTAAATTATTACATGCTAAAATCTATAATATTAATGTCTAACCTTGAATTTTGATACCCTAAAATCCATTTGCATTTACCATTGCTCCATTCTCACTAGACAACACGCCATAAAGGAGCATGAAACCAATATGCATGGCTCTAAAACCAAGTTTTTACTAGATAATCTAAGCCAATGACTGTTGCTAGATAACATTCATTGATGCTGAAAATTATTGTGAGATGATAAGCTCATCCATTACTTTTAAGAGTTTATGGTGCACTTTCCTTGAATTCTTACACAATGGAACAATGAGCAGTGCATAGATTATTGATAATGGATCTTCCTTTTGCTACCAAGCTACTTGCCTAGTGGAGACCTCAACACATGAAAGCCAACAAAGGGAAATAGTTTTCTTGGACATTGACACAACCACTCCATGACTATGAGCTAAAACTAATAGTGCCCCCATGCCTACATTTTGATTCATTTTATTTCTTCATAGTAAATTATTTTTTATTAATTCTTACAATTTATGAATTGTTAAAAGGGTTAAAGAAAGAAAGGTTAATATAATTTACTACCATGGGTTCAAACTAGAGGGTTTATCATTATAACATTCTCATCAAGTGATACATGGTGTGGAAAAATAAAGGGTTTTGAGAAGAAGAGGCATTCATTCCTAAATTTTGCATAAGGTGAGTGCAAAATAACATTACCTCTTGGGAGCTCATAGTTTTGAGTTATTTTATTGTGTTGGAGCCATGGAGGATCTTCATTTAGGAGATTGCTATCATGATGCCTAGAGAGCTTGGTTACACAGTCTAGTGGAAGCTTTGGAAATGATGTGGATTCATCATTCAATGATGGATGTTTATCTTCATGTGGAAGCTTTTGTTAAGAGTATGGTTGTAATTATGTCATGATGTAATCTTGATTATATATTAGAATTTTGGAATGATACAAGTTCTCTTGAGACCATGATGTGTTGATTCATAGCATATGATCTTCCTTTGTGGAGATGTCATGCTTGGGTTCCTAATTCTATTGTTGTAACTTTGGCAGTGGTCTTGTTTAGTTCTCTTTGGTTTTAAGTATTAATTAGTTACTTAGGGCTTCACGATTTTGTAGGTTTGCATTTGAAGTTGGAATGGATTAATTATGGATGCTCATGGAGACTAGAGAGACCTTGATAAGACTAAGAGATCTCTTATTTTTGGGGATTATATGTTGAGATGGTTACTCATTGATGAGAATTTTGGTAGAAATGCCAATGAGCCTACACCTAGTTATGGATGTGAATCCATTATGAACCTAAAAAAAATATTTCCCTTTATTGTAAGCTTGTGTTGCTTGGTGTTGTGAGTATAGGAAAATATTGTATTCCAGTGTTGGAAGACTTGGTAAAAAATTATTTGAGAGGTATTTCCTACTTGAATATTAGATGTATTCTTTATTTTATATCTTTTCTCCTTGGTGCAGGAGCACCAATGGGTCTAAGGGATCTAGAATAATTTTTCATGTTTTGTTTCTTGGTTTATGGATGGAATAAGGTCTTATGGACCATTTCAATGCTTTTTAGTAGGTATTCTATGTTTTTGGTTGAGTTTTTGGTCTTGGTGACGAACTTATTTGTACAACACTTGAGGTCTCCATCCTCCTTTGTAATTCTAGTGCATCTTGGAAAATAAAGAAATAAGGATGCCTTGCTGTAACTAGACACCTGAGGGGATTCACCTTTCTCTTTTGATGGATCTTGGATTCCTTTCATACATTTTGAAGGTATCTTTGTATGCAAGTTGGTGAAAGTTGTGTAAATTGCCTTATTTAGGCATTTAAGAGTCAAAATAGAGTCTCTTTATATTTCAAACAGCCAACTGATTCAAATTATAGTTGGATGACATTAGAGGAGGTTATAAGGCCTTAAATATACCTCTCTTTATTGAGGCAAGGTTTTTCTTGAAGTTTCAAAGGAGTTTGCAATAAGAAGTTTGTTGTTTTCTGTGCTTTTCTTCAATAAATTGTTGATTCCATACTTGGTACAGTCTAAACGTGCTCGCTTATAATTTGATCCTATAATGGTTGAATAGGTAATTGAATAATATTTTTTTTAGTTTTGGAGTGGTGAGATTTCATTGAATAATAAGGGATATATCTACATTTTACTCCTAGGTGGTCTAAAAACCCCTTAAAATTAGGGTTTTGAGTGAAATATGGGTATTTCTTCCACCCCCACATTGTAGAGTTGCTAAATATTGGTGGGATGGAAGATATATGCTTGCACTATTATTTTCTTGAGGTATTGGAGAATGGAAGGCTCATTGGAGGAAATGGTGTGAGTTTCTTGGCTTGACATCTCTATGTGGCAAGCTTAATTGACAAGCAAAAAAAGTGAGTTTCAGCTTGATTTTTGAAGAATCTATTTGAAGGGAAATTAGGAATGATGGTAACAAGTGTGGAGAACCTATAGGAGTCTAGTTTAAGTCTTTGCGGTGAAGGGGAGAGCCTAGATAAGATTGGAGTTGTACACAAACCTAATTAGGCCTTTGGGACAGTCTGCCCTTAGACTAGAAGTCCTAGTTCCTCATTCAATCTGGACCTATGCTTTTTTAGTTATGTGTGGAGACCCTTGGAGATTGAAAATAAATATTTTGAACCTTTTTCAAAGTATTTTGGGTTGAAAACAATTGACTATCCTCCTAACAATGTTGGTTAGGCCTATTATGTCTAAGTGGAAGTCTAATGGAATATTCCTTTACCAAGCATGGTGTCTATATTTAAGGTATTATGAGAGCATTTTGAATATGTACAACTCATTTTTTTTTTTTTTGGGATGGTAGTATTGTAATTTACTTGATTAGGAATTTGGAAGCCTAGGGACAAGCCTAATAGGATGAATGATTGAAAGGTGACCCATATTTGAGAGAAGTTGTGCCTCCTAAGTATGATAACCCGCCATTTCCTCTGCATCATAGTGGTATTAGAGAAAGGTTATGATTGTAGGTAATTTTTTAAGGGAAGACATCATCCCTCCAAAAGCTAGACTGGTGGTTTGAAACAAATTGAAGGCCTTGAGAGAAGAAATAGAGGCCTTGAAATCAAGAGAAAGGAGAAGAGAAGTGGTAATTGAGGAAGAGATTTCCTCTGAAGAAGAGACAGAGGGTGAAGAAAATGAAGAGAACCCTTAGGTAGAAGAGATATCCCCTCATGAGAGAAGACTCCTTAAAGCCTTGCGAGAATCTAGAGGATAATTCATTGATGTAAAGATTGATTTTCTAGTATATAGTGGAAAGATGAATGTGGATGGAGTGTTAGATTGGGTGGAGAATCTAAATAACTATTTTGAATACACAAACATGGAGAAGAATAACAAAGTAAAGTTTTCCAAAACAAAGTTTAAGGGATCCACCTTGACATGGTGGAATTTCACCCAAGGAGAAAGGGTCACGATGGCTAAATACATGATTAACTCATGGGATAGGATGGTGCATAGGTTGAAGGCACAATTTCTTCCTACTGATCATGAAGTGAAAGAGTATAGAAAGAGGAAAAATCTGATACAAAAAGGCATGGATGTTTCATCCTACACCGAGCAATTCTACAAGTTAAGCATGAGATGTATTCATGAGGAAAGTGAGAAGGAAATAGTGCCCAGGTATATCAATGGCCTAAGACTTAGTATTCAAGATGAGATCAATTTGGTTGTTCCCAAGACTATGGAATATTGCATACAAGTTGCATATAGGGTTGAAGAGAAGATAAGAAGGAAACAAGACTAGCAAAGTAGAGGAAGAGACAAGAATTTTAGAGGTAGAGGTAGTTTTGGGGGAAGAAATTAGTCCCAAAAACATCAAGAGGAATATAATCCTAATGAATCAAGTTGAGACTCAAGTAATAGAGGGGGACTTAGGGGTAGGAGACCCAATGGTAGAGGAAAATTTAATGGAGGAATAGGTTCTAATAATTTTTGAGGGAGATTTTACACTTGTAACCAACCTAGACATCCAGCCTTCAAATTTCCTAAAAAGCAAGGTTCAATCTCTCATGGTGGAGAAAGGAGGAACCAATTAGTGCATGAAGATGATGAAAGTGTAACTTGACCTACAATAAACCTCACATTAGAAGTTGGAGAGTCCTTCATGATTAGGAGGAAATTACTCAAGGTACCAATCCTTCAAGAACCCCCACAAAGGAAAGCACTCTTTGGAATCAATTGCAAGGTACAAGGTAAGGTGTGTAGGATAGTAGTAAATTTAGGATCAACTGATAATCTTGCTTCAATGAGTTGGTAGAAAAATTGAATTTAAAAAGGATTTCTCACCCTAACCCATACAAAGTTTCATGGCTTAGTAAAGGACAAGTCTTGGTGGATGAACAAGTATGGGTGGAATTTAACATCGGGCCATCTAAAGACAAGGTTATATGTGACATCATCCCTATGGATGTGTGCTACTTGTTTCTTGGTAGGCCTTGGCAATTTGATAGGAAGACCAAGAATGATGGGGAGAACACATACTCCATTGTGAAGGATGGGAAGACTTACAACCTTTTACCTCTCCTAGAAGAAGACAAGGAAAAGCATGAATGGCCTAGTATTTTGATGGTGGGTGAGAAGGAGTTCATGAAGACCTTGAAGGAAGGAGGAAGATCATTCTTCCTAATTATGAAGCCAAAAATTGAAGTAGATCTACCCACAAAGAAGAAGGAAGATGCACCAAAGGAAGTCCAAGAGTTGTTGGAAAGGTACAAGGACATAATGGTGAATGAATTACCTAGAAATTTCCTACCTCCCATTAAGGATATAATCCACCATATTGATCTGATTCTAGGGGCTACATTTCCCAATAAGGTTGCATACAAGATGACACTTGCTCAAAATGAGGAGATTGCAAGAAAAGTGCAAGAGTTGATGGATAAAGGGCTAGTGAGGAAGAGTTTGAGCCCATGTGTTTTTCCTAATATCCTAGCACCAAGGAAGGATGGTAATTGGAGGATTTACATTGATTCAAGAGCCATTAATAGGATCAAAATCAGATATAGGTTCCTGATGCCAAGAATGGAGGACCTCATGGATTGTCTATTAGGAGCATCTTACTTTTCCAAGATTGATCTAAAGAGAGGGTACCATCAAATAAGGATTAGATAAGGGGATGAATGGAAGATAGCTTTTAAGACTAATGAAGGGTTCTATGAGTGGTTGGTGATGCCCTTTGGGTTATCAAATTCCCCTAGTACATTTATGTGCCTTATGAATGAGGTATTAAGACCTTTCATTGGAATTTTTTTTGTACTTTATTTAGATGGCATCCTTGTGTTTAGCTAGTATAAACAAGAACATTTGAAGCACCTTGACATGGTACTAAGGAGGTTACAAGAGGAAAAGGTGCTAATCAACATGGAAAGATGTGAATTCATGAAGGAAGAACTAGTCTACCTTGGTTTTGTCATCTCCAAGGGAAGTTTTAAGATGGATCCTTCAAAGGTGGATGTTATTATTACTTGGAAAACAAAAAAATCCATGGGAGATGTGAGAAGCTTCCATGGACTTGCAAGATTTTATAGAAATTTCATCAAGAACTTTAGCCAAATTTGTGCACCAATCTTGGGCACCATCAAAGGAGGTAACAAAAGTAAGTTTTCTTGGACCAATGAGGCTAATAAAGGGTTTGAATATCTGAAAATGAGAGTAGCATAGTAGCCTATACTTGTGCTCCTTGATTTTGATAAATTTTGTACCATTGAGTGTGATGCTAGAAATCAAGAAATAGGGGTTCTTTTGAGCCAAGAAGGAAGGTCGGTTGAATTTTTCAATGAAAGGATGAATGAAGCAAAGAGAAAGTATCTTCATATGATTTGGAACTGTATGATATGGTCCAAGCCCTCAAAAATTGGAGGCACTATTTGTTACCTAAATAATTTTTTGTTTATACAGATAATCATGCCTTGAGTTTTTTGAATGCACATGAAAAACTCAGTAATAGGAACATGAAGTGGGTAGAGTCTTTGCAAGCTTATAATTTTACAATAAAGCATAGGAAGGGCCAAGCAAATAACGTGGTAGATGCTCTTAGTAGAAGGGAACTTGTAGTGCAAGATAACCAACTCCAAAGCATAGGGGTTGATGCATTAAAGGATATGTATCATGAAGATTCAGATTTCAATGAGGTATACAATGTTTGTGAGCAACATTCAAATTCTTTTCATGGTGAATTCTCTAACTTTTTATTGCAAAATGCTTTTCTCTTCAAAGGAAGCCAATTTTTTGTACCCAAATGTTCAATGAGGGAGAACATCATAAAGGAGAAACATAGAGGGGGTCTTGGAGGTCACTTTGGCCTTGACAAGACCTTGAAACAAGTTAGGAGATTTTATTATTGGAAAAAGTTGTAGGTGGATGTGAGAAGGTATGTGGAAGGCTGCACAAAATGTCAAAGTGAAAAAGGAACTTCATCAAATGTAGGACTCTATCAGCCACTGCCCATTCGCAATAGGCCTTGGGAGTGTGTAAGTATGGAATTTGTCTTGGGGTTGCCTAGAACCCAAAGAGGTTTTGATAGTATCTTTGTGGTAGTTGATATATTTAGTAAGATGAAACTTTTTCTTCTTGTTAAATGCACCAACAATGCATCTCATATAGTAGATCTCTTCTTTAAGGAGGTTTTTAGGATACATAGATTTCCTTTAAGCATTGTTTCTAACAAGGATTTTAAATTCATTAATATTGGTCACTTTTGGAGGATCTTGTGGAATAAACTTGGAACAAATTTTTCCTTTATCTCTACATACCATCCAAAAACAAAATGAAAAACTAAAGTGGTGAATAGATCATTGCGAAACCTTTTAAGATGCCTTACCAAGGAGCATGAACAAGCTTGGGTCTAATTTTACCTTAGGCTGAATTTGTATATAATGACTCCATGAATAGGAGCATTGCTAGAATCACTTTTTAAGTAGTCTATGGCATGCACCCTAGAGGGGCCTATGAACTAAGATATCTACAAGGATTTGAGAAGAGAAGTGCTCAAGGTGAGGAATTTGTTGTTATAATTAGGGATATTCATCAACAAGTGAAGGAACCCTTCAAAAGAATGTTGATAAGTATAAGGAAAAGGGAGATTTAAAGAAGAGGAATGTCCAATTCAAGGTTGAATACCTGGTGATGGAACACTTGAAGAAGGAAAGACTTCCAAAAGGAAAGTGTACCAAACTCATGATGAAGAAGATAGGACCTTGCACGGTGGTCCACAATTTTGGCCAAAATTCATATGAAATAGACCTACCTCCTGGAGTGGCAATCTCTCCTGGGTGTTGCCACAATAGTGGTTTACACTTTCTGGGAGATCCTAATTTTTTCTGAAATCACATATTGTTAAAAAATATAATGATTTAAGCCTTAAAAATTGTCATTTAAAGTATTCCAATGGAAGAGGATTTGATCAAACCAACTTAGACCATAGACTCCTTGGATCGATCCCCGCTAGTTTTAAACCATACCTATAACAAAGTCTCTTTTACAGGTATCAAAATGTTGATAAAAAACTAATTTTGATTTACCTTTTGGAGGATCAAATGAATTCATTTAAAATTTATTTTTGTCGGTATGTAGTCCTTATTATAAGCTTCCAAAAAAGAATAATTTTAATTTAATTTAATTTTATTACTATATTTATTTTTTATTTCTTATGAATGTAGGTTTTTAATCAAAAATAAAGCTCTATGTTCTACACATGTGGAAAAATAGAATATTATAAAAACAAAAATGAAAAATATGAATCCACTAGATATTGAAGTCCTTGATCCAACAAAATAAATAAATTGAATTTTGATACATACATAAAAAGTTACATGTTATACGGTCGCACTATGTTTGAATTGTAATTGGTTTTCCTTTGAAACTTGATTAAAGAAAAAATATTCAATAAAAAAATATCTAACCAAGTGGAAGCACTAGATATTGGAGTTACAAATCTAGTTTTGAAAGAATTAAAATTCTATCCTTCATGGAAAAAAAAATTATGTGTTATAGAGTGATTTTAAAAATGTTGTTTTATAAAAAAAATAGTTTTTGAGGGAGATGGAAAAATAAGTGCAATCTAATTCCAAAAGTTTTGAAAAAAATATATTTAGAATCTATAGAAAAAAATTCATGAAACTCTAGTTTACATCATCTTCAAATTCCTCACAGTTTAGCCGCTATAGGTGTTTGAAAGTGAAGATTTAGTTAAAAAAAATTATTTCAGTGTCTAGTTTGGCCAAGAATTGTAAACCACTATTGTGGGATCACCATCCTATCTTTAACATTTATAATTTGTATCATTTCAAAGCTTCTATGAATGCATGTGATGGAGAAGGTACAACAACAATGGAGGATGAAGATTGGATGAAGGAACTACCCCCTGGCCAACCTATGACTATTTAATGCATCCTAGACACCAAGGAGACAAAGAAGACTAGAAGGAAGGTTTAAAAGGAATACCTGGTCAAATGGTAGGGTCTACATGAAGAGGATTCAACATGGATGTTAGAAAATGATATTAAATAGCATGGAACTACTATAGAAGACCTAATCTTAAATAAGACTTGAGATCTTTTTCTTGATTGGGAATATGGTGCAGGAGCACCCATGGGTTTAAGGGACCTCGAATAATTTTTCATGTTTTTATTCTTGGTTTATGGATGGAATAAGGTCTTATGGTCCATTTCAATGATTTATAGTAGGTCTTCTAGATTTTTGGTTGAGTTTTTGGTCTTGGTGACCAACTTCTTTGTACAACAAGGTCTCCATCCTCCTTTGTAACTCTAGTGCATCTTCGAAAATTAAGAAATAAGGATGCCTTAATGTAACTAGACACCTAAGGGGAGTCACCTTTCTCTTTTGAGGGATCCTGGAGGCCTTTCATACATTTTGAAGGTATCTTTGTAGGCAAGTTGGTGAAAGTTGTATAAATTGCCTTAATTATGCATTTAAGAGTCAAAATAGAGTCTCTTTGTATTTCCAATGACCAACTAATTCAAATTTTAGTTAGAGTATGTTGGAGGAGTTTTTAATGCCTTAAATATGCTTGTCTTTGTTGAGGCAAGGCTTTTTTTGAATTTTTGAAGGAGTTTTCAATAAGAAGTTTGTTGTTTTCTCTATTTTTCCTCAAGAAATTGCTGATCATGTACTAGGTGTAATCTGTACGTGTTGGGTTATGTTCCAAACATGTAATGGTTGGATAGGTAATTGAATAATATTTATTTTTGCATTGGATTGGTTTTATTTCATTGAATAATAAGGGATATTTTAGTATTTTACTCCTGAGTGGTCTAAAAACCCTTAAAATTAGGGTTTTGAGTGAAATATGGGTATTTCTTCCACACCCACATTGTAGAGTTGCTAAATGCTGGTGGGATGGAAGATATATTCCTGTACTATTATTTCCTAAAGGTCTTGGAGAATTTCAAGCTCATTGGAGGAAATGGTGTGAGTTTCTTGGCTTGACATCTCTATGTGGCAAGCCCAGTTGAGAAGTAATAAAAATGAGTTTTTGCTTGATTTTTGAAGAATCTATTTGAAGGGAACTTAGGAATGATTGTAACAGTTGTGGAAAACCTATAGGAGTATGAGTGGAGTATTTGGGGTGATTTGGAGAGCCTATATAGCATTGGAGTTGTTCTACATAGACCTAATTAGGCCTTTGGCATAATCTGCCCTTGGACTAGACGTCCTAGTTCCTCATTCAATCTAGACCTATGCTTTTGTAGTTATGTTTGAAGACCCTTGAACATTCAAAATCCATATTTTGAATCTTTTTTGAAGTCTTTTTGGTTAAAAACAATTGACTATCCTCTTGACAGCATTGGTTAGGCCTAGTAGGTCTAAGTGGAAGTCAGATGGAGTAGGCCTTTACTAGGCATGGTGTCTATCTTTAAGGTATTATGAGAGAATTTAGAATATTTACAAGTTATTTTTTTCTTTTTTGGGATGATAGCATTGTAAGTTCCTTGGTTAGGCCTTTGTAAGCCTAAGGGCAAGCCTAATAAGATGACCCGTATTTGAGAGAAGTTGTGCCTCCTAAGTCTGATAACCCACAATTGCCTCTGCGTCACTTCTCATATGAGTTAGTCTTAAATATGTAAGTTCTAAAGAATAGTTACAAATAACATGGATGGTTATATTGATTAATGTTGTTTTATTTTATTTTAGTCAGATGGAGTAGGCCTTTACTAGGCATGGTGTCTGTCTTTAAGGTATTATGAGAGAATTTGGAATATTTACAAGTTAGTTTTTTCTTTGTTGGGATGATAGCATTGTAAGTTCCTAGGTTAGGCCTTTGGAAGCCTAAGGACAAGCCTAATAAGATGACTCGTATTTGAGAGAAGTTGTGCCTCCTAAGTCCGATAACCCACAATTGCCTCTGTGTCACTTCTCATATGAGTTAGTCTTAAATATGTAAGTTCTAAAGAATAGTTACAAATAACATCGATGGTTATATTGATTAATGTTCTATTTTATTTTTTCCTTGAGTTATGGATCTATTTTTGAGGACTTATTTGGAGAGGTACATGAATTTTTTTGTGTGTTTGGGAATATTCTCTTCATTATGGGGTAATTCATTTGGTTCATCTACCTTCGATATGAGATATTTTTATCTAATGTGGCTATGTTTTCATTTAGTTTGAATGTTAAACATGTTGATATCCTTTTAGTATGGGAATAATGAACAAGATATTACATTACACAACTTGGTATATGTTAGCATGGAAAAAGGATACAGTTTTATTTTTAGGTTCTATCTTTGTTATTTTTCTTCTTCTTGTATGTTTATATTCACATCGTTGAGTGTGAAGAACCTGGAAGAGCTATGGAGACTAGTTGTGAGAGATGCATTATAGTATATATATTTGTAAAATTTACATCATTGTATGTTTCCTTAACACTATTAAATAGAATAATTTAAAACCATATGCTCTATGTGAATTAATATAGGTAGAATTGGTATACCTTGATCTATTTTTAAATTTGACATTACTTGTGTAGTAGGATTTTTTGAATATATGTTAAATTATTCTATTTTATATCTTGGTTTGTTGATTACTGATGTGATGATGACTTTCCATGTTTTGTTAGGTTTAAATCTATGAGTTATGTGTTTGTGTTGGTTGATCACCCATTTGATTGTAGTGAGATTAGTTAGATGTGGACTATTTATATCCATGAGACTGTTTTAGAGTAAATAAAAACTTTATTAGTTGGCCTTGTCTATGGAAATTTATACATTAGTATGTTTCTTTGAAATAGGAGGATGGATATATAGAGACTTGATTATAGATTTTGGTTTGGTATGTTGATTGAATTAATTTCTATTGATGATTAGTATACCCTAGTTTGAGGTATAAATAACTTGGATGAGTTGTAATTTGTTGTTGTTACTATTCCAAATAATAGGAGAACAGAAACTAGTTAGAGCCTTTGTTATCATTTAAATTTTATGCTTGTGTTCATGTAAAGATCGGTGTGAATAGGTTTCAATGACAGGTTGTGTAATTCACCTTTGCATGTTCCTTTTTCTTTTCTAGGTATCATGTTGAAGGATGTGAGGATTTGTTTGCTTGATGGAAGCTATCATAATTTTTTTTGTAGGTATCTTTTTTGAAAATGAGAGTATGGTGAATATTCAGGTGGTAGATGATTGGCTAAGGGATGTGTTTCCTTTGTTTGTGATTTCTATGGGTCTAATTATAACACTATATAATGTCAAGTGGGAGAATGTTAAGATTAAGGTGTCATCTATGTTGTAGATCATATATCATATTACATGGTTCCAACATCCTTGGAAAGTATCCCTAGGAACTTAAGGTGTATTGGAAAAATATTTAACAGTATTTATTCTCACCATTTTTTGTAATACATTCATATGGGATGATGGGTTCCATTAGCAATAGTAAACGTGACTTGTGGACATGAATTTTTAATTATATTTTCCTCACATGTGGACTCCTATGATGAGATGGTAAGAGAAAATTGAAGTTCATGAATGAATTAATATTGGGATTCTCCAAGTGGGTGCTTGAAAAGAGACAATAGGTTTCTCTTGGTATTCCATCTTTTGTTGCATTTAATGTGATGTTTATTTTCCAAGTTTGGGTGCCCAAGTTGGAGAGAAAGTATTAGATCCAGAACTGGTGTATTTTTTATATTTTGAGGATGTAATATAAGGGTTGGGACATTTGGAATGAAGATTAATATATTGGGAACCATGTTTGGCACTTAAGACCTCTTCATAAATCTAAAAATTCATGTCCTTAGATGTAGAATTTATGACGAATAGTTGAATGTAGAGTTACTTTGTCAAAACAAGGATAAGTTGAGGCATAAAGAGGTTTTTCATAGGTACACATGTGTTTCCATGTTGGAGGCAAAGAAGAGAATGTAAGTGAATGTATTGTAATCTCATTTATTTGAATATATTACATACTTAACCTCTATTCTTGGTTATTTTTTTCTCATAAGTGTTTCTCCATTTAAATATTATCTTATGTGGGGCCTTTATGCTATTGATTTGTACCTCTTTGCTACAATATTATGGTGATGCTATGCTTTATTTTTTATTGTTATAAGTTCACATAGGTCGTGTTATTAAGGATGTTATGTTGGATGATTCTTAGCATCATAAATAAGATTGATTTAATCATGGTAATTCCATATTAAGGTCACTTAATTTTAAATTTGCATAAATTTAAAATTTTCATATTGTAGTAGTTCAAGCCTTGTATCTCATCAATTGAAATCTTAACTTTTTTATTTGGAAAGAGAGTAATATTTCCCAACGTTTACTTATGCATTACATAGAAACATATATCTAAATTATAAGTATTCTTATTGAATAAAATAAATTAATAAATAAAATATGTAACAAAAATACCAAAAAATGGTGTACCCTAGATATCAATGATAAAACTTATATTTATTTATTTTTGTAGCATCAAAAAAATAACCCTTTTCACACTTAGTTTGGGAATGAATAATTAATGATAACATGGAATTAATTGTGCCTTATTTAGGGTGTTGTAAAGAATTTCTTTGCACTTTCACACTAATCTAGGGCTTTATTAATTAATTGAGGTTAAATTTTCCTTAATTGGCCCCATAAATTCAAATCCAAGCCTAATTAATTGCATTTTTTGAGGGATAAAGCCCAAAAATCATTAATAATTTTTCACGAAACATAATCTAGAAAGTTTGAGTCTTCTGCTAGTGACTTGGGACCCATTCACGTGACCAAGAAAATGGGTCCTTTCTAGGTCCTAGGACCCCCTTTTTACATGTTATTTCATGTTCCCAAAACTTTGTTGGAATATGTTGTTATTGATGTGTTTGAGGATGGTGTGAAAGTGTTGAGGAGATTGCAACATTGTGAAGCTTACCTACCATCTTGCAGAAGACAAGACTAAGTGCTTGTGGTATTGCAGCCTCCTTGCTAGCCCACAAAGTCTAAGGAGGGTGTCTTGTGGTACTATGGTGAACATCACCATCCTGTAGCTACCTATAGCAAGTAGATCATGTTCATTTCAATAGTGTGGTGTGAAGTGTCTTAACCCATAACCCCACAAAAAATAGGTGAATGGATTTGTAGTATAGTAATTATGTGTGGTACTATGATATCCAACATAGTGATGAAAATATTAGAGTGACAATGTGTTTTTGACATAAGCCATTATGAGCCCCCCTCAATAAACTAAAAATAGTGCAATCATTGGTGTGACCATGCGTAGGTGAAGGGTGATGTACATACAAGTCGCATATAGTGATTAGAGGACAAATCAATTCACATCCCTATTGTGAATTGCGTGGTTACAATTTGGACATACTGATCATAAAGCTAAGAGATCAATGACTGAAATTCTAAGGAGAAAAATTTGATAGTGGTGTCTTAATGTTATCGAGATGAATATAGAACCAAAGATCTTGGCACATAAATATAAGATCAATGATCATAATTTGAAGATGGTGGTTTCAAGTGGGTAAGTCTATATAAGTGGTTTTTGACTGGTAGTCGATCAGAAGAATTAAAGTAATTGGATTACCTACCCCAACAGTCAACTTAATTGGCAATTTGAGTTGCAAAAAGGAAGTGTAGAGTGCTATGTTTACAAAAATCAAGTACAAATCTCATGCATAGAAGAATACATCAAATGTGTATCTGATTTTGAGATTACACATTGCCAATCTTAGAAGACTTTGATAGATAGAATATAATGCAGGTATGAATTGATGTAGAGCATGCATCCTAAAGAAGTAATTTCAAAAACCCTAATCATTGCATCAACTTGTGATTTTTAGAGGTGCATGGCTTGAGGAAGCATCTACTGGCAAGGTAAAGAAAAGCGAGACAATTGTGAAGTAGTTGTATGGTGATAAAAAAAGGTGAGAGAAAGAGGAGTGGGAAGTGGAAAAGTCTAGAGAACATAATTATTGAGAAAGAATACACTATGCCTGAATAAGCCAATCCAAACAAAAATTATAAACTTTAATATGGTTTTTCTGCTTTTTTTTAGTTCCTCTCATTCAAACTAGTGTATTACAGAAAGGGGATGTGATGCTGAGCAAGTAGTATGTAAAGAGAATAGTGGCACACAAAAGACATGGATTCAAAGTGAACAAGTAAGTGGAGAGTAGAAGAAGAGTTACCAAGTGTGCAACATATTTGTAAGTGTAGTTACAAATAAGTTGCAAAATAGAACTATTATTAAACTGTAATATTCAACATTATAAATCTGGTTGGTGGGTGCAATCAAATAAGTGGGTAGAAGCTCAATCTAGGGAGTGGGTACTTCCTTGGAGTGGGTGCTCCTAAAACCATGGGATTGGTGTCTCCATATCATTGGTTCCCTTAAAGTATTATAATTGAATTTCAAACTTGTGAGGTTGGATTAGGATCATAGATCCTAGAAACATTTCTCACTATGGTTTCTCTCAACCGTGGATTTTCCTCATATATTTGGTGTTATGTGTTGGTTGCACGTATTCTCTCTCATGTGTTTGCTCATTAAAGTTTTATCTACTCACTGGAAGTTCAAATAATTAATTTTCATTAAGGTTCAAGAAGAAAAAAAATTTATACCTACTAATTCAACCCCTCTCTCAGTAGATCATTGTGTTCCAACAAACTTTTCCTAGTTGACTATGTTAGGACCCATTCACCCTATGGTGAATGGGTACTCCTTAACTAAGGAAACCCCCTTTTGAACTTATTTTTGGTGGTATTTTAAAGATTTTAAATCCTAGATATGATTTCAAGTAGTGTTATTTGAATTTTGGAATTAAATCTTAAGATAAGCATAAATATAAGGCTATTTCACTTAGTTTCACCTAGGGAACTTCATGCAAGTATCCTAATACCTAACAAGAGAATTTTAGAGCATTCAAGAGAATTTCAAAGGCATTCAAAAGAATATTATCAATGTTTTATTGTAGCAATCAAAGGTCATATCATCATGTCAAAGGCATAGTGCATCAAGCATGATGTTGAGCTAATATGTTGATGTAGCATTGAAGATCCAATTCAAGCATTGTTTCATATCCAAATTCAAGATTAAGATCTAAATTCCTCATGGCCATTTCATCCTAGATTGTTTATTTACATTCCAATACTTCATCCTATCATTTTTTCATGTTTCATTATTTCATTATAAGGTTTAATTACCTAAATGAGGTTTGACCAAGGAAATTCTCTATTCCCTAACAATCAACAAATTTTCTTCTCTCTTGATGTGTGATTACATGTTTTGGATTCAAGATCAAGTGGAGGATTTTTTTCAAAAGTTTCCATCTTTATCAAAAGATCATGGAAAGTAACCTACAAAATTTATTTCCTACTTTCAGGAGTTAAACACCTGAGAGCTAGGATTGTAGACTATGGAGAATAGAACCCATAAATCACTTTTCCAAAACCCTAGGTAGCAGGGACCCATTCGCTACTGGGTGAATGAGTCCTCAGTTACCCTTGAAAGAAAAAAAATTTCAACAAGGTACACATCATTTTAGTATCTGAAAACCCTCCATGATGTTGTTATAATAGTTAGGGTTATTCTTTGATTGTTATTTATGATTTTTTCCCCTTATAATTGAATGAAACATAGGAGAACTAGTGGTTCATAATCTTATTAATTCACTTTTATAAACTCTATTTTTTGTATGGTTCATTATGGTGAACCCGATGTATTGAACATTGTATTTTTATAATTTCGTAGTCTTTCTTCTCATCCTAGGATAGATCTTGAATTCATTTGCATTGAATTAGATCTCATTTAGTGTGTCTTTGTATTCAAATTTGTATCTCATCTAGGGTTTTAGAATTGCATTGTTTGCATTCTTAAATTCTAAAAAATACAAAAAAATAGTCATCTTGCATACCATTTAGATCATATAAAATTGCATTTGAAATTAAAATCAAAATTGCATATTAAACTAGGTCTTGTAATTCATCATTTTATCACATTTTCAACTTGTATTTCACATTGCATTTACAAAAAATTTAACCTAAAACTCACTATAGTAGACCTGAATCTGAAACTCATTGAAAAGGCTTAAATATCAGTAAAAATCACTTTCAAAAGACTAATATAGGAACTATTCACCGTAGGGTTAATGAGTCCCTAATCAGGTGTTGATTTGAATTTCTAGAACTTGAAAATTTCTATTTTATGCTTTTGTTTGTTGTTGTTACATCTCTATTTTAGTTCTTTTATTTTTTGTTTCATTAATTTCATTGAATCTATGTTCATTTTCTTCATTTATTACATTATCAAAATTAAAAATTTAATTTACAACATTTCATTTTTAGTCTATTGCATAGTGTAATCAGTAAAATTCCTTGTTTAGAATCTAAAAGTTGCATTTCATTTCCTCCTTCCATTTTGGGTTTTCACACTAATTTTGTAAAACTTGTATGAGCTTTACAACTTGGTTTCCTATTATCAATACTATTGTAAGACATAGTTTGAGGCTCATGTTATCCCATGATATCTCACTCACCATGTGTCTTGGGTTTTGTAGCTCTCTTCCTATTAGTGTTGATAATCAACCCTATATGGATCATAGTATGCATACTTCTTTTCCCATGACTTACATTCCTACAACCAATGTGCATGATGTTTTTCATATCCCGCAAAAGAAACTAAACAACCTGGATAAAGATCTCAAACTTTTATAGGTCTTTGTGAGAACTAAACCTATTTCTAGTAATTTCATCCATGTCCCAAGGAACCTACAAATGATGCTTGAGCATAAAGAAGGGATATAATTCATGTACTCCTTAGTTCATACCATTCAACAAAATTTACCTCCTTCTCAACCACATCACCTATACATAAGTGAAAAGAACCTACACCATCTAAGCACTTTAATACTCCTTACACATCCTTTTTTAAAAAGGAAAGTGTTTGCAGTTAGAAGAAGAAAGTGATGAAAACATAGTGACCAAACAAAATAAGAAGAAACCATGAATGCATGAAAATAAAAATATTAAGTTACAAATATTTTATGAACCTCCTAATAACTCATTAAAATTATCCAGAGCTGAGGCAACCTTCTATACCCTTTTGCGTTGGAAATTGATTGAATTACCACCTAAACGTACAAAATTGACAAAAAGACAAACCAACAAGAATGAACCATATTGTGCTTATCATAGATTATTTGGACACCACATTGATGATTTTTTACCTTTAAATAAAGTACTAAAGAAGTTTGCATCCTCTAAGAATCAAACTTAACTAAAGCATGCATTCTGCTCCTTGCAATGTAATAGTTGTAGGGTCTTAATATTATCACTATTACATGTTATACATACATTGAAAATCATTCTCTTCATTGCAAGGAGCTTATTCTCATCACCTATCTCAGCTCGTCCTTTTCTTTGTTTTGGTATGCGATGTTGTCCCTTTGGCTAGTTGATAGCCTTTCCCATATACCATCTGAGATTGGGATACATATGACCTACTATAGGTTGACTCACATGTTCATTACTAGCATTTTTCTTTGTTTTATTTTTCATTTTTCTTTATGTGATTGCATTTTCATAATGTGATCCCTCATGTTGCTTTGTTTGATATATCTCTCTCTCTTTTAGTGCATTCTTCTATATGTACCTGCATTCTTCTCTATGTCATAAGAATTTTACCTTTTCATCTTTTCTTGTGTTTTCCTTTTGGGGATGACACAAGGCATTGTGACATTTACATCACTTTCATGTTGACCTAAATAATTTATCTTTTCTTTCACTCTCTATGTTTCATTCTTCCAATTCTATAAGTATATGAGGAATGATGACATTTCTGAGCTCTATGACAACAATGTAGCAAATACATACTAACCTCAAATCCATAGATCCATTGTGTATTCTTTGGGACAACCCCTATGGTGTAGCTTTATTTTGGAAATATATGACTTGGCTTAATATTTTCTAATGAAAGCTCTCATGCCTTAGGAGAAAACATTTGCTACTTTAAAGCAATTTCTCATAACAATGGTGTTAGCAACCACTTTAGAGTGGGGGCATACATTGATGGAATCTTTTGACATTTTCTATTTTCTATGGCATGATTTTTTTTTTCCTTATGGTCTTTCCTTTTCATGGTGGTGTCATTGTGTTTGATGTCCTCCAACAACATGATATTTCTAAGCATACAATTTTCCATATTGGGATGATGCAAACAAGGCATCCCATAAGTGGCAATTTAATATTATTGATGTGTCCTCTCTTGGAGGCATTAGGCACAATGCTTCCTAACAAGAAGACTTTACCTGAATGAAGAAAAATTCCCTTTAACAAAAACCTATAGACATAACATCCATAAGTGTATAGCATTGTGGTACCCTATCAAAGTTGTTATGAGGATAACATTGGTATGGTATGGGAGGCTAATATGATTGTATCATTTTACACCTCATTGGAACACTCACCTAGTGGATGGCTTGAGGTTCCACTACCCTAGAGTGATCACGTGTTTCATTTGCATAGTAGACATCAGGTTTTGCTTGTAAACATTTGTTGGAAAAAAAACCTAGACATGGTCCACATTGTGTTTGATAAACTATCAAAGCTTGATCCTTTATTTTTCCTTTTTCTTGGTCTTTGATAGGGTATTATTTTGTATCTTTTTTATTGCTACATACATAAGTTTCTTGAATGTGTAATTTAGTGTGAGTTTTTCATGGGGGGAAACTCTCACTAAAGTGGGTGCAAAATGTAGAGTCGAAAAAAGTAACCCTTTTTCACACATAGTTTGGGAATGAATAATTAATGATAAAATGGACATAATTATGCCTTATTTAGGGTGTTTTAATGTGTTTCTTTACAATTTCACACTAATCTATGGCTTTATTAATTAATTGAGGTTAAATTTTCCTTAATTGGCCCCTTAAATTCAAATCCAAGATTAATTTATTATATTTTCTACGGGATAAAGCCCGATACTCATTAATAATATTCCACAACACTTAATTTTCAAAGGTTTGAGTCCTAAGCTAGTGATCTAGGACCCATTCATCACTTGGTTAATGGGTTCTTCCTAGGTCCTAGGACCCCCTTTTTATATGTTATTTCATGTCCCCAATACTTTTCCTAGTTGACTGTGCTGGGACCTATTTTCTCTATGGCGAATGGGTCCTCCTTAAACAAGGATACCCCTTTTTGAACTTATTTGTGGTAGGATTTTAATGATTTTAAATCCTAGATTTGATGTTGGCTTGTGTTATTTGAATTTAGGGATTAAATCTTAAGATAAGTATAAATATAAGGCCATTTCACTTAGTTTCACCTAAGTAGTTTCATGAAAGCATCCTAATACTTCACAAGATAATTTTAGAACATTCAAGAGCATTTGAAAGGAATTCAAGAGTAGATTATGAAGGTTTTATTGCAGCAATCAAAGGTCATATCATCATGTCAAATGAATAGTACATCATGCATGTTGTTGAGCGAATGTGTTGATGTAGCATTGAAGATCCAATTCAGGCATTGTTTCGTATCCAAACTCAAGATTAAGATCTACATCCGTCATGACCATTTCATGCTATATTGTCAATTTGGGTATGTGCAGGATCATCATGGAAAAAATAGGCCCTTAAGTGGCAAAAAATTCAGAAAAATCAGTGTTAGGCAACTTGACATAAAAAATTGAATAAGTTATCTATATTATTTCAAAAATATGTAAGAATAGAATCTGCAGAAAATTGAATGTAGTTTCTAAACTACTAGGTTTATTTATAAATAAATAAAATCTATTTGATGAAAATTTGAAATTTCAATGCAGTAGTACTTAAATTTCAGGGAAAAAATAAGAAGTAGGTGTCTATTTGACCACCCTAACCATAATAAAATGATAATATTTTTATATAAGAATTTATATATAAGTAGAGGACTTATGTTCGGATGTGATGCATATTTCTTTGTATTTTTTTCCAAGTAAATAATTAATTATGAATTTTTTATTACAACTTTTAAAAAATATAAAAACTTGTATGTTTGACCACATTAACTTGGTCTAAACTTCATGAAATTTAATTTTTATTTTTTTAATCCTATAGTATGTGAAGCATAGAATGTGATGCATGCTTCAAATTCAAAAAATGTGATACCGTTTGAAAGTTATAGATTTTTTTCAAGTAGCCTATCAATCAGGACTTTAGTCATAATTCTAATAGAAAATAAATAATAAATATTTATTAAATTCAAATTAAAGAATAATTTATATTCGTGGAAAGCTGAGAATCTCCTCTAAAAACCCTTTTCGTTTCATCAATTTTGGGTAAAAAAAATGTCGTCAGCCACATACCTTACAAATACCCATAATATTGCCACTTTTTGGCCCATCATGATCGTGCACATACCCATTTACATTTCAAGACTTCATCCAAGGTATCATTGTTTCATGTTTCATGTTTCATTATTTCATCATAAGGTTTAATTACCTAAATGGGGTTTGACAAAGGAAAAACCATATTCCCTAAAAATAAACAAATTTTCTTCTCTCTTTATGTGTGATTATAGGTTTTAGATTGAAGATCAAGTGGAGAACAAAATTTGTAAGAAGTTGTCAAGGTTACAAAGTTGCAAACTTGTTATCTTTATTTCAAGATTATAGAAAGTACTATATAGAATTTATTTCCAACTTTTGAGAGATGAACACTTGAGAGCTACAAGTGTAGAGAGTGAAGAACAGAACCCAAAAATCACTTTTCTAAAACCCTAGAAAGGACCCATTCACAACTAGGTGAATGAGTCCTCAACGACCCCTAAAACAACACTTTCCAGCAAGCTACACATCATTTCAGCATCTAAAACCCCTCCTTATTTCTATTAAAATAGTTAGGGTTTTTTTTATTGTTATTTATCCATTTTACCCCTCATAATTGAATGAAACATAGGAGAACTAGTAGTTCATCATATTTTTAATTCATGTTGATAGACACTCTCTTTTTCTATGTTTCAATTTTTAAATGATTTTATTTATAGATTAATTTATGCATTAGGTTGAAATATTATTCATTAAAAAAATAAAGTATATTAAATATCTTATTAAGAAATATTTCCAAAGTGAGATAAAATAAAATTTATTTTAGTTTCTAAATTAGAAATAAAATTGACCTAAAAATTCTTAGAATTCAATAGTTTAGATTATCTTCAAATTATTCAAGTTTTATTTAAACTTTTTAAGAAAATGAATTAAAAGTTTAGTGTAGGTATGTATTGTGACATCATTTTTAAATGAATTTGAAAGATAAAATAGGAGTGAATTATAATGTATTTTTACAATTTTGTTACATCTTACCCATGGAACTTTGAAGGCATTATTTCCATATAAGCACACATATCTATAATTTTTCCCAAGTTCTATATGCATACATTAATTCATACTATCTTTTCATCTTTCATACAACTTATTCTAGATCACCTTTCCATCAATTTTAGAGGATATTTTGTTCAGTTTTTTTACATGATTCATAATGAATTATATACCTTGTATGAAAAATGATGAGGATGACCTAACCCTACTTGTTGTTTTCGAAATCATGTTGAATTTCATATACACCTATATTCATATAAAAAAGTTATGGTAGAAATTAATCTAAATATAGACATCCCTGCAAGCACAAGACAATTTATGAAGTCTCTTGTATGCAAAAAATAAGAAGATAAATAGATGAATTCAATGTATAGTGTATAAAAACATATAATTATTATGGAAATTTGAAGAATCTTTTACAAGTTGACAATATTGATCATTCAATGCAAGTTATTTGGAAGAGATATGAATATGAGAAATAATCAAATAGTTTAGGATTTGAGGCCAAAAAATTTGTTCTCAAAGAGAGTGGATTGCCTTACAATGAATTAATGAATAATTTTCAAAATATCATATATCCACATATCCAAAATTGTCATGGTGCAAGATGGAAAGATAAGAAATTTTGTGACTCAAAGAATTTCTTTCCACCAGGTTGTATTCTCTCTATTGTTTATTTTGTTAGCATAATCGCCTATATTAGATTTTTAGTGGCTAGCAATGATATGAAGGATAACTATTTGGTACTATTAACTAACTGTTTATGTTAACAAATAAACTACTTTCCTTTGTTTGTCACTCTCATTTATCCTTTGTATAAATGTATCTCAGATTTATCAAATAAAATAATGAAACTTTTTTCCAACATTTGGTATTAAAGCTTGAATTTCTACCATGTGTGGAAGTATGAAGATCATTACCTTTGTTTCCCATGATTGAAAAATAATTATAAGGCACAAAATACTTGGAAAAATATGGATAGTTTCATCTCTAATGACTCAAAGGCACTCAAAGCAATTAGAAGAAAATAAATATCAGAATAGCATAAGGTGGGAATGGGAAAAGTATATGCACTCTAGTGAATTGAGAATATTTAGGGAAGAGATCTTGAGTTTTTGTAGTAGAATAGATTGACTCTATGATCTTGATAAATGTGTTTAAGAATGGAGAACCCTGCATATAAGCATGTGAAGGAGGTAGCATAATAGTTCTAAAGGTGAATTTAAGAATGAGATGCAATATGTGAAGGAGGTCATGATAAAAGTTGCATGAAGTGGGCGATCAATATTTGAATCATGTTTTGAAAGATCTATGGTCTACATGAAGTAAACTCCTGATCATAAAAGCTAGTGGATCGAATGAAGGTTGGGATATCTTCTCCTAGATAGGCCATCTATCATCATTCGTTTGACATTGAGCACCAAATAAGTGCAAGAAGTTGAGCCCACAAAATGTGGAAGTTTTTTCCTTAGCCAAAAAAATGAAATTGACATTGCAAAAATGGGATCCTTATTTTAAGAAATAGGATCCTAATTTTTTAAAAATGGGATCTCGTTTAGCTTTGAGATACCAAGTGTAAATTTAAAGTGGGATCCCACTTTTTAAAAATCGGCATCCCATTTATAAGAGGGTTCCAAA
Organism: Sequoia sempervirens; assembly: GCA_007258455.2. NCBI lineage: Eukaryota > Viridiplantae > Streptophyta > Pinopsida > Cupressales > Cupressaceae > Sequoia > Sequoia sempervirens. Next base: position 167,144,348 of record VDFB02058242.1, on the reverse strand, counting down.
CCAGTGCACGCAAAATGGGATCCTGTTTTAGGATAATATGTTTTCTTTAAAACAAATGAAAATTCATTTAAGTCTGGACGAGGTCTTGAATTGGAGAAAGGAAATGATAGAATAACAACTTCTAGGTGTGCCTCCACCCTTAATTTTTTTGTTTTTTTATCCTTTATAGAAAATTTTAATATAATAATAGATTTTAGCATGGTTTTTTCATTTTATTTAGCATTTTATGCATTTTATTTCTTGTAACAATACAAATGATGATATGTAGAAATAGATGAAAAAATGCAATGAAACATGAAGATATTAAATAGATTAGGAAAAAATCCACATTAAATTGTATTTTAAAAAAATAAATTAGCTTTTAAAACCTAAATTGTTTAATCAAACAAAAAAAATGCATTTCAAAACCCTAATTGAAAGGGGAAAAATGCATTTCAAAACCATAAATTGAATGAAATAAGAAAATTGCATTTAAAAACCCTAATCAAGCTTTTTGAAACCCTGATTTAAAAAAAAAAAAATTGGATTTGAAAACCCTAGTTTGAAATGAAACAAAAAAATTGCATTAAAACCCTAATTGCTTAGATTGAAACCCTAAATTGAATTGAAACCAAAAAAATTGCTAAAACCCTATATTGAAATCAAACAAATCATTTTTCATTTGAAAAACTTGATTTTGAGCTAAATAATATTTGATAATTTGGAAGAAATTCATAATTTGCATTGCTTAAATGTTTTAAATTTCATTTTCTTTGTATGCAGAAAAGAGAATGTTAAACTTTACTTGCAATGTTAAACTAGAATTAGATTAGAAAATAGTATGTTAAAGAATAGTTACAATTCATAAATTTTATCAATGTTTGTTTTCAAACTTACTTAGCAAATTCCTAGATTCTTGTACAATTCATTTCCAATTGTCACTTAATTAGATAATATTTGCATTCATTTCTATTTTATTTTTTGATCTCTTTTAGTCATGCATTATTTCCATTTATTTTTTACATGTGTTTTCTCTTGTTTTTCAACAATCTTAACCCTCATTCTTGTCAATTAATTGTTAATTAGGCTTCTAGAGTTTAGTCTAAAATCTCAATTTGCACTAGTTACCTATAGACTAGAAGAATCTGAATATTTTTATTTTCTTTCTTTTAAAGGTTATGTCAATTCAAAACAATCCAAAATAAAATACTTGATTCAACATTAACTAATTTTATATCACATATTTTATGTCATAAAATTCATTTAAGTGGGAAATATTAATGAAAATAATGTTAAATAAAATAATCTTATATTTAATTAAAAAAAATAGTTAAAATATACATCAAACTCAATCTTAATAATACATAATTATGTGTTTCTATTAGGGAAATAGTCAATCTATTCATAAAATAAAAAATATTCATAAACAAGTCGCTAGAAATTGAAAGTCCATTATTCCAAGGGCCACCCAAAGTTCACCCTAAGTTCCCTAAACCCTAAACCCTGAACTCTAAAACCTCAACCCTAAACACTAAAGTATTGATTTTTTCCTAAGACCTTAAAATGAAATTTGGTTACCTTGGGAAACTTCACCAAATTTTATTCAGTTGAGCCATGTCATTTTTCTTGGGACCTCACTAGACATAAATCCCCTTAAGCCATCCTATCACCTTAAACCATAAATTGATGTCTTAAGGGGTATGAATATGACATTTCTTAAGGGGATCAAATAAGTTCTTGAACTATCATATAAGGACCCCTTAAGACATCAATTTAGGCCATCCTACTACCCTAAACCCTAAAGCCATCATTTTTTCCTTATTTGTTAATGAATTTTTGTTTCCTTGGGAAACTTCACCAAATTTTATTCACTTGAGCCATGTCATTTTGTCCTAAGACCTCACCAGACATAGATCCCCTTAAGCCATCCTATCACCCTAAACCATAAATCAATCTATCTTAAGGAGTCCTAATATGACATTTTTTAAGGGGATCAAATAAGTTTTCCAAATTTGGTGAAGTTTCTAAAGGAAACCAAATTTAACAATAATAAGATTATGCAAGATTATAATTTGAATGAGATAAATCATGATCTAGGTTGGTTAGTTGAAACAAGAACTATCTCAATCAATTTTTCAACAAGAAAATGATGTTCACTAACTTGCAAGTAAATTATTCCAAGGGCCACCCAAATTTCACCCTAAGTTCCCTAAACCCTAAACACTAAAGCATTCATTTCTTCCTAGGACCTTAAAATAAAATTTGGTTGCCTTAGGAAACTCCACCAAATTTTATTCCCTTAAGCCATGTCATTTTGTCTTAGGACCTTACTACATAGATCCACTTAAGCCATCCTATTACCCTAAATCATAAACTATTTAGAAACTCTAAACCCTAAACCCTAAAGCCATCATTTTTTCCCAAGCCCTTAATGAAATTTGGTTTCCTTGGGAATCTTCACCAAATTTTATTCACTTGAGCCATGTCATTTTGTCCTAGGACCTCACTAGACATAGATCCCCTTAAGCCATCCTATCACCCTAAACCGTAAATTGATTTCATAAATTTCCTAATATGAAATTTCCCAAGGGGATAAAATAAGCTCTCAAAATTTGGTGGAGTTGTTGAAGAAAACCAAATTTAACAATAATAAGTTCATGCAAGATTATAATATGAACAAGATTTCATGATCTAGGTTGGTCAGTTGAAATAAGAACTCTCTCCATCAATTGTTCCATAATAAAATGTTGTTCACTAGCTTGCAAGTCCATTATTACAAGGGCTACCCAAATTTTACCCTACATTCCCTAAACCGTAAACCTGGAAATCTAAAATCTAAACCCTAAACACTAAAGCATTGAGTTTTTCCTAGGACCTTAAAATGAAATTTGGTTTCCTTAGGAAACTCCACCAGATTTTATTCCCTTTTATGCCATGTCTTTTTTTTTAGGACCTCAATAGACATAGATACCCTTAAGCCATCCTATCACCCTCAACCATAAATAAATGTCTTAAGGGATGCTAATATGAAATTTCATAAGGGGATCAAATACGTTCTCAAAATTTGGTGAAGTTGTCAAAGGAAACCAAATTTAACAGTAATAAGATCATGAAAGATTATAATATGAATGAGATTTCATGATCTAGGTTGGTTAGTTGAAACAAGAGCTATCTCAATCAATTGTCCCACAAGAAAATTTTCACTAACTTGCAAGTCCATTATTCCAAGGGCCACTTAAAGTTCACCCAAAGTTCCCTTAACCCTAAACCTTGAACTCTAAAATATAAACCCTAAACACTAAAGCATTCATTTTGTCCTATGACCTTAAAATGAAATTTGGTTGCCTTAGGAAACTTCACCAAATTTTATTCACTTGAGCCATGTCATTTCATAAGGGGATCAAATAAGTTCTCAAAATTTGGTGAAGTTTCCCAAGCAACCAAATTTAACAATAGTAATATTGTGCAAGATTATAATATGAATGAGATAAATCATGATCTAGGTTGATCAATTTACGGTTTAGGGTGATAGGATGGCTTAAGAGGATTTATGTCTAGTAAGGTCCTAGGAGAAAATGGAAAGGCTCAAGTGAATAATATTCGGTGAAGTTTCCTAGGACCTTAATAAAATTTGGTTTTAGCCATGTCATTTTGTACTAGGACATTACAACATAGATCCCCTTAGTGGTGCAACCATGGTAAGAGGATCCTCTAAGAGAACAATCTGGATCGTGCACCAAGAGTCACACAATGGAAGAAACAAAAAAAATAGAGGAAAATACATATTCAAACATTCTTATTAACAAAAAATTTGATTACAATGAGCAAACAACATTTGGGCTTACAGATTTGGCTCACAAGTGTGATATAACATATTTGACATACAACATTCCTATATGCTCCTTAACATGAGCTGAAATCTAACATCTCAAATCTAATATTTTATCTAACTAATTTATAATGATCTATTACAATGATTTATATCACATATTGAGATCTAGAATAATTTGCATCAGCCAAAGATCTTTACAATCCCCAATGAAGGAAATGTAACGTGTGCATGAAGAGGTCAACCTCAAGATTGAATTACTTCATGGTGAATGTATATGATGAAATGTGGACATATAATTATGTTCAAGGACACTCCATGGAATAATTCAAAACACACTCTAAGGATCTACAAGTTACACAAAAGATCCACATACAATCAAACTAGTTGTTAGGTTTGAAAAATTATTCTGATGTTAGTTCAGGAAACTACCATTAAATCTGGAAGTGATAACTTGCTGGAAAAATATCCAATTGTACTTAATAGTATATGTATTCTTCTCTCCATCTTGAATAGCCTATGTATCATATTGCCAAGGCCTTCCCAACAAAACATGGCATACATTCATAGGCATGATATCACACAAAACTTCATCATGGTAATTTCCTATCTCCAATTTCACAAAACATTGTTCACTTACTAGTATCTTATGCTCATCTTTAATCCATGCTATTTGATAGGGCTTTAAATGTTTCACTATTTCCAACTTCAATTTGGTCACCATTTCTTCAGAATCCAAGTTCTCAAAACTCCCACTCTCAACAATCACATTGCAACATTTGCCAGCTACCTTGCATCTGGTCCAAAACAAATTATTTCTCTAAAATGGTTCCTACTCCATCTCACTTTGACACAATACTCTTCTATTCACCAACACTTCTCCATCTTCTAGTTTATTAGATGATCTGACATGATCTTCCTCAAGGGTACATGCAAGATCATGATGGGTATGTGGCTAATGACTTTTTTTAACCCAAAATTGATGAAATGAAAAGGGTTTTTAAAGGAGATTCCCAAATTTCCACCAACACAAATTATGCTTTACTTTGAATTTAACAAGTAATTATTATTCATTTTCTATTCAAATTACAACTAAAGTCTTGATTGATAGACTCATTGAAAAACATCTATAAATTTCAAATGGTATCACATTTTTTGAATCCAAAGCATGCATCACATTCTATGCTTCACATACTATAGGATTAAAAAAATAAAAAAATAATTTCATGAAGTTTTGACCAAGTTAAGGTGGTCAGACATATAAGTTTTTTATATTTTTCAAAATTTGTAATAAAAAATTCATAATTAATTATTTACTTTTACAAAAAAATATGCATCACATCATGACATGATTCCTCTACTTATATCTAAAATATTATAAAAAAAAATTATGATTTTTTTGTGGTTAGGGTGGTCAGACAGACACCTACTTCTTATTTTTCCCCTGAAATTAAAGTACTATTGCATTGAAATTTAAAATTTTCACTAAATAGATTTTTTTTTTTTAAATCTAGTATTTTAGAAACTATATTGAATTTTCTACATATTCTATTCTTACATTATTTTGAAATAATATTGATAACTTATTCAAATTTTTATGTCAAGTTTCTTAACTTTGGTTTTTCTAATTTTTTTGCCACTTAAGGGCCTATTTTTTCTGTGATGATCCTCCACATACCATCAACAAAGGTTGTTCTTCTATTGTTTTCTATCTTTCTACTTGTCTCTCCTTGATTACATTTAAATTCTCTATGTCCTTCACCACACTTAAAACAAGTTCCCATAAATACTCTTTTCTTCTTATCATCTTTTCTATAACCCTCATTCTTGTAACCACTATATCCTCCTCTTCGGTAAGAGTTTTTATCCTCTCTACGGTATGAACTATTATTTTTATTGACTTCCCTATCTTTATTTTTTTTTGTAAAAGTTCATCTTCCTCCTCCAGTAAAATTTCTTCCTCTCTGAAATCTTCCACCTCTTCCTCTCTGTCTCTACTTATGTCTTTTATTCAGCTTCTCTTCTACTTTTAGGACACATTGATATGCCTCTTCCACACTCTACAACTTGATCAAACTAATCTCATCTTGTATAGATGACTTGAAGCAATTCATATATTTGGCTACTTTCCTAATCTCATCCTCCAAATTTCCAGATCTAATGTTTAACTTGTAGAACACCTCAGTATACTTTGTCACACTTGAATCCTTTTGCTTGAAATTTTGTAGCTTCTGGAACAAACTAATCTAATAGTCTTCAGGAATAAACCTATTTTTAACTTATTCACCATCTGATCCTATGGTTTTATCTTCTCCTTTCCTCTTCTTTTCCTATCTATCTACAAATGTTCCCACCAAAGGGATTCATGTCCTTTCAAATTTGTACAAGAAAATTTAACTTTTTTATCTTCATTGGTGCCTTCAAAATCAAAATAATTTTCCATCTTTGTTATCCAATCAAGCAATTCTTTTGAATCCAACTTACCACTATAGTTCAATGGATTTAAACGTGGTTTAGTATTTTCTATAGTTGGGGCTCTTATGAACCTCTCTTCTCCTTGATCCAGACCAGGATTTTCTCTTTCCCTTTCTTCCTGTACTTCTACCTCTTCATCACTCACATCATCAACTAGTAAATCTATTCTTTGGGTTGTTTCGACTACATCTCTGGCATTAAATTTGGGTCTTCATTTCCATGCACTCCATTTCCTCTAACATTTCTTATTCCTGCCATCTTTACACAAGTAATATATAGTTGTAGGTCGAATCCTCATTCTACCAACCCACAAAAAATCTTCAACAGGACTCCTTGAATTTTGGTGATCTCTCACAGATCAAATCTTGCTCTGATACCAATTTGGTGCAACCATGGTAGGAGGTTCCTCAAAGAGAACAATTTGGACCATGAAAAAAGAGTCACACAACAAAAGCAACATAGAAATTGGAGGAAAATGTAGATTCAAATATTCTTATTAATAGAAATTTTGATTATAATTGGCCGAAAACATCCAGGATTACAGATTTGGTTCACAGGCCTAATATAACATGTTTGACATACAACATTCCTATATGCTCCTTAACACGATCTGAAATCTAACATCTTAAATCTAAAATTTTATCTAACTACTTTCTAATGATTTATTACAATTATTTACATCACATCTTGAGATCTAGAATCATCCATGTCAGCCAAATATCTTTACAAACCCTGATGAAGGAAATTCAACAATGTGTGCATGAATAGGTTGGCCTCATAATTGAATTACTTCATGGTGAATGTATAGGATGAATTGTAGACCTATAATTAAGGTTGAGGACACTCCATTGAACAATTAAAAAAACACCATAATTATCTACATGTTATGAGAAAGATCCACGAATGATCAAACTAGCGGTCAGGTTTGAAAAATTATTTTGGTGTCAATTCAAGAAACTACTGTTAAATATAGAAGCGATAACTTTGCTAGAAAAATATCCAATCATGCTCAAATATTGGAATAATGAAATGAGCATTTCCACAATGTAAACATAGATCCACAAGGTCTGGTGAGAAAATATGATGAAACACTAAATCTTCCAACTTCAACTAAACAAGAATTGAACAAGAACAAAACTGAAATGAAAATATTTTGTTTGGTTGATGCAATATTTACAAGAACCAAGGATGTTCCTACATCATTAAGCCATACTTTAGGATGTCTTAAGGGGTCCTAATATGACATTTCTTAAGGGGATCAAATAATTTCTCAAAATTTGGTGAAGTTTCCCAAGGAAACCAAATTAAACAATAATAAGATCATGCATGATTATAATATGAATAAGATAAATCATGATCTGGGTTGTTCAATTTATGGTTTAGGGTGATAGGATGGCTTAAGGGGATCTATTTCTAGTAAGGGCCTAGGACAAAATGACATGGCTCAATTGAATAAAATTTGGTGAAGTTACCTCGAACCTTAATGAAATTTGGTTTCCTTAGGAATCTTCACCAAATTTTATTAACTTAAACCATGTCATTTTATACTAGGACCTTACTACATAGATCCCCTTAAGCCATACTATTACCTTAAAACCTAAATCCTAAACTCTAAATCATAAACCCTAAACCATTCATAAATTTTGCTATATTAATAGTTTTTTTTTTTTTTTTCATTCAAGTAACATGCCTTAGACATAAATGAGGCTTACACATTTTATCGTTTGTATTAAATTAGGCCATTTATATTGAATTATTTGAGGGTATTTCCTAAGCATGTATCTTACATTTTTAAATTACAAATCTAATGCAGGTTCACTTATATCTTAGAGATCACATGGATTGATTCAATAATAATCGTAATCCACCTCCACACCATCCAAATCCACCACCTTCACCTTCACCTCCACTTCCTCCCACTCTAGCTCATAAGCCCCCACCTCCACCACCCGAAGCCAATGATACTCGCAAGAAAAAATCAATGCCAATCTTAGAACCATTCAAGATTAGATCAACATTATTCAAAATAAAGAATGTATCACACCACCTTTGAGGATGTTTCATCTAGGTTGCCAATTTTTGTTGATACTATTAGGGCTATGGATGGGATCTTAGATGAGCATCAAAAATGGTTAGAGGAGAGAACTTCTGATTTTGAAAAGGAAAACATAAGAAACAAAGAGATGCAGTAGAGAGCACACATAAATGATCAAGTGGCATCCGTTCAAAATCAAATCAATGTTATGCAAAATCAAGAATTGATTCCACCACAGTGCTCAAGATTTTTTGCATCTACATTGAAAAAAATTGTGGATGCCATCAGGACTATTGATTATGATTTAGATAGGCATAGATGAGAAAGAGAGCAGATGAGACAATTTTATGTAGACTGTCTCTCTTATAAACAAATTTTGGACCTTAAAATAACAAAATCCCATTTTCCCCCTTATTTCATTGACCCTATTACTCGTTAGTCCATTCCTCTTGATAAATATAGAATATCCTTGAGGTGGTGTACACATCCACAACTGAGTGCATATTTTTTGGATTGGTGGTATATGGTATTTGACAGTCTACCACGCATTAATCTGGAGGTCGTCCGATTGTATTTTTTGAGGAAAATATATGTAGAGTCTGTTTTGGGGAAAAGCCCAATTATTTTTATTTTAGATCATTTTAGAGTGTTGGTGGCAGCATGCCACAATAGAGGTTAGGGGCAAGGGTTGATCCACAACACTGGGTACATGAACAACCCCTTGTTCTTCCTCTTGGTCCTGCCATTCCCACACTTGTGCATCAACGTACAGTGGTATCGACATTAGGATCCCTTAGTACACTTGTAGGAGACCTTGATCAACATGCTTCTAAGATAGCAAGTAGGGAGCATAGAGATGACAATGATGGAGGAGTTTCTTATGGAATCAGTCCTAGTACCACTCTAGAAGTTTCAAGACCACATGTATGTACTAGTTGCCATCAGTTATGCTATGAAACCAATCAAGACACACCTAGTTTAGGTAGACATAGAGATTTTGGTGGTTCATCTAGTCGCCTCGGTTCATTTTTAGAATTTCTTACAAAAAACCATCACCCTGAGGACAATGTGACATAGGTATAAATATGCATCTTCATGTTGAATTTATAAGAATTTTAATGAATGTATATATTAAAGAAAATTTTTCAATTATAAATTTTAACAATCAAACTATTTCATGTACAGATGAGGCAACCATTTTCTCTACGAGTACATACATCGACACTAGTCCTAGTCAACAGCCCTTATGGGGTATTTTGATTTCAATTTTCTAAATTATGTATGTCAATAATTTTTAACTTGAGTTTTAAATTTATAATTGAATCATGAACATATGTTTTAAATATTTATGTTGGTTTAGGGGAGTCAATTGACTTCCATGTCGATTCCATGCAAGAGGTTGTCAAGTACTCCTCCACTGTTGAGTGTCATATATCAGGGTCAAGTACATTTATATTGTAAATTGTTTAACTTACATTAGTATAGTTACATTTATGAATTTTGAATTCACTATATATCAAATGTGCATGTACACTTGTAAATATTATACTTGTGTTAAATTTCTATATGTACATGTATAGGTTGATACCAAACTGAGAATGGGAATTGGGAAAACATTAGATGTTGTGGCTACTCGTGAGGCCTCTGAATTTTAGGTTGTTTAGAAAAATTTCTTCACAAAATGTGTAAAATCTAATATATATATATATATATATATATATATATATATATATATATATATATATATATATATATATATATATATATTAACCTAATTCAAGTATACATGTTTTAAATTTGATCTTGTAGGACTTTTTTACTGCAACTTTCTACCATGAGTCATTCATAGTTACACCTCTAGGAGCACAAGTAGAACATGCTCCAGATATCATGCTAATTTTATTTTTTATATATATTTAAAGTCAATTACAAATTATATATATTCTGAATAACTTTAATTTTAAATTTTAAAGTGAATATATATATATATATATATATTATGAGCTAATATATGTTTTAAATTCATTTTCTTTGATAGCATGAGACACATCTTGTAGATGAGCATGTACAAATAGGTCCTAGAATAGAGGGTGCACAACCTTAGAATGCAGTACAAATCAAATATGATAAATTATAAATTATATTTAATTAAATCATTTTTAATTGTAGACTTACATCTAATTTCAACTTTCTTTGTCTTTTTTATGTAGGTTGATTCAAAGAATTTAGAGGTTGTTCCAAGTGCATGAGAGCATCTAGACCCACATATGATGGTAATTTAATTAAATTATGATGAATTATAAATTAAATTTTCATTAAATAATTTTTCATCATCTTACATTTGATTTCATATTTCTCTTGTATAGAGTGTTTTAGGTCATCCACGCAGTCTGCATGGTGTGAAGAGGTCTCTTGATTATAGAGATGATACATGACCTAAACATGATTTTATGGCTTATATTTGATTATTTGGTTTCTCATGTACTTTTTTGGACTTTATATTTCATGGGTCAAGTGTACTTTGTTGGACTTTAGTTCATGGGTTGTAGTCTGATGGACTTTATTTCATGTGCTAAATATATTAGTTTCATGCACTTAATATATTATAAATAATGGAATTTATTATTGTTCAATTTTTATTTACACATGGAAATTTATGAATTTTATGTTCATAGTCAACACATTAATATAGGACATTCATGTGAAATTAAATATAAATATGAAAATAAAGTTGAAATTAATAGGAAATTTTAATACTTTACTTTACAAATTAAGTGATCCCATACATGATATACAATATATTTGTACATTCAATAATTATCAATAATTAGTCAATGAACTTATTCAATTCAATTCAATCAATAATTATTCAATAAATCTTAATCTACAAGAAAAGAAAAAAAATAGCATCCAAACACTAATTTATAAGTTTTAAAAACAAATAATAGCATCCAACACTAATTTATAAGCTGTAAAAATTAATAATAGCATCCAACACTAATTTATAAGTTGTCAAAATAAATAATAACATCCAACACTAATTTATAAGTTGTCAAAACAAATAATAGAATCAACCACCAATTTATAAGTTTTCAAAACAAATAATAGCATCCAACACTAATTTATAAGCTATAAAAACAAATAATAGCATCCAACACTAATTTATAAGCTATAAAAGTAAATAATAGTAACCAACACTAATTTATAAGCTATCAAAACAAATAATAGTGTCCAACACTAATTTATAGGTTGTCTTAAGTGGATGTCTTAAGGGGTCCTAATACAATGTCTTAAGTGGATCAAAGAAGAGTATAATTAAGTATAAATATTAAGTGATATCAAAAGGTATTATAAGTTTTAGGGTGAGTCATCATAACAAATGATATAATTAAGTATATTAGTTAGGATATGTGCTAATATGACACATCTTAAGGGGATGTATTAAGGGGTCCTAATACGACATCTTAATGATATAATTGATTTAACAATAATTTATGCATGATATGTAGTGACTATACAATCAAATATAAAGTTTCAAAGTAAGAAACGATGCACATTTAACAAACAAAATATATAGAATATTAATTTTGATACATAAAAGTACATAGAGTACACAATTGTGTATGTACATATATTTGCAATTTGTACAAAATGTTTAATTATGTATGTATGTATATATGTCATCTCAAAAAAATGTTTACGAAATTTGGCTATGCCATCTCAAGAACATCTCAAACTCGTTCCTGGAATGTAGTAGGTCTTCACACCACCTAATATAAAAAGGGTAAAAGAAATATCAATAAAATCATTGAAACATAAATATTTTAATTTATATAAAACTATTTGTACATATGTACACAACTCAAGTACTCACATTTAAAAGTATTCTACACATGTGTGTAGGTTGAATCTAGACATCCTCTCATTTTTTTTTAAAAGTATGAGATCAATGGCATGATGACTTCAGGATACAAAAAAGGATAATAATTCAGTTTTAACTTTTAATATACAATAAATATCAAATGTAATCAAAATATGTATTTAAATATAACTTAACTAATAATTACCTATTTTTACCAAGTATTCCATGTTCTCTAGGTTGAATCTAGATGGACTAGATTCTTTTTGTGATTATGGATTAAGGATTTATAAAAGGACAATTTAAATCAATTTCAACTAATAACACATTTGAACAATATCAAAACATGTATTTAATCTTTTAAAAGGACAATATAAAACTAAAACTATATTTACCTGTATTTACTTATTTCATTGTACCATCTACTTCCTCTCTTTTTTGCAATGCATCTATGATTGTCTCATGCTCTTCCATAGAAATTATCCATAGCACTTTATTTGTAGGTCTTCCACAATACCGATCTACTTTTATATTTGTTGCCACCACCAAATGTGAATAGTGTATAATATTTTTATGCATTTCATAATCTTCGAATGTAGGTAGAGCATTCTTCCTTGTTAGGTATTTTCATATCCAAGTTCCAACAACCACCATAGATCATATTGGGAAACATGAATACCATTATCAAATAAGTTCTCAAAATTTTATTAAGGGGATCAAAGACTCATTCTAAAAATTTGATTAAGGCAATCAAAAACTTGTTATCAAAATTTTCTTAAGGGGATCAAAAACTTGTTGTCAAAATTTACTTAAGGGGATGTCTTAAGGGGATCACCGTACCTTTTGGATAATGGTAGCCATCGTCATCTTCTCAAGGTGCTATCAACTTATGTTTAGTCTCCACACAATGCGCCAACCAATATTATGTTTCCTCTTCATTCCCCTTAGGTGCAACAACAGCATACACATGTCCTGCAAACAAAATTTGATTAAATAACTTGCACATAGCCATACAAATAATTTAGTATTATAAAATAACTTAATAAAGTGAAATAAAATGAAATAAATTGAATTAAATTACCTTCTTGTACAAGGTCCGCAACATGATCATAGTCTTCATATGCAAATGCTTGATCATTTTTTTCAATAGTTCTTTCATATTCATCGTGTGCTTATATAGGTTTCAACAATATTTTCTCCCATTGTTCAACCCATTCTATATTTTCACATGCTTCCCAGTCTCCTAAGATACAAAGCTAACAAAAAATGCAAGCTCCCTTATCTATATAGTCCATTTTCTTGTTGTTGAACTCCTAAATGAATTCCATTTAGTAGATCCATTGATTGCCTCACAGTAAACTCTAGGTACAATGTTCTCTTCTTCAATCAACCAAAAGAATCGATGAACTAAAGAATACTCATTTGAACTAGGTGTAGATAATCGTGTATTGCATCAATCCATAATCCCACATGCATCTTTAAATTTTACTACATCATCAAATTTTAATTGTTCTCTAGCAGGAATTCCTTTGACATATGCACCAACTCCAACATGCTCTCCTTTACCATGCCCAGCTTCAAAAAATCTCCATATATGTTGGAAATTAAGTTCCTTGTGAACCCTACTTAACCAATTGAACATTCAAGCATTCTTGAACTACCTCGTACAATTATCTGACCATATAAGGAATTTTATCATCTAGATTCTTTTTTCTCTTAAATTTCTATAAAATGTATTCAAATAGTACTAAACAAACTCTGACGAGTGTAACCAGTTGTCACTCAAATAAAAATGATACTCCCTCAAAACTTTTCTATCATCCTTAGTTCTATCATTTGCATGTTTATAAACAATATGGAAAAACATAGCTACTTGCACTGATTTATAATACTGTGATTGAATTTCCTCTTATGGAGATATAGTATAATTTTTCACAAAATCAACCATTGAAAATATCGTACCAATTGGAAATGTGTTTCTACATGCATGAAATTGACCATTAAGCCATCAAACATGTTGAGAATGCATAACATATTTTGGTACAATCTTATTCTTAAATTCTAATATGAATGCATGTACACTAACTTTTTTTGTAACTAAATCGCAATGCTTTCCAATTTTTCCATCTTTTAGAGAATACTTAACATTCTTAAATATTTTATCATCAACTAATTATTTTCCAAAATAATTATCAACAATTTCATGCATACAAACTCTAAAGAATGAAAGATTTCCACAACTAGTGCGTTGTCCAAAAATACAAGAACTTGAATAAAATAAATTTTCATTAGATCTTTCACAAAATAAACTTGATATAAACTCCCTTATTGTTTCAAGTGGCATATTGATACCACATTCCAACATAATCATGTCAATATGCAAAGTACAATGTATATATAAAAAAAAATTAAAAAAATAACAAAATTGAACATGTGTTTGGCAACAAGATATTCGTTCTTTATTAATTTTTACATACCATGGTTTATATTTTTCAAAATACCTTTGACTTATTTTAATATTACTAGGTAGCAATAAATCACCATAATTTATTTTATAAAATTTAGTTTGTGTTGTATCTAATAGATGTTTTGGAGGAGGATCGTGAACTTTGGACCACACCGTTAATTTTAAAACATCCCTAGCATTAGATGATACCCTAGTATTATCATGCCAATATTTTTCAATCAAGTGTTTAATTTCAACATTCAATTTCTTATTAGACCTTAGGAGTCAAACACTGAAACTCCAACATTGACTAATAGGATAATTTTCTATACTTTCTCTTCTCTTTTCCACTATTAGCAATGTTTGAGGATGTATTTTTAAAACTTCACTAATATTGTATACCATTATTTTATTCAAAGTTGATTTATTAACTATAGAAATTGTTATAGCTCTTCTTGATGCATTCTTATCTTTAGACCTACTATTTTTACCAATAAACTGAATGACACTAGCAATAGTAAACATAACATGTTTTACTGATTGATCTTTTCTTTTTTGTTTAACAAAAATGCCTAACTTTTTCATTAATTTTTCTCATTTTTTGCATTTTCATTAATTACATCATATTTGACATCGAGTTGAAAGTTTTTTATGATAAAAAAATTGATTGTATAATCTATTAGCATGTGTTCTAATTTGTCTCCAAGAAATTTGACCAAGAAGATTATCCAAAACATTAGTTTCAGTTTAAAAATATATATATTCATAGGTACTTTGATTTTCACTTTCATTATCATCCTCATTTTCATTTTCATTTTCATCTTCATCTTCATTTCCATTTTCATTTTCATTTTCATTTTAATTTTCAATTAAAATATTTTAATTTTCAATTAAAATATTTTTATTTTCATTTTCAACAACAAAACAGTTTTCATTTTCATTTTCAATAACAAAATGACTTTCATTTTCATTTTCAATAAAAGTATTTTCATTTTCATTTTCATTAAGAAGATTTTCATTTTCATTTTCCACAATAAAATAGTTTTCGTTGTCATTTTGAATAAAATTATTTTCATTATCTCTACAAATAAATTTATCAATGTCAACATTGTGATATCCAACCTCTTATAAATCTCTAATAAACACTATTTCCATGATGCTCAAAGGTGGATTTGAAGATGTAATTGCACTTGTTCCTATTGAAACATTCTCCATAGCATTGGAAGGGATATTTGAAGACATACTGGGAGTAGTTTGTATATTCATATTAGTTTCCACATTCACCTCTTGCAAGTTTGCATCATCTACATCCATGGTCTCCTCAATGTTTCTATCTTCAATAGTTTTGGAATTGGATGCTTCACCATCATTCATCGATCAAATTCTCATTATTCTTTCTCTTTGTCTTTGTTTCTCCCTCTCTGTCTTTGCTTGAATTTGTTTAGGGGTCAAATCTTTCCTATCTTTCCTCTTATTCTAACATTGTGGTCCCATGATTGATTTTTTTTGAACTATACACAAAGGAATGTCAAAAACTTGAGAGTCTTCCTTGCTTGTTCCTCATTCAAAAAAGTAGCAATTGTTCACAAAATTCTGCTTCCTCATTCAAATAAGTAGCAATTGAACAAATTTCCTCTTCCTCTTTCAAACAAGTAGCAATTGAACAAGAATCCTCTTCCTCCTTCAAACAAGTATCAATTAAAAAAAATCCTCTTCCTCCTTCAAAGAAGTAGAAATTGCACAAAATTTCTCTTCCTCCTCCAAACAAGTAGCTCAATCAAACAAAATTTCACATCCTCTAAAACCATTTATAGGAATTCAGAAAAATTTCACTTCTCCATTCAAACAAATAGAAAATAATTAAAATTCTTAGATTCCTCCTTTAAAAACAAATAGATAATGCACAAAATTTATCTTCCTACTTTGAGAACAAATAGCAATTAAACAAAAAAAATATTCCTCCTTCAAACATGTAGCAATTCAACAAAATTATTTTCTCACAGTGTCCCAATGATGCCTCCTTTCAAAATTGAAAAAATCTCAACTTGAAGAGCTTCAACAAGACAAAAGGTGATAGAAATATAGGGAATATGTCACACTTGACTGTACAAAATTATTCTCAGAACTATCATTTCCCTTTTTGACAGTAAAAAAAATGGTAAGAAAATAACTTGGGATCCTGAGTTAAACAAATTAGGATCCTGTTTTGTTTTCCAATGGTCTGGTTATTAAATATTCAATGGGAAAATTTCAAACTAGATCCCATTTACTAAACGAGATCCTATTTATTTAGAAAATGGGATCTTTTTTAGTAAACGGGATCCCACCTTTTAAAATTTCAAATAAATGTCAGGTTTTTTCTTTGTTGACAAGTTTGGGAAATGGTTTTGAGATCCAAACTTGAGCCCTAGACTTGGTTTGACTTGCAAGTTGAAGGTCCTTACAATGTCACTAGAAAATACTGACTTTGGGCATACTTCTAAAAGCTTTTTTTTGTAGAGTTTTTCGATGAAATTAAAATCCATTATAGATTAGATAGTGTAGATTCAAAATATATACATATATATATATATATATATATATATATATTTATAATTGGATTATTTTTTTAATTTTTCATTTAATTTATGATTAAACAGGTCCATAAACTTGAATTATTAGGGATTTTTAGTATTTTAACAACTTTTTATCAACATAACATATTTACAAACAAATTGCACAAAAGTATACTTCAGAAAATTTGTTTCAACTTAAAAATAAAATAAAATAAACATAATTTTAGGTCATCTTATGCATGACATACATGATGATTTTTTAAAATGCCAAATATGTCCAATAAAAATTTAATAAAAAAGAAATATTCAATGAAAAATTACAAAAAAATATGGAAAGCATGCTTCAGTGAGTTACAAGTCTATTTCGAAAAATATTTACAAAAATACGATTATTTAGGTCAAAATATGGATGATGTACGTGTGCATGGTATGGTAAAAAAAGTGAATTTTAAACAGTGGTTTTTAGAAATGCCTATTGAAAATCAATTTGTATCAAATGGGTATTGAAATAAACTACATAATTGGAAACTACACTTCGAGTACTACATTTTATGATTACTAAATTTTTCTAAGATTCCATCTCTAGGTGCTTCAAATTTTAAGGTCAAATGTGTTGAATCTTGAAAATTAGGGAAAATAGTTCCACTAAATGGCCAAAAACTAGACTCAACTTCTTGCACACTCCCCACCCTACTTGCACTAATATTAATAGGATTGTTTCCCAGGTTATATCTTATTTTACCATTTCTTTGCATTTCGATGAAGCACTTAATATTTTATGTGATAGGAGTTCTATATCATTTTGGTACACTCTACATTCTTTCATTCTATGCCCTTGTAATCTCCATAGAGAAGGATTATCATGAGTAGCTTTTTATTGCCTTTGAGTCTTCTTCAATGATGAAAAACAAGATCTTTATCAATAAAATTTCATGGTCTATTATCTAATGTATAGAAGACATGTACCCAAGGATGCGAATGTTGTTTCCTCTATTAAGATTAAGAAGATAATTTATTTTGTTGGTTAGCATCCTACTTGGTTTAAGTATGGTCTCAATTATCAACCCCTAACTATGCTTCCTAGAGGGGATCTTTCCAAGGTCCATAGGGTAGTTATTATAATATCTAACTCCATAGGTTTTGTTGAGGTCTTCTTTCAAATTGGTCACAAGTTTAACCTAATGTATGTCAAGCATGCTTTTGTGAACTGGCATGTTGGTGAAGGTATGGAACAAGGAAAGTTATCAAGAGACTAAGAAATAAGGATTCATCATATGATGAAGCTATTATTAATGACTCTTTTGGTGGTGCTAATCCTACATTAGTATTATAAACCTTCACTTATTCAAGGTTGGTGGCACCAAAGGATGGATTAATTTCCATCATCTCAAGTCAACTTCTCACTTAGAGACGATTCTTTGCATGAGAACCATTTTTCTCTTTCATTTCTTATTTTTCCTTGTTTTTGTTGATGATAGGTTTGAAGAATACATATATTATGAAGTTTGGTTTTTGGAGATAAGTAAGGGGTTTGGTGTAGACTCAATATGGTGGTATGTGTAGGATCATGATGGGCTAGAAAGTGGTGATATGATGGGTATGTGTACGGTATGTGGCTGATGACTTTTTTTCACCACAAATTGATGAAACAAAAAGGGTTTTTAAAGGAGATTCTCAAATTTCCACCAATATAAATTATGCTTTAATTTGAATTTAATAAATTATTATTATTCATTTTCTATTTGAATTATGACTAAAGTCCTAATTGATAGGCTGATTGAAAAATATCTATAGGTTTCAAACAATACCTCATTTTTTGAATCCCAAATATGTGTCGCATTCTATGCTTCACATACTATAGGATTAAAAAAACTAAAAAATAATTTCATGAAGTTTTGACCAAGTTAAGGTGGTCAGACATACGATTTTTTATATTTTTTAAAAGTAATAAAAAATTCATAATTAATTTTTTATTTGGAAAAAAATTACAAAAAAATAAACATCAGATTGGGACATGAGCCCTCTACTTATATCTAAAATATTATAATAAAATACTATAATTTTATTGTGGTTAGGGTGGTCAAATAGACACCTTATTTTTTCCCTGAAATTTAAGTTCTACTGCATTGAGATTTCAAATTTTTACCAAATCAATTTTTTTTATAAAAAAACCTAGTAGTTTAGAAAATACATTCAATTTTATATAGATGCTATTTTTACATATTTTTTAAGTAATATAGATAACTTATTCAAATTTTTATGTCAAGTTGCCTAACTTTGATTTTTCTGAATTTTTCACCACTTAAGGGCTTCATTTTTCCATGATGATCTTGCACGTACCCATGGATGGTTTTTTAGTGAGATTATGAGGCTATGATAAATAATTATATCCTTCCAAGGTTCATCAAACAACTTGATGGATCCATATGTTCGGAGAGCTCAATATGGGTTTTTGTCGAATAATTCAGGAATTTGTGATTTAGGAGTTCATGGAAGGAAGAACTCGGGAAATTAGCTAGGGGCTACACCTTCTCCAGGGTCATGAGGCAGATTAATGGAGTTTCACCTAATTCAGGATTTGTTTCTTCAAGGAATATCTTCACAAAGATGTATATATATTTTTTAATCAATAATTTTTGTTATGTAAGCCTTAAGGAGGGGTCCCTTAAGAAGGTGAATTATATGGTTTTTAGGATACATTTGTAGGAACAATATAAGAAGGGGGAGAATGTTACATAATCTCCATATTGCATTTTCAGTGGCTAGCAATGACAAGAAGGATAACTGTTTAGTATTGTTAACTAACTATTTTTGTTAACAATTAAACCACTTTACTTTATCTATCACTCTGATTTGTCCTTTGTATAAATGTATCTCAAATTTATTGAATAAAATAATCAATCATTAAATTTCCAATATATTTCTCTAAAAGCTATATATTTAGTCCTCAAACTAAGATTTGAAGTCAATATTATCATTTAGAGAAAGTTGCAATCTTTGTACAAGTTTTTTGTAGGCATGTCGAGTTACATGTAGATGGTTTACAAAGTAGCAAAGATGAAAAAATTATCATCAAAGAGGTTCACTTTTATATTAGAAGCTATGTAGCAAAGATGAAAAAATTATCATCAAAGAGGTTCACTTTTATATTAGAAGCTATGTAGCCTATTGTTTCAAAATATTTTTTGAAGACTTGAGATAATGTGGCATAAATGCTTCACAACACTGGATATGGTCTAATGGATGTGTTGGTAAGTGTTGATTTTTTAAAATTAAATTATATATAATTATTTAAATTTATTTAAGTTCAACTTTAAGACTTGAATTTTTCAATTACTTATATATGTTGAGTATGTATGCATATATCAAGTTTTTTTTAATTAATTTGGTTTGAATGAAATTATTTGTAATTTCATAGGAAAATTTAAGTCTACAAAAACATTTAATTGGTTAAGCCAACAAAATGATAGATGCACAACACAATTTTTTGTGGAATTTTTATGAGAGTGGACATGGAAAAGGAGAGCACGATGGAGTAGGAGGATGTACAAAGAATGCACTTCACCAACATGAACTTGTAAGTAACACATATGGAATAGAAAAAAATAAATTCTAAGACTTTAAATTCTTAAACCTCTTAACTTGACAAATTTTTCCAACATGATCTTGCAGGTAGTGCTATACAGAATGCAAATGAAAATTTTAAATGGTACAAAAGTCATTTTCCCCCTTGTGACTCAATATACAACACACACTATTTAAATTGGGAAGTTCAAGGTACATAGTCAAGAATTTGTTATTTGAATTTCAAAGTTTGTACATGAAAATTGAATTTTCAAATTTAAATAACCTAGATGTTTGAAATTTACAAATATTAATCAATCAAATCCTTATAATTTTCAAAACATTAATGGCATTATAAGTTTGCATCAAATCATGACAATGGGATGTAGCAAGCCTTATGCAATTTGAGTGGGAGAAAAATCATGTTTTTTGTGTTGATTGCATTGATGCCAAATACTCTACAATGTGAGAATATTAGAGATGCGAATGTTTTGCAATGGGAAATAAAAAAAATAGTATTAATGCCTCCTTTTGAAGATAATGACATTGTCAATGTATAAAATCCTCTATATTCAACTAATTATTAATGTACAATATATGATTTAGTTGTTATAGGTATATCTTATTTACTTTTAGATTATTATTTTTATTTGTAAGCTATGGGATGAGGGCCCACTCCCTTTATTAAAACATATAAAATAATTTATAATAAATCTACCAAGTAGATAAAAAGGTGAGAAGATGTAGCCAAAGATTTTGTGAGAGAAGAAGAAACTAGGGAAAGGGTATGTGTAGGATCATGATGGGCCAAAAAGTGGTGATATGATTTGTAGGGAATGTTGCTATCAACTTTTTTTTTACTCAAAATTAATGAAAAGAAAAAGGTTTTTAAATGATATTCTTAGATTTCCACCAAAATATAAATTATGCTTTACTTTGAATTTAATAAATAATTATTATTCATTTTCTTTTTGAATTATGACTAAAGTCCTAATTGATAGGATGATTGAAAAACATCTATAGCTTTCAAATGGTATCATATTTTTGGAATCCAAAACATGCATCACATTCTATGCTTTTCATACTATAGGGTTAAAAATTGAAAAATTGAATTTCATGAAGTTTTGACCAAGTTAAGGTGGTCAGACATACAAGTTTTTTATATTTTTAAAAATTTGTAAAAAATTACAAAAAAATATGCATCACATTTAGACATGATTCCTCTACTTATGTCTAAAATATTATTAAAAAATATTATCATTTTATTGTGGTTAGGGTGGTCAAACAGACACCTACTTCTTATTCTTTTCCTAAAATTCAACTACTACTGCATTAAAATTTCAAATTTTCACCAAATAGATTTTTATTTTTTAAAAATAAACCTAGTAGTTTAGAAACTACATTCAATTGTCTACAAATTATATTCTTACATATTTTTGAAATAATATAGATAACTTATTCAAAATTTTACGTCAAGTTGCCTAACTTTGATTTTTTTGAATTTTTTGCCACTTAAGGGCCTATTTTTTCCATGATAATTTTGCACATACTTGAAAAACTACGGAATAGAAAAGGAAGATAAAAAGAGTTCTAGTTACAAAATATATGAAGTAATGTTCCATAAATTGGATCAAAGTCATACAAAACTACCTACACCCTTCTACTATTTTGAAGGAGCAGAGCATCCATGGCTTCCTTACCTTCAATGAAAAGATGTTCAGCTTTGCACTTCCTTCCCACCTTCCCCTTTGGGCCACAACTAGGGTTCAATTTTTTGCTTTCCATTTGAAATATCCCCAATTTATGAGGTGGATCCAAGATAAATTTGTGATCAAAACCATCATGATTCATCTCATCCAAATCATCCATGATGGGAAATGTGCCATCAGACTCAAACCCATCTTCCTCTAACCCAGGTGATGAATTAGGAACATTGTCATGGACAAGAGTGATAGGAAGAGAAGGGGGTGCCAAAGGCTTCTCTAGACCAATCCCCGCACCAAGATGAGAATAAAAAAATTGACAATGATTCCACCAAATAAAATCTACATCTATAAATCTATCCTTCTTAACCCACCTTTTAAGAATGACACACCTTGCCCCAACTAGATGTTGGAGAGAGTAAGCCTCAATTTTATGGCCTCACATATTGCAGTGAAAGTAGTGGAAATGAAAACATTTAAAATTTAAAAACTGAGTCCAAATACTATGGGAGAAGTTGATCCTAATAGAATGTGAGAGGGGTTTAGAGATATCAACCATTACACAAACCCTGTAGAATTTGTGATCAGGATCATTTGTAGCTTGCTCAATCCTAACAAAGGAACCCACTTGATTGATCATATTGTTGATAAGATCCACATTGCACATGACTAAGGGTAAGTTATACAATCTAATATAGATAGGAATATGTGTAATATTGGTCATGGAAAGATCAAATAAAGTAGTCCAAGGGGAGATGAAGAGCCTTCAACACCCAAAAAACCATGGGCCATTCTAAACCACAAAATTACAATTTGCAATAGATTTGAAAGTGAGTAGGAAAATCCCAAAATCACAAGATTCTATCATAGCGGTAGGTGGATTACTCGAAGTAGAGGTGGCCCACTCAAGGATGGAAGCCAAAGGTGGATTCTTGCAAAGAAATCTCAAGAACAAAGAGAGATTACCATAATTCTTAGTGATCTCCTTGATGCAATAATTAGATATGTAAAAAATCTAGTGGTTCATCGGTAAAAGCGACTTTTGTATCTCTAATAGAGACACAATCACCACCAATCTAAGGTAGTTTTTCCTTTCTATGGAGGAAGGTGGAGTGGGTAGGGATGAAGTGTGGGGTGGGATAGGGTTAGTCTGCTAAATTTTCTCTAGGCATAAATTTGTGCAAACATGGTATGGGTTTGATTGATTTTTGCAAGAACTAGTGTAAAAGGATCTAATGCAGGAGGCACAATAGTAGTCGTTGCTTCATATGGAGCAGACCCCAAATAATCAAAACCTAGGGGAGGTAGAGAAGGATTGAAGGGTGAAATAATTTCCTATGACACACCAAAAAAGAGGGAATACCTTGTTTTCCCTCCATAGACACAACACAACCACCACCCTTCTTGTGTTCCATCTCCATAATCAACAGACACCCTTCCTTAGCCGTAATGCACTCTTGGTGAACCTTCACACATTTTTTCTCTTAAAAATAAATATTAAGGTTTGGGCCTTGGTTGTTGGCACTATAAGCAAGAAGCCCCACCATTTCACAAAGGAGCCTCCCCTTAACACTAGGGTAAGAAAACTCAATTTTTGACACAATAGAGAGTGACTCCATGAAGTGTTAACCTTATTTTTTGGCTCTATGAGAAAAAAATATTAGATAATAAGGTTTGGGCCTTGGTTGAACATTGGTACTATAGGAAAGAAGCCCCAATAACTCACCAAGGAGCCTCCCCTTAATACCAAGGTACAAAAAAATTCAATTGTTGACATGATAAAGAGTGACCCTGCAAGGTTTGAACCTTGGTTTTTGTGACTTTTAGATTAAATTCTAACTTAAAATTGATTGATATATTCTACATAAGTTAATCATGTTTATATAAATATTTAAATTGTGTAAAAATTAAAAATCTAATTTTCAATCATGTATTTATATTTTTTTGTACTACATGTTGTGTATAGGAGATATTTTCACTATTGTTGTACATCCTAACAATGTGGAAGGTCAGTTACTATCTACTAAGATGTACACAACCAAAATAAGAATTGGTGGAATCAAAGATAGATGGTGATGGACAAGAGTATCCCTTTGGATTAGTCATTGTTGAAGACACATATTATCAACAAATAAAGATAGATAAAAAATGTATTATAATTTTTTATTATATTCGAGGAAAAAAAATTATACATTATAGTCACTTAGTTATAGAATTTTTTATTTTTTTTGAAACTTTACCTAAATGAGAACATTCCAAACAAGAGTGGAGGTTGTCTATTAAAGATCATGAAAAAAATATAGAGATAATTAAAGATAGAGAGGATTCAGATTATATGTACCAAGGGCTTTAAGTTATTTAAATATAATGTACATGTATATTATTTTTAGATATGGTTGGATATATATTGTCCTAGATATATACATATACATGTAACATTTGGAATTAATTTTAAAAATCTTTTTGTTATATAGTGAGTTCAATTTTTTTCTATATATCTATATTGATTCCATGTAGTGATCTAAATTTGGATTTTTTGTAGGATTAGATGTATATTTTTAGGCTTGGTCAAGTTTAGATATAGGTTGATATATATGTTGGATATTTTCCTTATCCTCTATTTCCAATAGCATTTGTTCCATGATTTTCTTAAGTTCAAGAATCTTTTATTTAATTTGTTCAACTCCACTTACAGTGCATCATCTATAACTTTCTTTGCTTGCACAAATTCATGTACGCAATACAAAACCTCTTTACTTTAAATCCACTTTTGCATTTCCATTTTCCCATTCCACATACAAGTCACACACACCTTCTTCAACTTCTCAAGAGGAAGAATCCCTTTAGTCAATAAAATTATCTATCTCATTCACTTTGGTCTAATTCTATTCAAGTGTTCTTAGAGAATATTCCTTTTTAATTTCATACATTCTAGTATCTCCTACCTCTAGTTTTGCATTTTCATTTTCCATTTCATATAACATTTACATGCTTTGATAGTGTCTTTATGATTACAAAATGCAAATGTTTCTTTTAACAAGTTCTTTACAAGACTTATAGTCTACCTTTTCAAATGACTTTCATGTCACCAACCAATTGATTCCTATTTTTTCACTTAGATCTAATTAAATTCCTTTTCCTTATCGTCTATTTCCAATTGTATTTGTTCCATGGAATTTTTAAGTTCGAGAATATTTGATTTCATTTGTGAAAATCCACTTATAATGTATCATCTCCCACATTCTTTGCTTGCACAAATACATGTATGTAATACAAAACCTCTTGATTTTAAATCCACTTTCACATTTCCATTTACCCATTGCATATACAATTCACACACAACTTCCTAAACTTCTGAAGAGTTGGAAGAATATCTTTAGTCAATACAAATTATCTATCTCATTAACTTTGGTTTACTTCTTTTCAAGTGTTCTTAGAACATATTCCTTTTTCATTTCATACATTCTAGTACCTCCTACCTTCAGTTCTACTTTTTTATTTTCCATTCCACATAACTTCCACATGATTTGATTGTGTATTTATGATTAGAGAATGCAAAATTTTCTTTTAAAATGTTATTTACAAGACTTTTCTACCTCTTTAGATAAGACTTTCACGTCATCGGCCAACTGATTCTCTTTTCTTGCACTTAGATATAATTAAATGACTTTTCCTTATCATCTATTTTCCATTGTATTTGTTCCATGTAATTTTTAAGTTCAATAATCTTCAATTTCATTTGCTCAAATCCACTTATAGTGCATCATCTCATACTTTCTTTACTTGCACAAATTCATGTATGCAATAGAAAACCTCTTGACTTTAAATCCACTTCTTCATTTCCATTTTCCCATTGCACATACAAGTCAGACACACATTCCTCAATTTCTCAAGAGTCGGAGGAATCCCTTCATTCAATACAAATTATCTATCTCATCCACTTTTGTAGATATTTCTTATCAAGTGTTCTTAGAAAATATTCCTTTTTCATTTCATACATTCTATTTCCAATTGTATAAATGTTCCATGGAATGCTTAAGTTTGAGAATCTTTGATTTTATTTCTTCAATTCAACTTATAACATCATCTCTCACTATCTTTTCTTAAAAATGAACATGAAAATGAATAGCAAGGGGTGTTAAATGGACCATACATTACATTGACTAAATATTTCATTTTTGTTTTTACATATTTAATTTTTTATGTTGGTTGAGAATGCTCATGTATACTTAGATTTTATTTGTATTTTCCCATGAAGATAAATACTATAATGCTTAGGTTTCATCCTCTGTGTTTCAAGATTAAAATTGTCTTTTCTTCTTAGCTCTTGGGAATTTACCTCTAGTACATGTTTGCATGAATTATTTTTAATTTTTGTTATTTAAAGACATTCATTTGTATAACTTTAATTACATCCATTTTTTAAAATACAAATAGAAACCTTTCTAGGAACATTTTTATTTATATCATAAAATGAGTCTATTGTCTCAAAATTTATATATAAATATGCCATTTGCATGCTTGATGTATGAAATTCATCCAACATTCAGCCAAAGTCATAAATACAATCCAAAAAGGGGGTAAACTAGGACCTACCCATAGCAATTTTTTAACACCCCTAAAGGTATTTTTAAATACTATTCATTACCCTTATGCATTTTGAAATATACCAAAGATCATAGTAAACTAAAAATTGCAAAAGGTTAAATGCTTACAATATATAATCTACACCTCAAAGGATGATTCACATTAATCAAGATTGACTAAAAAATTAATATGTATATGTATTGTAATTTTTATTGAACATATTTAAGAAAAAAAAATAAGGTAGAAGTTTGCAATAAATAAAATCAGAAGGTAGTTTGCTAAATAAATAAGAACTAAAAGCTATGACATCATAATTTAAGTAAACCAATATTTTTTAGCAATTAGCTTGACACATGATAGACCATAATGTGATATAACATGACATGTGACAAACCATAATATGGTGTAAACCATAATGTAAAATGTATGTAATGTGGTCCAAATAATAATAAGAGTTCAAACCATAATAATGTATATGTATATAACATGACATGAAAAACTATAATGTGATGTAAGTTACAATAATGTAAAATGTATATATAATGTGACAAATCATAATAAGAGTGAACCATAATGTATAGAAAGATATATAACACATGTGTGTGCATGTAAAATAACTCAAAGAGAAGGACACCTAGTATGGATAGATTAATATGATCCCTACCCTGATTCCACTTTTGATCCTTGTCTTAATCTAGGTTGTCTCGATCCTTATCCTAATCCAAGCTATCTTCATCCATGTCCTGATCCAAGTTGTCTCAATCTCTATCTTGTGCCCTATCTCGTGCCTTGTCCCATGCCTTGCACAAGTTCAAGAAAACATAATTTAATGTAATATACATGTGTAGATATAAAGTTATGTAAAAATTACAATGTACAAGTCCAATGTGTGAATGTATCAAGTAATTTAAATTTATATTTAAATGTACCTTAAATGAATAATGTATGGGATCAGCAACATGATCTAAATCCCCAAGTCTAGAAAATCACCATACTACTCAAAATTCTCAATACATTCATGGTTTCAATCAGGAATTATAACTACTTTAAAATGATTTTTATTTAATATATGTATGAAATTTTTTTGAACATAGTTTATATATAAATTATTCAAGTACCTATCATGCATCATTGAGGGCTCTACCAATATCATTAATATCACAAGAATTCAAAGAAACCTTAGGGATATTTGTACATGGTATAGTATCAATGCCAAAAAAAAGAGCACTATATATTCCACAAACAAGATTAGGTGGTGTAGTAACCTCAATGTGATTTGGAACATGTTGAGAACTTAGAAAAGTTGTAGGATGAATAGGAACATGTTGCACAGGGTATCCTATAGGATGGTGTGGAATATCCTTTGAAGCTACCTCCCCCTAGCTCATCTGTGTAGTAGAATGATGACATCTAATATGGGTAAGTACAACATCTAGAGGGATCCCATGCTCCTCACCGATGAACTGGTATGCTGCTAGTAAATCAGTAATGGAGACTTCATGCACATTACATATATTCATTTCACTCATATGGCCAATCTAATGGTGATGGCATATCAGCACAAATAAATGGATCATAAGTACTAGATGTAGCCTCAGTGGGAGGAAGGCTAATTTATGGTTGTAATGAATATATACCAACATGATCAAATAAAATATAATAAATTTATGTAGTAATGGTGGAAATACTATCAAAAATATCAAATTTAGTAGGGCTTGTTGTTTCTAGTTCCAAGTTTTTTGGAAGACCCAAAAGGTTTGTACCAACTAGGGTGATCCTACAAAGTTGGTTTACAATTTCTGGGAGGAACTGATTTTTGCTAAAATCACATATTTTTAGAAAATATAATGATTTAAGCCTTAAAAGGTTCCATTTACAGAATTCCAATTGAAGAGGGTTTGTTCATACTACCTTAAATCAAGCCCCTGTTGGATAAAAACATGCTATTTTTAAACCATGCCTATAACATAGTCTCCTTTACACCTATCAAAATGCTAATAAAAAACCACTTTTAATTCACCTTTTGGGAAATCAAATGAATTCATTTAAAATTTATTTTTTTCAATTATGTAGTCCTTATTGTAGACACATAAAATTGTCCTAGGCTTGCAACTCTTAGATTATTCAACATTTCCCCTTTCATTCTTAATAATTAAATAATTTTTAATTATTTAATTATTTTCTAAAGTGATAATTCTTCTATTAATTAAATAATTTTAATTATTTAATTAATTCATTTTTATCTTTATTCTCCTCTTTGATTAATTAAATAAATTCTTATTTATTTAATTTTTGTCCACTTTCCACTATAATTAAATAATTATTTTAATTATTTAATTATTCATTGGCCTCTTCTCTCATAAATTAAATAAATTTTTATTTATTTAATTTGGTCCACTCTCTTGAATTTTGAATTAAATCATTATTTAATTAAAAATGATTCTATTTTTCACATTCCTCTATAATTAAATAATTATTTTAATTATTTAATTATTCATTGGTCACCTAGATTAAATAATTTTTATTATTTAATTTCTCCTATCACCTATTTGTCTGTGCCAATCTTATCTTCCACATCAAATCTTATCTCTTGACATCTCATTCAATTTTATCCTTTGAATGAATTATCTCATAATTCAATCTCAACCCTTCATCTTTATCATTTGCCCTAATTTTGACCTACCCCTAGTCCATACTACAACTTTCAATTTTGGCCATTGATTAAGACATCTTATTGATGTCCAATCTCAACCGTCAATCCAAATTAGACATTTCCTATAAATAAACTCTCTCATAAGCCATTGGGGGGTTGATTCTTCAAGTGTCCTTATGTTGTCAAAATCATTCTTCAGTTTTTCATCCATTCCTATCTATTGTCATTCATCTATCATCCCCATGTCAATGTTATGCTACTGAATTGAGCAATCAACATTCCTCCAACAATCAAACTTCAAAATCTTGCATTCTCATGCAGGTGGAGAAGAGCCATGGAGGTCAATCAAGTCTAGTTTGAAAATTGGTTTGCATTTCCTTTGTTTATTTGCATTTTCATTCTAGTCTGTGCTTCATGGTGCTTGATAGGGTTTAGTTAATTTGTTGTTTTCAATACATTTTAAATCTGAAATTTTTCCCTATTTACATTGGTGAACTGACATATTTTAACATATTTTGAGAAATCTTGGAGTTGGATTCTTTTGTTGCAATTTTTGTTTGCTTTTTGTTGCAGGTTTGACATCATTGTGGATAAAGCCCTAGTTTCCAAAGATTCAACCATAACATTCAAATGGCTGCGTATTTTTTCACATTTTTTTTTTGCACATTGGAGACAACGTCTAGAGCTTCCATTCCAAAAATTAGATTTTTTGGGGCTGGTTTGATTTTTTAATAATTTTTTTTCTATTTTTCATAAAAAATTAATTTTGAGAGAAATTATCGAATTTTTTAGATAGGTTTATATTTCTAGAAAGCTCTCTAAATTTTAATAGGGGTCTGTTCTTTATCTTTCAAATTTGGACGCACAATTATTAGTCAAATAATAGATCTTTTAAAATTCGGGTTTCACACATATTTACCTATATCTCACAAACGGTTGTAGATCTGATAAAAAAAAAAAAATTGCAGATTTGGAATGATAGAATACGACTTCAGTAAAAAAATCAAAATTTTTGGAGCTGTTTTGTATTTTTTATAAATTTTTTTATATTTTTTCATAAAAAAATTAATATTGGGCTCAAAATAGGGAATTTTTCCGACTTCTTTACATTTCTAGAAAGCTCTCCGAAAAATAATAGCAGTCTCTTCTTTTATTTTTTATTTTTCAGATCAATAATGTCTTCAAATAATCAAATCTAATTCGGTTATGTTAAAAATATGTATTTGAAATTGCAATTTTCTAATGAGTTCATTTTTTTTCATGGCTGCATTATGATATTATTTCTTTTAATTTTGTAGGTGGTCATAAGGATTTTAGTGGCAGAAATATCATTCATACACAACAAATTGGAAAGTGAATAATCAAGTGCACATATTCCATCTTCCATTTCTTAATCTTGTTTGTCACACATTTGGATTTGGGCTCTTAAAAATGAATTTTGTCTTCAATCACATATCAAAATTGGGTCTAAAATTAACCATTTTCTTCCTACACATTTGAATTGGGGTTAAAAAGAATAAGTGCTTCTATTGTTTGCATACAAACATTTCATTTCTAAGGGAAATTAATCACTGCAAATGTGAATCAAGTGTGTGTGTCCTCCAAAACACCTCACTTGGTTTGCTTTTGTCATACCCTTTTTAGGAGGCCTGCTTGGAGCACACACCCCTCCAAGGGATGACCTCAATCGAGTGTGAATCTAAAGACACGCTCATTTGGGAGTTGAAATCTTGTCACTCTAAGCTAAGCCCCAAAGAACTTTATACCTTTGGGAAGTGAAGGTGAAGGGTGGGTTACCCCTTTCTCCTGGCTTATTGGCAAGATTTTTCTTTCAAATTCTTCCTTAGTCAACCTTGTGCAATCTAGCTTGAGACCTAATTGGCCATACCCCACTTGACTAGTCATAGGGCTTATTGTTGTGTATTCAAGTGTTTGCTTAATCATAACATCTAATCTTGGAAGACAAACTTATCATTGTGCTTGGTGTGTGTGTTCATGCATTTACATGTGAGATCTTGTGTTTGATATTTCCCAAGTCAAACTTCCAATAAACACTTGCGACATCATCCAAATTATGCAATCTTGTCATTCCACATCATCATCTCTTTCATCCAATCAACATCATTTTACACCATGCCAACATTAGAAGACCTAGTACCCCAAGTCCAAAGCCTCCTCCAATCACTTTATCAAGCACCCCAACCCTTAGACCAAAAAATTATACACAAGCTCCAAGGCATCATCCAACAAATTAAACTTCAAACTAGCCAATCACCTCAACTCCAACACCTCCTAGCTCAAGCTAATCAATTCATTGCCACTTGTCAAATCCAACAACCACAACATCATCCCCTATCCATTTATTATCAACAAGTGTCACCTCAACCTAATGTGTCACCTATATCATCATATCAACCTCATCCATCCACATATCAAGTTTCCCCTTCGTCAACCTATCACAACTCTTCTATTTTCAACTCTTATCCACATCAATCAACCTTTCAACTGTCATTATCCTATTCAACCCCTCAATCATCATTACAACAACAAATCATATCACAAGTCCAAACACCATTTCAACCTCAACACATTCAACCCCAATCCTATGTGTCACCTTCATCATCATGCCAACTTAACACATCTATCTGTTATGACAATGCCACATCAACATGTCCACCCATATCACAACAAGAATATAGGATCCCAAGTCCACCTTGGCAACAACATCAAGATCATTTAAGTCTTAATGTCACCTTTGACAAGGGGAACACCAATCTATTCCATGCACCCTTACCACCATCCAATCAAATTCCTATCCCTAATCCACAATGTCCTAGTCCTAATCCATTGGCCTCTCCACCTTCTAACCAATCAAACTATTCATTACCCCCACCATCATCTAATCCTCCTTCAAATCAATGCCTTACATTTAGATATTTAAAACATAAATTGATGGCATTACATAAATCCACCAATCCACCTACAAAGGATGTGACCCAAGGGCTACAAGAAAGGAATCAATTGTCGCCATGTCATTCAACACATATACTTGAACATACAAAAGAGTCCTCAAACATCATGCCAAGTCCTTCAATTCAACCATGTCATCCACAACCCCTTGAGCCAATTCAAGATTCTCCTATCATAAGTCCAAGTCACCCTCTTTCATGCTCCTATGTTGTTGACCATCTAGAACATGTTGAGCCTATTCAAGAGTCATCCCCTTCCACTTCCATTCAAGCAACCCAAGAGGCATGTCAAGAGCCTAATCCTAAGCATGTTGAAACATCAAGCCCTAGTCCTAATCAAGATCAAATCACTTTCATCCAACCTATCCATAACGTTTATATTTTCTATGATCAAGATATTACCTATGAAGAAGCTATTTATGAGCAACTTGATCCTATACCCATCCATGAGCAAGACATACAAAATACACCTACCCTTGACAAAGATTTCAATCCCAATTATATCATCCATGACAACCCCATCTTTGACCAAGACCCTACCATTGACCAAGAAGTCCAAAATGATCCACTCCTTGACTGTTATGCCATTCATGATCCCACCCAAACCCCATCAAGATCCACTTTCCTTGATGAGACACTTGCCTCCCAAGCTAGTATAGAAGATCAAACCAATAATGTGGATCTAAATGAACATACTCAAGATCCTTTAAATCCTCCATCATCCACTATCGACCCCATTGCAAGTCCTTCATCATATCCACTTGGTCTTTCCAATAAGGAACTCATGTCTAGTGTTCCACCTACACCTAGTCCCATTGTCCATTGCATACCCCAAGAAAACTAGTCTCAAGATGTTGGTATTTCCTCCATGCATTCTAAGTCCACTTTCCATCATAAAACCTATCATATGCCTAAAGCATATGTTTCCATTCCACCACCGTCATCCTACAAGTGTCAAAAGCATGTGACCATACACCTTCCTCCATCCAATTTACCACCATTACTTTAAACTCCTAATACCCCTCCATCTGCTTTTCCACCATTACTTCCAACACCTAATATTCCAATCTTTCATAAATACCCTAAATATCCTAGTCATGACCAACAAATGCACACATGGTGTAAACATAAAGCTTCCACTCATTCCATCCAACACATGGGATTCAAAAATAAAAAGTTGGATGCCTCTACACATAAAGTTAAAAATTCTAAAGGTCTTAATGCCTTAAAATACAATTTCAAAAAGTCAAATCCAAGTACATCTAAAAATCTATATAAGCTCCAAAAGAAAAGTCTAAAACAAAAGGGTTTTGGTTACCTAAGAAAAAAGAAATCAAGTCGAATGAGACATCCACATCACAAAAATCCCAACCATCCACTTCCATCCAAAATACACATTCCATTCAAAAATTACAAAAATCCCACAAGACAAATAAAAGTCATAAAAATACTAAGTCTATGTGGGTACCTAATACACTTCATCACCCATCTCCTAAGCAAACATCTCCATTGCTTCCTACACCTCGTCCACATCAAAAGCTTCAACGTTTATCACAATGTGTGCAACCATTGGTCATGGTTCCCTTCTATTTCACAACAATTCCACATACCTCCATCTCCTCACCCTTCACCCATTATCCTACATATCTTCCCTATCATATCCCTATGGTCCATGCTTTTGGCTAAGCCTCCTCATTCATCTTTTCCATAAGTCCCATATAATCCCTACCATTTTCCTCCATAATACACATCATAATCCATCATCTACCTACTCCATCTCCCTTTCATGTCATCCCTTACCAACATCTATGAGCATAATGACATTTGACATGGTCCATGCAATGACATCTATTTCTAGTGGGACTATCACCTTTCATAGAACTAGACACTTGAGTCCCTCCTAGTCCAAAAGTTAAAAAGTCAACAAAAAAAACACAAAAAAAATTAAAAAGTAAAGAGAAATCCCTTCATCCAACGGTGAAAACCTGGTAAACAGGTACCCTAGATAAGTGCCATGATGAAAACCTGGCAAACAAGCGTCATGTGTAGGTTGATCTTCTATGTCACTTACACTTGGGGGCATAATGTCTTATCTATCCAACCTATCACTTTCATGCCATATCATTTCTATCCTACCTACCATCTTTAGCCATCATACATACCTATCATCTTGAGTCCATTTATCCACCCTTCTCCTTTTGATCTTGATGAAGATATAGGGGCAA
Organism: Sequoia sempervirens; assembly: GCA_007258455.2. Lineage (NCBI taxonomy): Eukaryota > Viridiplantae > Streptophyta > Pinopsida > Cupressales > Cupressaceae > Sequoia > Sequoia sempervirens. Next base: position 167,109,469 of record VDFB02058242.1, on the reverse strand, counting down.
AGTGTTGAAACATATTTTTTGGATATCTCTTGGCATACCTCATCCCTTCCAAACAGGCATATCATTATCTTATTGTCATAAGCTTTTTCATGAAAAATCTTAACTATTGTACCTAGAATGGGGCATGTTATTCCTATGCAACATAGTCTTTGGAGATCACATCCTTGATCTCTTATGCATACATCCATTTCATCCATTAATCCCATTTATCTCCTTGCACCTAGACTTGGTTTTCCACTTGTCATTGGTATCTAGCACAAAGGCTACCCAAATTTTCATCCATTGACACCTCAAAATATTTCAAAAAAATCCAAAAAAAATAATAAAATTTCAAAAAATTCCCAAAAAAAAATCATAAAATGTCAAAAAGCCAAAAAAAACATAAAATGTCAAAATCCAAAAAAAAAAAATCATAAAGTGTCAAGAAATAATCCAAATGCAAGTCAATCCTTAGTCTGCATCAATCAAGTCAATCAATCTTGTCAAATTATCCAATCACATCCTTTGGTCTTGATCCTAATCTTGTCGTAAACCAATCAATCAAAGTCAACTAGTCAAATAGTCAATCATCCTTGTGTTGATCTAGGGATATGTCTTTCCCCTCAATGACAACACTTTCAATCATCATCATCAATCAATCAATCAATGGTTTGCAACTTGACAGGGGCAATACCTTTTTTGTTTTTGTATCATTTGTGCATGCTTGCTTGCTTGCTTGCTTGTGTGTGTTATCATTTTTGTCTTACATTTGCATCGAATCCGACTTATTCCAGCTAATATTCATATCTTGTATCTAGACAAGGTTGTATTAGGCTAGGGCACGAGACACATCGTCACCTTGGTCCTTATATCTTGGTGCATCATGTCTAGTGTTACATCAAACATCATGGTTGCTCACTTTCTTGCAGCATAACATGTCATTCATCTTGTCCCTCCTTATCATTTCATTTCGAGAGCATACCCATGTTTTTCCAACTCGCCTATCCTCTCGAGGGGGCATCATCATCCCATTCTTATTTTGTCATCATCCTAATTTTCTATTATCATCCATTTTTCTCTATCCATACCTTAGCTTCTTTGAAATGATGTTACTCGACACAAAGCTCATCGTCTCAAACATCATCTCAAAGAGGGGAAAAATGTAGACACATAAAATTGTCCTAGGCTTGCAATTCTTAGATTATTCAACATTGCCCCTTTCATTCTTAATAATTAAATAATTTTTAATTATTTAATTATTTTCTAAAGTCATAATTCTTCTATTAATTAAATAATTTTAATTATTTAATTAATTCATTTTTATCTTATTCTCCTCTTTGATTAATTATGTCACTAATTAGGTCCCCTTCTTTCTAAAATTAAATAAATTCTTATTTATTTAATTTTTGTCCACTTTCCACTATAATTAAATAATTATTTTAATTATCTAATTATTCATTGGCCTCTTCTCTCATAAATTAAATAAATTTTATTTATTTAATTTGGTCCACTCTCTTGAATTTTGAATTAAATCATTATTTAATTCAAAATGATTCCCTTTTGTCACATTCCTCTATAATTAAATAATTATTTTAATTTAATTATTCATTGGTCACCTAGATTAAATATTTTTTATTATTTAATTTCTCCTATCACCTCTTTGTCTGTGCCAATCTTATCTTCCACATCAAATCTTATCTCTTGACATCTCATTCAATTTTATCCCTTGATTGAATTATCTCATAATTCAATCTCAACCCTTCATCTTTATCATTTGCCCTAATTTTGACCTAACCCTAGTCCATACTACAACTTTCAATTTTGGCCATTGATTAAGACATCTTATTGACATCCAATCTCAACCGTGAATCCAAATTAGACATTTCCTATAAATAAACTCTCTCATAAGCCATTGGGGGGTTGATTCTTCAAGTGTCCTTGTGTTGTCAAAATCATTCTTCAGTTTTTCATCCATTCCTATCTATTGTCATTCATCTATCATCCCCATGTCAATGTTATGCTACTTAATTGAGCAATCAACATTCCTCCAACAATCAACCTTCAAAATCTTGCATTCTCATGCAGGTGGAGAAGAGCCATGGAGGTTAATCAAGTCTAGTTTGAAAATTAGTTTGCATTTCCTTTGTTTATTTGCATTTTCATTCTAGTTTGTGCTTCATGGTGCTTGATAGGGTTTAGTTAATTTGTTTTTTTCAATACATTTTAAATCTGAAATTTTTCCCTATTTACACTTATTATAATCTTCCCATTTAATACCCTCTTATTGATGGGTGGTGGAAAATTTGGAAGTCTATAATCAATTTTGTTGGAAAACCTACCTCTACCCTGTCTAGCATACACAAGAAAAGATGTGTAGTCCACATCTAGCTATAAATGAAAATCTACATATAAATGTTTACAAAAATAAAATGGAAACTTGTCATTATGAGGCCATATATGATGAGATACCAACCATATAGGATATATAAATGGAGCAACAAGCTCATCTGTACACCTAGTAAATGTATATCCTCTAATTCTATCTTTTCCCTTATAAAAAGGGAACATGTTATACACATTATCTTGTGAAACTAACTTACCAACAAATCTCCATTTCTCTATGCTAGTAACACTCCTGGCAAGAGATAAATAAAGTTGATCAATGCTAATGTCATCATAAGGACTGTATGGTCGAATCACACCAATCATGTGAAAAATATTGTCTCTATTGAACATATTAGGGGAGATGAATTGTTTTCTCTAAATATCTTAATGCATTTTCTAATCTCCTAATGCTCTACTCATAAAAATTGATCTAGTCTAAGCATGCTTGTCAGACTAAGGAGAATGGTGAGGACCCTAATCATTAGCCATATGTATATAAATAAAGATATATGTGTTGGAGTTAAAATGACACTGAGAGGGGGGGGGTGAATCAGTGTCTTAATAGATTTGACCAATTTTCAAAAATTCATAAACATAACTCAGATTTGATCTCAATATTACTTTGATTAATGTATTCATCAGTTGAACATAATCATTCATAAACTGAATTGGGAAAAGTAATAATCCCAACAGAGAGCTAAAACAACAGCAACACTGTAAAGTAGTGAGCACACATAAGAACAAAAAGACACAAGATTTTTCTGAGTGGAAAACCCTCCTGGGGTATAAAAACCACTCCCAAAATGCCTTGCAGGCTTAATTTTTTTAATTAATTGTTCATAATGCCTTAAAGGCTGATTTTTGAGCACCAACTCAAGGAGCACCAATCCCTCATTTTGAGAAACCCATCTCAAGGAGTACCAACCCCTCAATTATGTTTTGAACAATAAAACTGACTCAGAGGATTTCTCTGTTCTCAATTAAGCACATATCTCTCTATTTTCTCATGTACAGAATACCCTAAGGATTCGATAATTGAATCCTTAAAATACTATATAGAGAATAAATTTTCATATCTGAGTTTATTCATACATTTCCATATAGACAAGGAATGATATTCTTAGAATTACAACCAGAGAAATTTTACTATTTTCAACACTGGTATTTATATATTTCAAGTATTTCTATCAATAAGAAGGTCTTTAGAGAATGCATTTTTCACTAGAATCTGAAACTCACTTGCTAATTTTAGTTGAATAATGACAGTCTTTCGATGATGATAAAAATCAAGAGTAATGCTTATCTAGAGAGCTGCAAATCATCAATTATTTCAAAAATCCAGTTGCTCAAAAAGAAAATCAATGAATATTCTGCTATGTAACCGTTCTGAGATTTGATGCCAACCAATGATGTTGGACACAGTGTTTGAGTCTCCATTAACCATTCATTGAGACATCCAAATAGTTTTGCTGAAGGCAATTAAATCTCCAGTCATTCCCTTTAGATATCGCTTTTGCCATGACCCATCAAAGTTGGGGAGAAGACATAACGAATACATTATGCTATGTCTAGAGCTCATATGTTATGTTCTTTCAAATCGCTGAGACATAAGCAAGTTTCTCACCAAGATGCCCTTTTTTTTCATTCACTGTCACTATAGCCTTTTCCTCATTTTCTTTCGTCATGACCCAATGATGTTAGGAAGACCTCTTGCAGACCACATGATGTTTCATTGAAAGCCCTTTTATTTCTTATGTGTCGCTGTAACGTTCGACTGTCGGGGAGACATTTCATAGAAAAGTATTTATTTTTCTGAAAGTCATCCTTTCACCCCGTGTCATTGAGACAATACATATTCAGGGAGATGTCCCAACGAATTCATTGAGTCATACCAAAACACCCTACAATTCATACTTGATCGCCGAGAAATTTCAATGTCAGGGAGAGCTCTCAGAGAACACACTATGTCATACCAAAAATATTTATCCACTCTGAGTCACTAAGACAATACCAAGCTCTCGCCAAAAGCCCCCTTGATACACATTGGTCACCGAGACAAATGGTTTTTCTTGCTGATGAGTCCATCCATCCTATATATATTGCTATAACTTCAAACTATCAGGGAGACATCATGCTGAAAAACCCTGATTCTTACTGATATATTTTCCTGGCAATAGTCGGTGTGAAAAACTGCAATCGCTATGACTTCACACCGAAAGTACATGTCTGGCCAAAGTGAATCTTTAATGTGCTAGTCGGTCGATGTAACAAGTCAAACTCGCCAAGACACAATTCCGATAGGATTTCTTACACCAATGAACCTCCTTATGTATTAGTCAGTAAGACCCAACTCATTCAGTAAGACCTCTCAACGGTGAACAAAACACATGCTGATAGACCTTTCCACTGTCGCCAAGACCACTTGAATGTCATCCCGAAATGATACCCAAAGTATAATTATTTCATCAAGGACAAACCAACTAGAGCACAAATGAGTACCAATAATATGCATATCATTAAAATAAAATATGGAAAAAATGTCAATTCCATGAGGTATGTCCAAAATGAAAATGATATTTTATCTATTTAAAATGCAATCTCATAGAAAATTTTAAAATTGCAAGATATTGAAAAAAAAATCATACTAGTAAATTATAAGATTGGATGAGAAGATATTAAGAGTGCAAAGGCAAGTGAGAGAAATTAAAATTTTTGATGATTAGAAAAAAAATATGTTTTGGTAAATTGTAACTTGGGTTTGATACTCTTGACAACTTTCTGTAAAGGTTTTACTCAGCTTGCACTAATAACTTTCATAACTAAATTGAAATTAAGCAAGTATAAATAATATTGATCAATATGAAAAATAATTCAATATGTAAATCATTGATAAAATGATAAATATGATATGTCAATAATGAATATAAAAGGATTGATGTTGAGCCAAACATGCGGTATTACAAAAAAATATTCATCATTTAGATCTCATATATTAAAATTAAAATTCACATATGATATGGATAGAGATGTCATGATAAAATCTAATTAATTATATATGGAGACTACAAGAGGAAAATCATAGATCAAGATCAATCTTTGGCATAATCCATTGATTATTAAGATAGTCAAATCATAGATCCTTAGATGAATTTGTATGCTTCGAGTTGTTTTATTTTAAATATGCACTCCAATACATTTAAATATTCCTTTAAATGGCTGATTCTTTTGAAACTTAACAATTGATCTTATTTTTTTTGATATAGAGCATTTGATTGTAATTTATTTGTATGCCTTGTATATATAAAACACAACCATTTATTTTTCATTTCAAAGTCTGAGAGAAATTGTACATAAAAGTAGGATTGGAAATAATGAATTGTTATTTCTAATTTTTACTCATGATTTCCTTTCATGTAATTTTTTGTAATCTTGTCTCAAATACCTATATACTTGTACCTATATGGATAATACAATTATCATTTTCATATGAATATCAATTTGTGTATAGTTTTTATCCTCTGCTAAGATGATAGTAAGAACAACAAGCTACACAAGAAAGTGAAAGCATATTTATTTTCAATTAGACACATATTATTGTTTTTGATTAGCAGTAAATAGGTTTTGAAGGGGCCCAAAAACCCTTTACAGAAAAGGAAAATTGAAGCAAAAGATAACTACATAGAGAAAGTAGCAACCAAACAACAACACACCATTAGTGACATAGCAACCAAAAAGGAGGGAAAAAGGAAATAAAACTACATATTCTTTAGGATATCAATAGCCTCCATGTCACTCACCAAATCCTTCTGAAAATCATCGATGACTTTAGACAAATATTTAGTAGGGCCACAAGCCTACACCTTGGTCTTGTTTTGCATTCTTGTGCCACCGTCCCCCCCACATTCACCTCACTAATCAAAAAAATTTGCACCCCACTAACCTTGTAGCTTGAAACCTCTTCCTCCACAAGCCAACCACCAATACCAACTTCCCCCCTAGGATCAGTCTCCTTAAATTTCTTGGCCATTTCAGTAGGAGTAGAAATTCCAATAGACTCATACATGGCAATAGATTTAGTCCCCTCCACACCCTTCTCTAGATTAACACAAAACCTTTCAATTTGGTCCTTAAGGGTTAGAATTATTTTTTCTAACATCTACTTCATATTCAAAGTTCCCTCAATAATTTAGTCTTCAATGAGTCAAAAATCTCATCAATTTGATTATGAACTAAAGACTCAATCCACTTTACTCATTGCACTCTGAACCTTAACATTGGTCATGTTGAGTTTGTGAAACATCCATTTAAAAAATTTAAATAGAGAAATAGATCCCTCTTTAGCCTTCCCTAGAACATTGGGTACATCCTCATGGTTAAAGTTAAAAACATCCTTATGCTCAACACCATTCTCTTGGGAGGAGCTTACCTTATCCTAGTTAGCACAGACCTCCTTACCTTTTCCTCCAACAATCAACATTTGAATCTTTCAAATAGAGTTAGCAATTTCCTTAGCAATAGACCTTGTTCTATTCTACACCTCTAAATCCGTACTTGGGGAGTCCAACGCTTCCTTCCCACCATCCAAATTTAGGGGAAAAGCAACTTGAATTTCCACCAACTTGCTAGCTAGCCTAATAAGCAATTTCTTGCTATTGCCCACCTTTAGGTCATTCATTCTCTTGGTAGCCAAAATAGGGGATGGCAAGGATACATCACCAAAAATTTGAATCCTATCCTTCAAGATAGTAGAAGGGGCACTAGGGTTAGGTTTGATTGGCTTTATAACAGTCTTTTGCTCACTACCCATCTCATAGTCCTTCTTGTTAGGACCCAACTACCCTTTACTAGGATTTCTCACATCAATAGGTTGCGAGATTACTTCCATGGAGACATGAGAATCTAGTACATTGTCCACATCCTCCTCAAGAAAAAATTACTCTTTTTTGCTTTATTACTGATCAACTCATCTTCTGAGATTGTATCATACTCCATAGCCAACTTTTGTTGATTACCCTTGGTAGTAGCAAGTGGCTTAGAAACCTTAAAGGATTTAGCATAATCTAAAATTAACAATATAAGCCCAACATGCAACACTAGGTTCTTAGGGTTCCTTTTGTGGTCCTTCAAACCATACTCCAGAGATGCAAGAAGGTAAAAATGAAAGGAAACTATCCTTTTATGGTGAAAATGATTCAAGAGGAAAAAGTGATAATTATTTCCCACAAAAAATTGACCCCCAAGATTAATGTACCACATAAGTTCCTCAACAACATCACGCCAAAGAGCTCTAAGCGAGATAAATTGGTACCCTTTGCTCTTGGCCTGCTTGAGGTCTTGTTCTTTCATCCCTTTGAAGAAAATATAGATCACTGCCTTGGATTCCTTCTTATCATTGTAAACCTTCTTACCTTTTGTAGAAATCCCGCTGATATTAGCAAAAAAATCATCATTAACATCAAATTTTGTACCACCTAGTTTCAACACCCTATTATCCCAACCTTTAGTGAATAAAGTTGTAGCCTATAGGTTGTTTCCATGCATCCTTTCCAAATAAGGTGTAATCCCACCCTTCTCTAGAATGCACCACACCTCATCCTTCTTTATATTATTATAGGAGAAAGGCTCCAGACAATTCCTATTACCTCCCATGAACCCAAAATTTGTAAAATAGAGAAGCTTGAGAACCTTTCAAATGATAAGGAGGAACCACGAGAAAGAAAACCAAAAAAATCCCACAATTCGTATGGAAAAATTATTATGGTAGAGGGAAATAATTATCATAGAATGCCACCCCATATGGAGAACAAACAAGGTATCATCAGCCCGATCAAGATCTAGGTCACCATCACTCTAAATAATTACTTGCCACATGATAATAGTCATGTGATCCCAAAGCATAATAATTCCATCAACCAATTTATAAGTTTTTAAAATCATTATTAATACATGCAATAGCCTCAATGGGGAGGGGGTCATTCAAATCCAACTTTTTAGAACCCCTAACACCAAGATTAGCACAAAAATCAGCCAATCCATTCCCTTCTCTAAAAATATGAGACATATAATACTCGTAAAAGGAATTAAGGATTTCAATAGCATCCATGATAATGGACTACACACTCCATGAGGGGACAAAGGATTTCTTCATATTATTTATAATATTGAGATATTCCCCCTCATGCCAAACCTTCTTATAATCTTTCAGTTGAGCCATCTTCAAGCCATGATAGGCTGCAATTGACACATTATTGTTTAAAAGGATAGAAATTATGATTTTTTCCAATTCACTTTACAATTTAGTCAACTGATTTCACATGAAATCCAATGCCTTTTTTGATACAAGCTTACACTTACCACATTTCATATTGTATAATTTAGAGGAAATTATTGAATTGAAATTTTTGAGTACCAAAAAAAATTGTATCTAAAAGCAGTAAAAAAGCTTAGTATAATTTATATGGAAGCCTTTGTGGTGGTTGTCTACTTCCATTGACATAAGTATGACATTGAAATCTTGGGATGATGGATTAAGAAAGAAGAGATGGGGGCCTGCAAGAGATTCAAAAAACCTAAGCTGAAACTTTGATTATGATGAAATAAAGTGGAAGGATAACATTATGTTAAGCCATTCAAAATGAATCTTGGCATAAGAAAGAAGCATGATATAATCATGAGATAAATAGTTCAATATTTTTTATTTAAAACTTAATTATTTGAAGATATATTTATAAAGGTATACGATTTAATAATTTTTTTGTTCTGTGAAGAAACTAAAATAAGAAATTTCTTCAAGTGAAGAAGGATCCATGATAGACTTTAACTAAAAACCTTGCATTAATATGCAAAATTTGGTAGCAAACAAAGGCCTTAGGTGAACAACTAATTCTTTCTTTTTTTTAAAGTTGAATTGTCATTTTTTGTTTGTAAAAAATTAATAAGGTAATTTTTGTTTTTGATGAATATTTGCAATGGATTGCAAACCTTGCATTAATATGCCTACTTTTATAGAAAACTAGGGCCTTATGTGAGGAACTCATTTTAAAATAAATTAAGTTGAATTGTCATTTTTTGTTTGTAAGAATTTAATAAGGTAGTTTGTGTGTTTGATGACTATTTATAAAATTTCCATTGCAAATTTATTCTTTTGTTGTATTCAAAGAACAGTTAGTCTCTTGGAAAGTGGTCCATAGCACTATATATTTTATTTTTTTAATTTGATTATAGACTGAATATTCTTTAAATGTAAGAAAATAATTAAATCTACGTGAAACTTTTACAAAAAAAATGACAATTCAATTTTTTTTTCTTTTTCCTTTGGGTATTTTTATTGAGCCCTTATTTAAGTTCCAAGAGGTCTTTCTGAGCCTTTAAAGTGAAAAAAGTACCAAAATTGTTTTAGCTCAATCAATATATAGAATAATAACACCAACAATGTTAATGCTCGTTTATGGAAATAACATTATATTGCAATTCATAAACTTTACCCTTTATGACATTTTTCCAAATAGTTACGTTGTGAAACCTTTGCAAGAAACTCTTAGCATCAACCATAAATTTACCCAATATTAAAATAGTTTATGAATAAATCATTAAACATCATTCCATTGCCAAAATATTTTGGAAACTCTACAAAGCATAGTAATTACAAAACATAAACATTTCATTGAAAAATTGTGCAAAATTTGAAATGGGAACATTGCTTTGTGCCTATACAAAACCTATTGATGTAAAAAAACTCAATTTCAGACACATGCCAAACAACTCCATTTTGAGCACAAACAAAAATGAAAATTGATAGCAAATTCCATGCAATGCCTGTGCAAAAAGAGAAAGGATAAATTCCACATGAGCGAGGAGAAATGGGAAATGAACCTAGTCTCAATGTGTTTTATAACCATAGGAAACCCTAGCTCTCACAAGTACTTCTCACCCTCAACCACTTTGGTTGAACACGCAAAAAGTGGGGAAGACCACTTATATATATATATATTACAAGGTTTCAGCCAAAAACTATTTAGGTGGAAGAGTTTTGACTAAAACCTTTTTGACCGAATAGATACTACCACATTTAATCCACATTAATGCCACATAGTTTCATCTGAAACTCTCTCAAACAAAACTTTTCCAACTAAAAATGGCTCACTTGGAACCATTTAGATGGCTGAAACTGTGACATAGCTTTGTGATTTTACCCTAATAGTTTGATTACTATAATTGAGGTGCATTAATTATTTTTTAAATTATTAGTTAATGAGGCCCACTTTGGATAAAAAGTGAGATGTACACCTTTATGTTTTCTCCATTAGGTTATCATTTCCTTATTGTACCTCTTCCTACTTATGCACCTCATTTAGTAGTCTAACTGTAGGGTTAGGGTATGCATGTGACATGTTAAAAGCATAGTTAGGTGCCTCTTCCATATTGAGAATATGAGATAGTCTCATAAGTCATAAGCTACCTATAGACCCAAAATCAAGCCACTTGAACTCATGGACTATAAAATATTATATTCCAGTTTGTTCCATTTCATTCCAACAATATACTTTTATGGACTATAAAGATTATATTCCATTTCTTTTCACTAAAATATATAAAATCCATTTTCAAAAAAATAAATAAAATGATGTACAAAAATGATCATACATTAATTTTTATTTGTGTGGAATAAGTGAAGGATACTTTTCTCAACTTACAATGTCAGTACAAAAATTATCAAGTTGTTGGGAAACAACTATAAGTCATGCATTAGAAAAGCAGTTTGATATTTGAATTCTTCTCTAGCACATGACTCATGGTTGTTTCCTAACAACACAATAAATTTTATATCAACTTTTTAAGACTAGAAAAGTATCCTTAACTTAGTCCACATGCATAAAAACTAATGTATCATCACTTTGTATGTCATTTTAATAGATTGTTGACAAGTCAAGAGAAGATTAATGTGGCTTCCTTATCACTCTCTAAATAAATAAGCAATTATTGTAAATTTTGTACCTTTTTAATAGATAGGGAAATTACTATGATATCAACCTGCATTTTTTCATACTCATGTTGCATCTTTCACAAATCAAAGTCCAATTAATCCTCATGAATTCCTTCTCACTATTGTACAATAGAAGTTAATGGGACATAAAGTCTGTCTATCCAATTTCCACACTTCCGTCATATAACATGAATTAATGGAAATATGGTCACTCATCTTCTATAAATATTCTTTGAACTATTTTATTTTTGATGATCATGAATCCTTTGGAAATGAATAGTGCACTCTAAAAATGTATATATAATATTATTTCATAAATTAATATTTATTTTTACATATTATTATTTTGGAATCTTTTAACTATAATATCTATTACTATTTTCCTAATCTTAGATTACAAATATTTTCATTCTAATATGCTCATAATATAAAATACTTAAAATTATATATATATATATATATGCAACTTCTATGTGGAAGTGCATTCTTTATGATGTCTTCTTTTATTTTTATATCCATTTAATTTCATTTTTAGCAATATAAGTATAGCTTGATTTTATATATATGAGAAACAACAAAATGAAAGCTATAAAGGAGTAAACAAAAAAATGATATCTATAAAGGAGTAACCACATGGATACAAAGGAAACTTATTTCAATATCAATAGAGGATTTGTAACATCTATTCTTGTGAAATATTTAGACAAATAAAGGTTGAATAAATTAACATTTCTCATTTTTAAAAATTGTGTTAAAATTTAATAATGAAAAAAAAATACCTTGATAGAAAATAATAAAGAATGTTTTATATAGTCTAATAATCTCTATAGAAAAGAAGTAAATGTTGAAAAATATAAGAATTTATGGTCTAATATTCATGACAGGTTTGATTGTATGTAGTGAGAATGTAAATGGCTTTCTTGCATGGTATACTATTTTTTATATTTTGTCCCTCCTAATTTTAAAAATTGTTTGAGCCTTTGAGATCCTACATTTTTATTGGATAAGAAGTGATGGAGTGGATTAATAAAAATAAATTAAAAAAATTGTTGTATTGATTGTTTGATTTAATTAGAATGGTGAACCTCATATTGGCATATTTATTTTGGGGGTAGATCAGATATTTATTGATTGAAGTCTCAAATCTAGGTATTTATTTCTTAGAATTAATGCCAGACAGGTTGAATGATAGAAAATAGAGCATTTTTATTGATGTCAGGATGGGAAGTAGAAGTTGAACATGTTGAAGGGTTTTTTTTTCATTTCTCAACACAGATAATGCACAAGTGCAATGCATCTCTTGAAAGGTGAAAATATGCAACTAAGTTTTAGAAAATCACCCCAAGATCTCTCAAGTGTCAAGTCATTACTTGCAAAAACAACTCAGTTGATTGATGTGATTTGTTGGTAATCACAAAGGGAATTTAGGTTTCACTAAGTTAGGAGAGAATTGGATTTTCAAATGGAGTTTATGAGATTCTAAAAGTGAGCTACAATTGCTGCAAGTTTAGAACAACAATGTAAAACTTCTTGTTCAACATTAGATTTAGCTTTACAATGATGCTAGAACTTTTCCTTAACTACTATGTTAAATAAAGGTCAAAAGGGAAAATGGATAGAAGATTTCCTAGACCTACAACTAGGGATGATCAATGACAATGGAGGGTTCTATAGTGGTGAACTTTCCCAAAATTAAGTTCCACTTAACCAAACAACATACAATCTGATGAAAATAGTGCTATCTTCGAAGGTCTCTAGATTTTTTAGTTCTTCATTCACCATAAAGCGTGAATAAAAGATGAAATTTATGTGTAGCAATAAGCTCATGTTTAGAGAAGATTTACACTGTTATTATCCATCATCAACAAACAACAAAAAACATGAACATGGAAGGAATCAACACAATAAAATTCTTCAAAATCAATGGAAAACATGAGCTAAACTACTAAAGGTAACTTGAAACACTTAGAATAGACAACTAAATCTACCTAAATCTATCAATTTTGAGAAGGTGAATCATGCAACATGTGAGAAACACAAGAATCCACCAAAGCAATGAATTTATATTGAAATTTTTGTAGCATGTATTTACACAACTCCACTCTCTCTTGAAAATGAGAGGAGACCCCTATTTATAGTTTTCCAAAGGTGAAATGAATGGGCATGATTTAATTGCATTGTGTGGCCAAGATTCATTTTACATTGGGGTTTCAGCTACCCCCAAAAATATAATAATATAGAAAAACATCTTTGTCTCATTCCTATTTTGTCCTTTAGTGGCTCTTGCACTGTAGCAATTTTGTCCTTTAGTGATTGCCTTTTATTTTCAGCTATACTATTAGAAACTCATTATTGGACTCCTAAAATGATATAATAACTAAGCCTTTACAACCATGATTCAAAGATTGGACATCTAGCCTGAATAGCTATTTCAGTCATCATGAAGTTGCATTTAACTTATCAACCCAAGGACGTGAACCTGAAATGGGTTAGCACAGTATGTGCAATAGGAACCCAAAGTAGCCATTTTCATTCTACAACTAAAGAACTCACAATACTGAAAGTAAATTTCTTAGAAGGGAATACCATAAATTCCAATGATTAATCAACAACTACATCAAACTAAAATTCATAGCATGAATGAAAATATGAGAAAAAAATAACACACTACTCTATCCACTTTAGCTACAGGGAAAGTCACAGAATGGAATTCTAGAGGTTGTAGGAACAGTCACATAATGGAATTCTAGAAGTTGCAGGAACAATCAGTGCCAAAATTCTAACTAATTACTAAACAACAAGTAATACTAAACTAAGAGGATGGATTACTCACCAAGAGGGCCCCCTTGTATAAGTATCCTCTAAAAATAATGAGAACTCAAATGTTCAAACTCAAAAATTTATTTTATTCAATGTAAATCATTAGTATAGAAGAGTAATGTATCTATATTACTAAAAAACTGACAGGGCAAGTACAATATCCAATCATGTGACTCCTAAACAAGGAGCATTAGATCTTTATTTATACTATCAACTAGACAAGGTAGTCAACTCCATGACTGGGAGGATGCCATTTAGGGAAAATAGATAAAGTGGGGTGGCGGTGGGTACACATGCATGGAATCTGGTCAAACATGTAGGTCCAAAAACAAATTTAGCACAACAATAACGCCCACGTCTTCTCAATCATTAAAGTCCACTACAAGGCAGTTAGATTTGGTTGCATGAGGAATATTTTCTATCAACTTTCTTTGACCTTGAACAATTCCTTTACTTGGCATTATGGTGCATGCCTAGCTAGCAGTGTCTTCCTCAATTTAGCATTCTCAAATTAAATTTGCATGGTAATGTTAGTATGTACAATAACTGCATATCTATAACCACCTTAAGGAACATTCATTAATAACATGCAAAATCGATATATATATATATACACACATAATATGCCAATGTCATTAAAACTTGCAAAAATAGGATTAAGCCCAATTTCTATGGTTTGAGGGAAACACTATGAAAATATCAACATTTAACATCAAATTCCATGACAATTTCCATCAAATAAACTATAGATTCTACCCAAAATTGGACCAAAAACTAGGCTCATCACTCTCCCCAACCTAACTTTTTGTTGGTCCTCTAGTAGGGGAAGGGTTGTTCTTTTGCTTGGTCAAAGATTTGAAATTTGCAACTAATAGCTATCCAACATCAATGGCTATTGAGTGTGAATCAGGGGCCCAGTAGAATCCTCCCAATCTATCTAATCTGCTTCATGTCCAATTTTTTGCAGCAATGTCATACTAGTAGAACCTGAAGTCTGGTATAGGCCACATGAGAATGGGTGGCTAGAAAGTCAGGGAAAGCTAAAATCACCCCTTCATTCTCCCAATTTGAATGCACCTATCAATCCTTTTAGTGTTACAACATAATTATGGATGGAATGAGGTTCAACCTACCTCATCTCATCAGTCAGGTTATTCCATCATTGTGATAGGTATCTTCTCATATTTTTCTCCTTTGTTGTTGCCTTTACCTCATACTCACTATAACCTACCTCAATCCAAGGCATAATATTTTTTCCATAACTATGTCTAAGAATTATTCTAATCCATTCTCTATAAATATCCTTTGGGTTGCTTGATTCATCCCTAATGGGCAGAGGGATGTCAGATTCCAATTGCTTATAAGCCCCACGTTGTTGTCCCCAACTAATCTCATTTTCTACCTAATACATAAATGACCTTAATTGGACATCCCCAACATACAATAGTGGATTCCAATCATGGTCTTGAGTTACATCATAATTATGCAATATAAAATTCACATAGGAAATTCTTTATTTCAAGGGAGGAAATTTGATAAGCATTGAAAAATTCATTAGGAGTGTCAATAGAAGGATTCAAACCTGAGACAATCCTTGACACTTAAAAGAGAGATATTTCTCTTTCAGGTGTAGAGCATAGACCCCTAGAGGGGGTCATACATTCCAAAATCTGTGGTACCAATGTTTCCATATCATCCACCCTCTTCTTCAAGGTGGCAATTTTTGCATCCTTATCTTAATTCTCCTCATCCCTCTTTTGTATTTCCTTTTTCAATTTCTATTTTTCCTTTTTCCATTCTTCCTCCCTCCTCTATATTTCTTTCCATAAATTCAAAATTTTCATATGTACCATAAAATGAAGAGGTTTATGAATTCCTACCAGTATTTTTTTTATGCTTGCTCCTCATATAGTACTATCTACATGGACTCAGACTATCTAGTTCTCTCTGGCTCTTGGGGTACTATTTATTCTCCCACTTCTTGTTTCAGGGGCTCTTGTTCTTGTTTTTGATGTGGCTACATGAACTCCTACTTTGGTTTTGGCTTTTTCTATAGGACTTCTTGTTGTAGGACTTCTTGCTCATGCTACAGGAAATCCTGATTTTCCTCAAACTCTTCCACAATGTTAGCAAGATCGACGAGTGTTATATTTGTTGCTCTCTCAATTATGATTCTTCTTCAACATTCTCCTTCCCCATTGGAGTTTTAGAGTCCTCGTGTGATTTCTCACCAGGCTTAGGGATTTCCTGTGGAGGCGTACCAATTGTTGGGCCAACTAGTTTTCATTTCCTGGGAGGTATCTCACATTTTTCTTTGGCTACAGGATGAATAATGTCATCCTTTCTCTTCTTAGAACTTGGAACCTTTATTTCTATCAGTTTCTTTTTTTCCTTTCCTTTTCCTGTTTCTACTCCTCTCTTTTATGCCCTAGTTTTCATCAGGGTGCCAAGTGGAATTTCATCATTAGAATATGAGGAGGATCTTTCTTTTTCTGAGTGCTCTGTTCTAGAAGAACTAATTTCTATGGTTTCTTCTACTACAGGATGGTTTACACTAGAGCCTGTGCCATAGGTTGAAGCACAATGAGTGGCTTCAGTTGTACTCAATATCCTACTAGACCTGTGAGGTTGAGGCAAAACCCTAGGTTGCAAGTGCTCAAGTATGATTTGATCAACATTTATAAATTCTTCCCAGGTCATTCTAGACACATCATGTTAACACTTTTCAAGTATTAATTTAATCAAACAATGGTTGGAAACATAATTTTGCCTACCTTTTTAGGTCTCGACCACCATGATTGAGAGAAGATTATATAGCATGTTAGGCACATTCATCCTCCTTCCATACCTCATGTGACTCAAGAGTTTGAAGTGTACTAAATGCAGGTTCAAAAAATGACCTTCATAGGTGAGATACCTTATAATGTAGAAGGATGTATGCTTCCATGGTTTGGTTAGATAGGTTCTTTTTGCACCCTATTTATCCACGTTGATTGGAGGGTCACCATGTATTGTAAATTCAGCCCTAGCTGACCTAGCATCTATAGAGGCAGGGTAATGTTTGCCATTCGTAGGTAGCCCTGTAACTTCTGCAATTCTTTCCTCAGTTGCCACAACCTCCAACCCTTTTATTGTGGCTTTTCCATTAGAAAATGTCTAGGAAAATTCTAGTGCAATGCTTTTATCAAAGCCATCCAACTTCAGGAAGTAATCTAACCATCCAAAATTTGTAAATTTGGCTAGGCATTGTGTATTCTATAATAAAACATCATAAACCGAGGGCTCATTTCAAATTAACCCTCCTACCATTGTCTGCAATCAAATGTCACTCTACAAAATTTCTTTCTTCCAATTCTTATCTGAAAGCCAAAGACCTTCCTGCAATACCTTCTAAATTTCATGTGTCAATATCAACTGAATTTTCCCTTTATTTTGTTTTACTTTTTTTTTCTTGCAACTCAAGATAACAAAAAATTAAATAATAGCAAGAAAAGGAGTGATAAAGGAGAATTATGATTACAATAAATGGTGGAAGTTAGTGTCACTTCACACATGTAATTTTTCCTTTCACTTATATTTCAACTTGACTCATTTTAATTTTTTTGACATAACCTAGCATAAATTGACACATGGGTAATATATTTGCATCTTTTTCTTCCCCCCAACCTAAATTTGGACATGTGTCTACACATGCAAGATGGGAGTGTGATTTGATAGGGAATAATGACATGTTATGTGAACATCTATACTAATGTACACTGATTGAATGAATGCACTTAAAATATAGCAATTAATGTGCACATAATTGAATGTGTGGAGGATTTCTTGCAAAGATCGTGGAGCAAGTATCGTTCACACTTTTTAGGAAATAAATTGAGTAATTAATGAAAATGAAGTGGAATGAGGTGAGGTAGAATGAAGTGATGGATGGGTGAATTGGAAGATGGGTGAGGAAATGGACTTTTAAAAGAGTGGAAGTCTTTATTATAACTAGTACATACCTTAACTAGCCAAAAGGAGGGACACTAGGTCCATTTCCTTTGGCTGCAGGAAGCTCAAGTGTGGAATGTTGGGTGAATTGTTGCAAGAACTCTTCTTTGGAAGTTATCTTGTGATATAATATAAGGTGATGACCATTGACAAGTAACTTGAATCTGACAAGGTCAATGGTAGTGAGCTGAAAGACTCCATTAAGAAAGACCTCAGAAAATTCATATGGCCCTAGCCACCTTGTCTATAATTTTTCTACATTGTCCTTGTAGACACCAAAAAATGACCTAGGCCAGCAAGCTTCATTTTTACCACTTTTTCCCTAGCATAATTAAGACATTTAATTATGTCCTTGGTCCACATTCCACTATTAATTAAATAATTTATAATTGTTTAATTAATTCATGTCCTTTGTATTCTTCATGATTATTAAATAAATAAATTCTATTTATTTATTAAATACGTCATTAATTGTCTAAGTCTCCCCTTAATTAAATAATTTTTTTAATTTATTTAATTACCCATTCATCATATATTTCTTCCTGATTATTAATAAATAAATTTTATTTATTTATTTAATATGTCACTAATTGTCATAATTAAATAAATTGATTAATTTATTTAATTATTTAGTCTTATCTGTTAAATTAAATAATTAAAATTAATTATTTAATTGCCAATTTGATATTCCTCTCATTTTAAATAAATTAAATTATTTAAAATGTCATCACAATCTTAACTGATAGTTCACTTTGGTAAATAATTGGAAAAACAATTATTTATTATTTCACAAAATCCATAATTTGAATTAACTCAATTCAAAATGGAAACTAATCTTCCAAAAATCAGGTAATCGGGCTGATTCTTGATTTTCCAAATCTGATCTTTAGTTTAGTCTTTATCTTCTTCTTTTTCAAAAATCTTTATTTTCTAATTAATTTCCTCATTTATTCTCCACCGTCGATCCAATTATCTCAGATATTATTTTGATCGTTCGATTAATGAATTTTCCCTAACCCTAATTAGGGATTCTTAGACTTAATCTGGACCTCTCATTTTAGGTTCTTGTCATCAATTAATCTCACCCGTCCATTTGAAATGGCATTTTCTATAAAATGCTATTTTCCTCTCACTTTTTGATTACACACAGAGATTATTACACACACACAAGAAGACATATTATAGGCACATTGCATATTTACTCATTGGCATTCTTAGGCTTTCCATAGCATTGATTAGTTTTTATTTGATAAAATCATGTTTAGACATTGTCAATCATAGGCATAGGCATTTAGACATTGCATAAATCCTTCAAAGCTTGGTGTAGGACTTAGACATTTGCAAATTGCTTGCACGTCCAATCTAAGGGAAAAGTATTATCCAACAAGCAAGAAGGTGTTACAAAATTAAATCATGGAGGTCTTGGCGATCAGGTATAATCGTTCTTTCATTCACTTTGATTGTATTTTGTAATTACTTTGGGTTTATTGTTATTTATGGTTTATATGCTTTATTGATCTAACCAAAATCCAAAAATTTACCCTCAGTTACATTGGAGAACACGACTCCATTTTTCTGGTTATTTCCATATGCTTTTTTGTGTTTTCTGCTATTTTGTAAGTACAGGTACGGAGCGACACAACCACTTTTTTTTAAATCGTGATGCATCTGATGCGTCGCGATGCATCCGACAGTAGAAAAGCCGCAATCGCTCTGTCGCGATGCAATGAACCTCAAGAAAGCCACATTTGAAGCATTGGAATGCATCGATACATAGAGCGATGCAATCGCTCTATCGCAACACATTCATCTGGTAAAATTTTCTATCATTTTGCATTCGGTTTGTTGATGTTTTCTGCATTTCTTTTATCCTGTTTATTTCCTACATTCTGCCTAGCATAGGGTTTCTATTACTAATCGGGATTTTCAGCTTGTTGGTGGTTACTCTTCATGGGTTGAAGGAAAATGATAAAACTACTAACGGATTGTCTTGTAGGTTCGATTGTCAAAGGCCAAATACTAAAACAATGTGTTTGCATTTTTTGTAGTGTAACTCACATTTTTTTGGTGCAATTAAAATGAACCTATGTTTTCTATGTTTGAATGTGTTTGCAAAGCAGTAGGAGAGTATGCTCTCACCTTGTGAAAACTTGGTGATCAAAAACCCATACCCATTTTTATTTGTTCTTACCCACGATTTGGTATATGGGAGTATCCTCTCCCCTCGAGCTTTCGAGTGATCTTGGGTGTAAGAGAAATAGTTACCAACTCTAGAAATTGGGCCTACCTAGGGATTTCATCACCCCAACATGACACAAAATGGCAATGGAGCTAAAGCCAAGCTACCCCCGACCGGTATATAAATGTAAATCTTAAGGGAAAACCTAAGATTGTGAGTGCGGATGTGTCATACGGACAGAGTTGTACTCCCTTAAACCCTGTTGAGCTTAACCTCTTTAGGCTGGAGTGCCACCTTAATGGTGATTAATCTCTTGCCCCATGTATGGCCACTCAAATGGGGGTCCTAAACTAAAAACTCTTGTATAGAAATCCAAAAACCTTTTATTTGCTAGCGCAGCACCAGTCGGTGTGAAGGCATCCACACTTTCACAGTTTGTAGTAGAGGTGATCAGCTCGCCATGGGAGTTTCATGGGGGTTGGAAGCTTGGTTGGCCTAAGAAGACAGTGCACTATAAGGGGGAGCTTGTGCAGCCAATCTTCTAAATTCACACGCTACAGATATGCGATTGGGGAAACCTGCGTGGAATCTAGCGAATACTATCATGGCCTAACCTAGGATTGTGCTTATCTAATATGTGTTTGGTTACTTTTAAAAACACTGTGCTTGTCAAGTGCTTTTTGGTTTCATCATAGTTTTAAACAAAACATTCAACAACAAACAGATCAAACATGCAATCAAAACGACAAGAAAATCAATTTGAAACAAAACTATGTTGCATCTATCGAACCGCAATCGATTTTCTGCACTGCAATTGCTTTGTTAAACTGTAGTTGACATTTAAAACACCACATTTTTATGAGTTGCGATGCATCTGAATGCTGCAGAGCCACATATGCAAAATCGAGACACAACTTCCTATCATTGAGTCGCATCTGATAAACTGAGTCGCATTTGTCTGTTTTCGAGTTGCATTTGCCAAACTTGAGCCGCATTCGCAAAACCCCGATGCAACTGACACCTAAAATGATGCATTTTCCTATCACTATTTAAAACTTCATACAAATTCAAATCTGAAGTCTTCATCTTGTCAATAATTTGTCAAACACTGTTCCCAAGAAGATTCTATCAGAAACCAAACTTGAAATTGCTCAAAGTCTTGTCCATTAGTTTGCATTCATCACCATAGATTTCATCCTTCATTATTTTTTTTAGTTGCATACATTCAGCATTAGGTTGTCCCTAGGTTCACATTTTTGCATACTTAGGATTAGGCAAATCTCAGCACAACTTGCAACATCATTGCTTTCAAAATTAGGCTCTTTTGGACTAAGTTATGAAACCCCTTTTTAGTCATTGTCCACTTTTGTGAGATTTTTCCAACTCAAAAGTCTAGTTAGGAAAACTCACTAGTCATTTAGACCTTGTCACCTTGACATTTTCAACAAAGTCCTTTAGTAACCAAAATTGAAAACAAAGTTTGAGCTTAGAAGTGGTTAGGTACCCTTATCTTAAATTGCATCTTAAGGTCTACACATTGCATATCCTATTCACAAAAATTCAAAAAAATTAGTCATCCTAGTCATCATTTGGAATTTATCCCTTGCATAGCATCATCACTACATTTAATTGTCATTCCTTTTCATTTGAGAAATATCATTTATGGTGGAAACTAGACTCCAAAAACAACGACAAATGGAAAACTTTCGACAAGACCCCACTTCCACTGTCGATAATCCTACAAATGACCCAAACTTGACCTTTTATGATCCATTTTCCAATTCAAACAATCCACCTCCAATGACAATGCAATCCTCATCAAACGGTCCATTTGAACTTTTCTTGCAAAAAGATGAATATGGTCAAATACTTGATGAAAACTTAAAGGCAATAGCAAAGGACCCAGAGGCCTCTCAGTTCATTGAAACAATGGTTCGTCATGACAAAGATAGATACTTGGCTATACTCTTGAGTGAAGAAGCCAAATTACCTCAAGGATTTGACATTAACATGATAAATTTGACACTTCCTGGCCCTAATAACAACACACATAACATGTCACATAGTGGTCAACTTCCAAACAGTACGATCAATACTTCCTTTGCCACCACAATGACAGTGCATGATACATCCAACATCCCAAACACCTCCAACACCATAAATACCACAATAGTAAATGCCACGATAGTAAATGCCATTGGGGGCATCATCAAGTCACGAAAATCTCCCATTGACAGCTACATCTACTACCATGAGTACACCTTCGACATATCCGCTCAATGGTATTTCACAAAATCCTCTGGGAGGGGGCAAGGGACACATTTTTATCAAAGGACAACAACCAAACTTTAACACGACAACACAGTCACATGTCATTGCCTCCCAAAGTACAAACACAAACATTCCTCTTAGGCAAACTCAACAATTTACACAAGGTGGCCAAATAGCACAACCCATGGCACTGTTAACACATCATAATGTTCATGGTCATCACATTCCCCAAATAACGACACACATGGCTGGGGGACACATCCCAACCTACTCATCTAATGTTCATACTCATCAACACGCACCCAATCATAACTTTCAATATCAATAACATGTCAATCTACACACGTCACACATATCACAACAATCCATACCGCCATAATACACCAATATTCACGCACAACAAACAGGGACCTATGGTGTACCAGGAAATCTAACATACGGAAACATAAATGACCCTATTGTGGATGCTCTCCAAACAAGACTGATGGGTTTAGAAAAAACTATCCAAAACATATACATTTTAGGCCAAAAATTGAAAATATCATATGACCTAAATGTATACCCATTCGACATGAGCATATACATGCCTCCATTTCCTCTGGGATATGTGTCACCCAATTTCACAAAATACAGAGGCAAGACAAACCCCATTGAACATGTTTGTGAATTTGCAACCAATTGTATGGACATCGCCTATGAACGAACATACTTGATGAGAATTTTTTCTAAAAGTCTGGCAGATCAAGCCCTTGAATGGTTTTCCACACAAAAGGATATCCACACATGGGATGAGCTTAAATGAAAATTCATTAAAAACTACGTGTACAACATCGACATGGACACCTCCATCACTAGCTTGTGCACTCTCACATAAGAGGATGCTTGAGAGACATTTATCCCATTTTTTTTCAAAAATGGAGAAGCCTTGCTAGTCGATGTCACATTGACATCCCAAAAGGGAGAAAGTCAACATGTTTGTCCAAACACTTCTGGGGCCCCTAAAATATGCATTGCAAGTACATTGTTGCATAAACTTCACAGACTTAGTTAAAAAAAGGGGTCCAAATTGAGAAAGCCCTTATCGCAAAGGAAGAACTGAGGTACAGTCCCAAAACACAAACACCAATCCACCTGCCGACAAAAAAAAATATTGGGTTAAAAATAAACATGTTACAAATGATGACGTTGTTGACACCAAGGTTGCAAACATTGTGGGTCTTGTACTGGCCCTAAAATGGGTTCAACAACAAAACAAACCAATAACGACACTAACACCTCCTCCCAATATTCCTTCAAACAACCCAAGTGGTCAAAACAATCAGGGACAATACCGTCAAATGAGACAATTTCCTAAAGGTCACACATACACTTCTTTGGGGGAACCCATTGAGGAAGTCCTCAAGAAATGCATCCAGAATGGGGTCATCATACTTCAAGAACCAAAACCATATGACCCATGACAATTCAAACCAGCATGGTGGAATGATAATGCATTTTGTGACTACCATTGAGGAAAAGGACATACTACTTCTAACTGTTGACAGTTGAAAAATTTAATATAAGATCTTATCGAAAGTCACGTCATTGAAGTAGGTGGATCACAATTTGCCTCCAATTCAGATCATACTATCCACAAGAATCCACTACAGAACCATGGTTCTCATAATGCTTCCATCTCAAGTCCACAGATGCACAATAATCAAGCTAACTTCGCCCGAGTCAAGTACGACTACTCTAGTGGACCTATTATAAACAATGTCTGAACTGACAATGAATACATCAATACCATTACGGTCAGGAGAGCACCCCAATGTAATGCTACTACTCACAGTGGCAAGGTCACTATAGCTAGTCCACCTCCCGCTAGACAAGCCAAAATCACCATATCGGGCCCATCGGCTAAATAGACACAACCTACCCCATCTGCTAAACAGTCACAACCTAACCAAACCATAAAGCAATGGAAACCCAAAATTCAATTCAACCTCATTGACCAGCTAGGAAAGACTCCCGTGCAAATCTCTATACTCAAGCTACTTCGTATCTCTCCCACGCACAAAGATATCCTAGATAAAACCTTGCTAGAGTCATTGATCCCCAAGGACATCGATGTCAATCAATTTGAAACCATGGTGGGATATCTCACTACACCTCACCACATCACCTTCTCGGATCAAGATTACTCATCACCTAAAACCAACCACAATGATGCATTGGACATAGAAACTTTTGTCCATAAGCACAAAGTTAGACAGGTTTTAGTAGATGACGTAGTAGGATTGAACATATGCTCCCTCAAACTCGTTAAGGCTCTAGGGTTCTCTGATGCATGTGTAGACCCAACAAAAATTATAGTGATCAAAGCATACGATGATGAGGAACACTCTTCACATGGTCTTATCTCTCTCCTTATCAGAGTGGGACCGGTCATTATGGACATGACTTGCCAGGTCCTGGATTTGGAACTACCATATAACATATTTCTAGGCCATCCATGGATTCACACCTTAAAAGTCGTTCCATCCACATACCACCAATTTCTGAAGTTTCCATTTGATGGCACAGAAATAACCATATATGGAGACCCCGACCCTTTCCAATATTGTACAAGCTTAAGGGGTATCTCTGAAAACTGGGTACCTATTAACCAAGAAGCACCTGGCTCCTCATCATCCAAAAATTTCAACCCATCCACACTCACGCCATCTTCCACATCCGCTCCATCCATGTCTTCTGCCATACCACCACCTTCCACTAGCCCTATGACTAAATCCACTGCCAAAATCTAGGACCTTGGCTGTGGAGAATTCAAACTGCACATAGCATATAGCATAACAACAATGCCCAGGTATCCAAAGGACTATGGTCAGCCATGTTTCAAAATGAAACCTCAGGAAACTTTCAAAGTTCCACCAAAAACAATTTTTATCAAGTGGGGAGACATGAGTAAGGAAGACCTTACTGACATTACAGGTTGGATCTATAAGGATACTGTCACACTACCCCTATTACCAGTTCAAAAATATGGCAAAGGTTATGAAATCATGAAGGCTAAAGGCTACAATGGTACTAGTAGCTTAGGAAAAAATAAAACTGGCCAAAGGGAACCCATAGAAACTTTTCAAATTCTGAAGTATCTTGGATTAGGGTTTGGATCACCTGACAATGACGATTGACGTACCTCTAGACTTTCAAATGAGTGAGTACATGCTTCGGATAGTGTTAAGACTACTAGGGAAACCCTCACCAAAATAAACTCCTAAGAGTGGGAATTTGGCTCAAAACGATCCCTAAGTGACTGTTGTCTTGATGATTTGTTTGTCGAATCAAGGGAACTAACCTTTGAACAATGGTTTTGGCAAACATTCAAAATTGAACAGGAACCAAAGAGTCAAAGTCCCATTACCACTTCCCATGACATCCAACACCCATCATCTGAAACCCCCTCAATCCAATGCATCTGAAGTATCAGATGACATTGACAACCAAGGCTCTAAAACCTTTACTCCTTATTTTGACAACGAATATGACACTAGTGAAGGAGAATATTCGATAGAGTCTGATGTAGAGTTGGACGATGATAATCTCATCTACAACATCACTGAATTAATCTACATGTTGTCTACATCCTCACCTCCATTCACCAGCATTGACGATGGCATTTTCTTAGTTCACCCTAAGCTAGTCGATTAGGATCGACAAGGACTGCCAGTCCTGGACACATTTCAGAATGATGAGGCAATTGCTGAATTTATGGGATTACGAGAAGGCATACCTAGTGGCGACCACAAATCAAAATTCACAATTTATTTAGACTACATGACATACTTCAATGAGACTGCTCCGTCCTCTAGTCGCAAAAGTAAAAATAAGAATAAAATAAAAAATGAAATGTCTCTAGGTGAAAACCGAAAGGCACCTCTGGACGATAAAATAGTAAAAATAAAGGACGTATCTGCAGGTGAAAACCTCTTTGAGGTGCCCAAAGATTGAGGACTGAACTTTCTCCCCATGCAACAGGAGAAATTGGCTATGCTTATTGAAGACACAATAGAGGATAACATATCAACTGTAGAAAATCCCAAGATGGTCCTCTTTGTTGCATCATTAACTCAAGAAGAAAGATTAGAATTTCATAAATTCTTTGCAAAATGAAAAATCAACTTCGCATGGTCCTATGCTGACATGCTAGGATTGGACCCAGAACCAGTTCTACACCATCTGCCACTATGACCTAATGCTCAACCAGTCAAGCAAAAGTTGCGCAAAATGCACCCTCGAGTTGCTCTATTGGTCAAGGCCAAGTTAAAGAAATTACTAGATGCTGGATTCATACGGTCTATTGATTACAATGAATGGATTTCTAATCTAGTGCCAGTAACAAAGCCAAATGGGATAATCCGCATATGTATATACTTTTCAGACCTGAATAAAGCATGCCCAAAGGATGACTTTCCTCTTCCAAATATT
Organism: Sequoia sempervirens; assembly: GCA_007258455.2. Classification (NCBI taxonomy): domain Eukaryota; kingdom Viridiplantae; phylum Streptophyta; class Pinopsida; order Cupressales; family Cupressaceae; genus Sequoia; species Sequoia sempervirens. The sequence goes on along the minus strand of VDFB02058242.1, from coordinate 167,082,392 downwards.
GACATCATAGTTGACCTTATAGTAGGATATGAGATGCTATCCCTCATGGATGGTTTCTCTGGCTATAATCAGATTCACATTGCTCCTGAAGACCAGCACAAAATGGCATTTACTTGCCCATGGGGTACATATTGTTGGAATGTCATGCCATTCGGTCTCAAAAAAGCAGGTGCCACATACCAAAGGGCTATGACCACAATCCTCCATGACATGATGCAAAAATAATGGAAGACTACGTAGATGACCTATTGGCCAAATCAGTAACTAGGAAACATCATCTGAAGGTACTTGACACAATTTTCAAGAGACTTGAAGAGTACAAAGTTTGGCTAAATCCTAAGAAGTGTGTTTTTGGGGTCACATCAGGAAAACTCCTAGGATACATAGTTTCCCGAAGAGGTATAGAGGTTGATCCAGCAAAGGTCAAATCCATCATAGACATGCCTCCACTCAGAGGAATCAGAAAACTAAGAACTCTACAAGGCAAAGTACAATCTATTCGATGTTTCATAGCCCAATTGGCAAATAAGTGTCACCTATTCCAGTATCTGTTGTGCAAGGGTATCCCCTTTGTATGGATAGATAAATGTCAGGAAGCCTTTAAGAAAATCAAAGATTATCTACTATCAACACCAGTCCTCATGCCTCCAATTCATGGAAAGCCATTGATACTCTACATCTCGACTACTAGTTTAGTACTGGGGGCATTACTAGCACAAAATGATCATGAAGGAAAAAAAATGAGCCATCTATTACATTAGCCACACACTGATAGGGTACGAGTTGAACTATACAAACATTGAATGTGCATGCCTTGCTATTCTCTTTGCATCCCAGAAATTAAGACACTATATGCTTAGTCACTAGACACAGCTGGTCACCAAGATTGATCCATTGAAATATCTCTTAAGTCGAGCACCATTAACAGGCCAGTTGGTAAAACGGGTCATGATACTAAGCGAGTATGACATACAATATGTTGAGTGTAAGGCAATAAAAGGATAGGTAATAGCAGATCAACTAGCAGATGCACCGATTCAAGTCACTCACCCACTAGTAACTAACTTTCTTGATGAGTTTATGTTGATGGGTCTCATACTGGTCATGGCTCAGGCGCTGGAATCTTGTTTATCACACCACAGGGGGATTCAATTCCTAAGGCATTTTGGATCACTTTCCCTTGTACAAATAACATTTTCGAATATGAAGCACTAGTCACAGGTATCAAAATGTCAATTAAATGAAAAATTCAAATGTTGCTTGTATTCGGGGATTCCCAGCTTGTTATCAACCAAGTGAATGATGACTATGAAATAAAGGATGAGAAGTTGCTTCCATACAAGAGGATGGTGGATAGTTTTCTGACATACTTCCAGTTGATTACTTTTGAATAAATCCCAAGGACACAGAATAAGATAGTGGATGCAATGGCTACTATTGGTTCTCTCTTGGACATCCCTCAAAATGTGTCACAATTTTAGTTCTTAGTAGAATAGCTTTTAATCCCAGCATATGATATCCCAGAATCAGAAATGGTTTGCAAACTTGTTGGTCCCAACTCTCCCTAGTATTAGGACATTTACGACTACCTAAAATCTCAAACCCTTCCACTGAACCTGTCTAATAACCAAAGGAAGTCCTTTATCTAAAAATTTGCAAAGTATGCCATTGTCAGTGACACCCTGTACCACCGTAGTTTTGATGACACCCTCCTTAGATGTCTCAACACCAATGAAGCACATATGACCTTACATGAAGTGCATGACGGTATATGCAGATCTCATTTGAGTGGTCCTACTCTAGCTAAGAAACTAACGAGACTTGGGTATTATTGGCCAACAATTGAAAAGGATGCAATTTAATATGTGAGGACTTGTCGCAAATGTCAGATTCACAGTGATTTGATTCATGCTCCAGCACAAGAACTTCGACCAATCACTTCTCCTTGGCCCTTCACTCAATGGGGGACTCGACCTCATGGGTAAAATTCATCCAACCTCCTCCAACGGCCACAAATTCATTATCACTACCACTGAGTACTTTATGACGTGGAGTGAATCCATCCCATTGACATATATTACCAGCAAACAAATATCGAAGTTCATCCTTAACTACATCATTTTCCGGTATGGTCTCCTGCAATCCATCATCACTGACAATAGACGTTTGTTTAAAAACCAAGATGTTCGAGAGTTATGTGAGTGATTTCACATTCAACACCATTTTTCATCTCCCTAATACCCACAAGGAAACGGTCAAGCTGAGGCATCCAATAAAACCATTGTCAAAATCCTCAAAAAGACTGTTAATGACGCTGGCCATGACTGGCACATACAACTCAACCCTGCTCTGTGGGCTTACCGAACTAGCATTCGTACGCCTACAGGAGCCACTCCATTTGCCCTAGTCTTTGGTTCTAAGGCCATCTTACCCATTGAGGTTGAAATTCCTTCGTTACGAGTCTCCCTTAAGGGTCTAATGAATGAAGAGAAGTATCGACAATCACGCTTGCACAAGGTGGAAATGCTAGAAGAAAGAAGGAAAAATTCACTAAACTGTCTCCAAGCATATCATAACTGTCTTTGTCACAGCTACAATAAGAAGGTTATGGTCAGACAGTTTGACATTGGTGAGCTAGTTTTCATGCAGAACCCCAAGAACCAAGCCAATAGAGAAAAGCCGAGAAAGTTTGAAACAAACTAGTTGGATCCCTACATTATCATATCTTCTTTCAATTCTGGAGCTTATCAGCTGGCCACACCAGAAGGAGAACAACTAATAGATCCCATCAATAGTTTACATCTCTAAAGGTTCTATGCATAGCATCAGAGCACTGAGTTGGAAACCATAAAATACAAAAAAATTGTCACCCTATGAAAACCTGGCAAACAGGCGTCCTGGTGACACCAAAAAAATAAAAAAGTCACGAAAATAGTAAAGAGAAAAATGATTCATTCAATAGTGAAAACCTGGCAAATAGAAGCTTTGGACAAGTACCATGGTGAAAACCTACCAAACAGGCGCCAGGTGTAGTCAATTATTGCTCTGCCATCTACTGTCACTTTGTCTGGCTTGGCTTAGGATGAAAGGTATTATTGCCATTATTACGCAAATTGCCACCACACTCTACCCTACCTGTCATAGTGGATAAACGATTGACATCAAGTCCTGACGACTGTCCATCTAGTAAACCAACAGCATCCCGTCCATGTTCCTTAAAAATGGCTAAGTCTTGGACCTGACTGGGGGCAAAATCTTTATCATGAAACTATAGTGGATGTCGCATATGATCTTGGAAATTAGAAAAAAGTCCTGAAAAAAGACCAAAACATGGCAAAAAGTCCTAAAAAAAGACCAAAACATGGCAAAAAGTCCTGAAAAAAGGACCAAAAACATGGCAAAAAGTCCTGAAAAAAGACCAAAAACATCGTACAAAGTCCTAAAAAAAGACAAAAGCATCATAAAATGTCCTGAAGAAAGACCTAAAAGTCATAAAACATCCTGAAGAAAACCACAAACATAACATTAGACTGCTCGAAGAACGCAAACGCATTGTCATCTCTTGTCAAATTTAGTCATATCAATCAGTCTTTGTTATTTGTCCGAGCTACGTTGTCTCTATGCATTTGCTACATAGGCAATACTCACATCTGAGTCTGCGAGACATTAGGTCAGTCCATTTAGGTTTTTCAGAATGAAATCATGATTGAAACTTTTGTCCTTCAGACAAAGTCATTGGTCGTGTCAAACTACGAGGTCTCTGAGTGTATGACGTAGGCAAGGCCATCTGTCGATGAGCCCCTGAGGCCGCACTAGGTCAGTCCATTAGGGTTCATGACACTACACTGGCACACATGTCAGAATATCTTCTAGACAAAATGAATCATTCCCAAATGGGTAAACTCCTAAGAACAAATCATGACAATCAATTATTTCAATATGACAATCTCATCAGCAGGTCAATCATATCATCATGACAAAACTGGCATATAGTCAAACTCAGTCAAAAGCAAGTCAAATCATCATAACCTATCACACTATCAACTTTAGGTTAATCTTCAGATGTGTCCTTGTGAAAGATAGCCTCGGTCATTCATGCCTTAGGATGTGTCCTCCCTAGGCATCATCACTGTCATTCGGCATTTCGAGGGATCCTCTTGGCATCTAAGGATCACTCCTCTTAAAATCAATTTTCTTCATACATGTCTCTCTGAAGAACCAACTTTGTCATCTATGCGTTAGGATGTGTCCTTCCTAGGCATCGTCATCACCATTGTCACATGGCATTTGGAGATCAATTCTCTTGGCACTCATATTATTCAGGATGTGTCCTTCCTAAATTTGGAAAATTAAGACATTTGTCATTTGCGTAGCATCAAATCTTTAACACTCGGGCATCTCATCATCATTAAACCTAACATCTTGGCATCACAACAATGGATATCCAGATGCACTTGGCAAACACTTGACAATTGACTTTTAGTTTTTATCATGATATTAGTTTTTCAGCGAGATCCCACTAAGCAGGATTGAGAGAAGTAGCAACGTATCATGACAATTGACACGCATGACTACTAGTTTCTCAGCGAGGTCCTGATCTTGGGATTTAGAAAAACAATGAGATATCATGGTAAGGGCTCTATTTTTGTATTTTGACAATTATGCCACTAGTTTCTCAAGGATGTCCTGGAAACAAGATTTAGAGAAGCAACAATGTTTCATGATTTTTCCTTGTCTTTTTATGCTTGTGGTTGATTAGGAAAAAAAGACTGGGGCAATCATGCTCTTAGTATGAGTCATCATCATCCTTCTCTGCGATTGCTTGTCTTACGTGATGGTATGACCTTGCACACCTTGATCTATGTCATATCATGGTGTTTGTTGGCCATTACAATAGTCTGCCCAATGATGATTAAGAGCAATAAATACTAATGTCCTATGGTAAAGCTTTGAAGGATTTGGTCTAGGAATTAACATGCATTTTCTTCGGTCTGCTCATCTTCTCTCATCAGTCTCATCATCTTCTCTCGTCCATCTTACAATGATATCCTGTGACATCCAAAAACATAAGTGCATACATGATCATATAAACATTGCATTAGGTCCATACATACATCGTCCATAGCATTAAATCATATACATAATCACAAACAAGTGCATTAACATAATCAACAACATTGCATCTTTTACTAAATACATTATGCACATCATTATCGTTATCATCTCATGTAAGTATGCATTGCATTATCATAGCATCAAAATCATAAATAAACATCATAGGACATACATTCTAAATCATACATCATACATCATACATATAATCAAATAGCATCACATAACACATATAGGCCACATCAAAACTGCATCATCATATCATATCATCTCAAAAATGTACAAAGTCACAGGATAAAGTCATGGGATATCCCAAAAATGGAGCTCGCAGGCTCAATAATCTATACATAGTGTGTCATAATAACAGAATTCCCCTAGGGTAGACTCTCATCATCCCCTCATGGTGAAGAGTGTGGAGGTGGAAGCTCTGAAACTGGGACTGAACCGATAGGTGGACCTATCGCAACCTCTGTCTGTGCTACCAATGGAACTGAGAATGAAGGTGTCATCTCCATGGTAACGAACATATGTGATGTCACTGCTGCTAGACTCTGCGAAATGGATGGATTGATCACTAATAGTTGTACCTGTACTGACCTCTGCACTAAACTAGTCAACCCATGGCTGTGACTCGAATGGTGACTCGGGGTATGCCGACATGACTGATGTGACCTGTGCACTGATGTGTACCCTATTGAGGTCGATCCTCTGACATTGGTATGAGTCCTGCTGCCACTGGCACTGCCTAATTTGTGGCCAATGCCTATCCTCAACTGTGACCGAGACAAAGTAAGATCCTGTAGCTCTGGTGTCACTGCCTACTCGTATAATTTCTGATATTGCCCCAATCTCATGCTCACTCTGGCCAACTCACAAGCCATTTCCCCTACATGCCCTATGCATAAAGCTACAAAATATGTGCACCATTGAGTCGAATCCTACTAGCGGATCACTACCTGATCCCACTCAACCCGAGCCACCTCTAGCTCTCCCTGTAGTGCCCTAACCTATGCCATGCTCTCATCTAATCTCCATTGTAGCTCAGCCACCCTCTGATCTGTCATGGCATCCTATGGCAACACTAAACTAGAGGGTATCTCCTCCTCTCCCTCCACCATCTGCCATCTAAGGACTCTCTTGGCCTCATCCATAGCATCATCCTCATCATCATCATCGTCACCCACCTCCTCCTCCTATCCTCTGATCTCCACCTCCCCATACTCATGCCTTTCCTCCTCTGCCTCCTCCTCCTGTCCTCCCACCTCCATCTCCTCATGCCTCTCCTCCTCCGCCTCCTCCTGTCTCCTAGCCTCCACCTCCTCTGCCAGCTCCTCCTCCCGTCTCTCCTCACCCTCTCCCTCCTGTCAGGGCTGCTCCTCTCTCTCCCCCTCCTAGCCAACCTTAGGGATAGCATCTAATGCCACCCTCACCACTCGTGGATGCACCCTCCGAACCTATCTCTTCCCATCCTGCCATCGCCTCCGTCTGTCTCAACCATCATCCCCACCTCTGCCTCCATCCCCACCTCTGCCTCCATCTCCACCATCATCCCCACCCCTACCTCCATCTCCACCCCTACCTCTATCTCTACCTCTGCCTCTCCCCCCGCCTCCATCTCTACCCCTGCCACCTCGCCTGGCCTGTGGCACACAAGGAATAACTAACCATCTATTAACTGGTGCTGGCCCATCAGGATCTGTCAATGGCACTGGTATGTGTGCCTACCACCATAAGTCATAGTCTGCTATGGTCCCTAGATCGACTACTCCTCCCCTCCATCCCCATGCCTAGGCTACTAGCCCATCAATCTGTTGCTCTGCAAAAGCCACTAGAATGGCTGGTCCCCAAGCATACTCTCTCGAGGACCTGGCGTACTTGGCTATCCCTGCAGGTACACCCTGTTTCTCTCTGAATTTCCTAAGGACATGCTATGGAAAATACATCTCAATGATAAGTGAGGTCTGCATGGTCCTGCCAATCAAATACCTGTACTATTTGTAAAGGCTAAGATGCTCATCCTCATCATCCCATGGCTCACAGTCCCTGTATGGCCTCCAGATAAATGTCACCATGGTGTCAATTGTGTGTCGCCACCAATAGGTCTCACCCATCTGAGTCTGTTGTGAATCACCTGCATAGTAATAGGCATAGGGCATCCCCTCGGCCAACTGTTATCTTTGAATAGGAGGACGAAATATGGCAATGTGCTCCCAAGCCCAGATCATCATCAAAGTAGTCCCACAGGAGATACTCTCTTCCCTCATGTAGGCAACATCATGCAACTAGTGGTAAAGTGTCCTCAACAAACAAGGACCCCAAGCATAAACGGTCCTGTCCCATCTCATACCAACCAAGACGTCTCCCCAGCCAATAGGGAATCCATGTCCCCGATGGTCAAGAACCAAAATATTGAAAATCAAGGTCGAAAGGAATGCATCGAAGCAGCCATAATGCTCGGCCATGAACTCCCATTTGATCTCATAACCCTGGATGCCCGGTCCTGCACCCTAATCTTGGTAGTACGCTCGGAAGGTCTACTCGCCATGACAAGGGTCATAGATGATCTGCTCCCCTCGGATAAGCACTTGTAGAATCTGGTAGACATCCTCCAAGGTAATGGTGGCCTCACCTATCGGCAGGTGGAATGCACAAGTCTCCAAATGCCACCACTCGCATAGTGCAGTTAGTAATCCCCTCTTTGCCCGAATGGCTGGCATGTAGCAGCGTAGAATAATCCTAGTCGCATCAACTGACGCTACTCTCATGGGCTCAGCTGGTCGGCAAACTAAAATGTGGTCGGTTTGCTCTCTTGCGTGTAGATAGGGGAAAGCTGCCTCTGCAAAAGGACAAGCCATATATCAATACTTCCTAGAAAATTGTCAGCATCATCAAAAGCATTAAAGGTTTCACAAGTATCAAAATCGGTCACAATGAAAGGAAAATATCAAATGCGTCACATTATGACAGTTGTGTCACGTTATGACAGTTGTGTCAAATTATGGCAGTTGCGTCGTATTATGGTAGTTGCATTGCATTATGGTAGTTGCGTTGCACATATTCCAATGCATCTCAAAAAACCTCAAATGCGTTACAACAATACAGTTGCATCAATCAGTTAACCAGATGTGTCGCAAAAAGGCAATTGCGTCACAAATTTTGGCAATTGCGACACAATAAAGTGAATGTGGCGCTCAAATGATCAATTGCAGCACACATTGACAACTGCGGCATTTCGAGCCTCATATGCGACTTGATTAGGCGAATGCGTCGCAGTTTTTATCAAATGCGGTGCAACGCCTCGCCCACCTTGAAATTTTCTAGTCATTTGCATTGCGACGCATCAAATGTGTTGAACGCGTAGACAATTGCTGCTTATGTGAACGCAGTTGCGTCATGACACAGTTGTTATCTACCCTAGAAACTTAAATTTGGCACGCAAAACAAAAAAATTATGAAGCAAGATAAAAGTACTTACCATTGGCTCTGAGCCCTCTGGCCGTCTGAATTTCCATACGATCTCCCTGTGATGTTTTGACATTGGAATCACCATCCTCGTTGTGCTCCTTTTCGCTCTGGGCTCTTGAAATTTGCAATGTAAATAGTAGAAATGAATTGACTTTTACCCCTTTGTCAACTTATTTATAAAGTCAAAATGACATTTTTCAAACAATGTTAATACTGGAAGGTCATTTGAACAACTTTGACCACCTCGTCGAATACCTTAAACATGTCCGAATTTGAAACTGACTGGGCCATTGTTTTTCTGGTCATCAAATTGATTTATCGGGACCCTTTACAAATTTTTCTATCGCTGACCCAAAATTTGAAAAATTTCCTGAGGGGGCAATGATACTCCGTACCTTTACTGGAGCATATTTTTGACTTATTTTCTTTGTCACAATGCGACAAGCGACATTATGACAAAGAGGGGCAAAATGTAGACACCTAAAAATGACCTAGGCCTACAAGCTTCATTTTTACCACTTTTGTCCTAGCATAATTAAGACATTTAATTATGTCCTTGGTCCACATTCCACTATTAATTAAATAATTCATAATTGTTAAATTAATTCATGTCCTTTGTATTCTTCATGATTATTAAATAAATAAATTCTATTTATTTATTAAATACGTCATTAATTGTCTAATCTCCCCTTAATTAAGTAAATTTCTTAATTTATTTAATTACCCCTTCGTCATATATTTCTTCCTGATTATTAATAAATAAATTTTATTTATTTATTTAATATGTCACTAATTGTCATAATTAAATAAATTGATTAATTTATTTAATTATTTAGTCTTATCTACTAAATTAAATAATTAAAATTGATTATTTAATTGCCAATTTGATATTCCTCTCATTTTAAATAAATTAAATTATTTAAAATGTCATCACAATCTTAACTAATAGTTCACTTTGGTAAATAATTGGAAAATCAATTATTTATTATTTCACAAAATTCATAATTTGAATTAACTCAATTCAAAATGGAAACTAATCTTCCAAAAATCAAGTAATCGAGCAGATTCTTGATTTTGCAAATCTGATCTTCAGTTCAGTCTTTATCTTCTTCTTATTCAAAAATCTTTATTTTCTAATTAATTTCCTCATTTATTCTCCACCGTCGATCCAATTATCTGAGATATTATTTTGACTGTTCGATTAATGAATTTTCCCTAACCCTAATTAAGGATTCTCAGACTTAATCTGGACCTCTCATTTTAGGTTCTTGTCATCAATTAATCTCACCCGTCCATTTGAAATGGAATTTTCTATAAAATGCCATTTTTCTCACTTTTTGATTACACAGAGATTATTACACACACACAAGAAGACATATTATAGGCATCTTGCATATTTACTCATTGGAATTCTTAGGCTTTCCATAGCATTGATTAGTTTTTATTTGATAAAATCATGTTTAAACATTGTCAATCATAGGCATAGGCATTTAGACATTGCATAAATTTTTCAAAGCTTGGTGTAGGACTTAGACATTTGCAAATTGCTCGCATGTCCAAGCTGAGGGAAAAGTATTATCTAGCAAGCAAGAAGGTGTTACCAAATTAAATCATGGAGGTCTTGGCGATTAGGTATAATCGTGCTTTCATTCACTTCCATTGTATTTTGTAATTACTTTGGGTTTATTGTCATTTATGGTTTATATGCTTTATTAATCTAACCAAAAACCAGAAATTTACCCTCAGTTATCATCCTAATATCTTGAGTCATATAGTAGTGCACAATCTCCTAGTTGGAATTTATTATCCTTGAAAAAAACATTCATGCCACTTGATTCTTTGATTCTACACTACCTCTATATGATGTAGGTCTTCTCTCCTTATCTCATCCAAATCATTTAGTTGGATGATTCTGTAAGGAAAGCTAGATGCAGAAACAACTCTCCTAACATCAAAACCTCAGAGAAAAATGTAGATATACTTTTAATTTTTAATTACATTTCAACTAAGATGCACTATAAAATAGATAACAAAAATGGAGTATTTTAAAATCACACGTGAACACTAGATTTACATGGGAAAACCCTTACAGGAGAAAAACCCACCACACCAAGAGAAATCACTTTGTATTACAGTAACAGAGATTACATACAAATGTTAGACTTATCTTTCTGGTGTCTGTTTATAGTAGCATTCACCATGTACAATTTGTTTGAGGAACCTTCACGTTATAAACTTTACATAATAGAATTCATTTACTGATCATACAACAATCTATCGAATCAACCTTCGAACCAAAAATGATCACAATCTGTAATCACCAAGTATTTCCATGTCGATCCATGTCCATCAAGCTTCCTCACACAACTATCACAATGAACAATCTTCCAACTTTTTTGATTTGGCTTCCCCTATTGGTCCATGAGACTCCACGTAGGAAGGTCAAACGGTCAACAAAATTCACACTATGTTGGCATCTCGGTGAGACACTAACAGTGTCTCACCGATGCCACATAACCTTCATATCAATGTTGCCAAGAGATATCGTTATCACCAAGATGTTACAATGAGCTTACAACTTGTATCGGCTTCAATTTTCCTTTCAGCAAGAGTATCGGTCTCACCAAGACATCCCAACAAGTCTCCTTGTGTTACATTGAATTCAAGAGATTATCACTAAAACATTCTTATGTCACCAGAAGGTTATACCAAGTTCCATATGTTATACCAATGCAAATTTTCTTATTGGCCAAACAAACATCTTTCGCTGAGACCATATATCGACTCATCAAAGTTACTCCAAAACCCCCAGACATATCTTTCTGCCACATAGAAGTCAGCAAGACTCTCATCTATCACTAAGAGGTTTCATCGAGCAACATTACATTACACAAAAAGCACACAATAGTCACCAAGACATATAACCTTCACCGAGACATTATGCCAAATACACACAAGTCATATCGAGCTCTAATCACTAGTCGACAAGACTTAACACCTTCGTTGAGAGGTTTCTCTGAGATCTCTATTGTCATCTCAAAGCTATCAATAGTCACCAAGACATATGCCCTTCACTAAGAGAACATACCAAACTACAAGACTTACCTCAAAGGCTCCATCATAAAGTGCTATCGGTGAGACATGTAACTCTTGCTAAGGCTTCTCACTAAGCCATCATGTTACTCCAATGAACCCAAGTGCATTCCCATCGGCGAGAACCCTTTAGTTATCCCAAAGACTTCCATACTAAACATACTGTCGGAAAGACATTCATTGTTCATTGAGATGTCTTCCTGGATCATTAGAGTTACCCTGAAGACCTCAAAGAAAATGATGTTAGTGAGACTTTGACACATCGTTGGGACTCATAGTGAACATCATAGACACTCCCCGACTCCCGATTGAATGGCCTATCGGCCAGAGAACTCCACGAGCAGTCAGAGGTCATAGCAAATACACTATGTCACAGTGATAGACTCCATAATGAAAGCATTCGGCAAGACAAAAGCTAGGTCATAGTAACTTGTACAAAACATGATGTTCCAAAACTACTAGTCGGCTAGACATAGAAGATGTCACACCGACTTGACTCTAATGGAGGTTTCAACATGTGATGTTTGAGGCACATATTTCCAACAAATTCTTGTTATATGTGCTTCAGAAATATCCATCCCCAAATCTACTGTAGAATGAAGAGTCTTATATTAAAATTCAAGGGGCATCATGGTTTTCTTTCCATACAACAATTTAGATGGATTAAATATTGTAGTTGTTTTCTAGGTTTTCTTATAAGCCCAAACAAGTTCTGGTAATCTTTTTTCCCAATTATTTCTATGAATAGCTACTATTTTGGTTAGAATGACTTCAATTTCTTTGTTAGTCACCTCAACTTGGCCATTAGCCTGGGGGTGATAAGGAGTAGACTTCTTGTGCCTTATGTTGTACTCATTAACTAGTGATTCAATAAGGGTTGATGTGAATTGATCCCCTTGATCAATCACTATTTCTCTTGGAACTCCATATCTTGTGAAAATCTCCTCATAAAGAAATTCTACAACCTTGTTATCTCTTGCATGCTTCATGGCATTAACTTCTACCCACTTTGTCACATAATCAGTGTATGTGAATATATAAGACTTACCATTCAATGGAGGGTCAATGGGTCCCAAAAAATCTAATCCCCACTTGTCAAAGGGAGTGATTACTACCTAAGGTCAAAGTGGCATCTTGTCAATTCTAGTTAGTCTACCCATTCTTTGAAATCTATCAAATTTTATAGCATACCTTCTTGCATCCTTGTGGAGTGTTGGCTAGTTCAAAATATTCATTGCTATCCTCTTGGTTGCAAATTATCCTCCACATGGTTTGTTGTGGCATGCATGCAAAATTTATTATGTCTCATCTTCTCTCATAGATCTCTCATGACATGGCTTGGTCCAATATAAAAAAAACATCCAAAAGTTTAGGAGAAAGAAAAATTATTTTCAATGAGTTCCCTTTTCTCTTTTGGAGAGAAGTGAGAAGGAACTCTACATGTGACCAAATAATTGGCCATGTCATAATACTAGGTTGTTTTTATACTACGGGATAATAGATACTCACTAGGCAAAAAGTCATATATGGGTTGATTTTCTTTTGATGTAGTCGTCCTTGAAAGAAAATCTACAACAACATTGGCTATCCCTGGCTTATCCACAATGATTATATAAAACTCTTGCATCAACAATAACCATCTTGCCAACCTACCTATGATCAAAGGTTTTTTCATGATATATCTAATGGTTGTATGATTAGTGTGCAAAAATATTTGGTAACACATTATATAATGTCTGAATTTGTTCAATGCATAAATTAATACCAACATTTCTTTCTCTATCACTATATAATTGAATTCAACTCATAAATTTTTACTGAGAAAGTAAATGGATTTTTTGAATAGCTCCTTTTTGTCCTAATACTACTCCATGGAATAATCTAATGCATTAGTATGGATGTGGAAAGGAAGTTCACAATTAGGCTCTTTCAGTATAGGAGCATGAGTCAAATTTTCCTTCAAGTCGGAAAATTCCTTGTCACAAGCTTCATTCACCTGTAATTCAACATATTTAGTGAGAAGAGTATATAATGGTGTTGATACCTTATTGAAATCCTTGATGAAACACCTATAATATCTTGCATGACCCAAGAAACTCCTAACATCCTTCTATTTTGCAGATATGGGAAGATTTGTGATTAACTCAATCTTTGCAGGATCTACTTGAATTCCCTTGTGGGAGATGTAATGGCCAAGAACTACACCTTCATGCATCATCATGAAATTTTTTTCATTTTTTAAGGATAGTTTTTGGTCTTCACATCTCTATAGGACTCTGTTGAGACTTTCCAAGGCTTGATTAAAATCAACACCATAAGTGGTAAATCCATCCATATAAATTTCCATGTAATCATGAGAAATGTCTAAGAATATGCTAATGACTACCCTTTGAAAGGTTGCAGGTGCATTGCATAGACCAAATGGGAGTGTTGAATAGGAATAGCTCTTCCATGGATAGGTAAATGTGTTCTTCTCCTGGTCCTCTGGTACAATTTGGATTTTGTTGTAGCTGATGAATCCATCTAGAAAATAAAATTAACGCTTTCCTGCAAGTGCTTCCAAAACTTGATCAGTGAAGGGTAAGGGAAAGTGGTCCTTGTTGGTGGCAACATTAAGTTACTTGTAATCAACAAAAACTCACCATTTCCCTCCTTTCTTAGGCAGAATCACTAATGGATACAACCCATGACTATCGGAAATGGGGTAGATAAATCTTGCATCTAGTAATTTCTACAATTCCCCTTTTATAATTTCTCTTAGTGTAGGGCTAATTCTTCTGTGTGGCTATCTTACTTGGGTGCAATCATCTTTGATGTAAATTCTATGTATACAAATTTTAGGTTACAATCCCTTCATATCATGATAATCCCACACAAATGCATGTTGATGGGTCCTTAATAAGTTTTCCAATAAAAATTATTGTTCTTCACTTAATTTACTATTAACATTTAGATATTTTCCTTCTGACACTTGTACTTGTGTAGCTAACTCTATCATTGTTTCTTCATTAACACATGGTACCTTTATTTCATATGGTAGCAATGTATGGAACATACCTATTTCTATAGGAAGTATGTCTATATGAACAATGGTTGTAGGAAGAGTGGCTATAGGAAGAATGTCTATAGGAACAGTGGTTGTAGGAAGAACGTTTGTAGGAATAGTGGCTATAGGAAGAGCAGGCATAAGTGTCTTGACTAGAGTAGCAGAATGAGAAGGTGATGCTTCCTCCACTTAACAATGGTTTTGAATGATATTAGCCAATACTTCATCCTCATCTTGGAGCTACATGGAAGAGCTTCTACCTAGCATCATAAGTTATGCCATAGAATGAACCTCCTCATCCTCTTCACCATGTGGCCATACAAGATTATCTTCATCACGAGATGGTTGTGAAAGAGGATAAAGAACAATTTTTTTAGTGCTCTTCCCATTTGAAATGATCATGTCACCTGATCAACATCCAATGTATGCATCTGTAGTTGCTAACTAGGGTCTTCCAAGAATAATGGGATACCCACCTAGTGTAGCTTTAGGAGAAAGAATCATAAAGTCTGCTGGGTACTCCCAAGAGTCTAAAACTACCACAAGATCCTCCACTACACCATTAGGCTTAACATTAGATCTATTAGCAAGCTATAGGATAGTAGGAGTAGATCTCATGCTTGTAACATGAAGTTGTTGTAGGATGTCCTTGGTCATTACATTTTACATTTATTGTCGCCCCTAAACAAATTAGAGAATTCTTGATTTTGATCTTGTTTATAACAATTGCTACCACATGATTACATAGGTCCTTATACTTGGGGGTAGTTACTTTTACTAGCATGATGTCAGATAGTTGTCCAACCACATGAATTGTAGTTAGGTTTTCTTTTTTCTTACTTGGCTTTTTGAGGCATGCTTCCTTGATTTCCTTTCCATAAATTGGGACATCCTTAATGGCTTGAAATAGAGATATTTGGACACATATATACTTCAGCTGATCCAAGATTTCAAAATTTCTATCCTCCTTTTCTTCCTTCTACTTGGAAACTTCCAATCTCTAAGGAAATGGTGGTTCTCATTTAGTCTGTTTGACTTGGACTGGTTCAATATTTTAAGGTGGACTTGGTTGAATGGGATCATTCAGAGGATCCTCCTCCACTTCCATAGGAAGCTTATTGATAATGGTATTGGAAGGGGCTGGTAGAGTAGTTCCTAAATGCAAGTGGATGTCACTTACACTCACAACATATGGAAGGAGCTGATTTGAATCAACAAAGTATGTAGGTTGTTGTTGTGGTTTGTTATTTGGATTGGGTTTGGGATGATTTGGTAGTTGAGTAGGCTTAGGTACATTTTAGCTTGGATTAGTAGGTGGGGGAATTATAGGAGGCTCTTGGGGATGAGAAGGTGGCTACATGTAACTAGTTGTTTGGGTAGGCGATTGTTGTCCTCCCATCTATTGATTTGTTTGCTACCAATTTCTCAGAGGTGGTTGCTAATGCCCTTGAAATTGTTGTCAATTCTCCTAAGGTTACTGCCAATGAGATGGAGAGTTTTGATGATTGGACCAAAAACTTGGAGGGTTACTCTAGGGATGTGGTGGATATCCTCCATAGCTGGATGGATATGGAGGCTTCCATTGGTTACCAGATGAATAAGAATTAAAATATGGCCTAGCATAAGATAGTGGATCAGGTGGAATACCTCTTCTTGGATCCCAAGGCTTCCTTTGTGCAACATAGTAGGCTTTTTTCTTCTTCAATCAGGATTGGTTTGAACTTAGGTGGAATCTGCTTGCTTTCAAGATTAGCTACCATCTTGCATTTGTCGTCCATATTCTTTTGTCTGTAGTGGGGAAAATATTCTATCAAGATTGCCTCTTCCTCCTCTTGCTTCTTCTTGGTCTGAAGTGTATCTAACTAAGTAGCTAGATTATTTATAATGTCCTTGAATTCTACCAGTAAATGAGTAATATCCATTATTGAAACTCCACTGGTAGTTGACTTACCCATGGATGATTGGTAATCTCTCCCTATATTTGAAGCTACCCTAGAGTAGTTCTGGCATATTTTTTTGATATCTTCCCAAGGAAATTGGGAGATATCTCCTCCTCCCATGAGGTCAAAGGAATTGATGTAGCTATCAATGATTCCTCTCAGGAAAGAAACTTTTGTGAGTCTTCATTGAGTGTATGGTGCAGATATTTTTGTAGGAAAAATAGAAAACTTACAATATAATCTTCCAGGCTCTCATCTTCCTTTTGCTACATCCTAAAAATGGCACCTCCTCTCATGTCACTACCCCTACAATATTCCTTGTATTTCTCAAGGAATGTTTTCTTAATGTCTTCCCAAGTTTCCATAGTATCTCTGCTTAAGCTCATGAACCATCTTAATGTAGCCTCTTTCAGAGTGATAGGAAATAGCTTAAGCATATGGCCATCAGTAGTATAATCATAACTCATGTAGAGTATGTCAAACTTAAATAAAAGGTATCAAGATCTTCTATGACAAGTCCATAAAACTTGGGGAGTGTTGAAGAAGGGATGTTCTTGATGTTCTCAACTTCATTCTAATGGGAAATGGGGAAAGGAAAAGTTGGTTGGTTAGGTCTATTCCTATTTGCATCACCCATGCCTGCTTAATGTAGTTCCAAAGAAAAGGGGTTCTCAAGCTAATTTTTTCCTTCAAATGAGACTTCATAGCTAGTTATATCAAGAAATGCATTAAAAAAGGGGTGTGGGTATTATTCTTCTTCTTCTCTTGGTAGGTTTTGATATTCAATTAGTTAGAATGGATTAAGATTGTTAGGAAGGAATCTCCCATAAAAATCCCTTCTCCTTCCTCTATGCATGCACTATCACTCACTATTATCCAACTCACACAAATAATTGGTAAGGAATAAGAGGGATCAGTACTTCCTAAATGAGGATATACTAAGAAAAACTTCCAGAAACTCTACAACAAGAAAAACTACCAGTGACTCCAAAAAAATCATAGTTTGACACTATCCCTAGCAACGACACCAAAAATGTTAGCCTCCAATGATTTAATAACTAAGCCCTTATAGCCATGATTTAGAGATTGGACATATAACTTGAATAGCTATTTCAAACATCATGAAGGTATATTTACCTTTTCAACCTAGGGATGTGGACTTGAAATTGGTTAGCACAGTATGTGCACTATGAACCCAAAGTAGCCATTTTCATTCTACAACTAAAGCACTCACAATACTTAAATTAAATTTCTTAGAAGGGAATGCCATAAATTCCAATCAACAATTAGTAACTACATCAAACTAAAATGCATAGTAGGAATGAAAATATAAGCAACAAACAGGGCACTACTCTATCTACTTTGGTTGTAGGAATAGTCACATAATGGAATTCTAGTGGTTGAAGAAATAATTGGTGCCATACTTCTAGCTAGTTACTAAATAGAAAGAAATACTAAAATAAGAGAATGGATTACTTACCAAGTGGGCCCCCTTGGATAATTATCCTCCAAAAATAATGAGAACTCAGATGCTCGAACTCAAAACTTTATTTTATTCAAGATAAATCATGTGTACAAAATAATAATGTAGTTGTATTACTAAAAAATTGAGACTGCAAGTACAATATACAATTGTGCAACTCCTAAATAAGGAGCCTTAGATATTTATTTATACTATCAACTAGAAAAGGCATTCAAATCCACAACTAGGAGGATGCTAGTTTGGGAAAATAGAGAAAGTGGAGTGGCAGAAATTACACATGCATGGAATCTAGTTAGACATGAAGGTCCAAATACAAATTTAGCATAGTAGTAATTCCCACGTCTCCTCAATCATTAAATTCCAATACAAGGTGGTTGAATTCAATTGCATGAGGAATATTTTTCCATCAACCTCCTTTGACCTTGATCAATTCCTTTTCTGGACATTATGGTGCATGCCAAGTTGGCGATGTCTTCCTCAACTTAGCATCCTCAAATTAAATCTATATGGTATTTTCAATATGCACAATAACTTCATATCTATAACCACCTTAAGTAATATTCATTAACCATATGCAACATCAATATAGATAATCCACATTATATACCAATGTCATTAAAGCTTGCAGAAATAGGATTAAACCCAATGCCTATGGTTTGAGGGAAACATTATGAAAATATCAACATTTAACATCAAATTCCATGACAACGTCCATTGAATAAACTATATATTCTACCCAAAATTGGACCAAAATCTAGGCTCATCACTCATAATCAATTACTAGCTTTCCTTCATTCTTCTGAAGGGTGGCATATTCTACAAATTTCCTGATCAAAACCTAGAGCTTATGCCATTCCATGATGTATGACTAGATATTTTGAAAGGTTAGCCTTTTAAATATTTCAGTGATCTACTCCCAATTCTTGCTGCATCTAGGTGTGGCCTTAATTACTTGATCAGATTGGATGAAAGCCCTTGCATAAAAATCCATGCAATACAATGTTAATACATCTACAACCTCTTGCTCCATCTTCTTATAGAAGAATGACTTGATTTCCTCTAGATCAAGCTCCAAGGTGGGCATGTCCTTATCTATCATCATCTTGAGGTAGCCCTCACTATCTATTATATTCTCCACAACCCAATCAAGGTTGATTTTGAACTCATGTAATACCCTTTCCAAGACTTCCCTTCACTGATAGAAGCCCATTTTCCAAGTCTCTACCATCCTTTGATCATCTTTCACATGCCCTATTTCCTTTTCACATATCGTGTTTGGTATCTTGAGAATAGCCTCAATTTTAGGATATGTGATCCTATATAGTTCAGTGAACCTATGGCATGTCTTCTTAGTAGCCTCTAGCTGGTCTTGCAAATCTCAAAATTTTTTGAACATCTGAGTAGCATGGTGAATGCCCATTTTTCCATTATATAGCACATAATTGAATCAATCTACTATAGCCTTGGTCTATTTGTTTCTCTTTTCTATCTTTTCTATGTCATCCTTGGAGAGCAATGAAGGAGGTGTCAAGGATGTTGTTGGGGCCTCCTCTTCCGTGGATGTCCATTATTGAATATAGGTGGTGAGATCTGACACTTTTTCCTTTAGCTCTTCCTTTCAATACTCATCCTTATTCATCTGCCACATGATTGTGGCCACTAATCCTTGGAGCTCACCAATATTTCGCTCCTTGTTTTTTGGATCCAAGTTGATGTTGGGATGCTATATCTAGGTCCTTCAATTTTTCCTATCACTATGGTAGCTATTTGTATTGTTCTCAATCCTAAGCCATCAAAAGTGACATGAGAGTGGACTCTAGGCTTCTTTTAATTTCTTGTCATTGTTTTCACTCTAGCTAGTATTTCTTCAAGTCTAGCCTTAGGATCGACAACCAATGGAGTTTTATTTTGCAGCTACCTCTCCAAAAAATTGGGAATCCTAGTTCCCTCTTTAGGTGATTCATGATCACCTTCCTCTCTTTCTTCATGTTGAGGTTGTTGTTTTTCATGTCCCAGGTCCTCTTGATCTATTATATCTTCTTCATCAAAGAACTCAATCTATATAGCCTTCTCCTTGTCCAACTCAAATGAGGCTATGTTTTCATTAGTGACACTTTCTTTATGAGGAACTCTTTCTTTTTCTTTTTCAAGCTCTACATGATGCTCTGGTTTTGGGATCTTCTTTGGTGCATCTTCTTCTTTATCATTATCTTCTTTTATCTCTACTTCTTTTTCTTCCTCCTTTTCTTGAATGGGGCCCTTATCTTGGAAAATTACTAGAGGCTCTTAGAGTATCTCCATGTTAACATCAGTGCCATTTTTCTCTTCAAAAATTTTCCCTTTCAAACTAACCTCTTCGCCTACATCCTTGTCCTGCTGAGACAACTCATCTTCAAGCTCTAGATCTAAGGCTTCTATGATATACTTTGACTTACGGGATTTTGTATCCTCCTCTGAAGATTGTGACATTTCTTCATCATATGTCACCTCATCCAAGGTTATGCTTGTTCTACCCTCTTTGTGCTCAAAATAATCATCTTTGAAATGGTCCTTGGGCTCTTCAACTCTTCCCTTAGCAGCCTACCTTTGGAATTTTCCCATCTCTTCAAATATTTGCATAGTTTCCTCCATCTTTGGTAGTTCTATAGGAGGTATAGGAATGGGTAGGCTAGTGCCAATCTAGGCTATTAATTCCTAAATAGTAGGATTCATAATCACCCTAGATATTTTAGTAGGTACTTCTTGCAAATATTTTGTGAAATCATTTGGTAGGGTGAGTAATGCCATAGTAGTTGTGGAAACTATAGGAACAGTAGTAAAAAGAATAGGCACTAGAGGAGGGAGTGAGGAGGACAATGGTAGGGATGTTATAGCCAAGGAGGACTCTAATAACATTACCATGGTCATTGGTGAGATGGAATCAAGGTGGATGCAGATGTCCACGACAGGTGGAGATGAAATAGGCAATGCCTGAGAGGTTGGAGGTGACAGAGTGGTAACAACAATAGTAGTGGTAGGAGTCGAGGTGGTAGGTGGTGATCATGGTTGCTTGGATTCTTCTTCTTCTCCCTCATATTGGGGGTCTTGTATGATCATAGGCATTTCACTTTTAAATTTTCTTGAATTCCTTGCCTCCTTTGAGGGTTCTCCCTCTATAGCCTTTCATGTATACACTTTGGGCTTAGTTTGGTTCTCGAGACATCCTTCCTTTTCCTTGATTGTGTCATTAGAGGGGATTTGGGTGCTTATTTAGTTTTGGTTGTAGCTACTTCACTATTAGTTTCACTCTCGATCTCATCCTTGAGTTCTCCATAGGATAATTCAGCACCCTACATTTTAAGCTAAGCAATTTGGGTATCTACCCATTGCCTTGTTCTATTTTCCATCAATAATGTTGCTATATCAAGGCCATTGATCTCCTCTTCATTCCAAACTATCAATGGTAGTGGTAGGTTGGCCACAACATTGAACCTTTCATCAAAATTTGTGTCATCTTCTATAATTTGGTTAGGCACTAGAAACAAGTTAATTGACATAAAAAATTCAGTGGTCATCCTCATGTAGTGCCTCATCCTCACTTCCTTATCATTCACATAGTATTCCATGCACTAGGTATATATAGAGCTCTATATTATATTCTATTATCTCAGTTTTTGAGTATTCTACACATTGTAGTAGAACAGGCATACATTCATTTCCTAAAAGGTAGAGGATATGGGATCCCTACTATGTGTTTGTCACTCAATAGGGCATGAGCATTTTGTAGTTATCTAGAGACCTCCAACATGATCATATAGACATTGGGGTATCATGGAAGCTTGTAGGGCCTATCAAAGAACCCCTCCCTTCTAATGTATGTAAATTTTGGGTCCAACTATATGAATAGATACCTATTATGCCTTGCATAACTACCCCCTATTTATTTTGGAACAAAATGGGTCCGCCCTTTTCTTTTCTTTTCTTCGCCTTTAGTTGTTTGGTTTGGTCTTAGGAGTTCTTTTGTTCTATCAAATTTTGGTTCTGCCTCACCCAGGGTGGTATTTCCTTTTGTTAAAATTGAAGACATGATGAACAATAGTGCATTTTATATGCTTTGAGGACTAATGGAGACATTTGTGTTGCAAGATTAAATCATGCACCTACTGATATTTCTCAAGGAACTTAGAAGGAAACCCTACCATAATCAGATTTGGCATAAAGCTCCTAAAGAAGAAAGTCATTGAGACCTTTTAGATGTCGTTCCAACTAGAAGAATGTTATATTAATTTGGGATTCACTGGTCACCCAGAATTTTTAGTCACCATGAGGTTTTATATGTCTCTCTACTTGGGAAGAAGTATCATTGAGTGAAATGATATTGGCATAAGGTCTGCCCAAAAAGGAAAGTTCTCACCAAAAGCTTCATGGTTCGGCCTAGCTTCCTACCAACTGAAGGAGGTCCCACCAAAAGTGTTGAGCTTGGAAAAAGGATTTGGCATCAGGGAGAAGTCTTCCTAACAAGTGAAGTCTCACCGATAGGGTGGACACTTGCCAAAATAAAGTTTGAGCTTAGGAAGAATTGTGGCTTCAATGAAAGGTCCTTCCAACCCGACAGGGTCTTGTTGACATGGAATGGTGGTCCCAAATGGAGGTCTCAACGAATGGTTTTTCATTTGAAGAGAGGTTTGGCCAATTGGCATTTGTTTCACCAAAGGGTTCTCCCTTCAGCGTGATGTCTGGTCGAAGGGGTCAAGTCTTGGAAAAAGAGGTTTCATCGGGGAGATGTCTCCCTAATGGTTATTGGTCCAACCAAGAAGATCGAGCTTGGAAGGAATGGAAGGGGTCAGTGTAATATCTTTCCAACCCGATGGACTCTCATTGAATGATGAAGGCCTTGGCGAAAGGTCCCACTGATAGCTAAATGTCTCATTGAAGGTTATGCCTTTAGTGTAATCTCTTGCCAACTAGGAAAATCTTGTCAATAATGGTTCAAAGGTTGATTTCAGGGAGACTCTAATCAAGTGAAATGCCTTCGCTATGACTTCTTGCCGATAGCGATGAGCCTGCTGTAGAATTTAGCGAGAACTCTTCCCAAATGTTGATGTCTAGCCAATGGAAGCACTATATTGATATGACTCTTGTAGCCTGATATGAGGTCTCACAGATAGTTTGAGGTCATGTCGATAACTACTGTAGAATGTAATTGCATCAGGGTGACACTGATGGTGTCTCATCGACATGTGATTCATTCCAAATGATGGTTGACTTCCCTAGAATCTTACGTGGAGTGTGTTCGCCCAATCAAAAGGAACTAAAGGCAAACCATTGACTGATTGACTACCCCTATGAAGAAGATCAACAGAACATACACAACATGGACTTACTCTGAGATCAAGAGCATTAGAGCAACTTGATGAACAATGGTATGGAGATCTAATGGAAAATATGATGTTGCTTCCAGAGGACGGTCAACTTGCAGGAGGGTCTAGAGCAAGAAGAAGGCTAAAGGAAAGAAAGAAAGAACCATGAGTCCTAGGGACTACTGTGGTGTCTACTAGTAAAGGAAGATCAACATTAATGAGAATTCTTTAGAGCATTCAAGGTAGCTCTGCAAGGGAGTTCAAGGATGGACATAGAGGCATAGAGTTAATGTTGTGGTTGTAATACATTTGAAGGCTTCTCTTGAGGGCCATCCTTCACCGACATGGATAGCAGGGATTCACATTGAAGGAAACGTTAACTCTATTGAAAAAGATCTGGGAGTTGACCCTTCTGAAGGAGGATATTTTTTGTGAACCGTAAAATAGGGGGCCAACACATTCTTTTTTTGGGACATTTTGTATATATGGCATTTCTTGTCTCCTGGTAGGGGGTCGAGATATAGAGAGATTTTTTAGAAACTAGTAGTAGTAGAGAAACTCAAGAGTAGTAGTAGAATAAGAGTTAGGTTCGACAGAAAGTAGTAATGTACATCTTTCAAATTTTCTTAATGTAGATGGAGATGATCCGAAGACATGGATTTTCTGTACATTGGTGATTGTACCAGCTTTGTAAATGTTGGTACTTATTTCATAAATAGTAGAAGCAACCAGATTTAAATCTACTTCATATTATGCTTCAGAATGGTATTTATCTTGGGTTAATCATTTGATTTGAAAAGCTTTCAAGGAATGAAGTTTTATTTTATGTTTTTTTTTAAATAGTGATTTGCAATCTGCTGTTGAAAGTAGCACTATGAATGAATGAAACTATGTGTTAATCACAAGATAATTTTGTTCTGCAGTTTTAGTTAGGAATTCCTTGAAGGGTAACAAGTCTGGTTAAGTTGGGTGAATTATTATTCTCTTCAGTTTCAAAGCTTTGATCTATCTTTTTCTATTTCTTTAAAAACCCTCATTAAAGTAGGTTTTAGTTTATGCTTGATTTTAGAACAATCCAGAAGCTCAACATTAGCAGGCCCCTTGAATATTATAGTTCACATCAACCATCAAGTGAATCTAGCACAGTTGAGAACTGATTACAAAGACCTTGGGAGGTAAGATATCCGTGCATTATTCTTTCTCTTTCAGGAGAACAGAATAGTGATATTTTTTTTAAACTGTTGTTGTGCTATTCTAACCATCAACAATACCCAAACTTTTGAATGAAATCCTTGGCACTATGAGAGACTGTCCTCTCAAAATCTCCCTCAAGGAGTCTGATGATGTTCCCAATAAAGGCATCATTTACCCTCTAATATTCTTTCTTGAAGTTTGTATATTGTAATTGAGGGTATCGGTCATACACATTAAGTTCTCTGGGTATATGCAGGATCATGATGGGCCAAAAAGTGGCAATATTATGGGTATTTGTAGGGTATGTGGCTGATGACTTTTTTTTTTACCCAAAATTGATGAAATAAAAAGGGTTTTTAGAGGAGATTCTCAGATTTCCACCAATATAAATTATGCTTTAATTTGAATTTAATAAATAATTATTATTCATTTTCTATTAGAATTATGACTAAAGTCTTAATTGATAGGCTGATTGAAAACATCTTTATTGTCAAACGGTATCAAATTTTTGAATTTGAAACATGAGTCACATTCTATGCTTCACATACTATAGGATTGAAAAAGAAAAAATAAATTTCATGAAGTTTTGACCAAGTTAAGGTGGTTGGACATACGAGTTTTATATTTTTTAAAAGTTGTAATAAAAAATTCATAATTAATTATTTACTTGGAAAAAAATTACAAAAACATGCATCACATCCGGACATGAGTCCTCTACTTATATATTAAAATAAAAAAATTATTATCATTTTATTATGGTTAGGGTGGTTAGACAGACACCTACTTATTTTTTCCATGAAATTTAAGTACTATTGCATTAAAATTTCAAATTTTCACCAAATAGATTTTATTTATTTTTAAATAAACCTAGTAGTTTAGAAACTACATTAAATTTTCTACACATTCTATTCTTACATATTTTTGAAATAATATAGATAACTTATTCAAATTTTTATGTCCAGTTGCCTAGCACTGATTTTTCTAAATTTTTTGCCACTTAAGGCCCTATTTTTTCCATGATGATCCTGCACATACCCCTCTCCTTGTATTCAGATTATTTTCAACAAAGAGGGCCTTTTATAGGAATGGCTCTACTACCATATACACCAAGTATGATGTCATATAAAACTAAGAAATTTTCTATACAACCATAAGTTGGTTTTGCATATTGTCACTAACGATTTTGGCCTAGTGGAAATTTTTTGTACCATAGATGATCTCCTTCACGAAGTAGAACATCCATTCCTAAAAGAAGGAAATAGTAGGGAGGCCCATGACAATACTTAGAAGGGTAACCAAGTCATGATACTCCATGTCGAAGTCACTCCTGAAAAGTTCCTATGGCACCTTAGCAACACTACCCATTTTTCCTTCAATCAATGTTGGTTGATCAATTTCTTACATGCTAGGGGGTCTACTTTCAACATGTTCTTAGCATATCCATTTTTTGTTTCCTCCATCTTGTCAAATGTGGGAATATGGAATGTTTATCCTATGGATTTACTAGACAAATTAGCTAGCACCTTGCCTTCATGGTCAACAATCTTTCAGTTGCCACGGTAGCACTCTCTGCATACAATCACCAACTCCAGAGCTATGGAATTTTAGGGTTAACCATTACCCTTTTTCTAAATTCATTGATATCCACATGCCCAAGATTGGTGTCTGACATAGTGTTCCAAATGGAAAAGAGTTTGGAGGTACACTCTACACCATGAAATTTCTATTTCATTTGATCTTTCTCCTCCTTTTCCCTTTCCACTTTGATAGGATTGTTTCCCTTCTCTTTTTCTATAGAGTTCCCTAATTTTCCTACAATAGATTCCATAAATTTTGTGCACAAGGATGCAATAAGCGCATTCATATAAAAATCAAGGGAGCATTAGTTAAATCTTGAAAAATGAGGGTTAGATCCATCAATTCATCTTCAAAAGATCATAAAATCCATTTAACCTTCATCATTCAAGGCTCATTTAGATCAAATAAAAAAATGTGAGCCTAGGGATATAGGTTTCCCTAGGCTAGCAACCATTTAGAGTAGTCAAGAGAAGGATGATGTGGGGGTCACAGTGGCCCATAGAAGACCACCCACACTTCAGGTTTCGCATTGAAGTTTGGCTGTAGAGATCTTCAACAAAGCACTTGGCACACTTGGAAATCAATTATGATGGATTTGGAGGAATTCAATTGGTCAAGAGGTAGAGACCTGCTAGAGGAATCCCATAAAGTGAGACCAATAGGTAGCTTGCACAATTTTAACTTGGTGTTCAAACTATGATCAAATTGAAAGGTTACAAGGATTGATCAATGGAAAGCCACTTTGATATGGTCATTTAGGGACAACAACAATGAGACGGTGGTTTCCAGGAGGTAGCCCACATTGGCAAGTCTGTAAGGCACCTTAGCTTTGGCTATTTTACTTGAAGGAACTTGGATGGTAGATGAGGGATCGAACTTTGCAAGGCGGGAGGAAGAGGAGGTGTGGTTGTTCTAAAATTAAAATCATGCAATGGTGGGCTATAAATGATGGTCCACAAGTGAAGGCCTATAGGGCATCAAATAGTCATTTTCATGCCAAGGTATTAGAGCAAAAAGGTGAGGTCATAGTTTGAAAAGTGAATCGATGGGGCTTCATAGCTATTTGAAATTATGATGAAGGTGAGTATGTTTGTAGATTGGCCCCCACAAGGCTTGGCATGCATAGGATTAGACTTATCATTTTTTGTTCAAAATATCGAGGCAGTGTAGAGAGTAGTGGAGCCTACAAGGTGGAAGGGAGAAAGTACCTCACCACTAGGAAATAACACTTCTATGGTGGTGAAGATTCAATGGAGGCCTGCAAGGAGGAATTGACTTGAAATTTTCTTGCGTGAGTGGTAAATAGTGAATGGTCATTAGGGTGATGGGATACAAGATGTGGAGGGTTTTTTTGGCTTCACCATTAGTAATCGGATTTCAAAACAATGAAAAATAGTGGTTGGTGTTCCGCAGCGTAGGGTTTGAGTGAAGGACAACAACTTTGAAACTATAGTGATGTGGGAGTAACCTGTGTGGGGCGACTCACATCAGTGGAACTACATAAGCCTTTGGACTTGAGTTTTCCATTCCAGTGCTCGATGCCCTAGGATTTTACCAAGGTGGTGGTGAGACAACATCCTCCCACAGAGGTAGACCCACCAAGGTGTAGAGGCTTAGGTTTTTGTTTGAAGCTTTCTACCATTTCAGGTACTGGCGACGAGGAGCTTATAGCCTGCAAAGGAGCCAAGGCTTTGTGAAGAAAAATGGTGGGAAATCCAAGTTCTACATCACCTTTAAGGGCTCAATTCAAAGGTTTTGTAAAGGATTTTTAGGTGGCTTTGCGTGGAATTCGATGGTCAAATGACTACCAGAAAGAGTTTGAAGTTTCCTTAAATATTTTCAATTATTTTTTAGAAAAACCCAACTTAAAGGACACAATTTAAAATATGGGTAACGAACTAACTTGGAAGTTGCAATAAAGTTTGATAGCAAATTGGATGTTGGGTCGAGCGGCTACAATGTGGGCATGGGGAGTTCAATCATCATTTTCTCTAACAATTTCTTACTAGCAAGAGGTGAAAATGACAATTCAAGTGAACCTATTTATAGCAATAAGCTCTTTAATTACCTACATTCAATTCATGTATGATGACTGATAGGGTAGCTAGGCATAGAGTTCAAAAGGCTAGTAGCAGGAAAGGTGGAGCTCACAAGGTAGAAGGAGCTCAAGACTTTTCCATTTGATGGGCGACAAAAAGAGGATGGAAGAGGAGCTTGCGGGACCTACCATATGGGTGGACATCCTAAGTTCATTGTTGATGAAATAGCGAGTAGTTGACAGCAACATGCAAAGAGAAATACATAGCTGCAGACCCATAGGGACTAGAGGATGATGGAGCAAAAGGAAAAGGGAAGTCTACATGGAAACCTCCGCAAGAGCCAAGGACTTAAAATTTTTTGGTTGGTGAAATTTGGTCAACCTAGTATGATGGATTTAGGGTCTCTTGACCACTTAAAGCTCAAAAATAGGGGCATGCAAGATGAGGTGACAACAAAAAAAGGTGGCCCATTGATGGAAAAAAGAGAGGATCCCCATTTCAAATGAGGCATGTGTGCTATAGGCACAAAAAATGGTGACTATACTCAGAGAATGCTCCCAAGCATTCTAAGGATAAAGATTCATTCAAAACCTAGAATTTGTAGTTTCGTAGACCAAAAGCTAGTTTCCAAAGAAAACTAAGAAACTCAAAGGAATATCTTAGAAGTGTGTGTAGGGTGAGTTCATTTCCCTCTCTTTAGAAACCATAACAAATAGTCGTTAATTAGCCAAGGAAAGCTACATAAGCTTTCTAACCCCAAAAGTAACCTGGAAATCAATCCACTACTAGTTAGGTGTCTATAGCCCTGAAAAAGTTGTCGCTATGACCCCATGAACATTGCTCTATTGCCAGTTGGATGTCCATAGCCCTAATAGAGTTGCTCGCATACCCACACAATTGTTTGTCATAATAATTTTATTTCTTTCATTTTCCTTATATTCTCTTTTGGTACTCTTTTCATTTTTTCTTAGTTGTGTAAGCACTAAAGCTTACAATGGGTTTTCAATCATAGTGGCCACAAGAGAAAACTTAGGAATTTTCACTCACCCATCCCTCCAATTAGTTATAGTACATCTCTTTAGAAACATTTAAAGTGTTTTTGTGCATGATTTGAGATAAATGTAAAATGATTCAACCAAGGGTCCTATCCTAGGTCAAGTCAGAGTTCAAATAAGGACACCAACTCCACAGACGTGGTTAGAAATTAATAGTTATGAATGAAGATTTTTCCAGAGAACAAAAAAAAGTGGGTAGAAAAGTGAATCACTCATAATTCCAAGCACGTACTCCACCTTAAAATAATGAAAGAACACTCTCAACAAAAGCAAGAGAAACTAGGAAAATGAACAAAATGAAATACAAGTGCAAAAGTAGAGAAAAAGAACCTAAACTAGCCTATGTACAACTGCACACAAAAGATGAGCTTGAACAACTCAAGCAAGGAAATAATTCTTGAGATTTTTCCCATTGAAAAGTAACATCATTTCCTCTCTAGTGGGTGTCTTAAGGTGAAAGGAATTATCTCTTAATATTTCTAAAATATGAAAGGGGAAAAGCCAAAGCTTGTCGAATTTGTAATGCCCCCCTTTCATTTCATGGGCCTTGTCCCAACATAGGACTAAATCAACAATCCTAAAGGCCTTTACTTTTCCTTAGTGATCAAACCATTTTCTGACTATGCCCTGATGTCTAGTGAAATTTTCAATTTTTCTATCATGAACTTCTAGATGCAAGAACTTGGTGAAACAAGATCTTGAAAGTTCCCTTCCTCATAGTAGGTATAGAAAAACTGGTGTGGGGATCTCTAGGTGGATGAGGAAGATGGGCTCTAGGCCATAGATAAGATGAAATGAGGAGTCACCTAGAGAAGCTTTATGATGAGTGTGATCTACCCAAAGGGAAAAATGCAACTGGGTGTGCCAACCTTTGGGATTTCAGTCAAGCAATTTTTTTATCATAGTTATCATATTTTTATTTATTAACTCAATCAAGTTATTTCCTTGATAATAATTTGATGAAAATTTAAGCAAAATCCCATAATTGAAGGCCCAACTAGAAAAAAATTAAGCGAGGAGAAGGTGAGGCCATTATCACACACAAGGGAAAACAAACAACCAAAATGATTCAAGATAAAAACTTTCTAAGAAATTGGTTACAAATTTAGTATTGCATTGTCTAAATGATATTGCTTCTGTCCATCTAGTATAATAATTGAAAGTGGTTATAATGTACCTATGGCCTATAAAGGATGGTGGGGTTATCGAACCTATGAAGTCAAGGCCCCATTGAGTGAATGATCTTACCTCCATAACTGGTTGTAATAGGATGACAACATTTCGTTCTCTGGTCACAACAGTTTGGAAAACATGATAGGTTCTAATATGGTTATGTGCATCCATAAACACGGTTGGCCAATAGTATCCAGCACATAGAATCTAGTGGTATGTTGAAAGGCCAGAACTTTGACCAATACCAAATTTATCATGGAATTCTTTGAGGAATATAACTACTTCTTCTTTTCCAAGGCATCTAAGTTAGATTCCCTCATGATTTATCTTGTACAATATAGATCCTTGGAGCATGTAGCTACTACTCTTTAGTATTAGAGTGCAAGTTTTTACTCCCTATAGTTGGGATAGGAATTTTTTATTAAGAAGATAGTAAACAATTCCATCGTACCATTTCCCAAGAGAATCATCTTCAAGCTCATATTGCTACGCTATGAGCTTGGGTCCTGCTTCAGCTATTGTTTTAGCTATTATCCAAGTGATGGATTTCCCTGGGGCCAACTTCATGGGTTGAATCTCGATGTCATATTCCTATAGTAAAGTAACCCACTTTGCTCTCCTTTCTCCAAACTCATTCTATATTTGAAAAGTCTTAACTATGGTATCAGGCATGATTGTGAATATCTTGTTTGTAGGATATAGTGTCATAATTTCTTAACTCCTTTGACCAAGGCATACACTTTTTTTTCAACATTATGGTATCTTAAATTTTCCTCTTTCAGTGGAGTGATCCTAAAGGAAATAGTTTTTTCACTCACTTCACCATCTTTCCAAGTCAATATGTTGGCACAAGAGTGGTCTAAAGCAAAGGAATAAATATAAAATGGTTTTAGGTAGTATGAGTTGACCAACATTGCTGTGTTAGAAATTGATTTCTTGATTTCCTTGAAATCCCACTTGGCCTCCATCATCCATTCAACTTGGGACCCTTTCTTTAGAATTGCATACAATGGCTTCACTATTTCAGTAAAGCCCATGATGAAATTTTTCACAAAGTTGATCTTTCCAAAGAAAGATATCAATTCCTTCTTGTTTCTAGAACCTAAATTTTCAAGATAGCTTGGATGCATTTGAGGTCTATTTAGATTCATTTCTCTAAGATCACGTGTCCCAATAGCTTACCTTCTATAACTCCAAAGATGCACTTCTTTACATTCAAAGAAATTCCAAACTATCTACACTTGTAGAAAACCTTTCATAGATCAGAGACATGGTCTCCTCTTTTCTTTGAATATATATTAAGATCATCCATATAAATTATTATGCACTTTCCAATTAGGTCCTTAAAGGAAATATCCATTGCACATTGGAAGGTGGTGTTGGAATTGATCAACTCAAATGACATTCTCTTGTATGTGAAGGTTCCCCATTTCATGGTGAACATCATTTTTTTTTGTCCTCATACTACACAATCACCTAATTATACCCCAAGTATCCATCCAAAAAGGACATCATCTAGGATCCATTGAAAGTTTCTAGAACCTCATCTAACAAAGAAAATGGGTGGTTGTCCTTTTCAGAAGCTCTATTTAAGTTCCAGAAGTTGACACATAATCTGATTTCTTTGTTCTTTTTCTTGAATGGGACCAATTTTTCTACCCACGTGGAGTGTCTATCTAGAAATATGATTCTTGTTGATAGAAACTTCTAAAATTATTTGTAAATGATAGGTTCTAGAAATGCATTTATTAGGAATTGTCACTCCCTAAAAGGTCTTACATCTGGCTTGAGATGGATGGTATGAGTGATGATGGAGCTTTCATATGTTTTCAAGTCTTCATAACTCTAGGAAATCACATCATGATACGTTGAAAGGTATCAATGATACCTTTCCCTTCTTTTGGTGTGCACACTTTGCTAATGAACATGTTCTTGACTTCCTCAGTTGTCCCTAAGTTGCGAGAATCACATTGATTATTAATGGAATCCTTATTTGTTTGCTGATCTTGGTCCCTTATTTGATCTAAGTGAAATATCCACTCTATTTGGACCATGCCTCATGGAACTATGTTTTTTTTAAGGTCGATGACTCCTATATCTAGTTCAGCCTCTTTGGGCTCTGCTTCATCAATAATTTGAGTTGCAAATACATCAAACACTTTGATAAAATCCAAGATATTCTTATCATCATTAAACACTTAAAAATTAGTGGTGTTCTCTAGCACCAACATGGTGGAAGTGAGCTCAATAGGAAACTTTTTCAATTCAACTAAGGAAAGGGGCTGGAGGGTACTAGATACTTGAGTTAAGGTATCAAGAGTGTGATTCTTAGATCATGGGATCAATTGAATATTGAATGCATCATTTATCTCTATATAAGATCCCACACTCTATGCTTGTAATTTGCTAGCCTCCTATCATGGAAAGAATACAATTTCCTAACTTGGTTCACTAGTAGCTCTAAATCACCAAATACTTGGAGCATCTTTACCTTTTTCCTTAGGGCCATCAAAATACCATGGACCAATGCTTCATATTCTGTTACATTGTTGATGCAATAAAATTGAAGTCTATGAATAGAAAAGTATGTCTTACCCATGGGGTTAATAAGTTTGAATCCAACTCCTACTCCTTGCTTAGATTTGGACCCACCAAAATGAATTATCAAAAACTTGGAGGAATCTATGATTTTGGAACTCATGGAGTTCATTTCCTTCCTTGGCAGTATAATTGCTTCAACAAATTCAAATGACTGCATGGATTCAACATGGTTATGGTTTGGATGCATTGTTTGGACTTCCCCCTTTAGGGTGACTTGTCCCTTAAGATTCTCAACTATTGTTTGGAAAAGGCATCATTCAAATTTTGAGTGGGTAGCATTGTGTACCCTACATGAACTTGGAAATAGGAGATCTTGAAAGTCCATTCGAGCTCCCAGACTGAGCTAATCTTGTACACATTTCTCCATAAATTCTTGGAAACCATTCAAATGTCCCAGGTTATCATCCTCATAGTATTTTTCATCATTTGATTCAATCAACACTTTTGTGCTATTAGGAACATGAGTTAAGTTAGGGGAATCACTACATAGTATGAGGAGAACTTCTTCATCCATTCTCTCTCTCTGGGATTCTTCTTGCTCATCCTAATAAGCCACAAGGTAGTAATTCCCTAGTTTTGTCTTAGTAGACATGACCTCATTTGTGTTGTACTTTGTGATCATGAATTTCATGTGGTGCTCTTGATTGATGCAGATTTGGTTTGGCAACCCTTTCCAAGGTAGCCATAAGTGAGAATAATCTATTGCACCATATTCATTTATTTCCTGAGTGAAATCCCTTCCTAATATGACACCATAGGTGTTAAGAATATTGACAACTTGAATATCAATCATTTGTTGCACCCTTGGATCAACAACAATCTACATGGGTATTCTATTGATTTCTCCAAATATGTTGATCTTTGTGTTGTCTAGTTGAGTCACCTTCCACCGAGAGGGGCTCAAAACTATTCCCAAAGATTTTCATATTGCCAAAGGAATGACATTGGTTGAGGCTCCTAAAATGAGTAGGAATTTATACAGGTTCTTTCCAAATATTCTAATGGTGGTTAGGAAGGGAGGAGTCTCTAGCTTACCCTGGAACAATCCTACATATACATTATTCTAAGCCACTTAATCCTTATCCTTGTCATTTGTTTTATCCCAATTTTTTGCTTGATCTTGTTCTTTCATAGGTTGTTTGTTTGTTTGTTGATTTGAAGGTTGGTCCATTTTCTTTCCCAATATTTTTTTAGATTACAAGCTCCTTTTGTGAATCGTCAAAGGAGACCTTTTTAGCATACCCTTCTTGAGCTAGTTTGGATGGGACAATCCCATTGAGCACCTTGAAGAAGGAATTCCAAATTTTTGGGACCCTAAGCAATTTGAAGACTAATGGGCTCAATTTGAATTTCTTCAATTCTTGTACCACATACTCCCCCATTTGTTCAATTTCAGCTTCAAAAGAATTACCTTGGGAAGAGCTAGGAGGCTGACTTTGGGTTTGGTTATTCTAGAAATTCTTATTGAAGTATTGGGTTGGTACATGAGGTTAGCCTTGGTTTTTACTAGCATTTGGGTTAGGTGGAGTGCTATAGTTACTTTAGAGGTTGTAAAAGGGCCGCCTCCTTGTGCATTCTCAAATTACAAGGGTTGTCCCTTTGATGGAACATTTCAACATCATCTTCATGTGGCTCTTCCTCATCTATTGGACCATTATATACTAAATTGAAGTGTTGGGATAAAGGGATTTCATTACTTACTTATTTTTCTTCTTCATCCTTTGGGGAAACAATCTCTTTCCCATGTACATTTCTTTAACCTCATGGGAAAGGGGCTTGATTAACCACCAACACCAATGATTCATATGGTTTAGAAGGGACTAGGTATCGACATCTAGCACTATCAATTGCATTTTGGACTTCAACTTGAAAGATTTCAGCTACAATGTGAAATTATGGATAGTCCAATTAGGGATGTCTACTTGTTTTGTGGATGCAGCACCACCTAGATAGGGTTGCCTTTCCCAAGTACACTCCACTAGTTATTTTTTCAACATTAGCTAGTTGATCATGAGGGGTAGGAATGCCTTCATTATCTAGCCCCATCTTCCAATTTTTATTTTTCCCTTGTGAAGGTCTTCTCTCAAAACCTTGGTTTGAATTTTGGCTTCTCTCATAATTTTTTCTAGAAGAAGCACCCACATTTCGGTTGGCATGGTTATCATAGTCTCTTGATTCAGATTAGTTAAGATGCTTCTTTGGGAAGCTTGCACCTAGTTATTTTGATTCCTTAAATGTGTCATTTTAGTTGAAATCTTCTTGACCAATTCCGTTAGCTCATCTTTCTGATTCTTCTCTATGTTACCTAGTTGGAAGGTTCAATTTTCAAGAAAGACTAGTTGTACTATTGGGTGATTTTGCTGATTAGGAAGGAATTGAGAACTTTGTAATTATGTGGGTACTTGGGGCTACTGAGAGTAAAAAAATTCTACCATGGTTGTAGGTATTGAGGCATGGGAGGTGCTTGGTTCAATGACTGCCATGGATGAGGCATTATCAGAAGCTGAGGAACTTGATTCATCATTGGTGTTTGATGTTCCAAGGCATGGGTAAGCCCCTATATCTGTACAAGATGGGTAGCTGATCCCAACGATGCTAGCAGGCCAACAATTTTCTATCCCAAATCAACACTTTCCATAACTACCTTTGAATATGCATCTTCCAACCTAGAGGGTGGTAGGTGCATCCTTTTCACCAGTGCAGAAGTGAGATTATCCAAGGAAACATAGTAAACTAATAAAGTCAAGTGATCATCAACCACATAAGGCAGCTGCAACATCATGTAAGATTGATGGAACTATTCATTGAAGGAGTTGATAGGTTCATTTACTTCCCTTTGAATAGACATAAATTACTGATACAACTTGGAAGGGCTAACTGAGATCTTGAATTTCTATAAGAAAGTGTCCTTTGATTGATCTAAAGTAGTGATCGATCTAGTTAGTAGATGTATGTACCTATTACCAAATTCTCACCTCATCTCAATTGGTGGAGCTAGCTGAATTTTATGTATCATGAGGTGGAATTCCAGTTAAGTTCAAATGTTGTTTCACAGTATTATCATTATTCATTGAGTAACAGTTATACTCTTTAAGGAAGAAATAGAGTTTTCATAATTTCATTCAAATGTTCTAAGAAATGAAAAAAAAGTACAAAATTGAGCAAATGAGTAAATAACATTTGAGATGCTTTCTTTTATTTCATAAAAAAACTCATAGTTACAAGGCTTCTTTTGATTTCAAGAATCAGATATTACAACATTGCATTTAAATGCATTTTCTTTTCAAATGAAGAGGAAGAATTGAAATCAAAAATCCACACAAGCCGTGGATGTGACTATTACAATACATTGCTAATAGCACATTACACTACTAAAGATGTAGAAAATAAAGCATATAAGTGACGACATAATCATCATTGCCTGATTATCAATGTTTGATGTTTATTGGTGCACCGTTGTCTTCTTGTGCTCTGTCAACCTGTAAGAGGAAAAGAGGGGTGTCAGTGGCTTTGATTATGATGTAACCTATATGAGGCACCCAAAATAGTACAACCTACTATTAACCATGCATTGAAACAATCAATCAAGTGCAGTACGAAAGAAATTAGCTGAGAAGAATTAACAATATCATGATCATCATGTTCTTTTTTTATGCTAACATTTTTTGCTTCCTTGTGCAGGTATAGGTTAAATCACAAAGTTGAACATTATTCAAAGACCAAGTATGTGGTGGAAAATGGTCTCCCACAAGGGTAGAGCTCAACATGCTTCCATGTTCATTAAATGGGCTGATTTTAAAGATACATTATCATGTTCATCAAGCGAAATGAAATACAACTGAAGGAGTAAAAAAAGAGTTATCCATCGAGTAACTAAACCAACTGTCCATTCATAATGATTAGGTTTTTTTGTGAAGGCTATAGGTGAACATTGAATTTAGTTCACTTAAGGAATTCACCTAAGTACACTTACATCACATATTGCTACAAAGTTCATGTTTTGTGTTATCTTGTTGATCGTAATCACATATGTCATGCAAGTTTCAGTTCATCAATTGATTCTTTTCATAGTCAAGGATAGTGAACATGCATACATTATGCCTTAACAGTTTTTTTTTATTCTCATCATGAAAGAGATCAGTTATGAAAGTAGTTTCAAATGAATGATAATTTTCCCTATTTCTATCTGGGTATTTGGGTCAGACTTATTCAAATTCTAAACAGTTGTGGCCATGTGGTTTTTTTTACAATGATGCAATGAGGATTTTTTCTTTTTATGATGTGCAGAATGCCAAGCTTATAAACTAAATACACTTCAATCTCGAGTACCCACTTTAAGGGTTCGCTTCAAAATGTAGAAGAAGTGACTACAGTAATAACCCATGTGAACTCTTGTATAAAATATCAAATGACATGAAATATGCAAGTTTACTAAGTTGGGTCAAACATCAGAAGAAAGAAAAGATAGTTTTATTCAAATTTCCATGATACCCACAAGTGGATTTGTCTTCAGAAAGACATAATGATGTATTTTTTATTTTGGATCGAACCCAAAATCTACAAAGCAAAGCTTTCAATGAATCACATCTAGTGCAGCCTGAACATGGCCAAAATTCATGAATAAAGAATAAATTATTTAAGTCTCTGAGAAAAAAGTGTTTAGCAAAGAAAATTACCAATCCAGATCTAGGGAAAAGCACTCTAGCCATGGCCAGAAGTTTTAGATAGATTCAAAATGCGAAAGGTCTGAGCTCTTAAGTGATGGTCGAGCTCTCATAGTGGAAATAGAGCACAACAATGGTGAATGTGAACATAGATAATAAAAAAATAATGGTATTAGAGTATGTATAGCCATGAAAATAAGGCCTGAATGTATTAAAATATGGAGCCATAGAAGCTATGAAGCTATGAGTGAATAGCTCACCTTTGTGACAGTAGGAGAAAACAATAACCCATGAGATTTCTCTTAGAGCTTTTGAGTTGAACTCAAGCTTATATCAGCCAAGGTAAATTAGGCCAAAGTGCAAAG
Organism: Sequoia sempervirens; assembly: GCA_007258455.2. Taxonomy (NCBI): domain Eukaryota; kingdom Viridiplantae; phylum Streptophyta; class Pinopsida; order Cupressales; family Cupressaceae; genus Sequoia; species Sequoia sempervirens. The sequence goes on along the minus strand of VDFB02058242.1, from coordinate 167,044,245 downwards.
AGAAGTTATAGGAGAAGCATGATAGGCCACGACCTTAGGTCTTCTGGTATTCCAAAATGAAGGAAAAAGAAGCTTCAATACAAAGCAACATAAAGCTTACCCACTGAAGCTCAACCACTGAAGAGCATGGAGAAGTTTACTAAAGCACATGAGGCTTGGTTTTGACACGATGATGGTGGCGTGTTCTTTCTAGACAGATCTTTTCTCCTCAAAGTCACGAGTGCAAAAATGAAGTGATCATTAGGGTTTGACTTAATTTTAATTGAAACCCTAATTTGACCTTATGATGATCCAGAATATTCGATCAAAGCACATGGGAATTTTGAGTTAGGCATTCTTGTGATTTATTTATCAAAGTTTGAAGTCTAATGCATTTGAGGGTGGCGGAGACTTAAATGCTTAAGTCAAGCCTAGAGGTGATGCATTATTTTCCTAGGGTTTAGGCTTATTTATTATTCAAGAAAGTGACTGATAAGTGCCTTAGGAAGAATGAAGTGTTTCTTACCCTAAGTATTTATTTTTAATTGATTTGAAGGAGATCAATTATGCATATCTTATGACTTAGGGTCAATTATGTTTAGAGTTCTGATTTTAATTGATTTTAGAGAAATCAATGAGAATTAAAGTTATGAGGGAAGATAATGATGTGTTTTATTTTTATGATTTGGTGAGAAAATCAGAATATTGTAATGGAGAAATAAGGAGATTTTATTTTTTTCAAAATATTTTAAATCTTTAATTGCAAAAATAAAGCAAATTGTGCAAATCTATAATCCTGTAAAGCAGAATCATAAAACAATCTTTTATAAATTGTTTATGATTTCTTGCTATTTTTAGCAGATTTTTTGTTGACTTTTCCTCTTGGTCAGATTTGAGACATATCTTGGAGAGATAAGATGCTTTTTGAGCTTTTAAAGCAAATTTAGCCTATGTTTAGAGGCTTGATAGTGTGATCATAAAAGTAGTATGCTTTTTTCTACTTTTAGCAGTTTTTGAGAGAATTTGAAGCCTTTTTCCTTGAGCTTTTTTCTGAGCTCAGATTAGGGTTTCTTGAGAGTTATTCCTTTCAAAAGACTTAGTCTTTTAGCTCTCCTCTCTTAGTAGTTTAGATAAAGTTCCTGCTCATACACATTTTTGAGCTTGAGAAACCATTTTTGTACTTAGTTTCAGATTATGACATTCTCCTTTAGTTGAATAAAGACAACATTCCTACTTCTAATTTTTGTGTTCATTTATAGTTTTAGTTTGATGTTATCTTGTGATTTTTGTTTACAGAGTCCTTTTTATGTCCTTAGACTGTGATTCTTAATGCAGAAGGTTTAGGATACAGGTTGTGTGTTGTGCTTCAAGTTAAGTGTTCATGCAAACTATTTATGTATCAATTGTTCATGAGAAGTTGTGAAATATTGTGTCTTCGTGAAAGCTGTTTGTGAGGAAGAGATTAGACTCATAATTAAATCATTGTCAATTTTTGAAGTCATCTGTTAGAAATAGGTTTTTATGTTCAGTCATTTTTTATCCCTTTCCTCAGAAGTTATTTAGAATAAGATTTATTATTCAGAGAACCAGCTCACTCTGGAGATTCCTCCTTTGCTCATATCACCCACATCTGAAGGAGGTTTCCATGTTTCAGTAGGTTGCTAAATATTACATTTAGTAGGGTGCAAATCTATTGACAACAATTTTTTGGCACGCCTGGTGGGATTGAAAAAGCTACTTTAAAAAAAAATTAATATTTTAGTTTGTTGTTTGGTGTATGCAGCATATTTGCAGCCTTTTGGAGGCTATTACAATATACCTAGTGACTCTGGTTCTATTTTTTGCATGCTAGTGCAGCCCGCACATGAGAAGCATTCAAACAAGATCAAGTTTTGTACCCTTCAAGTATTGAGAGTTATCCCTGTCAAGAAGAAGAGGCGGGACAACAAGGAGGATTTTTGAAGCACCAATGAGGTCGAAGTCAACACCTCTTGTTCTTGGTGCCCTAGTTTTGTCACCTAGTTCACCAGTCTTGATCACACAAATACCACTGATGGCAGCACCACCAAGGCAGCACCTGTTCATGCCTTTCAATGGAGGTATCCCTTTAAATATACTTCAACATGATGAAATTATAGAAACATCCCTTTGAAGTCTATCGTACTTCACCAGGGAGGATTACACTACGCCCATCGAACACATATGTGGCATGGCCACACTATGCTGGGTGCACAATATCACGCATGAGAACATTGCTCTAAGGCTGTTAGCTACATCATTAAAGGAAAAAGCATTGCAATGGTTCAGAGGCCTTGCAACCAACTTGATCACAACATGGGATGTGTTAGGTAATGGCCTATACCAACATTTTACTGATAAATCTGACAATTTATCTTTATTAGAGAAGTTGAGCACCATTCAAAGGGTGCCACACAAGCACTTGGAAGACTTTAATTACATATTTCAGAGGACCTGGGACAAGATCCCGACAATGGTAAAGCCCTTACCAGCACATGCATTTCTATTTTATTTAAAAGCTTTGAATAGCAAGATTGCTATTATGACTCAGTCTATGGGTGGTCTAACGCTCCCTAACGCTTATAATATTGCCATTAATGCTAAAAATTGCCTCATTCAAGTTAGAGACATAACTCCTAGGCCTCCTATACCCTTGTTTCAAGAAATACAGACACCTATCCCTGTTGCTATACCTCCTTTAGCTACTGTCTCACCAGTTCCAGTGATAGGATAACATAACATAGCCCAAGAAGTTGTTGTCCCAGCCCCAAATCTGGAGATGCAAGAGATTAAAAGCATACTGAAAACCTTCAGGAATGACCTTGTGACTATTAAAAGGCACGTTGGCCAAGAACATAAGCCTTATCAAGCTCCCTATCAGCAAAACTGACAAAATAGAACTACTTTTCAAACTAATTATCAAGCCCAAGAGAGAAATTTTAATCCTAGGCCATTCTGGCCATACAACCCGAATGCAACCAGTTTGTGAAAGGAACTTGTGCTACAAAATAATGTTGCCTAGGATTGTGATTGGTATTATCCGTGCAATCAGCCCCATAACCAATTAGCGTGCACCAATGGAATGAGGAATCGGGCTTTAATGGTGCAGAATATCTATGTTGTTTTAGAAAATGCTGCAGATTAGAATCAAGAACAACAAGATAATGTAGAGGTTTCCTTTCTGAACTGGCAGAGCTCTGAATTCTGTGGTGCGAATGGCCAAGATCGGCAAGATTCTCCTATTTTAGCTAATACCAGATCTAAAAAGTGCACTATGGACTCAGGACAACAAGTTGGAAGTTCACAACAGCAGCCTATAGTTAGTAAGTAGCCTATTTTATCAGAGGTTAATGCTACCACATAGCCTAAGATGCATATTTTGCAAAGAGGGCAGGAGATACCCAGCAAGGAACAACTAAAAATGCATTCTCAGCCTCTGTAGAGGAAAAATGAAGCTGTTGTCATAAAAAATCAGCAGAAGGTAAATGCTTCATTATTTAATATTATTGAGCATCTCAAGAAAACTACTGTTAGCATGTCAATACTAGATGCTCTGCAGCTTCCAGGGTAGAAAGTTTTACTATAGAATGCTTTGGCTAAGTTGTCTATCTCTGACAGCGCTAATCAAGGAGTTGCAAAGGTTGTGTTGGCTAATGACCTGGAGGATAAATGTGGGTAGAAATCAAAAGAGGTAAAGCCCCCTCTGTTTTACTTAAGTTTGATCATAGGTGATAAAATTGTCCATAATTGTATGGTCAATTCTGGTGTCAGTAGTTCAGTCATGCCTAAGAGTTTAGCTGATAAATTAGGTATTGTTTATGAGTCTAATCCTCATAAAGGCGTAGTGCAATTAGATGGGTCTTCTATTAAAACTACTGGTATTATCAAAAATTTAGCTCTTACCTTGCACGCATCCCCAAATTTTGCTATTCATCAAGACATTCACATCATAAACTTATTGCCACACTTTTCCATTTGTCTATCAAGGGATTTTATAGCCAAGTTGGGTGGGTTTCTGTCTTCTTATTGGTCTCATCTATTTTTTAGAACAAAGTACAGTATGAAAGTGACCATAAAGTCTGAGCCTCTTGCTAAAGACCATATCGAACCATACTCCCCAAACCCTATAAATTCTAATCTCTACGCCACCTCTGCAATGGAGGAGCAAACCATGACCTCAGACTATAGCACCCAAGAAGACTACATCAGTCTCGATGAATGGGTAGCTGAAGATCATGAGCTTGATCCATTTTAGAACACATATGAGGTAGGATTAGGAGTCTATATGATTCAAGAGTCTGATTGTGACATGCCTAATCTTTGTAAAGAGGATGAACGAACCATCTGCAGGAAAGGATAATGAGCTTTGGAAGCTTTATTTCGATGGTTTGAGGAGTAGTGTCAGAGCCGGGGTGGAGCTATGTTGATATCACCTAAAGGAGATAATTATTTTTCAGCTTTCAAATTTTCTTTCAGCTGTTCAAATAATACAACTGAATATGAAGCATTGGTGCATGGCCTTGAGTGGGCCCGCAAATGAGGTATTAAATGTTTGCAAGTTTATGGTGATTTAGAGTTGACTGTGAATCAGGCCATAAATTTAAATGCTCCTAAGAATGATTTTCTTAAGAAATATAAGCATCGTGTATGGGATTTAATGAAGTATTTTAATGCTTTTAATATCATGTTGATTCCTCAGAATAAAAAAAAGTATGCTGACAGGCTCGCTGCCATAGGAGCCCAGTTTGATATTCCCAAAGAAATTCATAAGGTGGAAGCATGTCAATACATGAAAATAGTAGTCAGACCTTTTGTACTTGATAATAATGTGAGTTGGCAGGTTTTTGACAGCGATGAGAAAATCGTGAATTTTCTAATTGTCAAAGTTGAGTTCGTAGATGGAAATCAACAAAAATGGCAGCAGCAATATGAGGACCAAATCATGCAATTAAGAACAAATAAGATGCCAAAAGGATTGGTGACATTGGAATCTGTGTTTAATTTTGATGATCAAGTTTGGAAGGACAAGTGTAGCTTGATAGTTAAAAAAGAACATTATGCAGCCATCAAGATCTTCAAGGGCAAGCTTCTCAAGCTGGGTAAGGTATGCAGTCAAGAGGAACAACAAGCATTTATTCTATTATGTCAGAAGTATAGTGATGTTTTTGCTTGGGAATACAAAGACTTGAGAGGTTTTAACCCCGAATTAGCCCAGCATACCATCGATCTTGAACTCAATGCAAAACCAATAAGGTAGAAATAGAGACTGCTTAATCCCAAGTTAGAGCACCTTATGAAGGCTAAACTGAATAAACTAGTTGAGAGTGGTATTATTTTTCCTATCAAGCACACCTCTTGGGTGTCAAATTTAGTGCCAGTTAGAAAGAAGAGTGGAGAAATCAAACTTTGTGTCAATTTTTGAGATCTGAATAAAGCATCATTGAAAGACCATTATTTACTCCCTTCCATGGAGAAAATTTTACAAGTAGTTTTTGGTTCTGACATATTTTCTTTGTTAGATGGTTACTCAGGTACAAACAAATTCTGGTTAAGCAAGAAGATCAGTATAAAACAACATTTATAACCAAGTGGAGCATGAAGGCCTACAAGAAGATGCCTTTCAGCTTATCAAATGCTGGAGAAACTTTCTAGTGTGCTATGGATATGGTCTTTCATGGCCTTATGAACAATTTTGTTCTCGTATATTTAGATGACATTATTGTTTTTTCCAGAAATGCTAATGAACACTTGGATCATTTGGAACAGATTTTTTAGAGGTGCAGGGAGTTCAGAGTGTCTCAATCCAAAGAAGTGTATATTTTCAGTGCACGAAGGAAAACTACTTGGACACATTGTCTCAAAGCAAGGTATTTCAATTGATCCTGAAAGAGTTTCTGCAATTCTTGAATTTCCATTACCAGCTCATAAGAAAAGCTTGCAAAAATTTCTTGGAAGAATAAGTTTTGTAAGGAGGGTCATACCAAATATCGCAGCCTTGTTGCAACCTCTCACTTCTATGCTGAAGAAAAATACACCATTCAGTTGGACCAAAGAAGGCAAGAGGAGCTTCAAGTAGATCAAGGAAGCACTCGCAGCCGCTCCTACTCTCATTAATCCAAACTTTGACAAATACTTTGTTCTATATGCTTTTGGAGGAGTAGATACATTTTTAGCTATGTTATGCCAACAAAATGGGGAAGGCTTGGAGCAACATGTTGCGTTTTTCAGCCAAGTTTTGCATGATTACGAGGTAAAATACTCTTATTTTGAGAAACATGTCTTTGTTGTTGTAAGAAGTTTGAAGAAGTTCAGGCATATGTTGTCCAACATCAAGGTTCATTTATTAGTGGCTCATTCAATTGTTAAGAATTTTCTACTTAACAAGGATATTAATGATAAGTGTGTTGGTTGGATTACCAAAGTAATGGAGTTCGATGTCAATATAAAGGTAACCAAGCTCATTAGGGGCAAAGGTTTATGTGAAAAAATTGCTGGAAGTGAGGACAACTTAAAAGAGGCTACAAATATACAAACAATGCTCACTAATGATGTTCTAGGTGTTGTCCCAGCACCTCCTGCTACATGGTTGCAGTAGATGATACATTATTTGCAAACTGGTGAGTGCCCTAAAGATTTAGACAGAGCAAAACAAAGGTACTACCGATTACAAGCCATTCCTTATGCAATTATTAATGGAATTCTTTATAGGAGGGATTTCCAAGGTGTCTTATTATGTTGCATTCAGCCTGATCAAGTTGACAAGTTGTTAGCAGAATTTCATGATGGACCTTCAGGAGGTCACTTTTCTACAAGAACAACAACTCTTAAGGTTATGCGAGCTGGTTATTACTGGCCATATTTGTTTAAAGATGCTATTGCTTTGGTTAGAAAGTGTGAGAAATGTGCTTTATTTGCTAGTAAACAGAGGCTTGCACTGCTTCCCCTGCATCCAATTCAAGTAGAACAACCCTTTGCTAAGTGGGGCTTGGATTTTATTGGCCCTATCAATCCCCCTTCAAGCATGGGTCATAAATTGATTCTTACTACCACAAATTATTTTACAAAGTGGACCAAAATTGTTGCTTTAAAGGAAGCAAACAAGACTTTAGTGCTTAATTTCTACCAAGATCTCATATTGAGATTTGGTGTTCCAAATTCAATCATTTCAGATAATGGTTTAGCTTTCATAGGATTGAAGATTTTAGATTGGTCTATTAGAAATACTATTTATTTGAATACATCTTCCAATTATTATCCACAAGGCAATGGTTAGGCAAAATCCACAAATAAGAATCTAATTTGGATAATCAAGAAGACTGTTGAAGATAATCAGAGGACGTGGCATGAAAATTTGAAGCTAGCCCTTTGGGCTAACAAAATAACTCCTAAAAGAGCCACTAGTTGTTCACCTTTCGTTATGAATTATGGTAGAGAGGCTAGGTTCCCTATTTCCATTAAGTTACCAAATTTGAGTTATGTTAAAGAACTGCAGTTGCTAAATGAACAACCTCTTGAGGTGAGGTTTACACAGCTGGTTGAGCTTGAAGAGACCAGAAAAGAGGCTCTCAGGTAGCTAGAAATACATCAAGCTCAAATGAAGAATTTTTTTGACAAGAGGGCGAAGCCTCGTGATTTCATTGTTAGAGATCTAGTTTTCAAGTGGAATTAGTTTAAAAGCAAACTTGGATGACATTCCAAGTTCGATGCAATGTGGGACGGGCCTTATGTGATCAAAGAATGCAAAGAGCATAACACATTCCAACTTTCAAAGATGACTGGTGAGGTGTTGTCTATCCCAGTAAATGGGATCCACCTCAAGCACTGCCTTTGAGATAAGTTATCTCATAGTTAGATAGAGTAGTTTACAAATAAGTGTGTTTCACACATTTAATTTCAGTAGTTTTGCTTTCTCTATGCGATGTTGTGCATTGTTTTGTTGGCCATTAGAGCATGTTAGTTTGCTTTCAGTTCAGTTTTGTTTTCTTGCTACTGTTTTGGAGTGTTTCCATTCAAGTTTATGAGTTTCGAGAAGGGGCAGAATTGACTCTGTGCCCAATGAATTGTTTAAAGGCCACTAATCTATGCTTAGCAGGAAAGCATATAGTGGAAATTGCCAAAATGTTTCCAAATTTTTTCCTCAGCTCAATTGGTGGAGCTGGCTGAATGTTATGTATCATGAGGTTGAATTGCAGTTAATTTCAAATGTTGTTTCACATTATTATCCTTATTCATTGGGTAATAGTTATACTCTTTAAGGAAGAAATAGATTTTTTAGAATAGCATTCAAATGTTCTAAGAAATGAAAAAAAAAGTACATAATTGAGCAAATGAGTAAGTAGCATTTGAGATGCTTTCTTTTATTTCATAAAAAAAACTCATATTTACAAGGTTTCTTTTGATTTCAAGAATCAGATATTACAAAATTACATTTAAATTCATTTTCTTTCCAAATGAAAAGGAAGAATTGAAATAAAAAATCCACACAAGTTGTGGATGTGATTGTTAAAATACATCGCTAATAGCACATTACACTACTAAAGATGTGGAAAATAAAACATATAAGTGATGACGTAATCATCATTTCCTGATTATCAACGTTTGATGTTGGATGGTGCACCATTGTCTTGTTGTGCTCTGTTGACCTGTAAGAGGAAAAGAGGGGTGTCAGTGGCTCTGATTATGATGTAACCTATATGAGGAACCCACAATAGTATAGCCTACTATTAATCATGCATTGAAACAATCAATCAAGTGTAGTATGAAAGAAATCAGCTGAGGAGAATTAACAATATCATGATCATCATGTTCTATTTTTTATGCTAAAATCATGAAGCTGAAAATTATTCAAAGACCAAGCATGTGGAGGAAAACGAGCTCCCACAAGGGTAGAGCTCGACATACTACCCTGTTCATTAAATGGGCTGATTTTAAAGATACATTATCATGTTCATCAAGTGAAATGAAATACAACTGAAGGAGTAAAAATATATTTATCCATCGAGTAACTAAACCAACTATGCATTCATAATGATCAGGTTTGTTTTCTAAAGGCTACAGGTGAACAGTGAATTTAGTTCACTTAAGGAATTCAACTGAGTACATTTACATCATATATTTCTACAAAGTTCATGTTTTGTGTTATCTTGTTGATCATAATCATATATGTCATGCAAGTTTCATTTCATCAATTCATTCTTTTCACAGTCAAGGATAGTGAACAGGCATACATTATGCCTTCATGGTTTGTTTTGATTCTCATAATGAAAGAGATCAATTTTGAAAGCAGTTTGATAAGTGGAACATAAAAATGCATGCAGAGTACCATGTTGCCCAAGAGTACAAAAGACAGACAGTGCACTTGAGTGTTGAATGAATCACTAGTTCCAGTTGATTAATAAGTAAATACAACATTATGAATTGTAATAACAAAGTGATCATTCCAGAATAATAAGGGAAGAACAAGCATTTTCTTTCCAGAAGAGGTTCTGAGTTTTTAGTTATGCATATGAGCCAGTGAGTAGTGGTGGTTCATGGTGTTGCAATGATCAATCTAAATCTCTACAAAGCCCAAGAGTATAAGGAAAAAGGTTGTGTTGTGGTTAAGGAAAGTCAGAAGAATGTTGTTGTGTGTACAGTGAACAAGCATGGAGATAATATGCATTAAGAGGTCCTTCTTTTCATAATGGAAAAACACAGAAGCATGCTCAAGGTATTGCACAGGTTTTTCAATATTTTTAATACCTTGAGGACACTTTTAGAATGAGTGGTTGATGTATTGAGAAGATAGTCTGCAATGTCAATCAAAGACAAATTCTGTGTCAAGAGGAAATAGTGTTTTTTTCAAAAGGAAACAATCATAAATCAAGCTCAAATTTTATGCAACTATCTAGGAGAGCTATAGAAATGTCAAAACGAGCATTAATTAATCTGGGTCAATTAACTAAGTATAGATAAACACACATATTATTTTTTTCATCATGAGTTTTCATTTATGAAGGAAGATTAAAAACAAATAGAAAATACCCACTTGGGGTTTCAAATGAATGATAGTTTTCCTTGTTTCTAGCTGGGTATTTGGGTCAGACTTATTCAAATCCTGAATAGTTGTGGCCATGTGGTGTTTTTTATAGTGATGCAATGAGGATGTTTTCTTTTCATGAAGTTCAAAATGCCAAGCTTATAAACTGAATACACTTGAATCTCGAGTACCCACTTTCAGGGTTCACTTCAAAATGTAGAAGAAGCAACTATAGTAATAACCCATGTGAAGTCTTATATAAAATAACAAATGACATAAAATATGCAAGTTTCCTGAGTTAGGTCAAACATCAAAAGAAAGAAAAGACAGTTTTATTCAAATTTCCATGATACCCACAAGCGGATTTGTCTTCAGAAAGACATAATGATTAATTTTTTGTTTTGGGTGGTACCCAAAATCTACAAAGCAAATCTTTCTATGAATCATATCTGGTGCAGCCTGAACATGGCCAAAATTCACGAGTAAAGATGGAATTTTTTAAGTCTCTGAGAACAAAGTGTTTAGCAAAGAAAATTATCAGTCCAAATCTATGAAAAAGAACTCTAGCCACGGCCATAAGTTTCAGATAGCTTCTAAATGCCAAGGGTCCGAGCTCTTATGTGATGGTAGGGCTCTCATAGTGGAAATAGAGTACAACAATGGTGGATGTCAACATAGATAATACAAAAATAATGGTATTAGAGTATGTACAGTCGCGGCCATAAGGCTTGAATGTATTTAAATATGGAGCCATAGAAGCTATGAAGCTATGAGTGAATAGCTCACCTTTGTGACAGTAGGAGAAAACAATAACCCACAAGCTTTCTCTTACAGATTTTGAGATGAACTCAGGCTTATATCAGCTGAGGTAAATCAGGCCAAAGGGCAAAGAGAAGTTAGAGGAGAAGCATGGCAGGTCATGGCCTTAGGTCTTCTGGTATTCCAAAATGAAGGAAAAAGAAGCTTCAATACAAAGCAAAATAAAGCTTACCCATTGAAGCTTGACCACTGAAGAGCATGGAGAAGTTTACTAAAGCACACGAGGCTTGGTTTTGACACAATCATGGTGGCATGTTCTTTCTAGAAAAATATTTTCTTCTCAAAGTCATGAGTGCAAAAATGAAGTGATCATTAGGGTTCGACTTCATTTTGATCGAAACCCTAATTCAACCTTATGATGATCTAGGGTTAGGCATTCTTGTGATTTATTTATCAAAGTTTGAAGTCTAATGCATTTGAGGGTGGCTGAGACTTATATGCTTAAGTCAAGCCTAGGGGTGATGCATTATTTGCCTAGGGTTTACGCTTATTTATTATTGAATAAAGTGATTGATAAGTGCCTTAGGAAGAATGAAGTGTGTCTTACCCTAAGTATTTATTTTTAATTGATTTGAAGGAGATCAATTATGAATATCTTATGACTTAGGGTCAATTATGTTTTTGAGTTCTGATTTTAATTGATTTTAGAGAAATCAATGAGAATTGAAGTTATGAGGAAAGATAATGATGTGTTTTATTTTTTATGATGTGGTGAGAAAATTAGAATATTGTAATGGAGAAATAAGGAGCTGATGAAGGCACAGCCCGAGACTTAGAAAATAACCCAAAAATAAGAGAATAATTTTATTATTCAGAAAATGGAGCTTCTTACATGCAGAGGATCTCAAATCCCCAAGTTCTACAACACATGCAAGTTACAGACAACTACAGAATAACCCTTTCGTAATATGCGAGCTTGTCCCCAAAAAGTTACCCAAAAATTAGAAACCCACCCATAAATAGAGCTCCTCATTAGTTTGGAGCCAAAAGAACATTCAAATTTGAGTTTTGGCAGTTTGGCACCGAAAATTTACAACATGAAGTTCAAATTTCAAAAGAGCATTTGCAATTGTATCTTCTAAAAGGTGTGCCAACTTCCTGGGGCCATAACTTTTGATCCGGGACTCTGATTCGCAAACTGTTTGAACCGTTGGAAAGGTCACGAAGTCAACAACGCACTCAAAATCTGCTATGCCAATTTCAAAAAATTTTGGGGCCATTCTAGGAAATCTAAGTGCCTCAAATCTAACTCAGAAGATTTTCAGGTGCAAATCTAGGAAACTAAAACTGCAATATCTTTACACCTAGGAATAGAAAATAAAATCCATAAATTGAGAATTTCATTATGACGAAAAGGGTATCCAAAAATGTAAGAACATCTAAAAATTGAGAAACTTGAAATTTAACTATTTTTGGGTGATGCAAGATTGCCCTTACACCACTGGATGCTCTTGCATCAGACACCCAAGGTAATTTGAGAAGTGACCCCATCACGTCTCAGATGGTGGAGCAAAACCCAAATGGGTAACCTCTTCCTTAGGCAACGAGGATGAATCTTCAACAGGCCTTCCTTTCCATTTCACGAGATATTCTTCATATTGCCTGTTCCTGGAACTCCTTCCCACACGACTATCCAGGATTTCTTCAATCTCCTCCTTTTTTGAGGTAGTTGCTGGAATCCCACACTATTCCATCATTGGTACTTCCTCTATGCCACCTTCATGATACTATGTCAAATCTGAAATGTTGAACATAGGGGAAATGTTGAATCCATCCGGCAACTCTACCTCATATGCATTCCCTGAATCATGCCTCTTCAAAATTTTAGAGGGACCGAACTTCTTCATCTTCAATTTGTTATATGTCCCCACTAGAAACTTTTCTTTCCTCAAGTGGACCATCACTTCATCACCAATATAAAACTCCTTATACCTCCTCTTTTGATCTGTCTTAGCCTTATACTACATATTCATCTTGTTAATATGTTCTCTTACCTTCTCATGTATATCCTTGATGTGTTCTGCAAAATCTTCAGCTTCAACACTTATTTTCTTTTCTTGGTCCATCTTCCTCAATTTTGGAGTTGTTCTGGGGCTACCTCCATACGCAATCTGAAGTGGTGATCTACCAGTACTTTTGTTGATAGAATTGTTGTAAGAAAATTCTGCCTGGGGTAAGATCAAGTCCCATCCCTTGGGTTTATCTCCTACCAAACATCTTAGTAGGCTACCAAACTCCTGTTAACAACCTCTGTCTGCCCATCTGTTTGTGGATGGTGTGTAGAACTGAACTTCAACTTTGTCTTCAGCTTCTTCCACAAGGTCCTCCAAAAGTACCCCACAAATTTGGTGTCATGATTGAAACAATACTCTTTGGCAGACCATGTAGCCTCACCACCTCTTTGAAGAACAAGTCAATGATGTGGGTTGCATCATGGGTCTTGACATGGAATGAAATGTGCCATCTTTGAAAACCTATCAACCACCACAAAGACTTGAATCATTCCCTGGGTGTGTTCTTGGCAAACAAAGAACAATTCCATACTTATATCCTCCGACCTCTCTGTGCAGTGAGGGCTAATATAAGCGTATATTCTGACTCACTCCTTTAGCCATCTGACATACCCCCAAATTTGTACAAACTTCTTCACATCCTATGAAAACTGAGGCCAATAATAATGCTCACTGATAATGGCAATGGTCTTATCCGACCAAAATATCCTGCCATTCCTCCACTATGCTTCTCCTTTATCAGGTTCTCCCTCATGGAACTCCTGGGATACACAATTGACTTCCCTTAAATAACATGCCATCTTAGTTATGAAATCTAACCACCTTGTCCTATCCACTGTAATGGTTCCTTGCAAGCTTTCCAAGCCTCTACAAAATCAGGATCTTCATATAGTGTCTTGAGTTCATTGAACCCAACCACTTCAATCTGCATCTTTGTCATTAATGTATGCCTCCTACTTAAGGCATCTACAACCCTATTTGACTTCCCACTCCTATGTTTCAAAACAAAGGTATAACTCTACAAAAACTCTACCCATTTCATATGCCTCTAATTTAATTTTCCTGACTATTTATATCTGCAAGGCTGTCGTATATAGAACAAATTCCTTAGCAACAAATAATGTGTCATTTCTTTAATGCTTGAACTATAGTATAAAATTCTTGATCATATACATAATACTTTCTCTTGGCATCATTTAACTTTTCACTGAAATAGGAAATGGGCTTACCTTCTTAGCTCAACACTGCTCCAATGGCACAACCAGCATCACAATCCACCTGAAACACCTTGTTGAAATTTGGGAGGGCTAGAATAGGTTGCTCTGTCACCTTCTGCTTCAATAGTTCAAATTTTTTTGCTGCTTTAGTGCTCCACTTGAATTCTTTTCTATCCCCTCTCATTGTTTCAGTCAGGGCTCCACAAATACTACTGAAGTTTCTAATGAACTTTCCATAAGAACTAGCCAAACCATGGAAAGATCTCACCTTGGTAGCAGTTCTTGGGGTAGGCCATTCCAAAATAGCCTTAACCTTCTCTGGGTCAATGAGACCAGACAACAAACCCCAAGTACACTAACCCCCTCTTCTACTTCTTGAGTTAATCCAATAGTTTCTCTTCTCTGCTCTCAAGGCTCACATGAATATGCATCGAGATGCTCATCAATGTCTTACTGAAAATCAAAATATCATCTAAATACACAATAACAAAACTTCTCAGAAATTCTTTTAGTACCTCGTTCATGAGCCGCATGAATGTGCTGGGTGCATTGGTTAGCCCAAAAGGCATGACTAACCACTCATAGAGGCCCTATTTGGTTTTGAAGGCAGTCTTTCATTCATCTCCCTCTTGAATCTAGATCTGGTGATATCCACTCTTCGGTTGTGTCTTGAAGGCTCCTCAAGCAGTCCAATGGGTCATCCATCCTTGTGATCATATGATTGGTATCTTGTTTGGCTCGGGGAATCTGTACACCTCCACTCTGTCCTTCTTCGATGCTAGTCTTGGTGCGGATCAAACTCCCATATCAAAACCATTTCCTCAACAACTCTTGAACTTGTTTGTTCAGCTCCTCGTTACCTTCAGGAGTCATTTATGAGCTACCTTATTTGGAAGAAAGCCCGGCTCTGAGAATCAGTCAATCGATGGTGATCTTCCTTGATGGTGTTAAACCCTCAAGGCATTATCATGTTAATATCTGACTCATCCAACATCTGAGAAACTTCTTCTAGAACCTTCTCACTATCCTCCTTACTCACTCTAGGAATCAATGCATAACACACATGCTCATGCTTCATACCTTCTAAATTTTTTCTTCCATCTACATAACAAATTCTAACACTACTGCATACCTTTTCTTCGGTCTCCTTCAGAGGTTTCAACTTGTAACGAACCCCATCCTTCAGCAGCCTTCAAAATTAAGTGTTTGCATGTTGCTTATCATGTATAGCTCACCTATCGGAACTACGACCTCCCAACAACACTTGTGTGACATGCATCCATGGGGATGATATCATATGTACCCTCATCATGGTAAATAATCTTGAACTTTATTGAGGCAGCCTGGTGACCAAAACTTGTGATATTTTTGTAACCGGGCAATGTCGATCTGGTCTTGATTTGCTTTCCTCAGCTTCAATTTGGTGACTATCTCTCACGACACCAAATTATTAATTCCTCAGATCAATAATGACATCTGACATTTTCCTTTACCTTACCTTGTGTGAAATAGATTCTTCCTCTGTTCTGGCTCCTTTTCCTCAGTCATTAGGGCTCTCCTAATCACTAGGGATTCTCCCCTTTCAGCATCATCTGAATGTTCAGATTGGGCCTCCTCATTTGCATGCACAACCCTTCCACGACCTTCTGGCCTTTTTGTGCCTTCCTTGGTGTTGGACATTCTATTGGAAGCTGATGCCCTTCTTCACCACATTAGGCTGCGTTCTTGAAACCACCTCTTCGGATCTGTCCATATCTCCCTCATCCTCTACCTCTTTGATCTCCTTGTTTTGTCATGTGAGGCGGGTAAAGGATGTCATTTATTTGGCACCGTGGTACCCACATCTTCACTTTTCTTTTTCATCATCATTTTCAACTTCTGAGGTCTTCCATTGCCCTTCCATTTTGTTGGTACTCCTCATCTTTTTATTTCCATCAAATCTTTGTTCAACTTCTCTTCCACCTTTAGGTGACGATGCATCCTCAGTGGTCATTGACCTGGAAGCTTAACTCACTCTGAATATAGGTCTTAACCCATTGAATGTCGGGCTACCTTCTCCTTATTGGCTTTGTGGCCCATTCGATGATTATCTTGTGTAATGTTGAAAATCTATTCGCTCCGCAGTCTGCGCTTCCTTGCTTCAACCCTTGCAATTTCTTCAACAGATCTAACTCATAGTCACTAGTATGGCCTTCTTAGGTTCTATACCATTAATGATCCCATCACAGTGATGTGACTTTTCCTCGATTTCTTTCAATTGCCGGACCTCTCTTTCCTTCATTTTGAAGAAACAACGATCGGGTCCTCTATCATACTCAAAGTATTCTTCATCATTAGTCTGATTGATCAACTCTTCCCGGTCAGACTTCTAGAATGGCAGAAGGACTTAAGCTTTCCTGGGTCTTTCTGATCTTCAAAATGGCCCTTATTATTGTTTGGTGATCAGTGCTTCTTCTTCCTCTTCTACATTTGAACCTTCTTCCTCTCCTTCATCCTCACTTTCCTCCCTTGGGTTTAACCCTCTTCTCAACTGCTCTTGTAATGCATCAATCTGTCTCTGGAGGGCTGCTAGTGCATCTCTTCCACCAGCATTTCTGCCACCTCGACCACCTTTAGAACCACCATGCCTACTAGGCATCACTCTTGGAGGCATCTTTCTTCACCTTGACCCACAACCATGGTCCTGGTGCAAAATACCTCATGATCGGCGATCTGTCTACATGCTCAAGAAAACCCGCTTTGATACCACTTGATGAAGGCATAGCTTGAGACTTAGAAAATAACCCACAAACAAGAGAATAATTTTATTATTCAGAAAATGGAGCTTCTTACATGCAGAGGATCTCAAATCCCCAAGTTCTACAACACATGCAAGTTACAGATAGCTACAAAATAACCCTTTAGCAATATCTGTGAGCTTGTCCCACAAAAAGTTACCCAAAAATTAGAAAACCCGCCCATAAATAGAGCTCCTCATTAGTTTGGAGCCAAAACAACATTCAAATTGAGTTTAGGCAGTTTGGCACCGAAAATTTGCAACATGAAGTTCAAATTTCAAAGAGCATTTGCAGTGCTATCGCCTTCTAGAAGGTCATCTATACCTTCAGGGCCACTAACTTTTGATCGAGGACTCGATTAAGCAAATCATTTTACGAACCATTGGAAGGTCCGCGAGGCTTTTAACGTACTCCAAATCACTACATAATTCTGTAAGCAAAGTTTGGGGCCATTCTAGAAATCTAAGGTACCTCAAATCTATTTCGGAAGATTTTAGGGTGTAATTATGGAAACTAAAGCACCAGTATCTTTCCACTTGAGAATGAAAATCAAACCATAAATTGAGAGGAATTTCATTATGATGAAAGATGTCAAAAATGTAAGAACATCTAAAAACTGAGAAACTTGAAATTTAACTATTTTTGGGTGATGCAAGATTGCCCCTACACCACTGGATGCTCCTGCATCAGGAGCTTTTCTTTTTTGCAAAATATTTTAAATCTTTAATTGCAAAAATAAAGCAAATTGTGCAAATCTGTAATCCTGTAAAGCAGAATCATAAAACAATCTTTTATAAATTGTTTATGATTTCTTGCTATTTTTAGCAGATTTTTTGTTGACTTTTCCTCTTGGTCTGATTTGAGACCTATCTTGGAGAGATAAGATGTTTTTTGAGCTTTTAAAGCAAATTCAGCCTATTTTTAGAGGCTTGACAGTGTGATCATAAAAGCAGTATGCTTTTTTCTACTTTTAGGTATTTTTTGAGATAGTTTGAGGCCTTTTTCCTTGAGCTTTTTTCTGAGATCGGATTAGGGTTTCTTGAGAGTTATTCCTTTCAAAAGACTTAGTCTTTTAGCTCTCCTCTCTTAGTAGTTTAGATAGAGTTCCTGCTCATACACATTTTTGAGCTTGAGAACCCATTTTTGTACTGAGTTTCAGATTATGACATTCTCCTTCAGTTGAATAAAGACAACATTCCTACTTCTAAGTTGTGTGTTCATTTATAGTTTCACTTTGATGTTATCTTGTGATTTCTGTTTATAGAGTCCTTGTTTTATCCTTAGACTATGATTCTTAATGCAAAAGGTTCAAGATACGGGTTGTGTGTTGTGCTTCAAGTCAAGTTTTCATGCAAAATATTTACATATCAATTGTTCATGAGAAGTTGTGAAATATTGTGTCTTCCTGAAAGCTGTTTGTGAGGAAGAGATCAAAATCATAATTAAATCATTGTCAGTTTTTGAAGTCATTTGTTAGAAATAAGTTTTTATGTTCAGTCACTTTTTATCCCTTTCCTTAGAAGTTATCTAGAATAAGATTTATCATTCGGAGAACCATCTCACTCTAGAGATTCCTCCTTTGCTCAGATCACCCACATCTGAAGGAGGTTTCCATGTTTCAGTAGGTTGCTAAATATTGCATTCAGCAGGGTGCAAATCTATTGACAACAGTACCAATAGAAGGCCTCTTCCCCCAAGGAGTAGGGAAAGAACCTACAAGCCATGTCCTCATTCTCTATTTGCATATCCTTCAAGGTTGTTGGGAAGATCTTAATATGCTCCTTTATTGTCCTTTTTAGATCTTGAGGGTGGAACTTAGTGTAAAATCCATCAATATTCTTTAGCATGTCATGGTAATCATTAAAGGAAAAAGGAGATGATTTTTTACCTAGCCAAGCCATGATGGGAGGTAGAGGCTACATTCATTGTGCTACCATAACTTGGGGCTGCAAAGGAGCAGAAAAAATTGGGAAAGTGCCCTAGAAGTGGATTGATGGGAGAGGGGTAGCACATTGGCTATGGGGGATGGAGGCTTCAAAGGGAGTTTCGAATGGTTGGGAAGAGAAAGATGTTTCTAGAAGTGAAGGAGAAGAGTGGGGAGAATGGATGGAAGGAGAATGTGAGAGTGGAGGTGAAGTGGACTGAGTGGATGGGGTTGAAACAAATGATTCCCCTTTCTTAGCTCTCTTAGCCTTTGTAGGGGGTGGTAGCTCTTGGAATTTCCATTTGTTTGGTGTAGATATTAACAATATTTGGAACCTCTCAAGGGAGAAGGAATCAATTAAATTTGGATTACCAAAGAAGCACCCTCCTTCTAGCGCTAGTTCTGTTGATGGCTATTTTTACACTTCTTAACACAAACAATGCACAAGTGGAATGCCTCTCTTGAAAGGTGAAAATCTGAAACTAAGTTTTAAACAATCACCCAAGGTCTCTTGGGTGCTAGGTCATGACTTGCAAAAATAGCTCATTTGATTGATGTGATTTTCTTGTAATCACAAAGGACATTTATGATTCACTAAGTTGGGAGAGAAATGGGTCTTCAAATGGAGTTTATGAGATTCTGAAAGTTAGGTGCAATTGCTACAAGTTTAGAACAACAGTTTAAAACTCTATGTTCAACATCAAATTTGGCTTTACAATGATGTTGGAACTCTACCTTAACTACTGTTTCAAAGAAAGGTCAAAAGGAAAAAGGGATAGAAGAGTTCTTAGACCTACAACTAATGATGAAAACTAACAATGGAAGGTGATATAGTGGATAGCCTTCCCAAATATGAGTTCTGCTTAACCAAACATCATACAGTTTCATGAAACTAGTGCTATCTTCTAAGGTTTGCAATTTTTTTAGCTATTCATTCACCATAAAGCATGAATAGAAGATGGATTTTAAGTGCAGAAAAAAGTTAATGTTCATACTAATTTTACATTGTTGTTCATCATCAACAAACAACAAAAAACATGAACATTGAAGGCATCAACACAATAGCATTCTTCAATATCAATGGACAACATGAGATAAACTACTTAAGGTAACTTAAAACACTTAGAAAAACAAACTAAATCTACCAAAATATATCAATTTGGAGAAGATGAATCAAGCAACATGTGAGAAACACAACAATCCACCAATGTAATGAATTTCTATTAAAATTTTTATAGCATGTCTTTACACAACTCAAACGTCTCTTGAAAATGACAGGATACCCCTATTTATATTATTCCAAAAGTGAAATCAATGGCCAAGATTCATTTTACATTATGGTTTCACCTACCTCCAAAAATATAACAATATAAAATGCATCTTTGTCTCATTATTATTTTGTCATTTAGTGTCTCTAGCACTATAACAATTTTGTCTTATAGTGACTACCTTTTCTTTTCAACTACACTATCAAAAACTCATCATTAATTACTCAATTTCCTTCATTCTTCTAAAGGTTGGTATACTCTACAAATTTCTCAATAAAAACTCAAAGCTTATCCCATTCCATGATGTATGACTTGAGATTCTAAAAGGTTATCCTTTTAAATCTTTTAGTGATCTACTCCTAGTGCTTGGTGCATCTAGGTGTGACCTTGATTACCTGCTTGGATTTGATGAAATCCCTTGGATAAAAATCCATTAAATTTAGCATTAACACAT
Organism: Sequoia sempervirens; assembly: GCA_007258455.2. Classification (NCBI taxonomy): domain Eukaryota; kingdom Viridiplantae; phylum Streptophyta; class Pinopsida; order Cupressales; family Cupressaceae; genus Sequoia; species Sequoia sempervirens. Next base: position 167,023,759 of record VDFB02058242.1, on the reverse strand, counting down.
CTGTAGCTCCTTGCTCCATCTTCTTATGGAGGAATGGCTTGATTTACTCTAGATCAGGCTCTAGGGTGGGCATGTCCTTATCTATCATCATCTTGAGGTATTCTTCACTATCTATTCTGTGCTCCACAACCCATTCCAAGTTGAGTTTTACTTCATTAAATACCCTTTCCAGGACTTCCCTTCAGTGATCCCATCTCATTTTCAAGGTCTCTACCAACTAGTGATCATCTATCATGAGCCCTAATTCTTTTTCCCATGTCTTCTCTAGTATCTTGAGAATAGCCTCAGTTTTAGGATATGTGATCCTATATAACTTAGTGAACCTATGGCATGTCTTCTTAGTGGCCTCTATCTAGTCTTGAAAATCTCAGAATTTGTTGAACATCTGAGCAGGATGGTGAATGCCCATTTCACCATTGTATAGCACATGATTGAGCTAATCTACTATAGCCTTGGTCAATTTTTTCTCCTTTCCAACTTGGCTATAAAATCCTTGGAGAGCAGTGAAGGAGGTGTTGAGGATGTCCATTGCTGAATATAAGCAGTGAGATCCACCACTTGTGCCTTTAGATATTCCTTTGAAGACTGGTCCTTATTCATCTACTACATGATTGTGGCCACTGACCCTTGGAGCTGACCAATCTTCTACTCCCTAGTTGCAAGACCCAAGTTGATGGTTGAGATGCTATAGCTGGGTCCTTCACCTTTTTCTATCACTAAGGTAGAAATCTATAACATTCTCAATCTTGAGGCACCAACCATGATATTAGAGTAGAATCTATGCTTCTTTTCCTTTATTGTCTTCATCTATACTCTAGCCAGTATTTCTTCGAGTCTCTCCTTAAGATCGGAAACCACTGGAGTTATCTTTTGCATAAGCCTCTTGATCGAATCGGGCACCCTAGTGCTCTCTTTAGGTGATTCATTATAACCTCCTTCTCTTTTTTCATGTCAAGGCTATTCTTCATGGGCTGGGGCCTCTTGTTCTATTATGTCTTCTTCATCAAAGTCCTCAATTTCTATAGCCTTCTCCTTGTCTAGCTTAGCTAAGGCTATGTTTTCTTTAGCAACACTTTCTTTTTGAGGCACTCTTTCTTTTTCCTCTTGAGTCTCTTCTTTAGTGCATCTTCTTCTTTATCTTTATCCTCTTTTATCTCTACTTCTTTCTCTTCCTCCTTTTCTTCAATGTGGCCCTTATCTTGGCCCGTTAGTGGAGGTTCTTCAAGTATCTCGATGTTAACATTATTTTCATCTTTCTCTTCACAAAGCTAACCTTTTGGATTGAAATCTTCACCTATATCCTTGAGCTATTGGGAAAAATCCTCTTCAAGCTCCTAATATGAGGTTTATATGATATACTTTTCATTAAGGGCTTCTATATCCTCCTATGAAGATTATGAATTTTCTTCATTGAATTCCACCTCATCCAAGCTTATGTTTGTTCCACCCTCTAGGTGCTCAAAATAATCATCTTTGAAATGGTCCCCGGGCTCTTCAACTATTCCCTTGACAACCTCCCTTTGGAATTTTTCCATCTCTTCAAATATTTGAATAGTTTCATCCATCTTTGTTAGCTTTGTAGGAGGTGGAGGAATGGGTAGGCCAGTGGTAATTTGGGCCATTAATTCCTAAATAATAGGATTCATAATCACCCTAGAGTTTTCAGCAGGTACTACATGCATATATTTTACGAAAGCATCTGGAAAGGTGAGTGATGGCATAGTATCTATGGAAACTACATGCATTGGGGTAGAAAGAATAGTTAGTGGAGGGGGGAGTGAGGAGGATGACACTAGGGATGTTGTAGATGAGGAGGAATCCAGTACCATTACCATGCTCATGGATAAGGTGGATGTGAGGTGGACCAAGATGTCCACAACAAGTGGAGATGAAACAAGTAGTGCCTAAGAGGTCATAGGTGGTGGCATGGTAATGAAAATAGTAGTGGCAGGAGCTAAGGTGGTAGGTGGTGATCATGGTCACTTAGCTTCTTCTTCTTCTCCCTCATGTTGGGGGTCCTCTATGATCATATGAATTTCACTTAAAAATCCTCATGACTTCCTTGCCTCCTTTGAGGGTTCTCCCTCCATAGTCTTTCATGTATACACTTTGGGCTTAGGTTGGTGCTTAGACACATCCTTCCTTTTCCTTTATCATGTTTTTGAAGGGGGTTTGGGTGCTTCTTGGGGTAGTAGCTACTCCACTATTAATTTCACTCTTGAGATCATCCTTGAGTTCTCCATAGGTTAGTTCAACACCCTACATTTTAAGCTGAGCAATTTGGGAATCTACCCATTTCCTTGTTCTATTTTACACCAATCATGTTACTATATTGAGGTCATTGACCTTCTCTTCATACCAATTTGTCAATGGTAGCGGTAGGTTGGACACATCATTGAAACTTTCATCAAAAATTGTGTCATCTTCTTCTAGAATATGATCAAGCACTAGAAACTATTTAATTGACTTCACAAATTGGGTGGGAATCCACATGTAGTGACTCATCCACACTTCCTTATCATTAACACAATTGGCCTAGAAGTCTTCGATATGAGGCTGATGGGCATATTTATTTCCAACCTACTTCTTCAGTTTCCCATATGGATCCATTCTTGCTCGAGATGTGTAGAGCTCTAGATTGTATTCTAATATCTACCTTTTTGAGTATTATGCACACTAGTTAGTGGGACACGCATACATTCCTTTCCCGAAATTTAGAGGATATGGGATCCCTACTCTATGTTTTTCGCTCAATAGGGTGTGAGCATTTTGTAATTGTTTGGAGACCTCCAACAAGATCATGCAGTCATTGGGGTATTGTGGCAACTTGTAGCCCTGGCCTATCAGAAAACCCCTCTATTCTAATTTATGTAAATTGTGGGAACTATATAAACAGATATGCAAACCTATGAATGAAAACCCTGGCACTATATGAGACTCTTCTCTCAAAATCTCCCCTAATGATTCTGATGATTTTCCCAATAAATTCATCATTTTCCCTCTAATAGTTTTTCTTGAAGTTTCTATATTGTAGATGAGGGTATCAGTCATACAGTTTAAGTTTTCTCCTTGGATATTGAATATTTGCAATAAAGAGGCCCTTGTATGGGAAGGCTCTGCTAGCAGATACATCAAGTAGGGGTCATATAAAACTGATACATTTTGTTTACAACCATAAGTTGGTTATTCATATTGTCACTACAACAAATCCCTATGATTAGCTCCCTTATTTGCTTCTTCTTTTTCTTCCACCCACTATTTAGGTGTATTTTTCTCAATCTTTTTGGGATAAGTCAGTGTTATTTTTCAGGCTAGTACTATTTTTGGCATTTTTTGTGCCAACTAGAATAAGTTGATGCCAAATTAGGTACAAATTGGTGTTGAAATTTGCACCACAATTAGTACCAAGATTAGCATTGCTATTAACGCCTAGTGTAACACCCTTAATAAGTTAGTGCTATTTTTCAGGTTGGTACTATTTTTGGCATTTTTTGTGCCAAGTAGAATAAGTTGATGCCAAATCAGGTGCAAATTGGTGTTGAAATTTGTGCCACAATTAGTGCCAAGATTAGCGTTGCTATTAACACCTAGTGTAACACCCTTAATAACACCTAGATTAATGCCAAGATTAGCACCAAAAACTACATCTAGTGTAATGCCCATATTACCACCTAAATTAGCAACCAAATTAATATCTATGTTAGCTCCCATATTAGCACCTTAAGTAGTGCCTATCTTAGTGCCTGCTTTAGAGCCCTTTTTCACGACTAATTTAGCACCTATTGTAGTGCCTAATTTAGTGCCTAATTGTTTTGATCTAGCAAGAATGAAGGGTGTTAGAACATAAAATCATTCCCCAATATTCACTAGCCTTTAGTTGCTTTCCTACATTTCACTTGCATCAAAATATCTACTGCATTTTATTTCTCATTGTATTTAACATGAAATACAATAATTTGTGTGACAAGATTCATATTGTCACTAGCATTCCCCATTTATTCCTCTAGATAATCATAAACAGAGAAAATTTCACCTTTATCATAGTACTTTGTGCATATTAAGGGCTGAGGGTTGAGGAATTAAGGGTTAAGGGTGGTTTAATGTATAGGGTAGAGGGTTGAGGGTCCAATGTATAGGGTAGAGGTTATAAGTGTTAATGAGGGATTAGGGTTTAAGGGTACTTAAGGGTTGAGGGTAGAGGGTAGAGGGCATACTTGGGGGTTTAAGGGTTGATAAATTGAGGGTTGAGGGTTGAGGGATTAGGTTAGAGATTTTACTTGGGTTTAAGGGTTTAAGGGTTGAAGGATTAGGGCTAAGGGATTACTAGGGTCGACTGGGGTATAGGGTATTGGGAAATTCAGGGTAGAGGGATGTAGAGGGTTTAATGGTTTAGGGTTTAGGGTATTGGGTTGAGGGTATAGGTTTGATGGATTAGGGTTAATGAGGGTATAGGATTGATGGATTAGGGTGGAGAGGGAGGGATGGATTAAGGGTTGAGGGTTGAGGGTAGAGGGTATAGTGGTTTACTAAGGTTTAGGATTTAAGGGTTGAGGGTTGATAATTGAGTGTCATTGAGGGTTTAATGTATAGGGTATAAGATCATTAGAGGGTAGAGAGTAGATGGTAGAGGGTTTAAGGGTTGACGCTCGAGGGCTTAAGGTATAGGGTAGATCAGACAATAGAGAATTGATGATTAAGGGTGGTTTAATGTATAGGGTAGATGGTTGAGTATTTAAGGTTGAGGGTAGAGGTTTGAGGGATGTATAATACAGTTCAAGGATTAGGTTTGAGGCTCCAATTTACAAGGTAGAGGGTATAAGGGTTAATGAGGGATTAGGGTTTAAGGGTACTTGAGGGTTGAGGGTAGAGGGTATAGGGTACTTGAGGGTTTAAGGGTTGAGGGATCAAGGGTTGAGGCTTGAGGGAATAGGGTAGAGATTTTACTTAGGTTTAAGGGTTTAAGGGTTGAGGGAATAGGGATAAGGTATTACTAGAATCAGCTAGGATAGAGGGTATGGGAAATTGAGGTTAGAGGGACCACATAGAGGGTTTAATAGTTTAGGGTTTAGGGTATTGGGTTGAGGGTATAAGGTTGAGGGATTAGGGTTAATGAGGGTATAATTTGAGGGATTATGGTAGAGAGTGAGGGATGGATTAAGGGTTGAGTATGGTTGAGGGTAGAGGGTATAGGGGTTTGGTAGGGTTTAGGGTTTAAGGGTTGAGGGTTTAATGTATAGGTTATAAGATCATCAAAGGGTAGAGGGTAGAGGGTTTAAGGGTTGAGGCTTGAAGATTTAAGGTATAGGGCATATCACTAGAGGGTAGAAAATTGAGGGTTAAGGGTGGCTTAATGTATAGGGTAGAGGGTTGAGGATTTAAGGTTGACGGTAGCGGGTTGCGGGATGGATAATATGGTTCAAGGATTAGGGTTGAGGTTTCATTAATGTATAGGGTAGTGGATATAGGGGTTAATGAGGGATTAGGGTTTAAGGATACTTGAGGGTTGAGGGTAGAGGGTAGAGGGTACTTAAGGGTTTAAGGGTTGAGGATTTAAGGGTTGTAGGGTTGACATATTAGGGTAGAGAGTTTAATTTCATTTAAGGGTTTAAGGGATTACTAGGGTTGACTAGGGTAGAGGGTATTGGGATGTTGGGGGTAGAGGGACCACGTAGAGGGTTTAATGGTTCATGGTTTTGGGTATTGGGTTGAGGGTATAGTGTTGAGGGATTAGATTAATGAGGGTATAGGGTTGAGGGATTAGGGTAGAGAGGGAGGGATGGATTAAGGGTTGAGGGTATTTTAATGTATACTAGGATAGAGGGTAGAGCTGGTAGAGGGTGTGTGTAAGGGTTTAAGATTTAACTAGGGTTAAGGGTTGAGGGTATATGGTTCAAGGAATAGGGTTGATGGTCCAATGTATAAGGTAGAGGGTATAGTGGTTGAGTGATTAGGGTTAATTAAGGGTATTTGACGGTTGAGGGTAGAGGGTAGAGGGTTTAGGGGTTGAGGGATTGAGGGTTGAGGGATAAGGGTCAAGTGTATATGAGGGTACGTACTGGATGCTTAGTGTAGAGGGACATAGAGGGTTTAAAAATTTAGGGTTTAGTGTATTGGGTTGAAGGTATAGGATAGTTGAGGGATTAAGGTTAAGGGTAGAGGGTAGGAGGTTTAAGGCTAGTATATGGTTTAAGGGTTTAGGGTTGAGGGATGTTAAGTGTTGAGGGTAGAGGGCTTAGTGTATAGCTAGGATGTTTGAGGGTATATGGTTGAAGGTTGATTAGGGTTGAGATTCCAATGTAGAGGGTAGAGGGTATAAGGGTTTACTAGGGTTGAGGGTTGAGGGATTAAGGGTTGAGGCTTGATTGTTTAAGGTTGAGGGTAGAGGGTTGAGGCTAGTATATGGTTGAGAGATTAGGGTTTAGGGTCCAATTATGTATAGGATAGAGGGTGCAAATATAGGGTTTGAGGGTACATATATGGTACGTACATTGATGGACTGGGATTGAGGGCACAATATTGTATAGGGTAGAGGGTAGAGGGGTTGAGGGATTAGGGTCTGAATAGGGTTGAGGGTAGAGGGTAGAGGGTAGAGGGATTAGGGATTAGGGTAGAGAGTTTAGTAATTGGGTTTAAGGGTTTAACTTATGTTGAGGGTACTAGAGGGTATGTGGTTCAAGGATTAGGTTTTAGGGTCCAAAGTATATGGTTCAAGGGTTTAGGGCTGAGGGATGTTAAGGTTTGAGGGTAGAGGGTTTAGGTTTGAGGTATGTTAAGGGTTGAGGGTAGAGGGTTTAGAGTATAGCTAGGATATTTAAGGGTATAATATGGTTGAAGGTTGATTAGGGATGCTAAGGTTCCAATGTAGAGGGTAGAGGGTATAGGGTTTGAGGGTACTTGAGTGTTTAAGGGTTGAGGGTTGAGAGATTAACTAGGGTTGAGTGCTGAGAATTGGGGGTTGAGGGTTAAATGTATAGGGATGATCAGAGGGACGTAGAGGGTATAAGAGGGTTTAAGGGTTGAGGCTTTAGGGTTTAAGGTTGAGGGTAGAGGGTTGAGGGTATTGTCAGGTTGAGGGTCCAATGTATAACATAGAGGGTATAGGGGTTGAGGCCAAATTACGTTTATCTAGGGTTGAGGGTTAAAAGTAGAGAATTGCCGAGGGTCAGAAGTTAAGGTTGAGGTTGAGAAGTTAGGGTAGAGATTTTTAGTGTGAGTAGGTTTACTAGGTTTGCTAGGGTTGAGGATTACAGGGTCAGGGTACTAGGGTATATAGTTCAAGGATTATAGTTTAGGTCAAAGTATGGGTACAGGGATCTGTGTAAAAAGTATAATATTTATGGGTATGTGGTATGACTTTTCACCAAAATTAGTAAGCAGGGTTTTTAGGAGATTCTCAACTTTCCAAAATATATAAATTATGATTGTAATTTAATTTAATAAATAGTATTATTCATTTTCTATTATAATTACAACTAAATTCTGATGATAAAATGAATTGAAAAACATCTCTTTCAACGGTATCATATTTTGAATCCAAACATGCATCACATTTATACAGTTTTAAGTTAAGGTGGTGGGGCCAGAGCAAGTTTTATATTTTCTAAAAAGTTGTAATAAAATTCATAATTAATAATTATTTATGGAAAAATTAAAAAAATATGCATCATCGGACATGAGTCTCTATACTTATATATAAAATCTTACAAAATTTTTTTTATCATTTTATTATGGTTAGGATTAATTGAACAGACACCTACTTATTTTTTCCCTAAAATTCAGAGTACCCTACTTGCATTGAAATTTAAATTTTTCATGAATAGATTTTATTTTTCAACCTAGTATTTTTAGAAACTACATTCAATTTTCTACAGATTCTATTCTTACATATATTTTGAAATAATATAATTAACTTATTCAAATATTTCGATCAAGTTGCTAACACTAATTTTTTAAGATATTTTGTACCCTTAAGGGCACATTTTTTTTGCATGATCACATACATGTATATGTAGGGTTTAAGACATTAATGGTTGAGGGTAGAGGTTTTACAGTTGAGGGATGTTAAGGGTTGAGGGTAAAGGGTTTAGGGTATAGCTAGGATGTTTTAGGGTATAATATGGTTGAAGTTCGATTAGGGATGTTGAGGTTCAAATGTAGAGGTAGAGGGTAGAGGGGATGAGGGTACTTGAGGGTTTAAGGGTTGAGGGTTGAGGGATTAAATAGGGTTGAGGGTTTAATGTATAGGGTAGATCAAAGGGATGTAGAGGGTATAAGAGGGTTTAAGGGTTGAGGCTTGTAGGTTTAACGTTGAGGGATTATTAGGCTTGAGGGTCTAATGTATAGGGTAGAAGGTATAGGGGTTGAGGCCAGATTAGGGTTTATCTAGGGTTGAGGGTTGAGGGTAGAGGGTAGATGGTTGAGGGTTAATTAAGGGTTGAGGGATTAGGGTAGAGATTTTATTAATTGGGTTTAAGTGTTTAACTAGGGTTGAGGATTTAGGATGGTAATTACTAGAAATTATATGGTTCAAGGATTAGGAGTTTAGGGAATTAAAGTATATATATAGGGTTTAAGGTTTAGGGTTGAGGACATTAAAGGGGTTGAGGAGTAGAGGGGTTTAGGAGTATACTCCAAGATGTTTGAGGTATAATACAGTTAAAGAGGCAATTAGGACATTGAAAGTTCAATTGTAGATGGTAAGAGAAGTGTAAAAGTTGTGGGCACTTGAGGTTTAAGGGTTTGAAGTTAGGGATTAACAGGGTCCCGAGAGTTTGATGTATAGAATTGGAGTGAAGTAGAGGGCATAAGAGGGTTTAAGGGTTGGGGTAGAGGAGTAGAAATTATATAGAAGTTTAGGGATTACACTAGGAGTTGAGGGTCCAATGTATAGGGTAGAGAATTTATAGAGATTGAAGGCAGATAGGGTTTAGCAGTTGAGGGTCCAAGTAAGATTGAAAGCGATTAGGGTAGTGAGTTTAGTAATTTGGTTTAAGGGTTTAATAGGGTTTGAGGGTATAATATGGTTCAAGGATTAGGGTTTAAGGTTAAGGGTATATGGTTGATGGATTACGGTTGAGGGTCCAATACTGTATAGGCTGGTAGAGGGTATAGGGGTTGGGGGTATGCATATGGTTGAGTGATTAGTGTTGAGGGTACAATGTATAGGGTAGAGAGTATAGGGTTTATGAGGGATTTGTGTTTAACTAGGGTTGAGGGTCCAATGTATAGGGTAGAGGGTATAGGTTTTATGAGGGATTAGTGTTTAACTAGGGTTGAGGATTGAGGGTTGAGGGTTGAGGGTTGAGGGTTAATTAAGGGTTTAATGTATTTTTCTCCATTTTTAAAAAAAAGTTAGTGCTATTTATTAGGATGGCGCTATATATTTTACACCAAAGGAATATCCTATTTGAAAAAGATAAACATGAAACGGCTAATTGATGGTTCATATCAGATTGTTGACACTTGAAATTGTTTGTTCCATTAGCACCCTTTTTTTGATTTTATCACATTATAATAATAATTTACCTGCAAAATTTTCCCCCATGTTGCATAATATCTTATACGAACTACATATAGTCTATTTATGTGCATGTTGCATAATATCTGGTACCATGTGTGGTAAAAGCATTTTTATTCTACTTTTTATAAGCATATAAATATTATTTGTTTTGTGAGCCCTAAATTACTAAGAGCTAAACAAAATTACTTTTTATATACACCTAAAATATGTCAAGGTAATTAATTAGTTAAATACAATGTATTTAATTAATGAACCTCTTATTCCATATACTTATAAATAAATTCTAAATTTATTTATATAGTTCATACTTTCTAATTCTTCCATCATCCATATTCCTCTAGTTTTAATTAAATAAAAAAAAATCAATAGTTTTTTTTATTTGATTAATATATTCTCACTAAATTTAAATTCCCAATTGGAATTTAAGCACATTTCTACAACTTCGTCATTGCCACATCATCATGTGTCTCATGGATTTAAACAATTAATTCTAATTTTTAAAGAGTATTTATCTCTAACAAATTTGAAACAACCCTGGACACATGGCTCCTTCATTTCATTGATTCCCTTCTACACTTGGAATTTTTTTTTGCTAAAGGAGACATCCTCCATGATTCCCTCTAACCTCTTATCTCTCCACTGTTCATCTCTCCAGCTGAAATATTGACCTTTTGTTACTGCCACATCATAAAATACCCTGGAAATATTATAAATATAGCCCATTTTTCCATATTTTCATAAGACAATTTGAGCAAACTTATGGTAACAAAATCATACCAACATTTGTGAGCTTAGTACATCATCTTAGTTTAACATTTATCATTTAGTTTAAAGTAGTGTTATCATAGAAATTGCATTTCTAGAATCCTAATTGTTGCATTACCTTAATTTATTTTTCATACATCTTAATTATCCTTTCATTTCATCATAGCATCATCTTAAAATCATTCTCATTTACAGTAGCATCATGATCTTAACATCATATCATTTATGCATCAATCATATACGAACTTAGAATTTTACATTTATGGCATCTCATTTCTTAGGTTGTCATCCAAACCCGTCATAATGAATATACAAATTTTAGAGCACTATTGATTTAAAGGATCCTTGAGAATAGAGGATTATGGAATTATTTTAGAGATTTTTTATATTTTAATTTGGATAATTTTGTGATTTGAATCTTTAATGTAATATGTTTCATTGCTTGTTTGTGTTTTATTATTCATTTACTAACTCTCACATTTACACAACAAAAGTTTTGGTGCCAACCATGGGGCCTAGTGCCATTTTCTAATGTTTTATGGGAATTTTCTAATCATAGGTCTGGACTTGAATTCTTTTAGCACAACTATGAGTTCTTTCAGTGCATATGAAACATATTCTCCTACATTCAGTTACTATTATGATGCATCCAGAGGATATTTCAGCGCATCCAACATTTGTTTCGATGCATTTAGGGGGTCTTTCAACACTTTTAGTCAATATTTTAGGGAATTTAGTAGTTTCTATAGTGCATTTAGCAATTCTTTTAGCACATTTATTTGTTCTACTTTGGCGCATTCAACTTATTTGCTAAAACTTGAGAATTCTAGGAAATAATCTATGTTTTCCATGTTGTAGGTATGGTATGCATTGTTAGAGGCTTTTGTAAAACTATAAGAATGTTGTCCAAGACCAAAATTTAGAAACTACTAAGGATTATTTTGCAAGTGCTGGTGTTTTTGTTGTTTCTTTTAATTAAATTAGGAACCTAATTTAAATAAGTGGTAAATAAACCCCATGTTTGTTTTGTTTATTGAGTTGTAGGCATATACTCTCCCCTTAACAGGTGATAAAAAAGTTAGACCCATTCTTTTCATTTTAATTTATCCTTATAGGGCCTGCTTGGTGGGAAAAAGTAATCAACCTAGGGAATGACCCAACCAGGAACACACAAATCCCAAGCAACTTCCACCTAGTATATAAGTGTAGGTACTTGAGGAAAGTTCAAGTATCACGAGGATTGTTCTGACAAGAAGGGAAACAATGGTCTCTTTCTGAATGGATGATCCCCCGTGAATGGAATTCTTATACTAGAACCTTTTTGTTATAGTAAGCCAAAATCCCATTCTATTTGTTGGTGCAAGAGGTCTAACCTCTGAAGTTGTCCCATATTCTTGTGGCTTTAGTAGAGATGAGAAGTTAATCATGGGAGATTCATGAGAACTAAAGCTTGGCTGACCTGAGAAGTGAGTGTCATGGATAGGAGCTAGTGTGTTCAAGTTTCTAATTATTTGCTAAAAGTAAGCAAACCTAGAGTAAAATCCAAGTGGGAATCCAATATATACTATCCTGAACAACCTTAGGAATTGTACTTGTTTGATGTGTCTTACATGTGTTTTCTAAAAAAATAATCAAAGAAAACATCACCCATATAAATACACAACCATTGATTCAAAAGAACATCCATTCAAATAATCAATTTACTGCTAGAAAAATAAGAAAAATCAATCAAAATGTCATAAAATAGAGACACAATCAATCTTCTAGCACATCCATTCTCAGTTTTAGTGCATTATGCTTGTATTCTAGTGCATAAAACCTAGTTTCCAGTGCATCTATTCCCTATTCTAGCACATCTGGTCCATCTTATAGCACATTTATAGAACCTTTTAGCACATTCACCTAAAGATCACCCAGTTGAAATCACATACTTTGGGGCAGTCTAGCACATCCCTAGCTTTTCTTGGTGCATTTAGCCTATTTCTTAGCACATTTGAGTCATTTACCAATGCATTGAGTCCAACCTTTAGCACATTCATTACATTCTCCATCACATCTGGTCCTTTTTTTAGCGCATTGAGTCTAGTTTATGGTGCTTCTTAGGTATAGTCTAGTGCACACAGGTCATCTTCTAACACATTTTTTTCCATCTTTTAGTGCATTGATACCATTTTTTGGAACATCCAGTAAATTCAAAACCTGAGAACTAATTTCATCCCCTATTTGTCCGTTTGAGTTACAATTAAGGATCTCTATTAGCACAAAATATTTCCTCAAGTCACAACAGAGTCTTACACTTGTTGAAATTGACACTTATGAGTGAAATTTCTCCAAATTAAACCAAGATCTATCATCTTAAAGTGCCTAAACATAAAACCATCGTGACTAAGGCTCAAGGAAATTCATTTCATAGATTTTGTCAACCTAAAATAGATGAGCACCAATTGACTATTTTAATTCACTAGATGCAAAACCTTCAACAATAGATTCTAGACATGCAAAGAGGAACCACATAAATATATTTTCTCGAATACATCTATCCTTATTCATCTGACAAAAATGTGGATATGATACCTTATGCACCAACAACTACATCATCCAAGTTCAATGTCTTTGAATTTTTGCAAAGATTAAATGAGAAACTTGAATCTAATCCTTCAAACACAAATAACATTAAGCAATCTTATCATGCCATGCATTTATCTCCATCCTCCATAAGTCAAAATGAACCTCAAGATTCTTTCACCCAAGTTAATGATTCCATCCAGCCACCTTCTTCTATCATACCTTCTAAATTCGATGATACTAAAATTCCACAAGTTCTTCCAATCTTTGACATAGAACCCATCTCTCAAGAATTATATGATGATATCCTCCTTTTAATTTTCATCCACAATGATTCCTTTCCATCTCAAGAGAAAAGTATTCTTCCAAGTCCTCCTTTCCCCACATCTAATGAATGCATACCATCTTTTTATTCCATTGCATCCCAGGAGCATGATAATTATTCCATCGTATATAATGATTACCTACCTTCTCATGATCAAGATATGCTTCCTACAAAATCTCATGATTCCCTTCCTCTTCAAGATGAATATATGCTTCCATCTAAGGATATCCCTTCATTCCATGAGGATGTTCATCCTTCTCAAGATCAAGATATTCCTTTCACACCACTTCATGATGATTCCATACCTAATAAAGAGCAAGCTACTTCATCTACTGCACCTCATCATCCTTTTCCAAGTCAAGATCAAAGTACCCCATCATCCTCATGTCAAGAGTCTATCACACCTATACAATCTATCCATGAACCTCACACCTACAAATTGGGATCCTCCACCTTCATCTTCTCCTATATACTTCCAATACCTATCCTTTCATCCATATCATATCCTCCCCAAAATGTACTCGCACCTTGTTTCACAAACAATCAATATCCCATTATTAAACGAATGTGTCAAGGTATGAATTACAAAGGAAAAGTATTATTCCTTCATGAACAAGGTATCCTAGAACCCCTTTTATGTTTAAAAACAACCATATTACCATTAATTGGTTATATACCTAAGCATTCTAGTCCATCAAACTTTCCATCTATCATAGGTCCTTATCCTAGTTCATCAAACCTGCCATCTATCCTAGGTCCTTATCCTAGTTCATCAAACCTTCCATCTATCCTAGACCCACAGCATATCCCTCAAGAACAACAAAGGCACACATCCTTTACACCCTTTCACAATTCTACCTACATTAACTCATCCATAATACCTCCATATTGTTGATCTCAATCTATCCCTCCCATTGCTCTTGGAGGAAATTTGGGTGCCAACTGTCAAAAGCTTCCATATCAAAATCCACATGTATCAAAGGATCAACATGTCTCCTCGAAGAGACATGCAAAAATAAAATAAAATTTAATCCAACATCAAAAGAAAAATCCAAAAGGCCACAAAGGCCCATCAAATAAAAAATATCAAAGACCACAAAGGTCCATAAATCAAAAGAAATTTTCAAAAAGCCACAAAGGCCCATCAAAGAAAAAAGAAAAATTCCAAGACCACAAAGGTCCATAAATCAAAAAGAAAAATGTCAAAGGCCACAAAGGTCCACAAAGCAAAAATCAAAGTAAAAAACTATGTGGATTCCAAAAAGTCTCATAGAAGCAATAAAATCTAAATTTGCATCCAAATTTACTAATCCAAAAGCTTCCTTCAACCTTCCATTTAAAAACCTCACATTCCAAATCCATTTTTCCTCCATCACTCCACCACCCTTCAAGGTGTACATGCCAATGTTTATTTTTCCATCCTTTCCATTTTTCCATCAATAAACCTTTCAACCTCCTATCCATTATCCCATCATACCCTAAATTTTCCAGTATTTACGAGTCTAATCCCCTTTGTCATGGATTATTAGAGGGATATTTGGTTGTGAAACTTGATGGTTAAGTCCTTCCATCTTCCTATCATTCATATATTACCTTCCACATTTTCCACCTTTGATCTCGACAAGGTTAAGGATCTTTATGAATATCATATATCTTATCCTATATGCTTTATCCATATCTTATATACCATATCCTTCACTTTATACATATTCCATCATTCTTTCTAAATATATCCTTTCTTCCTTTCCTTTGTCTTGATGAAGAATAGGGTAAAAGTACTTAGGCATGGTGTCCATATCTTATCTAGTTGATCTTGATCATCCCATTCATTATCCTTATCCTTGCATTTCTTCCATTCCATATCTTCTAGCTTATCAAAATCCATGTTTCATTTCCTTCTTTTCTCTTGGTGAGATTAGGGAAAAAATTGGTCATCTCATTCCATCTTAAATGTCATGAAAAATTCAAAAATCCAAAAAAAAATCAAAAATACAAAAATACAAAAATACAAAAAAAAAAGCAAAAAGGAAAAGATACAAAAAAAGTGAAAAATAAAAAAAATAATTACCTTGATGAAAACCTGGAAAACAAGCATCTTGGTAATAACAAAAAAATCATATAATCTGAAAATGTGCAATAAAAACAAGGGGTGAAAACCTACCAACATGCACTACTTGTGATTTGATTAGCTCCTCACTCTTTTGTCATTTGTGTTGACCGTGTGCTATCACCATCACTCTATTTTTCCTATCATATGAACCTCATGTACATATCTATGTATCACAATCGTGTCTCACCTTGGCTTGGTCTCATTGTACATATTTCACAATAAATGGTTGGTCTCTTGCTAGGGGAAACCTACCATTGAGCTTAAGACAAAACATACAAACAACAACACAACGACACAATAAAACACATCAATCAAAATGTAAATACGACATTAAACATCCATCATCAAATTTTGAACGTCAACCATCCAAATTAGCAGCCTAATATAATCAAAAGCATAAAAAATAATAAAGTTCTAATTGGATGATATTCTTTTGAATTTTTGTTTAATCATTTTAGCACGAATATTTAACTATTGTATCTTGATTTTGTTATCATATCTCTGGAGCAACTCAATGATGTCATTGACTAGAGAAGCTAGGAAGGAGTGTGATTTTTCTTTGGTTGTTGTCTATGAGTTAATCCTTAATATTGTGCCACTTCCTTGTAAGACATGCTATACAAAGTATCATTGATGACATTCTGAAGTGCATAGGAAAAAGATTAACTTTTTTTAGTTTTATGCAAGTAATACTCATGTCATCTCAGTTCATTTATACCTAGATTCTTGTGTTATCTCACACTATCAAATATCCATGGAAGTTGTATGGAAGTTGTACTAAGGTCATCATGGTTTAATTATACCTTGATGTTTGTACTAACTTTCAACATAATAAAGGCTCATAGATGATACCAAGCACAATAAATCCATTGATAGAATGACAACATTGTATAGTTAGATCTGCATTCATGTTAGTTTGCATCTTTATTTGTAGATTTTTTGGGGTAGACCAATCTCAAAATCATGTTATTTTTCTCATAAATTAATTTAGTACATTTGACATTAACAAAAATATCACTTAGATATAGTTACAAATTGCATTATCCTATTAACATTATACATTAAAATACATTATCATACATGCATTATCATATCATCCATGCATTTTTCATTTCATACATCCATCCATTCATTCATTTATACAATTATGCATACATGGCATCATATATCTTCATTAGAAAATACTAAAATAAAGTGCACAACATATCATTTGCATAATAAAAACCATTTTATATCACATAAAAACATCATTCATAGAAAATATATAATCATCATTCAACCATACATTAGATCATATATCTGCATTAAAAATTACAAAAAAATAGAGTGCATCACATTTCATTGGCATAATAGAATCCATCTCATGTAACATAAATAATTATCCATTTTAGAATTTGTATCCATATAGAACATAGCATAATCATCTAGAATCATCACATAGCACATAAAAAATAAATAAATACATCCATCATAATGCGAACAAACATAGACACATATAGATCAATCGTTGATGCATATCATATATATCTCAAAAAAAATGTCAAATGCACAATGATATCCAAATATGGAGAGATACATCATCAAAAATGGTAGTGAATCATAAAGTCTCTAACAAAATAAGTGTATACATCATTAAGTCTCAGTACATCAATCATTCCTATACTAGGGAATATGAATCAGAAGATGATAAATCACCTCACCCAATAAAATCTAAATTGCCCTGCACCAGATGCAGAATCATGTCCTAGGTCTTTGGGAATCAAAAATCCTCCTATCATCATAACATATTGCAAAATCAACAGTGTATCAATCAACTTATCAATCAATCATCATCATCATCTATCATTGATCCTCACCTATCATGAGGTCAATCATCATCATCTTATCATTGATGCTCACCTATCATGAGGTCAATCATCATCATCAAAACATCAACTGATGCAATCATTAAACATCAAGCACAAGGAGGAAAATTAGGGCATCATTTAATCAAATGGAAAGTTCATCATTTTTTGGGAGACAAATCATTTCTGAATCATAAAATTTTGAAATCGTCCTCAAATCATCAAAAAATCATCAAAATATCAAAAATCCAAAAATCCAACAAAATTCAAAACTTCATCGATTTATCTCCCAAGGGGGCATATATCTATTATCACCTGAAACTTAGCATCTGGGGCATCAAAAAAAATTTGTTGACATTAGCAAAAAAAATTCTTTGAAGCAATGCATAAACACATCACTTCAAATGGGCGTAAAATGTATACACCAAAAATCGGTCAAGAAAATTAATTAATTAAATACAATGTATTTAATTAATTAACCTCTTATTTCATCTACTTATAAATAAATTTATTCTAAATTTATTTATATAGTTCATACTTTCTAATTCTTCCATCTTCATCCATATTCCTCTAATTTTAATTAAATAATCAAATGTCAATAGTTTGTTTTATTTTATTAATATATTATCACTAAATTTAAATTCCCAATTGGAATTTAAGAAAATTTCTATAATTTATTTATTCATTGCCACATCATCATGTGTCTCATGGATTTAATTATTTCAAATTTTTTAAAAGAGAATTTATCTCCAAAAAATTTGAAACAACCTTGGACACATGGCTCCTTCATTCTATTGATTACCTTCTACACTTGGAAAATTGTTTTGTTGAAGGGGACATCCTCCATGATTCACTCTAATGTCTTCTTTCTCCACCGTTCATCTCACCAGCTAAAATATTGACCATTGGTTACTGCTAAATCACAAACTTCCTTGGAAATCTTATGAATATAGCTCATTTCTCCAGCTTTTCATAAGACAATTTGAGCAAACTTACTCTACAAAAATCATACCATCATTTGTGATTAGCACATCATCTTAGTTTAGCATTTTGCATTTAGTTTAAAGTAGTGTTATCAAGGAAATTTCATTTCCAAAATCCTAATTGTTGCATAAGCTTCATTGCCTTTTCATACAACATCTTAATTGGCCTTGCATTTCATCATAGCATCATCTTAAAATCATTTTCATTTACAACATCATCATGATCTTAACATAATATCATTTGTGCACCAATCATATAGGAACTTAGACTTTTACCTTTATAGCATCTCATTTCTTAGGTTGTCATCCAAACTAGTCATAGTGCATATGCAAATCTGAGAGCACTAATGATTTCAAGGATCCTTGAGAATAGAGGATGATGGAATGATTTTAGAGATTTTTTCTATTTTAATTTGGTTAATTCTATGATTTAAATCTTTAATATAATATGTTTCATTGGTTGTTTGTGTTTTATTATTCATTTACTAACTCTCACATTTACACAACATCACTTTTTATTCTACTAAATTGACTATTTTATCATTTTAATCGTTGCTTGGTATAAATTTACAAACCACTTGGTTAAAAAATACTCTATGCATATACATATTAGTTTTTTTAAGTATTTAATTATAAGGATTGTACTATTTTTTTGGTATTTATTTATAAGGATTTGTCTTATTTTTTATTTTCCTTTCCATTTTAAAATTTTGAACACGTAAATTGAACGTTCAGTAATTATAATTTATCTTAGATAATATTTGTTGAGCTTTTTTAAAATTATAAAACTATTTAAATACCAAATATAAATATAAATTATACTTACTAATTCTAATATTTAAAATGGAAAATAAAATAAAAATAATACAAATCCTTATAATTAATTAAATACTAAACAAAAACATAATTGAATGTCGCTCTCATTTATACCGAGGAAGTGCGACATTCCTGACTAATGGTCTCAACATAACTTTTTGGCAACTCAAAGGGTGGCATGTATGCATTAAAATGACTGCCATG
Source organism: Sequoia sempervirens (assembly GCA_007258455.2). Lineage (NCBI taxonomy): Eukaryota > Viridiplantae > Streptophyta > Pinopsida > Cupressales > Cupressaceae > Sequoia > Sequoia sempervirens. The sequence goes on along the minus strand of VDFB02058242.1, from coordinate 167,004,627 downwards.
AAAGGATGGCATGATTTAATCTAGTGAAGGTGGTTATCTTCGCATTCTACATTTGCTAGAGTTTTTGTTCCTAAGACTTCACTTGGGTGAGAAAGAATAATGGAGAATGACACTAAGTATGCATTGTTTAAATCAGCTGAGGAGTCATTTGCCTTTGGGCATGACACTTTGATTTTACTAGATTGCGATGTGAGTTAGGGGGTTTTAAAGAAATCATGGACCAAAGGATAAAATGAATTCTTCTAGAGTTTGATCCCTTGATGGTGGTCGTGGTCAAAATGGTTTTGGGTCGAGAGCATGTGGCCTATAGTGAAATGGTTTGAGTTAATTCCCACATATTTTCTCATTTTTTGGCATCTTTTATTGATCAAAGCACCCCCAAAAACTTGGTTCAGGAAATGATGAGAAAGCTATTCAAGCCTACCTTCCTAGGTGGCATGGATGAGGTTATTTTAGCCTTTATTCCTGGCTCTGGGGTGGCACTTATGAAACACTTGAAAATGCTCAAGACTCCTGGTACAGTGCAAGTCCCATTTTTTCTGCTTCTATTGGAGCCAAAAGGAATGGTGCTAGTTAGGCATTAGATGGTGGCTATGGTTGGGGTGGAGTATTTGAAAAAATCTCTTAAACTAGTGGAAACTGAGGATGTGAGTGGGTGTTGGAATTCAATGACTTCACCCATCTCAATGGCTACTTGTGACATCAGGCTCATGGTGGGATGGTGCTAGATTTTTTGGATTTTGCGATCATCATTAGTTGCTAGTGGTGATTAGTTGGCTCCTGGTGGTGGTTCGGTGGCTCTTGGTGGTGGTTCAGTGGCTCCTAGTGGTGGTTTGGTGGCTTTTTTGGTGGTTGTCTTGGCCTCTGGTGAGGCTCAAAATTTAGGTTTTTGGTTGGTTTTTGGCTGGGGTTTCATGAATATTCCTACATTAGCAGACGATCTATAGTTTTTGAATTTTTATTAATACAATCTCCTGTTGTTTTTGGTGCCTCCTTTTTGTATTATTTTCATTGTTTCAATAAATAAAATTAAATTAAATACTAAAAAAGAATAATATGTATATGCAAAATGAATGTACATTATAATTCCCATTCTTAGTATATTAGTTGAGTTTCTAATTTTATTTTTAAACTGTTTAATTATGAGAATTTGTTTTCCCATAATTGGGAATTATAATGTACATTATTTATTTTACATTATAATTTTATTTGAAAATAATATGTATGAGATTATTTTAATAATGGGTTTTTTTGTTGGAAATAATTCCAACTTCATCATGCTTTTTCCTGCCTTCCCGCATTCACTCCTAATAGCCTCTATGGTAAAGTTGTGTCTACCGTAGACCCGCTACCCCTTCATTTGCTTCATGTGATAGTGAAAGTGTAGCACAATCCTGCATCATGTTTCATCTTGGCTAGAAATAGTGCGGTGGTGACCTTTCGGCTGCATTTTTGGCATACATTTTTTTCCTCGGGCATTTAATATTTGAAGGAAAATATTATTTTGATTAGATAGTTAAATCTGGGCATATCCTTCAATTTTTAATATGGTTTTGATTGTAATTTAAGATGATTTTTTCTTCAATTGACATGAATAAGAAGTTATTAGAGATGTAATTAATGACAATAATTTCATCTTAACCTACTACATCCATTTATTGGCCGTTTAAGTCATGAGTTGAGTAATTAAAATATTTCTTGGTACCAGCCCTAAGTTCTAAGTTAGTCAATCATCACATTTGGTTAATCATTTAAATCCTCCCTATAGTCGGGCCATAATATTTTTCAAAAACCCTCACTTAATAGTAATCAGTCTTAAGCCTCCATCCTTATAATTCCATGTTGACCTGGGTATGTGCAGGATCATCATGGAAAAAAAAGACCCTTAAGTGGCAAAAAATTCAGAAAAATTAGAGTTAGGCAACTTGACATAAAAATTTGAATAAATTATCAATATAATTTCAAAAATATGTAAGAATAGAATCTGTATAAAATTGAATGTAGTTTCTAAACTACCATGTTTTTTGTTTAAAAAAAAAAATTGTATTAGGGTGAAAATTTGAAATTTCAATGCAATAGTACTTAAATTTTAGGGAAAAAATAAGAAGTAGGTAGACGTCTAACCACCCTAACCACAATAAAATGATAATATTTTTTTATAATATTTTAGACATAAGTAGAGGACTCATGTCTGGATGTGATGCATATTCTTTTGTAATTTTTTTCCAAGTAAATAATTAATTATGATTTTTTTTATTACAACTTTTGAAAAATATAGAAACTCATATGTCTGACCACCTTAACTTGGTCAAAACTTCATGAAATTCAAATTTTATTTTTTTAGTCCTATAGTATGTGAAGCATAAAACGTGAAGCATGTTTTAGATTCCAAAAAGGTGATACCATTTGAAATGTATAAATATTTTTCAATCATCCTATCAATCAAGGCTTTAGTCGTAATTCAAATAGAAAATGAATAATAATAATTTATTAAATTCAAAGTAAAGAATAATTCATATTGGTGGAAATCTTAGAATCTCCTTTAAAAACCCTTTTCATTTCATCAATTTTTTGTAAAAACATAGTCGTCAGCCACATACCCTACAAATACCCATCATATTGCCACTTTTTGGCCCATCATGATCCTACAGATACCCACCTTCTATATCTAATTATCAGTCATTTAAGTGATGAGTTGATCCATTAAAATTGTTATTTGTACTAGCCCCAAGTCCTAAGTTAGTCGGTCATCACGAATGGTTAATCATTTAAATGATCACTATAGTCGGGCCATAATATTTTTCAATTGACTCATGTTTAAGCCATCTTGCATAAGGAAATTCAAAGGAGTGCGATAAGATGGTAAACAACAAGAAGATAAAGCATATACTACTATACTGCTAGGAGGGTGAGCAACATATGTAGTAGAGTGGTGTACACCACAACCCCACATCAAGAAGTCTTGAGCAAGGTGGAAGAGTGGTAAGCATGGAAGAAAACTAGACACTGTAATACCACATGAGGTGGATAATATGGTTGTGGTAGAGCAGTATACACTGACACCTCGTAGTAAGAGATCTTAAGCAAGGCAATAGTGTAGTAAATAATAGAATGGAATGGGAAAACACTGCCATACCATAGTGGGTATGATAAGAGATGGTGGCAGTGCAGTAATCATGGCATAATTACAATTTACAACAATAAATTCCCTCACACATGCTTCAAAAATTAATTTCAAGGGTTTGAGCTTGTTGGGACACCATCTAGTGAAGAATTGGAATTAATACTAATATTATTAAATATCGTGCCATTAAAAGCAAGTGAATTTTCCTAAGACTGTGCTTAGTTGAAATGCCCTGTTGTGGATGGAGTTGAGGACGTTGAGAAAAGGAGCTATGCAAATGATGAGTACTTAGGTGAGTGCATGAATAACCCTCTGAAGAAGCTTGATTGGTGCAGTATTTGGTAGAGCTCTATTATTTGAAGTCATAGTAGGAAAAATTGTAATATGCCTCCTAAAAGAAAAAAAATCCGAAGTAAAAGAAAGTAAGGTCAAAATTAAGGAACCTAAGGTAAAGAAGAGACCACTCTACCAGTCTATATTAGATATACTTCCAGAATCAACCAAGGAGGGAAATAAGAAATTTCTCAGACACTGCACAAGGTTGTAGGGATGCTCTCATTCCCAAATCCAAGTGGGACTTTGATATTTTTAGAGTAAAAGAAATGAGAAGATTCTAGTGTCAAACCCTTGGATGTTGGATTTAGAAAATTTGATTGTCCCAAACATGTTTATTGATGTGGATTTTATCAAATTACTATCCAAGCATTATCACTCTACAACCAAGACAGTAAGGTTTCCAAATGGCTCAATATTGGTATAGGTAACTAGAGCTACTATCATTGACTGTTTTGGCTTAAACAAGCAATATTTGACAAAAATAAACCTATAGAAGAGAGAGGAATATTATAAGAGGTTAAGAAGAACTTATAGAAGTGATGAGCTACCTTTATATATGAAAACAGGAATTAGTAACAGAACGATTCGTGTTTCTGCTTCCAATATTAAACCATTCATTATGACAAAGTTTCAATATTATTTTGTGAATACATATCTAGCTCTATACCAAGTACTAGGGGTGGATTCTTAAGATAAAATTCCAATACACCTGATGATTATGGCCATGAGAATTCAAAACCTTGTGACTAATATTGAGTATGACTTTGCTTCATACCTTGAGAGGGAATTGGATAATGAATTCTCACAAGTCATAGAGGATATAGAAATGATTACATTTAGACACTATTCCTTATTGTTCCATTTGATTCTATACCACAATCAAGATCATTGGACTAAACAAATGGACTTGGCTATAGTGGATTAGCAAAGGAATGCCACACCTATCCAAAAGTGACCAGTGCTATATTTGGGATAGTCGATGCAATAATTCAAGCTTTTCTATATTCTATGGAGAATTTGTGCACAAAATCCTTCAATTTCTTGGCTATTCAATGCCAATATTTCCAAACAAAAGGGTATGTGCAGGATCATGATGGGCCAAAAAGTTCCAATATGATGGGTATGTGGCTGATGACTATTTTTTAATCCAAAATTGATGAAATGAAAAAGGTTTTTAAAGGAGATTCCCAGCTTTCCACTGATATAAATTATTCTTTACTTTGAATTTAATAAGTAATTATTATTCATTTTCTTTTCAAATTATTGATTAAATTGCTTATTAATAGGTGGATTGAAAAAATCTATATCTTTAAAAAAGTATCACATTTTTTTAATCCAAAACATGTGTCACATTCTATGCTTCACATACTATAGATTAAAAGAAAAAGAATTTTAGAATTTTGACAAGTTAAGTGGTCATACATATTATTTAGATATTTTTAAAATTTGTAATAAAAAAATTCAATTAATTATTTACTTAGAAAAAATTAATAAAAAATATGCATCACATCGGGGCTGAGTCTTCTACTTATATTTAAAATATTATAAATTTTATCATTTTATTGTGGTTAGGGTGGTCCGACAAACACCTACTCTCTTAATTTTCCCCTTGAAATTTAAGTACCACTACATTGAAATTTCAAATTTTCACCAAATATATATTTTCTTTTAAACAAACCTAGTAGTTTGGAAACTACATTCAATTTTCTATAGATTCTATTCTTACATATTTTTGAAATAATAAAGATAACTTATTCAAATTTTTACGTCAAGCCTAACTCTGATTTTTTTGATTTTTTTGCCAGTTAAGGGCATGTTTTTTCCATGATGATCCTACACATACCCAAAATGTAACAATTGTTAAGACCTTTGGCCCTGAGACAAGAGTAAGGCCACACCCATAATTTTTGTGATAGGTTATTTTTCCCATAAGTTACAATAATAAGAATTTATGGTTGTCCTACTACTCCACACATACTTCCAAAGTTTGTGCCCCTCATATTAGCATTTCTTGAATTTATGTGGAAAATGATGTGGACGAAAAAGAATGTAATTCATAAAAAAATGACATTTTTCCCAAACTTAACTGAATATTAACACTAGATAGTAGGATTAGATTCACTAGAGGAGTTACAATATTACTTGAAGATAAGATATGTGTTGGGTTCTTGAAAAGAAAGAGCCTTTGACCTTGAAAATCATATGAATAACATAAGGCATAATCTTCTTACCAAAATGACAGTGGCACACCAATTAGATTATGAGGAAGATGTGATAATAAACTACCTTACTTTTCGAGAGGCGTTGCTCATATGGAAAAAATAGGAGGTTATAATGAAGCATGGTGGAAGGAAGAAGCAAAATGACAAAAGTTTCCCTAGCTATTTCATTGAAGAAAAAGATCCCATCAAGAGGATTAATTGGATAATTGATAAATTTGAGTATTTATATGGTAAAATTGAGGAACCTGGTTGTAAGATAACTACAAAGCACACCCCAAACATAGCACCAGAGTCTCCAATGGAGAAATTGCCTCCCAAGAGACAAAAGACACAAAGCATTGATCCATTGGTACCTTATGAAGAGAGTGAAGAGGTGGGAGATACTAAATATGTGGCCACTATATTTCAATCATTAAAGGGTGATATTGAGGTTGATCAGCCTATCCATGACACTAGCACCCATCAGAATGAGGAAAGGATGGATGATGCAAAAAAAATGTAGAGATACATGAAGATGAGAGAGAAATTGTTGCCAAGAGGTTTATAGAGGATGATGAGTTCATTAAGACTCCACCGTTTAGGGATTTTTGGACAAAGATGAAGAAAAAAGAAATTGAAGAGAAAAATGAGTCAAATGAAGCTGGAATTGAAGAACCATAAAAGAATCAAATGGTGGCATAGACCTTCAATGAGTTGAGGCTTGACCACATTGACATTGGCCCTCAAAAGGCTAGAGAGTTAATTTTGAAGAGCAACATACTCATTTTTCTTGGGTTGGATTTAAAGAAAATATTTTTTCTTGATCAAGTGCAGGCTCAAAAAGATCTGATGTTAGTTGCAAAGTTTGACTCTAATAAAGGAGTAATTAGAACTAGGAATAACCCCAATATTGAAATGATAACCTTTTGGATCAAGGAAAAAAACACACAAAAGCCTAAACTATTGGATATAATACAAGGAATGAAAGGGGCAGCAATGGTAAGAAAAATATAGGATACCGCCACTTTGAAGGTATCCACAATGACCATGCACTTAGCCATGTTCACTCATGTACTATTAAGGGATTAGGGGATATATTAAAGGAGCATGAAAGGGAACAATATTCTTAAATGTTGAAGTTAATAAACTATTTATGGAGAATGTCAAATTGAAAGAACAGTTAAAATGAGTAGGAACTTCACAAAGAAAGGAGATAGTGTTATATAAGCCTCCTAGTCATCCATTAAATATTGTATAGAGCATTCTGACTAAGAAATAAAAGACTCTTGAGAAGGAAGTGGATGAAATGAAGAAGGCTCAGGATGAAGTAAAAAGGAAAGTTTATGAAGTTATGGAAAATATTCTTGAGTACAGAATAAAGTTGGTTATTGATAAAATAGATAGTGTGCATGAAAGTTACAAATCACTTGAGCGAGCAATTGATCAAATAAAACAACATATGCTTTTAATTGACCCCCTATTTCAAATTTGGAAGCCTATTCACCACACTTTATATAAATTATGTAAAGTTCTACAAAGGATTCCTAATGATCCTACAACATTAAAATCAACTAAGCAAATAGTAAACATGATTGTTGATGAATTTTAGTATATACAAGGGGAGGATAAGAGTATTGTCTCACAAATGGATTCATTCCATACCTTAAAAAAATGGTATACACTAGAAATTGTGAAAGATGATGGTCAATTAAAAGACTTGGATGAATGGAAGAAGGAATTTGGTTAGGTTATTCTTAAGTGTTTAACTCATGTTCAAGAGGATAGTGACACAATTCTTCATAGGCTCAATTTGATCATGGATGGATTGATTTCTCTTTATATTGTATATTTGAAATTTTTCAATGATACAAAGGCACTACTAGATAGTTGATGGAAGAAACATCTTACAAACATACCAAAGATCTAGGAATATCAATGGCCATTAGATTTTATGGTGTGTCAATGGGAAGAGAAGTATTTGGATTCAGATGAGTAGGTCACTGAGGTGAGGGCATATGGATTTCTATCATGGAGAGGAAATCTTTTCCAAATCGATGATCATAGTTTTTCTACATTGATTAAAGGAAATATACGTATAAAGTGTCTTAAGCCTTGTTATTTCTTCAATTATGCAAATTTATTAGTTGTTAGTAAAAAAAGTAGTTTTGAAGGGTCGTCTATTTGTGTAAAAGGCCTAAAGATTATTTCTTCCTATATAAATAGGAAACCAAGGCCAATTTTGAGAGGATCACCATATCATATTCCATTTTCATTTTTATTATAGTAGGCATTAGTAATAAGATAGATTTAAAATTCCACCTATCCATATCATATCAAAGACTTCTACTATAAATGTATATATATTTGAACAAAATAATGGAGAAGATTGAAGATAATTGGTAATCTATTTTGGTGTTCAATTATTATGTTAAATTTCATGTTTATCTATTACGGTGTTGTCTCGAAAGTGGTTTCTTCAAGTTATTTAAATTCATAAGATTTGCAAGGGAACATTTTTTTTTATTGTGTGATTATTTTGAGCTTATGAATGAAATAGAACATCACATTATCAAAGATTCTCCATGACTTTGTTATCATTTTATTTATTTTTGTGTTTTCCATACTTATTTCTTCTTATATTTGAATGAATATCAATTATTGAGCCTCAATACGGTGCTTATGTGAATGAATATACTGACACAGTAAAACATTTACTATGGATGTTTTCAATCACATGTTCAAAATTATGTTGAACATAAAAATTGAAACTATTTAAAAAATAATAAAGTTAACAAAGTTGCTTATTTAAATAATTGTGAATTACGGGTATGTGCAGAATCATTATGGAAAAAATAGGCCCTTAAGTGGCAGAAAAATTAGAAAAATCAGAGTTAGGAAACTTGATGTAAAAATTTGAATAAGTTATCTATATTATTTGAAAACTATGTAGGAATATAATCTGTAGTAAATTGAATGTAGTTTCTAAACTACTAGGTTTATTTTAAAGGAAAAAAAATCTATTTGGTGAAAATTTGAAATTTCAATGATGTACTTAAATTTTAGGAAAAAATAAGAAGTAGGTGTTTATTTGACCACCCTTACCACAATAAAATGATAATATTTTATAAAATTTTAAATATAAGTAGTGGAATCATGTTTGGATGTGATGCATATTTTTTTGTTATCTTTTTACAAGTCAATAATTAATTATTAATTTTTTACTACAAATTTAGAAAACTATAAAAAACTCGTATGTCTGACCACCTTAACTTGGTCAAAAATTCATGAAATTCATTTTTTTAATTTAATCCTATAGTATGAGAAGCATAGAATGTGATGCATGTTTTGGATTTAAAAAATGTGATACCATTTGACAACTATAGATGTTTTTCAATCAGCCTATCAATCAGGACTTTAGTCATAATTCAAATAGAAAATGAATAATAGTTATTTATTAAATTAAAATTAAAGCATAATTTATATTGGTGGAAAGTTGAGAATCTCCTTTAAAAACCATTTTCATTTCATCAATTTTGGGTAAGAAAAAAATCGTCAGCCACATACCCTACAAATACCCATCACAACGCCACTTTTTGGCCCATCATGATCTTGTAAATACCCTTACGTGCATTAATATTTTATTAACTTATGTGTCTTCACGAACATATATTGATACAAAATGAATGAAAGAAGTTCCCATGTAATCGTAATTTTTTCTACCAACAATTCATACCAAAGATTGAACAATTTAAGGATATTGCAATAGGTAATTTGTATCGACACAAATAATATTGTTGAAGCATTTCAAGGTTTGGGCCATAAGAAACATCCATTTTTAAACATGGATTGCAAATAATTCTCAAAATTTAAAATTCTTGGTCATTAACATTATTGTCTGCTACAATGTCATCCAGTGTATCATTGTCAATGTTCATATGTTCTTTCAAGTATTTATTATTATCATCATCCTCATCTTGACCTGCGTCATCTGTATCATCATTGAAATTTGATTGTACGCCATCTATATTGTTAGAAGATGTATTTGGATCATCATTTTCTATACCATCCATATTGTTGTCTTCCATAACATCATCTAACTCTAGATCATTGTCTTCTTGTGTCTGAACATAACCATCTTCAACATCATCATGGATGTCAATTTATTCAATGTTCTCTAATCCCTCTCTCACATTTTTTTCATGATCATTCTCTTTCTCAGTATCCACTAATGTTTCTTCAAATACATGCCTTAATCTTGGATCATAATGTATGACAAACATCCATTTTAGGTCCAAAATATATTCATAGAAAAATACCTAGACATGAATGAAATACATATATTAGACATATGTTATAACAATTTTATTGATTAATAAACACATGTATATATTTGAATTAGACTATGAATTAATATATTAATGATCAAGCTACCGCTTCTTATTTGATTTAAAGAAATACCTACTCACAATGAATTGGTAGAACATAAGTCTCCTTATCTTCTAATAGGAAGCATAAGAAATCTATAGAAAACAATCCACTATGGGTATCATGTCTTCGTGTCCTCTCAAATGCTTCATACCATCTACACTTAAAAATAAAACATTTAAAAGAGTGGTAATACATCTCAATAATTTCTTGTATTTTTCCAACATATTGTAGATTCCCTTCAATTATATTCTTATCTTTTGAGCTTGATCGACTGGATTGGTTTAAGTCAACCATGATGCCACAATCAAAGGATCACCTCTTTACATCTAAACTTTCTACATGATAATTTCGACCATATTCCCACATTTTTGGTTATTTCCTCACCTATGAAAAATCATTAATTTTAGTGAAAACAAATATAATGACAAATATTAAAATAGTTAATATTGTCAAAACTATAAGGAAACAAAATTTTGTAAAATTACAATTGTATCTTTCTTTTACACCCTCTAGACATGTTGATTTCATCTTCTATTATGTTTAAATCTATACCTACATCTTCTATCTGATTTTGAATAATTTGTTCAATAACCCATTCTAGTGTGCAATCTTTGCCTCATTCCCCAATAATATTAGTGGAAAGTGGAGTATTCCTTGGGTTCGATCTCCTAAATTTCCTCCTTGCTTCTAACACTTCTCTCTTTTTATCATTTAGATCAATCCATTTATTCATAAATTCCATGTGGTATAGAATGAACTTGTCAATTATTTCACTTTCATCTAAAACTATTACATGTCAACGTGTTTATTTCAAACTACAAATGTCATTCTATTAATTTGAAAAATAAAGTTACAAAGTAAATTAATGGTTGCAAGAAAAACAACAACATTGATCATGAATTTACTTACTAATTTCTATGTCAACACCATTAGATTGTGGTTTTTCTCCATCAATAATATCTGATGTTTGTTCTTCATCCCAGATGTGTGGCCCATCTTCAAAATCCTTACCATGGAATTCACACAGGTAGAAAAATGCTTCATTCAATACATACCCTTAACCCATGCAACCCTCTAGATGTGTGTTTTGTTGGACATATCTTTTAAGAGTTTTCATATACCTCTCAAAGAAAAACATCCACCTTGTTGATACGACACCCACCAATTCAATGTCATCAACTAGGTGTATAAGTAAATTGAATTTTAGGTCCATGAAACTTGTAGGGAGCTCCTTCTCAAATACACACAATTTTTGCAATTTCCTTCTTCCACTTTGGCACTTCAGATTCATGGATCTCCTAGAAGGTCACCTACCTAATATAATAATAGTAAATTAGTATGAACCTTTAGTCATAAATTAAAATGCAACATAATATCTCTATGTCTCTCACACATGAACATTTCATATAAACACATACCTTGTAAATGCTGACAATCGACCTATGGCATTCCTTAAGTCAGCTACAAGAAAGGAATCCCCCCTAATTACTACTGGAATAATATGCTATCAAACACATTTATGAAAAGGTCATTAGTAATTTTTTCTCACACAAAAAAATATTAAAATATATTTAGTACTTAACCAATGTTACCAGTAAATGTTAAATGATGATATATAATACCTTCATAAAATTATGAAAATCATGTGTTTTAAATCCTATGATATGTCCATCAGCTATTAAAGCTTTAGCCAATGATGACTCATAACCAATAGGTGTCTTTATTGAATGGATAACATTTTTTAGTTGGTCTATCTCTTTTTTTTTTCAAAATCCACAGAGCTTTTGCATATGTTTCATTTTCCTTGTTCGGCCACAATTGTTTTCTATCAACTTTCATACACAAAAGAGCAATATCTCTCCTTTAAGACAAAGTGTCCTCTTTTCCCAATATATGTTGAAATATAGAATTTGGGACATTTTTGAAGATGTGCATAGGATCTAATAGGTGAGATATTAATAAATCCTTTCAATAAGGGAGCTCATAAAATATAGATTTCCTTTTCATTCCTTATGGCATATGAAATACAACTTGTTTTGGTTCTTGAATTGAATCATCCTGATCAAAAAAATCCTCACAAGCTTTCAATTTAGCATTTAATACTTCTTAAGCCAATCACTTGGACCCATAATCATGGGAGGGCCTCTATTTTCAACTTTTCCATCAAATTGATTCTTATGGAAATTTCTAAACCTATAATCTAGTGGTATAAAAACCCTATTGTTTGCGTATATAAATTTATGTACATATTTATAATAATGCCCTTGAAAATTTTTGACACATTTGGGTGTTGCCACAATAGTGGTTTACAATTTCTGGGAGATCTTGATTTTTGTTGAAATCACATAGTTTTAGAAAATATAATGATTTAAGCCTTGAAATGTTCTATTTAAAGGATTCCAATTGAAGAGGGTTTGATCAAAACACCTTAGACCAAGCCCCCTTGGATATAACCCTGCTAGTTTTAAACCATACCTCTAATGGAGTCTCCTTTACACCTATCAAAATGCTGATAAAAAACCACTTTTGATTTACCTTTTGGGGGATCAAATGAATTAATTTAACTTTTTTTTTTAAGAATGTATTCCTTATTATAAGCTTCCAAAAAAGTATAATTTTAATAAAAAATAATTTGATTATTATATTTATTTTTTATTTCTTGTGAATGTAGGTTTTTCACCGAAAATCAAGCTTTGTTCTACACATTTGGAAAAATAGAAAATTATCAATTTTTTTTTTGAAAAATTCTAGTGCACCAGATATTGAAGTCTTTGATCCAACAAAAAAAAAATTTGAATTTTTATACAAACAAAAAATGTTACACATTATACAGTTGCACTATGTCTGAATTGTAATTGGTTTGACTTCAAAACTATATTAAAGAAAAAATATTCAATAAAAACCTATCTAACCAATTGGAAGCACTAGATATCAGAGTTAAAAATATAAATTTGGAAGAATTAGAATTGTATCCTTCATGGAAATAAAATTATGCATTATACGGTGAGCGTCACTTTTTAAAAATGTTGTTTGATGAAAAAAACTAGTTTTCAAGGGAGATGGAAAAAGAAGTGCAAACTGATTCCAATTTTTTTGAAAAAAATATATTTAGAATCTAAAGAAAAAATTTCATGAAACTCTAGTTTGCATCATCTTCAAATTCCTTACGCTTTAGCCACTATAGGTTCCCGAAAGTGAAGATTTAGCTATAAAAATTTATTTGAGTGTCCAATTTGGCCAAAATTTGTAAACAACTATTATGGGATCACCCATCTTGGACATGGAAATATCCCCTTTTTTTGAAGCCTTGAAATTCAACAAGTAATGTTAATAACATCAAAAAAATAGTATAAAACTAAGTATGAAATTTGGAATGAAAATAAATTATGAGTGTAAATATGTAAATATTTTATCTTACCAAAACAAACACCAAGTCCTAGGAAATCATGAATAGTCCAACATAGCACACCATACAACATGAAGGACCTATTTGATGGAGGACGTGATATGTCATACATTCTTATGTCATTCCATAGTAGTTGCATCTCATCAATAAAAGGCGCAAGATAAACATCCATGTTTTTAACTTGATGTTTTCCTGGAACAATGAGAGTTAGCATAAGGTGCCCCTTTCTAATGCTCATCCATGGTGGAATATTGTATATTATCAATCCGACTAGCCAAACACTATAATTTGAGCTCAGGAAAGAGAATGGGAACACTCCATCAATTGCAAGACCAAACCTGATACTATGAGGTTCATGTTTGAATTTTCTTGGCCATTTTTCCTCTATGTGTTTCATTTCTTTGGAGTCAATTGAAATTAACATGAATCCATATTTACTCCTATTATTTTCATGCCAAACCATCAATTGTGCAAGTTATTTTCAACAAAACATTTGTTGAAGTCAAGGTATAATTGGCATGTGACATAAAACCTTCTTCAAAACTGTAGGACCTTGTACATCTTCATGATATCTCTTCTCTTTTCATATAGGGCATTATACCTTGTTTTGATATTCATCTCTGTATAAAATGCAATATTTTTTACATGAATGAATTTTCTTATATGCAATCCCCAACTCAACCAAAAATAATTGCACCTCTCTACAAGTTGATGGAAACACATTCTTTGTAGGGAATATTTTAGTTTTTAGTGCCATGTAATATTGACACAGATTAAATTAATTGAATGTTTCACTTATGATTAACATGTTTGATATGTCAATCTATACTAGGATTTTTTATATACAATATATGATTTTAAAATCCCCTTAAAGAAATATAAATGAAGTCAATGAATGTTTACGAATTGTGTACACCAATTGACAATGAGAAGTAAGAAATATATTTCAACTCACTTCATAGGGCAGTGAACCCTTTTTCTGACCAACCAAATAGTGACTTTATTTCTAATAATATTAATGTGCATGCCTATTTTGAGGTTCTACTTGCACCTAATTTGAACACAGGTGTCTTCACTGCTTGCTTGATGGAGTCTTTTAGGTTGTTATCATCAATATTATGTTCGTAGTAATTACCCATGCTATCATCATTACTGTCAACCATATGATCATTATTGTCATCATTGTTTCCATCCCCAAAGAAACCTATAAGCATTTCATTCAATCCTTCTTCATGCATTGCATTTTCACTATCATGATCATCATTATTAAGGCTAGGTGGCATGTTATTAGTGTATGTGGATCTCATCAGCTCTTCAAATTTCTCAAGCAGTAGTATTCTCTTCAAACTTGCTCTTTTCACCTTGGCATGGTTTAAAGGATGGTTTCAATCATCCCATCCAAATCTTAACAACCCAGTTGGATAATGGGTATTACTATGTGTTTCATCAACATCTTCTACCTATCAACAAACACAAGAATTATTTAATGTTTTCCAACAATTGGATAAATCATAAATGTATCAATTTCAAAGAAATATAATCAAATATGGCTTAAAAAATAATAATATAAATTGTATGAACATATATACATCAATTGGTAAATTAATGGACCATTATTTTATAGACTACCTTTTCTAAATAATAATTTAAACAAATCACAATTTTGACAAAAAATTTTACAAAATATCACTCCACACTCATTCATTATTCTTTTGTTTTCTTCTCTTAAGAACATCCTTAGAGAGACCGCATTCTTCCCTTTTCTTTCATGTAGGACTGCATTTTAAGAAGGGTTAATCAATCAATAACTCATCCCCAATGGTAAGGTCCTTAATAGGCTCAACCATTATCAATCTATCAACCTCTCTTTCCATATATCCATCTTTATCATTTATAACCTCAACAAATCGACAATTCGGTCTTACATTAGGGTCCCTTCTCTTACTACTATTTATAAATCCTATAATATTTTTGTGTGTATGTGGAACATCCATCTATATACACAAGATGACCTCTATTAATTTATTTTCCACTTTCCAATTGGAGACTATGTGTATACATATTTGAATTTAGACCATATGTTGACATGCTAGGGTTATATTCTACTAGCCTTCTCCATTCACCATTGTAATATGATGGACCATAACATGGCATTAATATTCTAGTGGTTTGTTTTGAATTGTTTCTATGATTAGATCCCACATTTACATTTTGGAAAATAAAGAGGCTTATATTCACTCCATGAATATTGGAGGGTTGTATAATGTAGCTATATCCCCAAAATTGAAACACCTTGTACACTCTAAGTAGTTGTTGATCACTAGGCCAAGCACAATATAGTCGACAATCAAATGTCTCTTTGTAAATTGACCTCAAACTTAGGGGAAAGTCATCATCTCCATCACATTCATTCTCATAGGATATGTAGTCCACCTTCCTCATGTCTTTAAGAAAATTATGCATCTTTACATTGATTCTTGTCCTGTTACTTATTTTCATCAATTACTCATCTTCCAAGATGGTATATTGGCACATATTTTGTTAGATGTATCATATGATAAATGATCACTTCCCTCTAGGTTGGAAGTCGGTGATCCAGGAAACTTTAAACCAAAAACTTTATCTTGCAAGTATCGATTTTGAATTAAATTAGTTATTTAAATAATATAAAACAATATTTAAATGAAGTATACATGTTATTTATATCGATTGTAGGAGGCACACTACAGACTAGAAGCTCATCATATATGTAATGTCTTTATCCAATCACTTGTTTGAATTGTTTCTTTCCATGACATACAAAACATCCACAAATAACAATTTTCTCAAAGTGTCCATCCCATTTACTATAGTCCTGACCAACCTCTTGTTCAATGCAATCATCTATTGTGTCTAGAAGATCCATTGTCATATCCTCTTCCACCCACTCTCGTGTATGTGATTTAACAATTTAAGGTCCACATCCATGTACATATCTTCTTCTTTTGCTAGTTGAATGCTTAGGCTCTGCATTTACTCAAATCGCCATCTAAAATAATCAACAATATGCATTAATTTATTTCAAGATTGGATAATACATTATAAATTTCAATAATACTATGGAAAAAGGTGGAAATATCACAAAATTACATTAGATCATTTTTTCCTAAGTTAAGTCAAAATTTGAGTACCTGATGTCCCACTTTATTTGTTTTGTCCTCATTTGATATGACACAATTTGTTGCCATGGCCTCGTGTCGCCCCTATAATACACAACATAGTAAATAATGTTTACTACACCAATTATATCATTTCAACGAATATGCTATCCAACACAAAACCTCACTTTAGTCATATATTTTCTCAAAGTATTCATCCCATGTACTGTAGCCTTGACCAACCTCTTATTCAGTGTAATCATTTGTTGTGTTTGCAAGATCCATTGTCATATCCTCAAACACCCACTATTGTCTACATTATTTAACAATTTTAGGTCCACGTCCATGTACATCTCTTCCTCTTTAGGTAGTTGAATGCTCAAGCACTACATTTTATCTAATCTCCATGTAAAATAATCAACAATATTCATTAATTTATGTAAATATTGGATAATACGTTATAAATTTTAGTAATACTATGGAAAAAGATAGATGTATCACAAAATTCCATCAGATTGAATTTTTTCCTAAGTAAAAAATTGAGTACCTAATGTCCTGCTTCATCCATTGTGTCATCATTTGACATGACATGATTTTTTTACCGTGGCCTCATCTCTCCCCTATAATACACAAAATAGTACATAATGTTTAGTACACCAATTATATAATTTCAACGAATGTGCTATCTAATACAAAACCTTCACTTTAGACATATATTTCACACTTTAGATGACTCATCTACTTGTATAGGGGTTGTCTCTTAGTTCAAAAATCTAACCTCTATTAGTTTCACACACACAAAATTGGCATGGGATAAAGAATAGATAAAATAGGGAACCATGATTGCTCGCTTGGAATATATGAAGATGAATTCAATTTAGGATCAATTTATTTATCAAATTCCAAGCAAAATAGATCATTTTGCACTACTAGGTGCTAAATTAGGCGCTAAATACATTTAGGGCTGAAAGGTAGCACTAAATTAGGCGCACTTCACTACAGTGAATATAGCATTGACTACTGAATCAAGATCAAAAATTCAAAACTTACCATGTCAAGAAGGAAGGGATGATAGGAGAAAAAATTCAAGTGAAGGAAGAGAGGAGAAAAAAGGGAAAAAAAAGTGTGAAGGAGGGCTACAAGCAAGTAGATTAGAAATTTGATTTAGTTTGTGACACCATAGGTAAGGTTACAATTTTTTTTTTGTTCCCACAAATAGTTTTGTTTGGATTAAATGGAGATGATTGTGAAGAAAGGGTTGTGAATATTTTTTTGTTTACACGTGAATCATTTTTCTCATGTGGCTGCAAAGGAGCAGGGTAAAATTGTAGGCATTGCATTATTTCCTCTCCATCTAAGAGTAATGAATGCATTTTTGAAACCCCAATTCCCTAGTTCACTTATCATTCGCATCCCAAGATTTCTATTTTTAGTTCAATTTCTCAGACCTTCCTTCCATACCATTCTATGAAGACAACTTTCTCTCTTCCTTCCTAAAAAAGGAGTTGAGTGCTTTCAAGTCAAGTCATTAAACTGCATCTGCCCCATTGTAGCCAAGTCCTGTGGGATTAGATGTTGGTAGAGACAATTTGGGGAGATAGGAATTTTGAGATGATAATTGAATAATAGATCATTTCCTCAAATTTTTGATACATTTGGGCTTAAATTAGCTTTACTAATTTTCACTTATTCTTTTACAAAACAATGAGCTCATCGTTTTGAATTGATTGTGCTCACACATTCATTTTCTTTCTAATCAACGAATGTGACTCGAGCATGGAACCTATCTATGTTAACTCTCAATAAAACCACACTTTGCACCCTTTTTATCCCCCAAGGATTACCATTCTATAAAAGTGTGCAAGCGTTGATGTTTTTACAATACATTTGTTTCATTTCGCATATATTTATATCCTTTCAAATATATTTATATTCTATACAGGTGTGCAAGCAATTGATTCATAGGCATTTATTAAATCTAGAAAGAGAGTCATTCAAGGTAAAAAATTCATAGCACAAACTAGATGAAAACTTTCATACTTGACATTGTGTACTTTGTTTGCCTCCACAAACTAGACAAAAATAATTTTCCCTAGGTCACCTCAAAATTTCAAGTGATAGAGGGAAGAGAATAAAGGGAGTAGACTCTGGAAACAATAAGGTGATTCATTGTCAATTTATAGATTTGTAAATGTTTCCATTGTTTATTTCATTTTTTACTTTTTAGTTTTTATTTTTAAATTTAAAAGAAGAAATTTATTTTATATATATTTAGGGACATGTGACTGATAAAGATAAAGAGGCATTGGCTTCCATATTGGGGGTAGAGGCAGTGAACAAATTGGATGATTTTCACTAGATAATGCTTTCTAGATACATAGAAAACTAATCTAGTGATGCCCCTCAAACATTGCAACCAAATCAACCATCTCAAAGGGAGTCAACTAATTCCCTAAGTAGTCCTGGATCGAGCAAAAGATATAGGAGGAAATCAATAACAATAAACTATAGGAATGTAGAATAGGGAGTAGAGGCTTCCACTCTCCCACCCACTCCTAGGACACAAACTTCTTCAACCATACAAATTTTTCAATCTTGCATTGGTATCTACAATACCAAGATACAATACAATGTGGTTTTAGGTGAAGTCTAAATGATAGATGTTGGAAAAGTGTTTTTTAATAGGTTGAAGGAAGCATGCCTTCAATGGTTCATAGACCATCTAAATTTACCATTCTCTAAGATACCCATACACCTGCAAAAATCAATCGTCAATGACATGGAGACTGAATTTGACATAGGTTGGTCTATGAAGAAGGTAAGGCTATGAATGTCTCAAAATTGCAAGAGATTTCGGTGCAACCAAAAAATAAGATAAAAAAAATCCCTTTCGAGCTTAGAAGGCTCAAAAAAAGGCCAATTGATGTAAGTGTCAAAGTATGGAAAGAGCTTGTTAAATCATATGAGAAGTTTGATGCATAGAGGAAGTGTGGTGACGAGAGTACACAGGTATTTGAATTTTCTCATAAGATTATATCAAATTTATTAAACGAGTTTTAAATTTTATTTGTGCATAGTTAAATTGAATTAGTTTATGTTTCAAGACAAGACCTCCAAGGCTAGGATTCAAAAACTTTGTGCCACACATCATAGTGGCCAGAAAGGTTTACAGGCCTTGATCTATAAGTTTGTAAGTATATTTAAAATGTTAAATGATATTTTTTTAGTTTCCTAGGAAAAAGTGAATGATTGCATATTAATTAGTTTAACTAGTCCATGTGCCATGTTTTGACATGAGGAGAAATATGACCAACATCCAAAGCAATTTGAAAAGGAAAAGTTACAAAAGCAAAAATTGGGTCAAATTTTTAATCGAGATGGAGAATGAGGTATCAATAGTTGACTTTCAATAACTTAGTTGGATATTGTTGTGTTAATACATCAATTTGCATTTCTTCTATTGAGTTATTGATGTGTAGGATGAGTTATAAAGTACTTCTCTATTGGCCCTAGATCCCACTCAATTGTGCCATTATTTCATGTTGAGTAAAAAAAATTATTTGTGGGTATGATCAGGATCATCATGGAAAAAATAGGCCCGAAAGTAGCAAAAAGCTCAAAAAAATCAGAGTTAGTCAACTTGATGTAAAAATTTGAATAAGTTATCTATATTATTTCAAAAATATGTAAGAATAGAATCTATAGAAAATTGAATTTAGTTTCTAAACTAATAGGTTTAATTAAAAAAAAATTCTATTTGGTGAAAATTTAAAATTTCAATACAGTAGTACTTAAATTTCAGGGAAAAAATAAGAAGTAGGTGTCTATTTGACCACCCTTACCACAATAAAATGATAATATTTTTTTATAAAATTTTAGAAATAAGTAGAGGACTCATGTCTGGATGTAATGCATATTTTTTTGTAATTTTTTTCCAAGTAAATAATTAATTATGATTTTTTTATTACAACTTTTAAAAAATATAATAACTAATATGTCTGACTACCTTAACTTGGTCAAAACTTCATGAAATTCAATTTTTATTTTTTTAATCCTATAGTATGTGAAGCATAGAATGTGATGCATGTTTTGGATTCAATAAATGTGATACCGTTTCAAAGCTATAGATGTTTTTCAATTATCCTATCAGTCAACACTTTAGTTGTAATTTAAATAGAAAATGAATAATAATTATTTATTAAATTCAAAGTAAAGCATAATTTATATTGGTGGAAATGTGAAAATCTCCTTTAAAAACCCTTTTCATTTGATCAATTTTGGGTAAAAAAAAATTATCAACCACATACCTTACAAATACCCATCATATTGCCACCTTTTGGCCCATCATGATCCTGCACACACCCTTGCCTTAAAGGGTAGTGGGTGGCATTCATTCCTTGTTTTCATCACATCTTTTAATTAATGACCATTGGCTTTTAATATCTCTTAAGTTTCCTCATTTAAGTTATGAGTTGTATCATTTGAGTAACTTAGTCCCATGTTGATTTGATTTATCTTCTTTTCTCTAAAACATGGTATCTCAAGGAGTGTTTCCTTGAATTCATGTTGCCATTCTACTAAGTGATCCACATGCATCTTTGTCATCCTTGCTCACGATGTTGCCATTCTTTTAACATGTAAGAATTTTTTGATGCATCTTGGTAGGAATCCTATAGATCTAACACATCCTTGTAGTCTACATCACTTGGCATAGCTAACCATCCACTTAATTTTTCCATCAAATTTTAAAAAAGGAAGTGAATTCATGTCTTCTAAGTTAAAAAAAATCCATAAATAAAGAAATCAGCAGTAAAAATATTGCAACCTAATCTAATCAACATAGAGAAGCATGGAATAATAGACTTCTTAACATTCAAAAGATAAATGGAATTTACTTAACACCAAGTAGAGATATCTAAAAAAGATTACTATAAACACAAATGTGCTCCCACAAAGAATGGCCTAATGGTTGGTTGTCATAGAAGTCAAACTGCCAAAGTAACAACACTGATAAAGTTAACATATATGCATCATTTCCATAAAAAACGAAACCATTTATGTGCATGAATAAATACTAGAAGGATGTAGATGAACTCAATTCATTTGACTTTATGCCTCCTGGCAAGAATTCCTCTTGAATCTCTAATATTAGGTGCCTGAGACTTCCTTGTAGCTTTTACCTTTCGTCACCACCTTTCCTCTTCATTGTTTGACTAATCTATTTTTTCCTTATCTACATTTCTAGCTTCAAATTCTAATTCATCCCATGTTTTACCTTCCTCCCCTTTATAATATTCTTCTTCTTCATACTCATCTAAGTCCACAAGAGATTCATCTTTTGAACCTTCCTCATTTTATTCTAATTCCTCTTCTACATCAGAGGGTTCATAATCTTGATATAACTCTTTTGAATTATCATAATTAGAATCACTAGCTTCCATATTCAAACATTCCCAACCACCATCTTCAATAAATTTGTCTGGATCATCAGTAATAGTCTTACAAATTGGCTTCTAGTTCAAGTTCATTATGCTTTCATAATACTTTATATCCATGGAGTTCAACCATTCCTTGATGCCATCAAGCAAAGACTAAGGAAGGTCATCAATGTAGAGTACATCCCATTTGAATTCTTTTTAAAAAATAGCCATATAAAATTCCTTTAGCCCAATTCCTACTCTCTCAAGGTTAAAAATCTCAATCTCACTAATAGTGATTACTAAGAAAGGTAATTCCACCAACTCTACCAACTAGTTTACCATGGGAACAATTAAAGCAGATGCTTTGAAAGGAACTCCATGAAAACCAAGCTCTTTAAATGGTACATCAAACTCTAGTTCAAAATATTTTAGATGAGGCTGTTACCATAGCTCTCTCACTCACTTGAAAAATCCTTGAAACTTTGTATTGATTTTATTTTTCATGTCCCTCTCTTGTTGTTCTTCCTCAATTTCATTAGGATCATGCATTGACCCTCTTTCTCCTCCTAAAATTTGGACCACATCCATTGCCTCCACATAAAACTAGACATCCTTGGTCTTCTTGGTTCCCATGCCATGATATGGTTATGCAAATGAAAATGAAGCAAAGTAATCATCTCCTTCTCTGTTGGCTTGAAAAATGCATGCGTAATGTTTTGATACATGGCATCATCTCTCTCTTTTTCTCTCATGTTTGAATATCGAAATCCATTATGGTGGGCCTTTAGAGTTCTAGTCATCTTTCTTCCTCTTCAACCAAATGCTAGTCTGATCCACAAGTCTACCAACCTAATTGCGTTTGTTTTTGAAAGCTGAAGTTTCTCCTGAGTCACCAGTGTAGTTCTCTCTAGCTTTTTAGACTCTTTCATTGCTATAGTCAATTAGCACCTAATTGATTAATAATCTCAATCTCACTAATAGTCATTACTAAGAAAGGAAATTCCACCAACTCTACTAAACAATTTACCATAGGAATAATAAAAGTAGAGGATTTCAAAGGAACTCCATGAAAACCAAGCTCTCTAAATGGTACATCAAACTCTAGTTCAAATTTTTTTAGATGAGGCTTCTACCATAGCTCTCTCACTCACTTGACAAATCCTTGAAACTTTACATTAATTTTATTTTTCCTATCTGTCTCTTGTTGTTCTTCCTCAATTTCATTAGGATCATACATTGACCCTCTTTCCCCTCCTAAATTTTGGACCACATCCATTACCTCCACATAAAACTAGACATCCTTGGTCTTCTTAGTTCCCATGCCATGATATGGTTATGCAAATGAAAATGAAGCAAATTAATCATCTCCTTCTCTACTAGCTAGAAGAGTACATGCTTGATGTTTTGATACATGATATCAACTTTGTTTCCTCCTCTCATGGTTGAATACCAAAATCCATTATTGTGGGCCTCTAGAGTTCTAGTCATTTTTCTTCCTCTTCCACCAAATGTTGGCCTGATCCACAAGTCTACTAGCCTAATTGCCATTTTTTTAAAGTTGAAGTTTATCCTGAGTCACCAATGTAGCTCTCTCTTCCTTTTTGGACTATTTCATTGCTACAAGAAATTAGGACCTAATTGATTAACAATCTCAATCTCACCAATAGTGATTACTAAGAAAGGTAATTCCACCAACTCTACCAAACAGTTTACCAAAGGAACAATAAAAGTAGAGGATTTCAAAGGAACTCCATGGAAACCAAGCTCCCTAAATGGTATATCAAAATCTAGTTCAAAATATTTCAAATAAGGCTGCTCCCATAGCTCTCTTACTCGCATGACAAATCCTTGAAACTCTATAGTGATTGTATTTTTCCTATCCCTCTCTTGTTTGTCTTCCTCAATTTCATCAAGATCATACATTGACCTTCTTGCCCCTTCAAATTTTGGGCCACATCCATTACCTCCACATAAAACTAGACATCCTTGGTCTTCTTGGTTCCCATGCCATGATATGGTTATGTAAATGAAAATGAAGTAAAGTAATCATCTCCTTCTCTACTAGTTGGAAGAATGCATACTTAATGTTTTGATACATGATATCAAGTCTCTCTTTTTCTCTCATGGTTGATTACCAAAATCCATTATGGTGGGCCTCCATAGTTCCAGTCATCTTTCTTCCTCTTCCATAAGTTTTCTAGCCTAATTGCCTTTTTTTTTTAAAGCTGAAGTTTCTCCTAAGCCACTAGTGTAGCTCTCTCTTCATTTTTAGACTCTTTCATTGCTATAGATCGTCTGTGACATACTTAATCATTTGTACCACATTGTTGATGTGCTTTGAATCCTTGGATCTAAAGGAAATTTCCTTAACATAAATACTACTAGGGAATTTCAATGTTGGCATGAAGTTGGCATTAAAGTCGATACTTGGAACATTTAAAATTATCCTTATATAGGAATTCCCTCCATATTGATTGCTTGTAACACTCTTCATGGTGGCTAGATGAAATGGAACCATGATTCCATATATGGCTACTAGAACAACATCATTTTTCGCATGAACCTAAATCATGAGCTCTCTAGAAACGGGGATATCATCCACAATTTTGTATGAAACCATCTTAGTGGATGGATTAGAAGAGCCATGTCCATCTCCTGTACCAATGACCCCTATTGCCAATTTTCTTGCAGTCTCCTCATTCTTTTGTAGAGGGTTGGAACTTAATGTTATGTAATAAAATTTATAGTTGATAGTTAAATTGTATAACAATTTTTTTTATGATCTTTACTAACATTTATTAGAATTGTTGCATGTTTTACATCATTGGAATCACATATTAGTTGTAACTTTTTTTGAAAGTTTATTATGGTATGTGCACTTTGATATGATGTAATATAATTATGGTTTCATCTCATATGTTGTAATATTAGATATATAATAGAACAATAAATTATTGCATGAAATAAATAATAAATTTTCATTTTAAATGTCTTTTTTTTGTAGAACACAAGTCTCTCAAAAGATCAAGATGATGATCATCATGATATAGATCCAAAAAATATTGGTTATGTTGATATAGATCACATGGCAGAAGATGATGATGACACAGATACAAAAGACAATGAGGCCGATGACAGTGATGATGATGACGATGATGATGACGAGGAGGATGATGACGACGACGACGATGACAACGTTGACGACGATGATGATGATGATGATGATGATGATGATGATGATGATGATGATGTTGATGATGATGATGATCACGATGGTGGTGATGTGATGATGCAATTGCTGGTAGTACCCAGTGACATTCATGATTATATAGGCTGCATCATGGATCATTGTTGATATATCATTATGATGATGATGATGATGATGATGATGATGAGCTATTTTTTGGTTGTACCCAATAACATTCATGATCATATAGACTAAATCATGGATCATTGTTGATATATCATTGTGATTCCTCTTTTCATGGTTACTATCATATGTATCTTTTTCATGGCCTACAATACCATATTATTGAGTTGTGTCATATTGACATTTATCATTTTCACTTATATCATTTAGATATGTATCATCTTGACTTGTATCAATTTTGAGTTAAATAATTTATCATTTTTACTAATATCATTTGTACATGTATCATTTTGACTTATGTTGACTGTTGGACATGTATCATTTTCATACGTTATTTATCTACTAGAATATTTGACTTTCACTTATTTTAGTTATATATGATGATCATATTATTAGTGTTGACTTGTCAATTTATATATATTAAAAGTGGTTGATGATTTTTGGATGGATACTTATTATGTATGATGATTCTAATTTACTGCTCAGGATGGATGTAGTCAAAATCAATTAAATTATAGATATTTGACTCACTTGTTTTAATTATAGATGAAGATCATGTTATGATAATTATCTTGTTATTTAATCATATGAGTCAAATAATAAAATTAGTTACTCTATAATCAAGAATATGAGTTATTTAAAAGCCATCATATACTTAACTAATTAAAGTGAAATAAGAAATATTAAATTAATAAATAGAAGCAAAAAGGAAGCATTTTTAGAAGAAAAAAAAGAAGCAACAATGGAAGCCTAACTAGAAACAAACCGAAAGAAAACTTGGAAGAAAAATTGGTAGCAAAACCAAAAGCAAAACTAGTAAAAAAAATAGGAGAAACACATGAAGCTTTTTTTGAAGGAAAAAATGAAGTAAAACAAGAAGCATTTTTAGAAGCAAAAAATGAAGCAATAATGGAAGCTAAACTAGAAGCAAACCAAAAGAATTCTTGGAAGTGAAATTGGAAGAAAAACTGGAAGGAACAAAGGAAGAAAAACTAGAAGCAAAATCAAAAGAAAACTTGGAAGAAAAACCAGAAGAAAAACTAGAAGCAAACCTAGAAACAAAATTGGAAGCAAAACTAGAAGCAAAAATGGAATAAAAAATGGAAGCAAAAATAGAGCAAATACATAAGCAAATACAAAAGAAAAATTGGAAGCAAAACCAAACACAAATTTGGAAGCAAAACTGGACGCAAAAATGGAAGCAAAACTTGAAGCCATACTAGAAGCAAAAATAGAAACAAAAGTGGAAGCAAAACTAGAAGCAAAATTGGAAGAAAACTTGGAAGAAAAATTGGAAGCAAAATTGGAAGCACAATTGGAAGCAAGCCTGGAAGAAAAATCGGAAGCAAAACTGAAAGCAAATCTAGAAGTAAAAATGGAAGCACAATTGAAAGCAAAATTGGGAGAAAAACTAGGAGAAAAACTAGAAGCAAAATTGGGACTCAAACTAGAAGCAAAATTGGGAGCAAAACTAGGAGTAGAACTTGGAGCCAAACTAGAAGCAAAAATGGGAGCAAAACTGGGAGTAGAACTTGGAGCCAAACTAGAAGCAAAAATGGGAGAAAAAATGGGAGCAAAACTAGAAGCAAAAAAGGAGCAAACATGGAAGAAAAATTGGAACCCCAATTGGGTGCCAATTTAGGTGCTATTTTCGATGTTATTTTTCTATGCTATTCCTAGTGCTAAAGGAGACGCTATTACTAGCACCAAAATTTTGGCACGAACTCCGGTGCAAATGTGGACGCTAAATACGGTACAAAAAACTACGATGGAACAAAGAAACGACCTCTTTCCAACTTTGGTGTAGTGAGATGAGTCTAATTGATGGCCTCAAATACACTAAAATTTGATGCAAAATTTGGTGCTAATTATCTGTTGTGTTGTTGTGTGTCACTAATAATTTTGGCCCAGTGGAACTTTGTTGTACCAAGGATGGTCTACTCAACAAAGTAGAACATCCATTTTCAAAAGAAGGAAGCAGTAGGGAGGACCATGACTCTGCCCAGAATGGTAACCAAGTCATGATACTCCTCATAGAAGTCACTCCTGAATAGTTCTTGTGGCACCTTAATAGTGCTACACCTTTTTTCCTTCAACCAATATTGGTTGATCAGTTTCTTGCATGCTAGGGGGTCTGCTTTCCACATGTTCTTGGAATATCCCTTTTTTTTTTCCTCCATCTTGTCAAATATGGTAATATGAAATGTTTGGCCTATGGATTTAGCAAATAAATCAGCTAGCACCCTACATTCATGGTCAATGATCTTTATGTTTCCATGGAAGCACTCGCTGCATACCATCACCAACTCTGAAGCTAGGAGTGCACATGGAAAACCAACTTCCTTGGCAAGGCCACTCTTTTCTATTTTACATTCGTTTTGAGTTTTAGGGTTAACCATCACCCTTTCTCTAAATTCATTGATATATGTATGCCCAAGATTGGTGTCTGACACAATGTCCCGAGTGGAAGTGAGTTTGGAAGTGCACTCCACACCATGAAATTGGTATTTCATCTGATCTTTCGCCTCTTTTCCCCTTGGTGCTTTGGAATGCTTCTTTCCTTTCTCTTTTCTATAAATTTCCCTAATGGTCCCGCAACAGATTCCATAAATCCTACATGCAAGGATGCAATAAGTGCATTCATATAAAAATCAGGGATTTGTTAGTTAAATCCTACAAAATGAGGGTTAAATCCATCAATTCATCTTTGAAAGATCACAAAATACATTTATCATTCATCATTTGAGGCTCATTTAGATCAAATACAAAAATTTGGGCCCAAGGATGCAGGTTTCTTTGGGTTGGAAAATGTTAGGAGTAGTCAAGAGAAAGATGACATGGGGGTCATAGTGGCCTGCAAATGACTGCCTGCACTCTGGGTTCTACATTGAAGTTTGGCAGTCAAGATCTTCAACAAGGCACTTGGAATGCTAGGAAATCAACTATGATGGCTTTAGAGGCATTCAATTGGTCATTCTTCTCATGTGGGTTCAAAGAGTATAAAAAGTAGAGGTCCCATGGACATTTGCAACTTTTCCATTGAGAAACGATTGTCAAGAGGTGGATACCTACGAGAGGAATCCCACAAAGTGGGACCCGCAGGCAACTTGGATGGTTTTGACTTGGTGTTTAAAGTGTGATCAACTTGGAAGGTTGTGAAGCAAAACCGATGGAAAGCCACTTTGACATGACTGTTTGGGGATGGCAGTAATAAGGCGGCAGTCCGTAGGAGGCGGCCCACATTGGTGGGTCTGCAAGACACCTTGGCTTTTTTTATTTTTCTTGAAGGAACTTAGATGATGGAGGAGGGCTCAGACTCCACAATATGGGAGGAAGAGGAGGTGTGGCCATTCTCAAATGATAATCATGCAATGGTGGGCCACAAACGGTGGCTCATAAGGGAAGGCCCACATGGCATCAGACAATCATTTTTGTGCCAAGATCTCAGAGGGAAATGATGAGGTCAGAGT
Source organism: Sequoia sempervirens (assembly GCA_007258455.2). Classification (NCBI taxonomy): domain Eukaryota; kingdom Viridiplantae; phylum Streptophyta; class Pinopsida; order Cupressales; family Cupressaceae; genus Sequoia; species Sequoia sempervirens. The sequence goes on along the minus strand of VDFB02058242.1, from coordinate 166,975,735 downwards.
TTGAAAAGTAGACCGAAAGGGCTCCATGGGTGTTTGGAATGGTGACAAAGGTAGGGCGGTCCACAAATGAACCCCTATAAGGCTTAGCCCACATAGGGTTAGACTTAGCATTTTTTGTTCAAAAGCTAGACGTAGCATAGAGAGCAGTGGAGCTTGCAAGGCAGAAGGAAGCAAGGAGCTCGCCACTAGGAAATGATGCTACTGGAGTGGCAATGATTCAATAAAGGCCTTCAAGGAACAACCCACAAGGAGGACTTAACTTGAAATTTTCTTGTGTGAGTGGTAAATAGTGAATGGTCATTAGGGTGGTGGGATCCACAATGTGAATGGTTGTTTTGGCTTCACCATTAGTAAGCAGATTTCAAAATGATGGTAAAGAGTGGTCAGTGGTCTACAGTGCGGGGTTTGAGTGAAGGACAACAATTTTGAAACAACAACGAGATGGGAGCAACTTGTGTGAAAAAACTTACATCGATGGAGCTACATAAGCCTTTGGACTTGATTTTTCCATTCAAGTGCTCAATGCCATAGGCTTTTACCAAGGCAATGGTGAGACAACATCCTCTCGCAAAGGTAGATTTGTCAAAGTGTGGAGGCTTAGGTTTTTGTTTGAATTTTTTTACCATTTCAAGCAACAACGACAAGGAGCTTATGGGCCACAAAGGAGCCAAGGCTCTATGAAGAACAATGACAAGGAAGCCAAGTTTTGCATCACCTTTAAGGGCTTAATTCAAAGGTTTTACGAAGGATTTTTAGATGGGTTTGCATGGAATTTGATGGTCAAATGACTATCGAAAAGAGTTTGAAGTTTTGATAACGATTTTCAATTAGTTTCTAGAAAAACCCAACTCAAAAGGCACACTTTAAAATGTGGGTGATGAGCTAACTTGAAAGTCATGCAAGTGTTTGATAGCAATCTGGATGCTAGGTTGAGCAGCTACAATGCGAGTGCAAGGAATTCGATCGTCATTTGCTCTAACAAATTCTAACTTGAAAGAGGTGAAAATGACAGATCGGGTGGACCTATTTATAGCAATATGTTCATTAATTACCTGCATTCAATGTGTGTATGGCGACCGATGAGCTAGTTGGGCATAGAGTTCAAAAGGTTGGTAGTGGGAAAGGAAGAGCTCGCAAGGTGGAAGGACCTCGATACTTCGTCGTTTGATGGGCGACAAAAAGAGGATGGTCGAGGAGCTTGCGGGACCCGCCATGCAGGTGGATGTCTCGAGTTGTCTGTTGATGAAACGGCGAGCAGTTGACAGTGACACACAAAGAGAAATCTGCAGCTACAGATTGATAGGGACTAGAGGATGATAGAGCAAAAGGCAAAGGGAAGTCTGCATGGAAACCTTCAGAGGAGCCAAGGACTTAGAAATTTTTTGGGTGGTAAATTTTGATCAATTGAGGATGATGACTTTAAGGTCCCTTGACCACTTGAACCTCGAAAATAGGGACACACAAAACGAGACAATGACAAAAAAAAGAAAGCGAATGAAAACGAAAAGAAAGGATCTCTATTCTGAACGGGGCATGTGTGCTATAGGCACAATAGAACACTTTAAATTATTTATTAAGCAACAACTATATATTGATTTTTTTATATGTTTGGACAAATATCTTGTAAAATTGTACAAATTGAAATATAATATTTGATATTAGTGTTCTTAAATTTTTAGAAACAAGTTGAAGTTAATATGAATAACATTTTATTTGATTTCATGTTCAACATGCAATAAATGAGAAATGTTTATTATTTTCGTATTACTTAATAGTAGTTGTATAGATTTTAGTAATTCAATGATATATATAATATAAATTTAAAATGGATAATTACATTCAAATTACTAACACTAAAATAAAATATGACTAGAACCATCATGCTAAACTAATATGTTCCCACTCTCTCCAGCCATCAATAATGATGAAAAGAAATCTACCGTTCTCACTTTCTCCCGCCGTCACTTGCTCCCACCACCAAAAAATGTTTAGTGTCCTTCATTTTGTATTTGCTCTCTTCAAAGTTCAATCCTACGGATTCTCTGAAAAGCAGTTGCGTTTTGCAATAATTTAAAAGTTTGTTCTATAGATAGGCATCATTCATAGAAATAAGTTTATTCCTATGGGTACATAGTTCATCAACTATCATTTTAGAGATGATATAAAGTTGTCGATCGGACTTCAAAATTATGGAAAAGAGAAGCTATCTTCAGCAGTCTCTTTAATAACTTAGAAAAAGAAAGTCTTTGGGCTTACATCATGTGAAAATTGAAGACGATGCTTTTTGTACTATCGAGGAAATTGTGGTGAAGAAAGAATCGCTTACTGTTCCTACTTTCTCCCACAACACAAAAGCAGGATTACTGTCCATCTCTTTTTAATTTGCTTTCGTGAATCCTGCAAAGTCTCTAAAAAGCTTATTGTGTTGTAGCAAGCAATCCTTTGCCTTTATTATGTATATTTCAGTCCTTGGATTTTTAACTGGTAGTGAGGATATTTGTTCTGGGGTTGTGGCTTCTAATTGTGTTTTCTATGTTATCTTCAGTTTAGGTAAGTTGTCATTTGGATGCCTTCCAATCATTTTGATTGGAGAAACTGTATGGAGCGCGTTCAAGAAAAGAAAACATTGGATTCCAGCAGGGTCTCTTGTTGTGGGTGCACTTGTTCTTCAATTCTTACCACTGCTTAATAAATCTTTCAATTTTCCTGACAACAACCTTTCGGATTACCAGCAGGATAAGGAAAAGAGCAGCATATTTAAAATTTTGGGGCAATCTTATTTAAATATGAGCGAAATACAGTTTGAAACAGTACAAGATGCCGTCGACAGAATTTACGCTCGGAGAATTTTATATCATAATTGGTTGTCAATTGTGTGTGGGAGAGTTTCCATGTTTGTATTGTTAGGTTGCTTGTTGCCTGGAGTAACACGCCCTCTCTCCACTAATTTGTGGAAAGACATGGCTGCGCTCATCATAAGTTGTTCTTTAGCTCTTTTTCATATTTCTTATGAAACCCTTTTTATTAGTAAACTAGATCTTTGGGAGCATTTACATCTATATATCTTGAATATGTGGAACCTTACAATGGTAGTGATATTGGTAATTTTGGTTCTCCTTTTGGTCTCTGCTGCCCTCGCAGGAGTCAGTATTAGTATAACTCTATCTCATAAAATACCCACCATATTTTTAGTTCAAAATTTCAGTCCCCAGTTTGTATGGGAAAAGGTTGAAGAACGAGCAAGTCAGTCATTACTTGTAGCTCGCACTGCCGATCCTCAATATATAGTGGCTAGATCGATTCTCACCTCGTCCATAGCTTTCCTCATTACCATTTGCAATGGAATTTTGATTTTTGAAACTCTGCGCTTCACACATATATTAGATACATTAGGAATTGGAGGATATGCAGCTTTTCTTGACATTTGGTTTGTGCTTCGTTGTATGGTGATTGTAATGGGATCCATTATCATATACTGGAGATGCATCACAGCAGTGGTGTTATACCCAAAAAGACTGGGATGGAAATTATCCAGCCTAGTACAGTTTTTTCAGATAGAGAACGTTTGGAAGAGTCATTTGCTCGAATTGATAGATAGCTTCAACAGCCATGGAGAAAGTGGTGACAAGTCCCTGGGAAAATTGATGATGAGGGTGTGTAGCATCACGAGATTCCATAAATTGCTTTATGTGCTTCTTTACCTTCAGATACTTTCTGTCTTATTGAGTAAATTTTGTTGGTTATTAGCACACTTGTTCTTCTCCAACAAATATCTGGCCAAACTTCTCATAGGTTCAGCATATGATGAATTCTCCAATCTGTCTAGAAGTAAAAGCCACAGAGAAATTTTGTTGGGAAAGTGCTCTGATTTTGATAGATATTTGAAATCATTGATAGCCATGCAAGATGAGAATCCTGCTGGAGTATAGATAGCCAATAAAAAATCAATAGAGGAAATAAAAGAACAGATGAAGAAAGGGGGAGAAGAGGGGAAAAACTGCAATGAGTTGATATCATTGCTAAAGAACAAATCTTCGCCAGATTTCTGTAATGAAAGATGTGTAAGGCTCCAAGTTGGTCTTCTTACCAGACTGGAGATAGAAAGGGAATTGGATGTTGAAAGAGAGTTGAATGTGCAAAAGTTTTCAAGGAAGATGACAATGGTCTCAATAATCGCTCTCATCATTGAACTGTCATCATTTATTGAGGATCAAGCTAATGCTGACAATATGGTTGATTCAGTTATGAAAGCCTGCTCTCAAGCATGGAATATTATGGAAATAATTGAAATTTCTGATGGTGAAGGAGTTGAAGTGAGCAAGGGAACAAACAATCTCTTCCAAAACCTGCTTAAAACGCGTAAATGGCTTGGTTACCCTCTTCCAACCAGCAGGCCTCTTGAGAGGACCCCTGCAGCGGCCAAAAAAGCCATGGAGGATCTTTTTCAGAAAGGAAAACAAATATCTAGTGACTGCGAGTCAAAAAGGTGGAGTGAAACGCTAGCAGGTTACAGCTTATACAGGCTAGGAGAATATATAAATTATCAGTCTACCGATGTGGAGGTAATCCTCAATAAACTGCTTGGTATGTTGGCAGATGTCATAGGGTCTTGCACAGTAAAAGCAGTGGGAGTGATAATGGAGGATTGAAAAAAACAGGCATCTCTGTATGATGAAGAGAACATTTTAAAAATTGCAGGAGTTGCTGGGAAAGTAAAGGGGATTACTGAAAATTTGGGATGGAAATTACAATGGAGTGCAGACGAAGAGAGTCAATCCATTAAAACCATATTGGCAAGAGACCAGGTTCCTGCAATCAGAAAGTTCGCAACATTTCAGATGGGATAGATCATCACGATATTTTATGTATTATAAATTATATTGTACTACACATATAGTTACAGAGCTTATCTTTTAGTTTAGTAATTGTTTTTTGGTGTGCGTTCTCATTCTTCAAGAATTATCAGTCGCTTGCAGTTTCGCAAGTGTTGTAGAAAAGTATATTTTATAAATAAAAACAGCATTATTAAGTTGTTTAATCAGATCAATTAGAGGGAAGTACGTCGGACCCTTGTCTTCCACGTAAATAATTGGTTTTTGAGTACACATTGACTGTTTGGTGTTTTACTCTCGGCTCAATGAAAATGATACAAATCAAGATTGATTTATTTATTTATTACACACAAAAATGTTCGAGTTAATTGAATTTCTTTGTACATTTATCCGTTCAAATATGACATTAAAAAAGATAATAGACGGTGGAATGGAAAGACAATTTTCCCGGTGTGAGAACTTTTCGACTGGAAGCTAGCACAAAATATAGTCTATCGACTATATAAAATTGTAATAGAGAAATTTGCATAAGCCATTCAACGATATAAAATTACAATTGGTGAAATTTGAATATCAGAATAAATTCTCATTTGGTTTTGAGATTTTTTTTTTAACAATGTTTTAATACAATTAAGTATTGATAAGAGGTGATTTTTTGTGTTGAATTTGGTTTAATGAAAAAAATATATATATTTTTTTATATTCTATTGTATATTTTTTATTTTATTTGTTTCACATTTATTATAAATTAATATATATTTTATATATTTCTTATTTCAAGATTTTTATTTTTTCATTTTAGATAAGCTTGCAATATTTGAGATCGAAACCAAGTCAATTGTGATTAATCTCAAATTCAAATATTAGACTTTCTAAGTGATGTCTTTCTATTCATTTTTACTTGCTACCAAGAATTAACCTTCTATACATTTGTGCGACTAATTATTCTCTTGGTATTCAAAGACATTCAATATGTATATTATTTCATAGAAAAATCATTAGATTTGATGTAAGAGAAATCATTGTAGCAAAAACAATATTTAAAGCACTAAAAAGAAACAATCACACTGAAATCTATATATATGACATCCACATGTTTGAGAATATTGTGTACATTTTTCCAAGGTAATAAGGTTATTCTAGTGGGGAATTGACCCAAGTGAATTTGTCTCTCACAATCCCACAACTTGGACTAACATATTTCTAAGTACCCACATCCTTACACATCTTCAAATATTTAAGATAAAGGCAATGAATTTTAGTAAATTTACATTCTATTATAGTGATCTAATATGTTACAAAGTGATCACACACAAAAATTTCTTGTAGAGCTCAATTTTGACCCTAAGAAAGTCTAATTTTGTGTGGAGCACAAAATAGTAGTCATATGATAGCATCTATTTTCCATATTGGGATGACTAGGTTATACTAAGCATCAATACTTATTCTTCATTATAGTTCCAAATGCTAAATTGCTTATCCCTCATTTAAATTTTGAATATTTGTTTATTTGATATCCTTCAACATATTTCCCAATGTTATGTTTCTCATTCCTCATTTAAGGTTTGAATATTCATTTATCTCTATAATCAAATCCCAAATAATGTAATCTAGGTGACCATGATTAAATATTTGGTTTGATTCAATTAACCTGGTAAGTAGTATTTATTTTTGTATGATAACACTCCAAGTAATATCTTAATTAATAAAGAAACTTTATATCATAATCTTGCATAGTCACACTAATATAATAACCTCCCACACAAATATCTACGTTATCTCTAGAATGAAACATATAGCTCAAGAGTTTATTTATAATGGCTCTGACTATGTATCTCTTTCCAACAATCAGAGTCTCAATGGATCACACCCTAAAAATAGAGAGACTTTATTATCTCCTTCGATATGAGATGTTTGATATCACATTTAAATAACCACCTTTAACTCACCTTATGCTACTAATTTAATTCATTCACAAAAATATGATAGCATGCAAATTCTAATCAAGTGTTAGTTCCATGCCCACATTAGAGTAGTTAAATTGTTAGGAATTTGAAGATGATGCAAACTAGTTATTTGTAAGATTTTGTCTATAGACTCTCTCTCTCTCTCTCTATATATATATATATTTAATTGTAATTAAATTGTATTTTTTTTGTGTCTCCTTTGATAACTAGTTTTAAATAGTAAACAACATTTTTAAAAAGTGATGTGTATTATGTCTCACATAATATTTTTTATACAAAGGATAACATTCTATTCTTTTGAATTTAGATTGGTAACATTGATATTTAGTGCTTGCATTTCGCTTCATAATGTTTTGTTGAATATTTTTTCTTAATTAAGTTTTGAAGTCAAACCAATTATAATTTAGACATGGGTGTATTATGTTGTGCATAAGTAGTTTTGTATGTATTGAAATTCAATTTTATTTTTTTTGGAATAAGGACACCAATACCTATTTTGTAGATATTTTTCAAAAAAAAAATATTAATTTACTATTTTTCCACATGATGTGGAACAAAGAACTTGATGTTCGATGAAAAACCTATGTGCAGTAAAAAAAATCATAATAAAACAAAAATATATTAAAATTATAGTTGTTGGAAAGCTCATTTTGAGGACTATGATCTTGCATCTTTGTTCGTCAAGTTGATTCCATTTAGGCCTTCAACTTGGGCTTAGAAAGCTAAAAAAATGCAAAAAATTGTAAAGGGGGGGTGCAAGGTCAAAACTTAGAGGTTTTGTTCGAAGACCCCATCAAACGAAGGGGCCCCCATTCATTTGAAAACCCCTTCAAAAAAAGGTACCTCAAATGAAAGGTTTTCCCTTCATACAACTAGTCTTTGAATGAGCATCCTATGATGGTGTTGGAACCTTCAAATTTTGGCAAAATTTTAGGTTCCCAAATGAGAAAGTTGATTACAGCACTTAGAAATGCACCTATGAAATCTGCTCCAGGAGCCTATTTTGAAAAATCATAACTTTAAGTTTTCTTATTTTCATACCAAATCACTTGGTGTGCACATTCATCTACCATATGTAAGTGTGTACACCTGATTTTAGCTCCCTACAATCAAGTTTGATAGGGTTTTGAAATACCAGGATGAAGGGTTCCGAAAAAGTTTGTTGTTTGCATAGTGTTAGATTTGTCAGGGAGGTCAAATTTCAAGGCTAATATCTATGAGGTGGATGACTATCATGAAAAACCAATTGGTAGGATCATCATGGAAAAAATAGGCCCTTAAGTGGGAATGAAAATTTAGAAAAATCAAAGTTAGGCAGTTGACGTAAAACTTTGAATAAGTTATCTATATTATTCCAAAAATATGAAAGAATAGAATCTATGGAAAATTGAATGTGGTTTCTAAACTACTAGGTTTATTTAGAAAAAAATAATATCTATTTGGTGAAAATTTGAAATTTCAATGTAGTAGTAATTAAATTTCAAGGAAAAAATAAGAAGTAGGTGTCTGTCTGACCACCCTAACCACAATAAAATGATAATATTTTTTTATAATATTTTAGATATAAGTAGAAGACTCATGTCCGGATGTGGTGCATATTTTTTTGTAATTTTTTTCCAAGTAAATAATTAATTATAAATTTTTCATTACAACGTTGAAAAAATATAAAAACTCGTATGTCTGACCACATCAACTTGGTCAAAACTTCATGAAATTCATTTTTTCTTTTAATCCTATAGTATGTGAAGCATAGAATGTGACACATATTTTTTATTCAAAAAATGTGACACCATTTGAAAGCTATAAATGTTTTTTAATCAGCCTATCAATAAAGACTTTAGTCGTAATTCTTATAGAAAATGAATAATAATTATTTATCAAATTCAAAGGAAAGCATAATTTATATTGGTGGAAAGCTGAGAATCTCCTTTACAAACCCTTTTCGTTTCATCAATTTTGGGTAAAAAAAAGTCATCAACCACATAGGCGAAGTCTATAAAAGCAAGGTAAGTTGTTGAACACGTTTTCTGTGTTGACTTCTTAGGATTGGCATGTCCTAGCCAAATTCCAAAGCAAGCCCAAGGCTAATCCCTAGGCAATAAAGTTTGTGTCAGAAATAACAAATATCCAATTCAAATTAGATATTTGATTTGAATATGATTTTTAAAAATGTTATACAATTTATAATATATGATTTAAAAAATGCAATAAATAGTTTATAGTTTATTTTAATATAACTAGTTTAGAATATACAATATAGTTTATAATTTAATATATAATATAAAATTTATGATAATCTCTTACAGAATAATGTATTTAATATATTTAATATATTATACTATTATGTATAATATTTAAATATTATTTGTATATTTTAGTTAATGTATAAGTATTTAACTATATATATATATTACTAATATATAAAATATTTCAATATTATCTCTTTCCCTCCCTCTCTCCCTCTCTCTCTGCCAAGTCTCTCACTCAATAACTCATATCTCTCTCCCCTCTACCCTCTATCTCTCTCCCACTCCCTCCCTCTCTTTCACTGACTCCCTCTATCTCTCCCTGCCCTTAACCCTAACCCCTAATCCATTAACCCTTAAACCCTCTACCCTCTCTCTATCTCTTAAGTCTCCCTACCCCTCTCGCTCTCTTGGGTCTCTCTCTCACTCGCTATATCCTCTCCCTCTACCTTAACCTAAGCCTAATCCTTAAACCCCTCTACCCTCTACCATTAACCCTATACCCTCTATCTATACGCCCTATCTCTCTCTCTCAAGTCTCTCTCCTACCCCCTCTCCCTCTCTCAAGTCTCTCTCCGAGAGTCACTCCCTCTATCTCTTTACCCTCTACTCTTAACCCTTAAACCCTCTACCCTCTACCCTCTCTCTCTCTCCCTCCTACCCCCTCTCCCTCTCTCAAGTCTCTCTCTCTCCCTCTCACTTCCTCTATCTCTCTCCCCTCTACCCTTAACCTATATCTCTCTCCACTCCTCCTTCCCTCTCTTTCCACTAACTCCCCTCTATCTCTCTCCCATATACCCCTTAAACCCTCTACTCTCTGCTCTCTCTCTCAAGTCTCTCACTCCCTCCCTCTCCTCTGGGGTCTTTCTCTCTCCTCAGGTCCCTCTATATCTCCCTCTGCCCTTGCCCTTAAACCTATGCCTCTATATCTCCCAAGTCTCTCCCTCGTGCCCCTCTCCTCTCTTAATCCTCCTCTCTCCTCTACCCCTTAACCCCTTAAGCCTAAAAGAACCTTAAACCTCTACCTCTCTATCTTTGTCTTTGTCTTTGTCTTGTCTTTGTCATCTCTATCTCTCTCTCCTCTCTCCCTATCTCTTGGTCTCTCTCTCTCCCTCCCTCTCCCTCTCTTAGTCTCTCTCTCAGTCACTCCTCTATCTCTCCTCTCTGCTAACCCTTAAACCCTCTACCCTCTGCCCTCTCTCTCTCCCCTCCATACCCCAAGCCCTAGGCCTCTGCCTCTCCTCTCTCCCTCTGTCTTTCTCCCTATACATAACCCTAAACCCTTATAACCCTCACCTCTACCGTAACCCTATACCTCTATCTCTCTCCTCCTCTCTCTCAAGTCTCTCAGTCAATCTTTGCTATCTCTCCCTCTCTCAGGTCTGCTCTCTCTCTCTCAATCCCTCTATGTCTCTTCCTCTACCCTGTGCCACCCTAAACCCTTAAACCCTCTCTCTCTCTCTCTCTCTGGGTCTCTCTCTCCACTCACTCCCTCTATACCCTCCTCCCTGGCCCTCTACCACTATCTCTCTCCCACTCCCTCCCTCCCTCTCTTTCACTAATTCCCTCTATCTCTCTCCCCTATACCCTTAACCCTCTACCCTCATTCTTTATCCCACTCCCTCCCTCCCTCTCTTTCACTAACTCCCTCTATCTCTCTCTCCCTTTACCCTAAACCCTAAACCCTAAAACCCTCTACCCTCTAATATCTCTCTCTCTCAAGTCTCTCCCTCCTAACCCCCTCTCCCTCTCTTAGGTCTCTATATCTCTCTCTCTTTCACTCCCTCTATCTCTCTCCCATCTACCATCTCTAATATCTCTCTCTCTCAAGTCTCTCCCTCCTAACCCCCTCTCCCTCTCTTAGGTCTCTATATCTCTCTCTCTTTCACTCCCTCTATCTCTCTCCCATCTACCATCTATCTCTCTCCCACTCCCTCCCTCCCTCTCTTTCACTGAATCCCTCTATCTCTCTCCACTATGTAACCCTTAACCATAAACCCTTAAACTTTAAACCCTTTACCCTCTAATCTCTCTCTCTCAAGTCCCTCCCTACTATTCCCTCTCCCTCTCTCAGGTCTCTCTCTCACTCACTCACTCCCTCTATATCTCTCCCTCTACCCTTAACTCTTAAACCATTTCTCTCTCTCTCTCTATCTAGCTATCTCTCCTACCCCCTCTCCCACTCGTAGGTCTCTCTCCACTCTACCCTCTACCCTCTACTCTCTCTGTCTCTCAAGTCTCTCCCTCCTATCCCCTCTCCCTCTCTCAGGTCTCTCTCTCTCTCTCACACAAGGGTATGTGCAGGATCATGATGGGCCAAAAAGTGGCAATATTATGGGTATTTGTAGGGTATGTGGCTGACTTTTTTACCCAAAATTGATGAAGAAAGGGTTTTAAAGGAGATTCTCAGCTTTCCACAAATATAAATTATGCTTTACTTTGAATTTAATAAATAATTATTATTCATTTTCTATTAAATTATGACTAAAGTCGATTGATAGGTGATTGAAAAACATCTATAACTTTCAAATGGTATCACATTTTTTAATCCAAAAATATGTCACATTCTATGCTTCACATACTATAGGATTAAAAAGAAAAATTAAATTTCATGAAGTTTTGACCAAGTTAAGGGTCCATTGAGTTTTATATTTTTTTAAAAGTTGTAATAAAAATTCATAATTAATTATTTACTTGGAAAAAATTACAAAAAATATGCATCACATCAACATGAGTCCTCTACTTATATATAAAATATTATAAAAAAATATTATCATTTTATTGTGGTTAGGGTGGCATACACCTACTTCTTATTTTTTCCTGAAATTTAAGTACTATTGCATTGAAATTTCAAATTTTCACCAAATAGATTTTATTTATTTTTAAATAAACCTAGTAGTTTAGAAACTACATTCAATTTTCTACAGATTCTATTCTTACATATTTTTGAAATAATATAGATAACTTATTCAAATTTTTACGTCAAGTTGCCTAACTTTTTTAATTTTTTGCCACTTAAGGGCCTATTTTTCCATGATGATCCTACACATACCCACACTCTATATCTCCATGTACCCTTAATCATTAAACCTCTGCCCTCTGCATAGCCCTCTGCTCTCTCTCTCTCTCTCTCTCTCTCTCTCTCTCTCTCTCTCTCTCCTCACTCCTCTATCTCTCTCCTCTGCCTTAACCTCTCTACCCTCTATCTCTCCCCTCCCTCTGTGTCTCTCCCTCTGCCCTTAACCCTTAACCCTCTACCCTCTACCCTTAACCCTCCCTTAATTTATCTCTCTCCCTCCTTCCCCTCTCTATCTCTCAAGTCTCCCACTATCTCTCTCTCAAGTCTCCTCTCTCTCTCTCTCCTCCTCCTCTCACATATGTCTCCTCACTCCTTTATATCTCTCCTCTACCCTAAACCCTTAGCTTATGAAACCTTAAACCCTAAACCTTAATCTATCAGCCATAATCCCTCAACCCTATATGGAATTAACCCTCCACCTCTACCCTCTCTCTCTCTCTCCCCTCTCCCCTTCTTCCCCTCTTGCCCTCCCTCCCCAAATTTCCCCTCTTTTTGTATCTCTCTCTCTCTCTCTCTCTCCCTTTCCCTCAAGTTCTCTTTGTCTCTCCCTTTCTCTCTCTCTCTCCCTTGCCCCTCATAATTCTCTCTCTCTCTCCCCCTCTATGTCTCTCTTTCTCTCCCTTTCCCTCTCTATCTCTCTCCCCCTCTATTTGTCTCTCTCCCTTTCCCTCTCTATCTCTCTCCCTTTCCCTCTCCCTCTCTCTTTGTCTCTCCCTTTCCCTCTCTCTCCCTCTCTCTTTCTCATTGAAACCCTTCACCTCCTAATTACTCTTAGGTCTATGTGTTCACAAATCAGATATCCAATTCAAATCAGATATTTTATTTGAATAGGATATCCAATTTATAACACTAAATGATTTTAAATGGTTGCATGATCTATGTATTTATACCTGACCCAAATCAGATATTCGATTTGGATTGTATATTCAATTTTTGGTACTATGCCTTGGGCATTGCTTTGGAGCAATGTATTGACACCCAACCCAAAAAAAAACTCAACTCGAGATTTTCACATATTTTGGTGGATGCAAAACGCTACATTTTTCACATCGCCACTTTTTGACCCATCATGATCCTGCACATACCCTTTACCTTCATACATATCTTATGCCAAAAAATAGGAAGGCCCTTTTAGTTGTACATGATTTCCTCAAATTCAAGTTGATGGAATGTCCTCCATTTGCATCTTTGTTTCCTATTTATCAGATGATAATCACCTACATACTACACTATCAAAACCTCCTTCATTTGGGTCCATTTTCAGAATGTAACATCCTTGAGATTTTGGGCAATAGGGTGACTCCAAAGTTTTACCTTTAGATGACTCTATTTCAAGATTCTCCTTATGCTAGATGGCATGGATAAATGTAACATAAAAAGGGACACTCTCACTAAAAGGAAATGTGGTTATAGAGTTGGGTCAATATTGATTTAATTGGAAATATTTCAAACCTTGCTCTAGGAAGGAAATGCTCTAGTTTGGAACATGATTGTCAGTGTGAAGTTAACATTGCAAAGCATGGATTTGCAAAAGGTGCAATGGAAATTCGAGGGATGCAAGGCTTGATAGAGTTTTCATATAGGTTTCTATCAACAAGAAATGTTGTTGATTCAACTAGTTATGATAACCTATTTCTAAGCACAATATTACAACAATTCCATAATATAGAAATGTCATAGGAATTTGAAAGACCAATTCATGATTTCTCCTCTAAAGATCAAAATGTTAGCTTGGGTAAAACTAATAAGATTGCCAAAAAGGGGTATGGAATGCCTAATAATTGATGGTGGGGAAAGTTTTTTTTTACATCATCTTTGTAATTACTTGATAAAAATATAAAGAATTTTCTACGAACACTCTTCTACACTGTACTACTACCATGAGAAGTGATGGCCCCCATCTAAAGCCAAGTCCTACTCTTCCTAGAAAGAAAGGTGACATGCATATAGTGGAGGTAATGTGATTTCATTGTTTGTAGATGATGATAATAAATATCAGCTACAATAGAAAATGGACAAGGATAAGCTAAAGAAGAAAACCCTAAGGTTTGATGAAAATAGTAATGTTTGCATTGAAGAAATGGGAGATCAAAGGGACTACTCAATATCAGAGTGAGTATTTTTTGAGTCCCTTCAAAATCCTGAAAATAGAAAGAGAATACGATTGTCTTGATGAACTTATCAAGTAGAGAAGTGAATATTGGAAAGAGAAAATTTTTAGTCCCTCTAATATAGTGAATGCACATCCCATCCAAAATGTAAATAAAATATTAAATAAAGTTTGATTATAGTAAGAGGAAACATTATTTTGAGAAAATGTGAATTTCACATTTTCACTGAGGTAGTTAAAATGTAAAAACCATGGAGTGGGAAATTATTTTTACTCAAAGGATTTTTTTGTTAAACCGGGTGAAAATACATACAGGTAACTATGAGCATGAAATTGATAGCAAGAGGATAAATAATAATGATCATTGAAATTTATTTCACAGAGATGCAAAGTGGATGGAGGTTAATTTTTATTTTTTTACCGAAGATAATTAATATAATGAAAAATTACACCCGATGGATATATGAAGGGTCATAAACCTGGAAAGGCAAACTATAAATGAGAGATAAAATCATTGGAAGAATCATTATAGTTAGATAGTTAGCTAGGTATAATAAGGGTGGAAAAAATAGAAGGAACAATAACAAAATATCATTTTTGTGATAAAAAGACTTCGGATGTGTATTGTACAATCATTTTGAAGCATATAAATGGAAAGGAAGTTATAACTTGGTGGCTGAAATTCTAGTGATTCTATTGTTTACAATTATCTTGTCTCCGTTTTAGTCTTTAAATCCTTTTCATTCAAATTGAATGTATCAAGCATATCTTTAATTTTTCAAGTCACATTTGTTGCCTCAGTGTGAATAATTTGATTTGTTTCTTCAAGAAAGAATAAAAATACTTTTAAGTGATTCATGTTAAGTGGTTTATGAAAGAATTAAAATCCTTTTAAATACATCATCTTAATTATCTTCTAAGATCATGAATTAAAAATTAAAATCCTTTCAATAAGTCATAGTAACTTGGAAGAGTCATTTGGATCAATAAGAAGAGCCTAATAATTACATCAAGTCTCATGTTTTTGTAAGTCATAAACATCAAAGGGTGCTAAATAATTTGATTTGAACCAAAAGGAATCCACATATCATACACATCTTGACTCCATTGCCCAAATAGAAGGCACTGATCCACTTTGATTATAAAACATTTCATAAGACTCACTAATACATTTTAGTTCAAGCAATAGGAGTAGGAGTAAAGTTTAGTTTTCTATTTCAAACTTTCATGCCAATACAAATTAGATTATGAGTGCATGAATTTGTTAAGGAGATAATGATTATACAAACCCTTTACATTTGTGTGAAAGCTATAATCAAATTAATCATCACCTTCTGATTTTGGAAGAGCTTAATGTTTATTGGTGATTTAGGTGCACCAATCTAGGTCTAGTAGAACTTGAAGAGCAGGAAATTCTAATCACATTGGTTAATTTCATTTGTTGGCCAAAACATTGTTAAATTTGACCATAGAGCCTAGCATACTCTTAGGTTTTGCAATTTTCAATTTTGGGAACCGATAGATTAGCAACTCCATTGTAGAGAAACTTGATAAAATTTGGCTCCAACTTATCCAGTCAAAGAGTCAATAATTGAAGAATATAACTCTTCTAGTGGAAAAGACCCAAAAAATGAAATTCATTCCTCTCTAGAAGAGGTGGCAAATCTGTTTCAAGAACCTAATGAAGAATACAAAGAAGTTCCAGATAGGCATAATTCTTAGTCAAGGAGAAGGATTATCAGCTATTGCAGTGGTTCGAGAGCCTATTGTAAGAGAAAAGGACTAGAATATGTGTGACTATTATGTTTGTGTGGAATATTTATGAAGTGATAAAAAAGATGTATCATTAACTTATGATTATCCTTGTTTGGTTCCAAACACCATAAATAGTCAGCAATTTCAACCACATCCATAGAAAGAAGTGCTTATCCTAGACATAAATAAACCATTGAACTTCAGTAATATCCAAGGCTACCCAAATCATTTTCCCCATAAGCTTAGAGATCATGTGCTTGTGTTTCATGGAGAGGAATATGAATCAACTTATAGGAATACATGTACAACTATTTTGTGATTTTATTGAGGACTTTTAGATTTATGCAGAAGATGTCATTATGAAATTCTTTGTAAGGTCTTTGAAGGATAATGCAAGAGAATGGTATAATGGCTTACCCATGCAAAGCATATCTTCATGGGAAGATTTCAAAAGGTTGTTCCTCAATCAGTTTGATGAAAATAATAAAAATTATAAACAAACTTTTAGGCCTCAATCTATTCCAACAAGCAATGAAATGACATATGAAAATATGAAGTATACATCAGAGGCTGAACAAATACTGGAAAAAGTGGAAAGGCTTAAGTTGATAAAGCAGAAGGAAGAATTGGCCCAAAGGCTGCTACAAATAAGAAGCCAACTTTCTTCATATACATCACAATATATACCAGTGTATAATTAGGATGGATACATGAATACAAGTGGTCATTTGACCCACAAGTGCCTTGTAATACAATTGGAAATGGAAGTAGTGCTCACTATACATAATAAAACATTTTTTCACCACAAGCCTCAAATCAAATAAATGCTTATCATGTCCCTCCTAGCCAAATATTAGTGAGCTACCGAGGTCATGCATATAATTGATATGTTGGGAAGTATCAACATCACACTCTACACCAAAATATTCAGGGAAATGTGAACCCCCTTGCAGGTGTAAATCAAAATCAATAGTTTAATGAGAAATATGATGAGTATTCAAGAAAGAGGTCAAGTTTCCATCATGAAATCAGAATATTGCATATCTCCCTTAAATGCATTTTTTTCTTTAAGGAGACATGAAGGAGAATTTGGACATGCTTTGTTTGATAGAATGACAGATATATATATGCAAATACCTTTTAAATCCCTGACTAGTAAATCTGCATTCATTGAGCAGTTCATGAGAATATATGAACCTAATTTAGTTTATTGGCTTATCATTGAAGCTAGTTACTCTAGACTAGATGTGCAAATTGGTTGGTATCATAGATAAAATTAGGTCTAAGCATGCTAGCAATGTAAACTCTAATGACATAGATAATAGTGATATCATTGATGAATATAGAGAAACTAATCAAATAGTTCAACCAATAGAGGAAACACATGTAAGTGAAGGTATTAATGATAATATTTTAGATTTGAATGAAGATTAAATTGTGGAAAGACAACTCTTCACCTTGGAGGAGGATTGCAATATTGAAGATGTTGTTGAGGGCACACTGCCTAAGGAGTACATCAACAATAGAATAAGTGAAGAAGCAAGTCCACTAGGTAGTGAACAAGTGACACATCCATTTACATTTGAGTGTCATGATGACATAATTGGTGAGGAAGAAATGTGCATACCGAAAAATAATTTTCAGATTTATTCAAACCCCTTGTATGATGAAATAAATGTGGAAAATCAAATGATATTTTTCCAAGGTGTTTCAAAACATGGTTTCCATGTTTTTTCAACTCCATTCTATGATGAGGATGAAGCATTTTTAGATAATCAAGAGGTTGTATCAACTTGTGAAGAAAATGACTATGCTAATGGAATTAATGCATCTAATTTTTCATTTCTTGATGATCTTGAGTATTTTTGTGATGATGAAAAGGGTAAAGAATACATCAACAATGAGGTGAATGAAGAGGCATGTTCACTCAGTATTGAACAAATTTCAAACTTGATGACTATTAGATATAAGAGATATACACATAAGAATGATTTTGAAATTCCATGCCCAACATACATTTGCTTTGACAATGAAGAGACACCTAGTAGTCATGAATTTCATTGTAGCAGTGCTCCAAAAATTATACATATTTTTATTAAAAATCTTGGGGTATTGATGATTCAAATGTGTTAAATATACCAATTATTGATTCTGATGATAGAGTTCCAAAATCACAACTATGTGGGTAAGATACATATGATGCTAAAAATGGTATAAGGTTTTTTGGATCTTATGTTGTATCATTTGATAGTGCCAACATTGATGATATTAGATGCAAAATGTAGTATGGTTTGTTCTACTTTCTATTCCAAGTAGAGAGTCATCATTTGGTCAAAAATAACAAATGGGATGAAATAAAGCATCACGTAGAGTATGGGTTTGGTTTATCACATGATGATGAATTTTTTTAGATTATACCTAATTTTAAGATGCATAGTAATGGAGAATACATTAGCAATATTGAGTATAGTAGATTGAGTATAGTAGGTTGATGAAAGATATCAACATATTTTGTCAAGCAAATTTTAATAAGATTTTCATATTGGCTTTAGTATAGTGTGATGAAAACCAAGTGTATGACAGAGGAAAATAGAGAATTTTCTTTTTTTGGTGGCCTTGGGCCATCAGCTATGGTGTGATTTATCAAATCATACCAGTTCTGAGGTAGAGAAGTATGACTAAAGTTGTGCCCAATAAGTAAGACATTAGCTATGCTCCCACCAAAGATCTAAATTCTTGTTATGCCCACAAGAGGCATACATCCCAAATGAAGCCACTATTGAAACCTTCAAATTTTGGCAAATTTGAGGTTCCCATGATGAGAAAGTTGATTACAACACTAAAAAATGCACCTATGAAATTTGCTCCAGTAGCCTATTTTGGAAAATCATAACTTGAAATCTATTCAGTTTCATACCAAATAACTAGGTATGTATAGGATCATCATGGAAAAAATAGGCCCTTAAGTGGCAAAAAATTCAGAAAAATTAGAGTTAGGCAACTTGATGTAAAAAATTGAATAAGTTATCTATATTATTTCAAAAATATGTAAGAATAGAATCTGTAGCAAATTGAATGTAGTTTCTAAACTACTAGGTTTGTTTAAAAAAAAATTCTATTTGGTGAAAATTTGAAATTTCAATGTAGTGGTACTTAAATTTTAGGGAAAAAATAAGTAGGTGTCTATCTGGCCACCCTAACCACAATAAAATGATAATATTTTTTTATAATATTTTAGATATAAGTAGAGGACTCATGCCTCGATGTGATGCATAATTTTTTGTAATTTCTTTCCAAGTAAATAATTAATTATGATTTTTTTATTAATTTTTTTAAAAAACTATAAAAACTCGTATGTTTGACCACCTTAACTTGGTCAAAACTTCATGAAATTCAATTTTTCTTTTTTTAATCCTATAGAATGTGAAGCATAGAATGTGACACATGTTTTGGATTCAAAAAAAGTGATACCGTTTGAAAGCTATAGATGTTTTTCAATTATCCTATCAATCAGGACTTTAGTCATAATTTGAATAGAAAATGAATAATAATTACTTATTAAATTCAAAGTAAATAATAATTTATATTAGTGGAAAGCTGAGAATCTCCTTTAAAAATCCTTTTCATTTCATTAATTTTGGGTAAAAAAAAGTTGCCAGCCACATACCCATCATATTGCCACTTTTTGGCCCATCATGATCCTGCACATACCCAACTTGGTGTGCACATTCATCTTCCATACATAAGTGTGTACACCTGATTTCAACTTCCTACGATCAAGTTTTATAGGGTTTTGAAGTACCAAGCTGGAGGGTTCTAGAAGAATTTGTTGTCTGCATAGTGTTAGATCTACTAGGGAGGTCAACTTTGAAGGCTAATATCTATGAGTTGGATGAATGTCATAAAAAACCAATTGGTTTTCCAAATTCTTCCCATGTTAATGAGCTCCCATGTCCATTTTCAAAGCCCCAACATCTCATTTGATATTTTTTCAAAGTCAAAAGAAAATGGAGTTTTCACAGTTTTGGTGCCTACATTTCTAGAAGGTTTTAGAGGGGTCAACTTTGACCTTTAATATTTTGTGAAGGAAATGGATTAGTGAAAATCCCTTCTAAAAATGTGTTCATTTGACTTAAATTAACTAATTACCCAAGTGGTAGATTCCTAGGAAGAGATTTGGTATTTTTCCTAGATGATGACTTGGTGAGTTTTAGTTGGTTTTTGACGGGTATAGTTTTAGAAAAAGTTGAGTTAGCTAATTTGAGCATTAATATCTTGCAATCCTGATGACTCTATACAAATCTATTTCATAACCATGATCCCATATCATCAATCAATATTTTAGTGCATTTTCGTGGCTCTGGGAGAATGTTTAACCAATTTTCCAAGGCAATTCTGGAGGCTACCTAGCTTGATTTGGTCACATGCAAAAATATCAGAAAGAAAATTCTACCCACTTTAGTTTCACCCCAGATGCATAAAAAAATCTTACTTAACAGACAACTAGATGTAAGAATGTAGATGCAAGGGGCATAATGAGTTTATTGAAAAGCCTTATATTTGAAAAGATTGTACTTCATAAATTGAAAGTATTCATGATAGATGAGAGGGTAGTCCTAGTATGGGGATACTTTCAGGCTTGAAGAATACCATATGGAGACCCTAATCTATGCTCACCACCAATACAAATCACAATTGGGAAGATATGCCAATACCTCAAGGCAATAATATAAGTCAAGGAGACAAAGGGTAGATTTTTGAAAGTCATGTTCAAGGAAAGTTTATAGGTAAAATGTAGCCTTTAAGACTCCTTAATACAATGAGTGTATTTGACACTATCAAGATAGGGTATGTGCAAGATCATCATGGAAAAAACAGGCCCTTAAGTGGCAAAATTTTTAGAAAAATCAGAGTTAGGCAACTTGCCGCAAAATTTGAATAAGTTATCTATATTATTTCAAAAATATGTAAGAATAGAATTTGTATAAAATTGAATGTAGTTTCTAAACTACTAGGTTTATTTTTATTTTTAAAAATCTATTTGGTGAAAATTTGAAATTTCAATGCAAAGTACTTAAATTTCAAGGAAAATATAAGAAGTGGGTGTCTATCGACCACCCTAACCACAATAAAATGATAATATTTTTTTATAATATTTTAGATATAAGTAGAGGACTCATGTCTAGATGTGATGCACATTTTTATAATTTTTTCCAAGTAAATAATTAATTATGATTTTTTTATTACAAATTTTTAAAAATATAAAAATGCATGACCACCTTAACTTGGTCAAAACTTCATGAAATTCATTTTTTAATCCTATAGTATGCGAAGCATAGAATGTGACACATGTTTCAGATTCAAAAAATGTGATATCGTTTGAAAGCTATAATCTTTTTCAATCAGCCTCTCAATTAGGACTTTAGTTGTAATTCAAATAAAAAATAAATAATAATTATTAATTAAATTCAAAGTAAAGCATAATTTATATTGGTGGAAGACTGAGAATCTCCTTTAAAAACCCTTTTCGTTTCATCAATTTTGGGTAAAAAAAATGTTGTCAACCACATACCCTACACATACTCATCATATCACCACTTTTTGGCCCATCATGATCCTACACATACCCATGATTATTATGGTATGACATGATGAGAGTAGATAAAAGGGGATAGAGTAATCATGATTGGAGTATGTGTTATTCTTGGAGAGTGGAAATAGGAATGAGAAAAACATGGCCATGTGAGAGCCATGTAAGTTGAAGTCACTATAAAGATGAATAGATCTAGGAGGCAATGCCATTCCATGAATAGTAAATGATAGTCTAAAACCCTATCCAAAAACCTAGGACAAGGGTTTGTAAGTAATTAATTTCATGGGCAGTGAAGAAAGGATAGTCATAATGTGTTTGGCAGGTCTAAGATAATCAAGACCAATAGTCGTTGTTCTTGAATAAGCACATAATTAATAACTATGATCAACTAAGTAGCAAACTAGCAGAGGTATTATGAGGTAGCCATATTCAAAGATAATGATCTTTTGAATTAATTTTAGGATAGTTTATAGTGCCAAATAAATAGACATCTTGAGAATGGACAATCATTAGATAGTTAACATGGGTTTTAAGCCTCTAAAAGGAAGAGAAAAATGTTTCCCTATTCATCATTCTATCAAAGTTACCAAGAAAATAATTATACCTAAAGATAGTGTCAATTAATAAAGATAGTTGAAAGAAGGATCCAAAGGTTTAAACAAGATTTAAGATGCACATAAACACACGCACAATGCCTTGAGATGGGGAGGTAGTGGGGTATGTGCAGGATCATGATGGGCCAAAAAGTGGTAATATGATAGGTATTTGTAGGGTATGTGGCTAACAATTTTTTTTTTTACCCAAAATTGATGAAATGAAAAGGGTTTTTAAAGGATATTCTTAGTTTTCAACCAATATAAATTATGCTTTACTTTGAATTTAATAAATAATTATTATTCATTTTCTATTTGAATTATGACTAAAGTCCTGATTGATAGGCTGATTGAAAAAAATCTATAGATTTGAAAGGGTATCACATTTTTGGAATCTAAAACATGCATCACATTCTATGCTTTGCATATTATAGGATTAAAAAAATAAAAAGTGAATTTCTTGAAGTTTTGACCAAGTTAAGGTGGTCAAACATATGAATTTTTATATTTTTTAAAAGTTGTAATAAAAAATTCATAATTAATTATTTACTTGGAAAAACCTTACAAAAAATATGCATCACATCTAGACGTGAGTCTTCTACTTATGTCTAAAATATTATAAAAAAATATTATCATTTTATTGTGGTTAGGGTGGTCAGATAGACACCTACTTCTTATTTTTTCCCTGATATTTAAGTACTACTGCATTGAAATTTCAAATTTTCACCAAATAGATTTTTCTTTTTTTAAAATAAACCTAGTAGTTTAGAAACTACATTCAATTTTCTATAGATTCAATTCTTACATATTTTTGAAATAATATAGATAACTTATTGATTTTTTTACGTCAAGTTGCCTAACTCTGATTTTTCTAAAAATTTTGCCACTTAAGGGCCTGTTTTTTCCATGATGATCTTGCACAGACCCAGTGACTTCATCACAAAGAGGCAGGTATATGATACACTATGGTGAAAACATGTCATAATGATGAATAAATGATCCACAATGTGAATTGGGGAAATCATCGCAATTAGTGATAACAATATGATTTTGTAGAATAAAGGAGAATGAATTCAATGAATAAGAAAGACATCATTGAGGACAGTCTTGGAGGCACATTGATATGCTGATATTTTCACCAAAAGAATTCTCTTGTCCAAAAGAAAGGAGTTTGGATACTTTTCCAAATAAACAAAACATAAAGCTCTTTGTCTTCTAAAATGAGGAGGGATGAAAATCTATCCCCCAAAAACATTGAAAGTCAATAATTGGCAAGAATCCCATTGAAGGAACAATCTATAAGAGAAAAATTATCCATGAAGATGGGATATCCAAAGCTATCATGTTTGAAAAATTTATCAAAAGAAAAAACGTTTGAGTGGGAGTGAAGTTTTTAGTAAAATTTTACCTTCATACATATCTTATGCCAAAAACTAAGAAGGCTCTTTGAGTTGTACAGGATTTCCTCAAATTCAAGTTGATGGCATGTCATTCGATTGCATCTCTATTTCCTATTTACTGGATGACACTCACCTACATACTACACTATCAAAATATCCTTCATTTGGGTCTAGTTTCAGAATGACAAGTCCTCAAGATTGTGATCAATAGGGTGACTCAAAATTTGTACCTTTAGATGACAGTATTTTATGATTATCATTTTAGAAGGTGTTAGATAGCATTGAAAAATGCAACATAAAAAGGGAAACTCTCACTAAAAGAAATGTGGTTAGAGAGTTGGGTCAATATGACCAGCTTAATTGGAAATATTTTAGACCTTGCTCCAGGAAGGAAAATCCCTAGTTTGGAAGATGATTGTTAGTGTGAAGTTAACATTGAAAAGCATGGATTCACAAAAGGTGTAATGGAAATTCCAAGGATGCAAGGATTAACAAAGTTTTCATATAGGTTTTTCTCAAAAATAAATGTTATTGATTCAACTGGTTACGATAATCCATTTCTAAGCACAAGATTATGACACTTCTATAATATACAAAATTTCATAGGAATTTGATAGACTGAGTCCTGATTTCTCCTCTAAAGATAAAAATTTTAGCTTGGGGAAAACTAATATGATGGAAAAAAAAGGTATGGAATTCCTAACAATTGATGGTGAAGAAGGTGTTTTTGACATCATCTTTGTAATGACTCGATAAAAACATAAAGAATTTTTTTGCAAACACTCTTCTACATTGTACTTCTACCATGATAAGTGATGGCCCCCCTCAACAGCCATGTCCTACTCTTCCTAGATAGAAAGGTGAAATGCATGTAGTGCAGGTAATGTGCTTTCATTGTTTGTAGATGATGATAATAGTTCTCAACGGGAAGAAAAGATGGATAAGGATAAGATAAAGAATAAAACCCTAAATTTTGATGAAAATGGTAATGTTTGCATCAAGGAAATTGAATATTGAAGGGACTTCTCAATATCAAAGTGAGTTTTTTTTTAGTCCTTTCGAAATCCCAAAAATAGAAAGAGCATACGATTGGCTTTGAGGAATTTATTGAGGAGAGAAGTGTATTGGCAAGACCAAAGTTTTTGTCCCTCTAATACAACAAATGCACATCCCCACCAAAATGAAAATAAAATATTAAATAAACTATGATTTTAGTAAGAGGAAACAAAACTTTGGGAAAATATGAATTTCACATTTTTCATCAAGGGAGTTAAAATGTAAAAAACCATGGAGTGGGTAATTATTTTTTTCTCAAAGGATATTTTTGTTAAACCAGGTGAAGGTACATACAGGTAAATATGAGCATGAAATTTCCAACAAGAGGACAAATAATAATAATCATTGAAATTTATTTCATGCAGATGCAAAGCCAATGGAGGTTAAAATTAAATATTTTGTTTGCCGAAGATAATTAATATAATGAAAAATTGCACCCGATGGATATATGAAGAGTCATAACCCTAGAAATACAAAGTATAAATGAGAGATAAAATCAAAGGAAGAATCATTATAGTTAGATAGTTGGCTAAGTGCAAAAATATAGGGGGCCAAAAAGGGGGCTTAAGTGGCCACCATTTTTTTGAAATTAGGAAATACTGACCTTGGACGTGAAATTGAGGATAGTTACACCCAATTTTGATATGCAATGAAAACAAGGATCATAGTGCTTCGATTCTACTTTCTAAACTACTAATTGATTTTTAAAATGGTTGATATTAAGGGGTTCAAAAGAGGGGACCACAAAAATTGGTGTTGTTTTTGTCAAAAAAACATAACATAGCAATTTTTGTGGGTACCTAGCATGGTGAACTTTTTTCTAGTATTTTAAAAACATCTTTGGTGAGAAATTAGCTAACAGTATGTAGTTTATGCTTGATTTTTCTGATAATTTTTTAATGAATATTGATTTTTTACTAATTTTCAAAGTAGACGCTTCCTGAAAAATAAAATTTTGGCCATGCTACCCCTATAAATTTTGGAAACTAATTGATTTTTTTTTTAATATGTGTAGAATGGAGTCTAGTTTCCAAAAATGTAATTTATTTGAAATTTCAATGAATGGCTAATTTATAATGAAAAAAACACCTAATAGTGGTTTCTGCCAAAAAAGAGACACACAAACAAAAGAAATTATAGATCAAAGGCTTAAAATTTTCAAAAAAGAAAAAAATTACATCATTAGATAGCTAAGAGAGAGCTTAACATTACCTAGGTGTTTGATTTGTTCGAAATTAAAACACGTGCAATCCTAATGGTGAGCATGAACCCAATTATGTGAAATATAGTAGAATTTGCAAAAAAAAATCTTTGGACATTGGGAAGGCCCTCCAAGCCTTTGGGTTATTTTTCCAAGGAAAATACCAAGCCTAAGGCTTGGGGATTCCCAATGAAAGATATAACATGAGCACATTATAATGCACTCACACTATTTCTTAGTTTTGACATGGTTTTTTTGATTGTGCAAGACATGTCTAACAAGACATAACATGAATGCATTATAATGCACTCGCGTTATGTATTTATTTGTGTTAAATTCTACTCTATTGAATGTATGTTTATATATTTATATGTTTGTATGCGTGTATACTTGCATGTCATGTATATATGTATGTATGCATGCTTGTATGTATGTATGTATGTATGTATGTATGTATGTATACCTATATGTATGTATGCATGTATGTATGTTTTCTTATATGTATGTATTTAGAGGGAGGGAGAATTTTAAGAGAGAGAGGGAGAGAGAGTTATCTAGGTAGGGTGGGAGGGAGAGAGGGGGGAGAAACCTGAGAGAAAGAAAGAGAGGTAGATGGGTAGTGAGAGAGACCTAAGAGAGGGAGAGGGGGTTGAAGGGAGAGACCTAAGAGATAGGGAGTGGGAAGGAAGAGGTTGGAGTGAGAGGGACTTAGCTAGGTAGGGTGGGAGGGATAGAGGGAGGGAGAGAGAGAGAGAGAGGAGGGGGTGGGAGAGAGAGAATTGAGAGAGAGGGAGAGAGAGAGAGGGGGGAGGAGAGAGAGGAGAGAAAGAGAGAGGTATGTAGGTAGGGTGCTAGAGGGAGAGACTTGAGAGTGTGAGGGGGGTGAGAGGAGAGACTTGAGGATAGGTAGCAAGAGGGAGTGGAGAGAGAGGGAGTGTGAGAGTGAGAGACTTGAGAGAGGGAGAGTGTGTGGGAGGGAGTGACCTGAGAGAGAGGAAGAGAGAGGGAGTGGAGTGAGAGGGACTTATCTAGGTAGGGTGGGAGGGATAAATAGAGAGGGGGGAGAACGAGAGAGAGTTACCTAGGTAGGGTTCCAAAGGGAGAGACTTGATAAAGATAGAGGGTGGGAGAGAAACCTAGGAGAAAGGGAGAGAGAGAGGGAGTGATGGAGAGGCAGTGGGAGGAAGTGGGAGAGAGAGAGAGAGGGATTTATTGAGCAAGAGGTACATAGAAAAAGGGAGAGGGTAGATAGAGAAAATTGGAGAGGGTAGGAGAGAGGGAGGGATAGAGAGGAGAGATGGATAGATAGATAGAGAGGGATAGGCTTTGAGGACCTATATGGTTGATGGTTTAGGGTATTGGGCTAAGGGTATAGGGTTGAGGAATTAAGGTTGATGATAGAGGGTATTGTGTTGAGGGTAGAGGGTAGAAAGTTTAAGGGCTTAGGGTTAAAGGGCTTATGGTATAGGTTTAAGGGTATATGGTTGAAGGATTAAGGTTGAGGGTCCAATGTATAGGGTAGAGGGTATATGGGTTGAGGGTTGAGGGTTTAAGGGTTGAGGGATTAAGGGTTGAGTGTTAAGAATTGAGGGTTGAGGGTTTAATGTATAGGGTAGAGGGTCTAAGGTTTTAGGGTTTAAGGGTTGAGGTTTGAGGGTTTAAGGTTGAAGGTTGAGGGTTGAGGGTGTAGGGTTGAGGGTCCAATGTATAGGGTAGAGGGTATAGGAGTTGAGGAATTATAGTTTAAGGCTTTAACGGTTGAGGGTATAGGGTTGAGGTATTAGGGTTGAGGGTAGAGGGTATTGGGTTGAGGGTGAGGGTAGAGGATTTAAAGGTTGAGGATTGAGAGTTTAGGGTTTAGGTTTGAGTGTTTAAGGGTTCAACAGTTGAGAGTATAGGGTTGATGGTATAGGGTTGAGGTATTAGGGTTTAGGGTAGATGGTATTGGGTTGAATGTAGAGGGTTGAGCATTTAAGGGTTGAGGGTTGAGTGTTTAGGGTTTAGGGTTGAGTATTTAAGGCTTTAATGGTTGAGGGTATATGGTTGAGGGTTGAGGGATTAGGTTAGAAAGGGAGGGAGATATGGAGGGATAATTGAGATAGAGAGAAGGATAGAAAAGGGAGGGACAAAGATAGATGAGGGTTGATGATTCACTGTATAGGGTAGATGGTTGAGAATTGAGGGTATAGGGTTGAGGACCTATAGGGTTGATGGTTTGGGGTGTAGAAATCAAAATTTGAACACTCCCATATGGTCAAATCCACCTCTTTTATCCACCTATTTCATCAATATTAATTAAATAACTTATTTAATTAATATTCCCCCTTTCCCTAAGGTTCCTAACGTATTTAATTTTATAATTAAATACTTTACCTTCAATTCTTTCTCTAAATTAAATAAATACATCAATTTATTTAATTTGGTCATCTAGACTTTTGGAATTTAAATCAATTTTAAATTCCTATTTTTCTCTCTCCTTCTCACATCCTCCATAACCTTCTTCTAATATGGATTAGTCTAATAAATCCATGATTAGGATGTGCACACCTTTAATCAGGATTAATGTCACATCCTCCATATTTTTCCACTTTCCTCTAATCCCTCATTAATATTTTTAATCACTTGTTTGCACAACCTTAATCTAATCACATGCCATCTTTGGCATGTACTCCAGGTCAACCTTTCATAAGTGCTTTCCCTCTTAAGTCTTGACCTCTTCCCTATGTGAATTGAAAATTCATATTTATTCATTCAATGCATTTCTCTTCCTCATGCAAGTTGTTGGGAAATTATAAATTCTCTCACTTGTCACATCAGTCACATGGGACAAAGGTTTCCTTTATAAGGACCTTGTCTTATCCACAAGGTACTTTTCAGCTTCCTTTATAAGGACCTTGTCTTATCCACAAGGTGCTTCTCATCATGTGAATTTAAAATTCATATTTATTCTCCCAATCACTTTTCCCTTCCAATCATGTGAATTTAAAATTCACATTTATTCCTCCAACAACTTCTCTCTTCCCCATGATGATGTGTGAGGAATTATAAAATTCCTCACATGTCAACATCCTTCCCACATAGGGACAAGAAATTCCTTTCTAAGGAAATATTCTCCCCATCCCAAGGTACTTGCAAGTGCCTCCACCTCACATGTCCCTTTTCCAATTCACTTGTTCTTGTGACATATCATCCTCCACATGGAAAGATGTGAGGGCTTGTGAGTCCTCAACTCACCACAACTCTTCATATTGCCCATGTTGGAAAAATCTTGACCATCCATTTCTCTAGAGATTTTTCCCTTAAAATGGAAGATTTTCTCTCAATTAATTCATTCATCACATTTGCAATTCAAGCTCAAGCTCTCCAACTTTCATGTTCTCACATCCTCCATTGTTACATGTTTCAAGATTACATCACTTGCACCATCCAATCCAATATAAGCTATTGATTGTTGATATATTGTGTGATTTGTTTGTAAAGTAAATCAAATATAAGGGAGTCAATATTTGTTTGCTGATGAACTTAAGCTATTGACGTATCCAATCCCCTTGCACTATTTGACATCTTGGGTGAAGAGAAAATGTAGCTTACTTAGTTTTTTTTGTTACCCAAGGGGCACTACACCGTTTAAGCTTCCCCCTTGCACTTCGTGTGAGCCTAGGGAGTAGCCAAAAATAGTTTGTGTTCTCTTTCTAGTGGGACCTGATTGGGGATTTCATTGCCCCAAGGGACGATCCCAACCATGTGTACCAGTGGGGTATATGAAGGGGGGAGAGCCAAAGTTGTACCCCAATCCAGTCACGTCATGTTTGGAGGAGCAACGAAGCTAGGGTGATAGCTAGATAAGACATGAAGAGTTGGTCTGAACTTTCAGTACCTCATTGGGGTTCTCGACTCATGCTTGTGATAGACTGGTGTTCACAGTTGTGCCTCACGTACTGAGCATATATCAAGGAATCCCTAGTTTTCTTTGTTCAACTTAGTTAGAGGATTGTGTTGGCCATACGCTTTTCACTAATCTTAAGATTGTGTTGTTTGAATTATCTCTTTTGTGTGAAACTAGTGAATTTTTGTTTAGTTAAGTCAACCTTACCATCTACTTGATGTTTGCTATGTTTTTTTTCCTTTTCCATAGTCATTTTTGTCTAAGTCAAGTCTAGGTCTATTGAAAAAGGCGACACTACCCTTAATAGGGGCAACCTTTCCCTCAA
Source organism: Sequoia sempervirens (assembly GCA_007258455.2). Taxonomy (NCBI): domain Eukaryota; kingdom Viridiplantae; phylum Streptophyta; class Pinopsida; order Cupressales; family Cupressaceae; genus Sequoia; species Sequoia sempervirens. The sequence continues at coordinate 166,945,692 of VDFB02058242.1, read as the reverse complement.
CAAGGGTGACCTTTCCTTTTTTCTTAGTCATTTTACAGGCTATTCATTGTCAAAATTGTCCATCTTTTACTGAATAGGTGACCTTGCCCTGAACAGGGGCGATTCTACCCTCTGCCTGAGTCACTAATAGTTAAACAACCCATCAAATTCATTTGTTTCATCAAGATGGATGACCCTAACCTTAATTTGAGCGACCTTGCACCATACTTGGGTGATTTTGCACTTTAAACAATTAGTCCCGCCTCATGTTCGATCATCCCGTCAATCTATTCCCCCATTCTGAGCATCTGTTTCCTCATTCCAAGCATCTGTTTTCCCATTCTGAGCACTCATTTCCCTATTATGAGCATCTGATTCCCCATTCCAAGGATCTGTTTCCTCATTTTGAGCATCTATTTTCCCATTCCTAGCCTCCACATGCTTATTTTGTGCATCTGTTTGCCCATTCTAATCATCTGTTTTCCCATTCTAAGCATCCATTTTCCCATTTTGAGCATCTATTTTCCTATTACAATCATCTGTTCCCTATTTTGTGCATTTGTTTTCCCATTTTGATACTTTGTTTGATCCCTTTTCTGATTTAGACAAAGTTAGGCAACCTTGACCTCTAATTGGGTAACCTTAACTTCCAATTAGGCGACCCTGACCTTAAGTTAGGCAACCTTGACCTCTATTTGGGTGACCCTAACCTCTATTTAGGTGACCCTGACCCCCAGTTAGGCGACCTTGACCTCCAGTTGGGAAACCTTGACCCCCAGTTGGGTGACCTTGGCCTTAAGTTGGGTGACCTTGACCTCTAGTTGGGCAACCCTGACCTTGGTAATGTGAGTATGATCTTTATCCAACCATTTAGTGTTCACCCATAATTTTCATCTGCATTCTTCAAAGGTCACTCATTCATCATTTGAATCATATAGGCACATCATAAAGCATCTCTAAATCACATATCCCCCATCATCTTCTCAATCCAAATCTTCTAAACTTTGCTTGAAGTTATTATCGAAATTGACCTAGGTGTCTAAATTGATCATCATCCTACAACATTTGCTTAGGATCTCCATTTTTCCTAAGTCAGTCATCATCATTCGGCCCAATCAATCCACTTCCATCTGAAGTTGGATTTGATGCTGTAATCATCTATCTCTCCTTATTCCAATCAATCAACACCTCAAGTCACCTAGGGTGATTTCTGAACATGGTTTAGAATCCATTCTATCATCCAATCTTACCAATCGTTTCATCAACCAATCTTATCCAAACCAATCCTTATCTAATCATCCAATATATCAATATAATCCAATCTTATCCTTATCCAATCATCCAATCAACTAATCCATTGTCTAATCTAATCAATCCTTTAATAGTCATTTAGGTCATCTTTGCATTTCACCTTAGAGTTTAACCACATCTTAACTCACCTAGTAATTTTGCACTTTCATGCCCATTCAGACTTGATCACAAGCCAAGAAACAAATGGCCAAACAATAAGCCCAAGGTTACCACTTGAATAACCCTTAGGATCCCAACAACACTACAAACATCACACAAGATCCCAACAATGGTGCAAATATCCCTCAAAATCCCAATAACGGTGCATCATCATAGTCCAATACTGACATCTAAAACACCTCACCACCCAGAGGTGAGAACATGGTCAATCAACCCAAAGTCACCGTAGATTAATACTTAAGCTTGAAGAGGGTGTTGCCACAATAGTGGTTTACACTTTTTGAGAGATCCTGATTTTTGCTAAAATCACATATTTTTAAAAAATATAATGATTTAAGCCTTGAAAATTTCCATTTAAATGATTCTAATTGAAGAGGGTTTGATTAAACCACATTAGACCAAGCCCCCTTGGATAGAACCCCACTAGATTTAAACCATACCTATAATGGAGTCTCCTTTACACCTATCAAAATGCTGATAATAAACCACTTTTGATTTACCTTTTGGGGGATCAAATGAATTCATTTAATTTTATTTTTTTGTAAGTATGCAGTCCTTATTATCAGCTTCAAAAAAAGTATAATATTAATTAAATTTAATTTGATTATTATATTTATTTTTGTTTCTTGTGAATGTAGGTTTTTCACCGAAAACCAAGATCTCCTTTTTGCACATATGGAAAAATAGTAGATTATCAAAAAAAAAATTGAAAAATATGAGTGCACTAGATATTGAAGTCCTTGATCCTACAAAAAAAATTACACATTATACGGTCGCACTATGTCTGAATTGTAATTGGTTTGACTTCAAAACTTGATTAAAAAAAAATATTCAATAAAAAACTATCTAACCAAGTGGAAACACTAGATATTTGAGTTAAAAATCTAAATTCAAAAGAATTAGAATTTTATCCTTCATGGAAAAAATTTATGCGTTATATAGTGAGCATCACTTTTTTAAAATGTTGTTTTTTGAAAAAACCTAGTTTTTGAGGGAGATGCAAAAAGAAGTGCAATATAATTCCAAATATTTTGAAAAAAATATATTTAGAATCTACAGGAAAAATGTCATGAAACTATAGTTTGCATCATCTTCAAATTCCTCACGGTTTAGCCGGTATAGATGCCTGAATGTGAAGATTTAGTTAAAAATAATAATTTCATTGTCCAGTTTGGCCAAAAATTTTAAACCACTATTGTGAGATCAAATGCAATCCTGCTAATGTTCAGATGATGGATTGCCTACTCAATGAGAATGGGGATAAGATTTTCGCTGCTCTGATCATGAAAGGAGTCAAACCAATGCCCTATTTCAATATGTCATAGTATACCAACACCTAGTCCCTTCCTACATCACAAGATTTGTAGGCCTCGCAAAATGTTCTAGGAAATTCGTATGTTCCCAAAGGTCCACCTATAGAGAATTGGTATCATCTTGAGTTTAGAAATGTTGTGATACACCAAGTCACCTGTTATCCTCGCCTCTCATCTGCTGCCTCTATGATGCCACCTGATCCTAATGACCCTTATGCCTATGGAATTCCACAAAACATTCCATCCACCCCACCACACCCACATTAGCATCCTGGTCAACCATATGTCAATGTCGAGGGAACCCCAATCCTTGCATTGCTGCCACCTCTAGGATCTACACCTACGACAATCTACCACCACCACCTCACGGTAATATCCCTTCATTTTAGCAACCTCCCATTAATCCTCATCAACCCACTATGATGTAATCACCACCACTGCATACAACTACCGTTGTTGTTTCATCTTAGCCACCTCATCAAAAAACTCCACAAAAAAATTTCACAATCCCACAACAAAATGTTACCATTCACAAAAAAATGTTCTAATTCCTCAACAACACACTAATGTTCCTACACAACCCCCACATCAAGTCACCCAAACTACATCGCAACCGCTACAACCACCCCATGGAGCTTCTGCAATAGTCCCACAACAACATCACATCCCATCTCACCCAATTTATTAGCAACCACTACGACAACAACAACCACCCCAACATATGCACATTCCTATGCAAATGAAGTGCAATCCTCTCACACAATATCTCTACCATTCATCTAGCACGTACACCACTTATGCTGCTACATCTAATCCCAATCCAAATATCCATGTGGCCTCTCAGAATCCACCATAGACTCAATTACCACTTTACACTAGTCCTCCACAATCACACACGAATGCATACCAAGAGTCGTCTAACCCACAACCACCTTCGTATACTACACAGCAACCCGACATTGCATACAATTATCAATCCAATCCGTACTATTCTCAACAACAACTTTCATACCAACAAGGTGTTTCATCCACATCCTACACACAACAACAACCACCTTATTAATAGGGTGCTCAATCTACCTCCTACTATCAGAAACTATTTCCTTACCATCAAGGGGCTTCCACGTCATCATACTATCAAGCTGCTACACAATACCCATAGGATACTCCAACCACTTCATACTATCAACAATAACCACCATACCAACAAGAAGCTTCAACCTCTTACCATCAAAATCTATCATATCCACCTTACATCAATTCACAATCCACTTACGCCAATCAATACCAACAAACATCTCCATATACACCTCAACCCACTTATGATCCAACTACTTCAACACCATCCTATTTATATCAACAGTATCCACCACACAATTATCCTAATCCATCTAATCCAAATCTCGTAGCACCTATCAATAAAGACCTAGAAGAAGTCAAAGCTGGATTATAGGACTTAGAAGTAGGGACCAACAAACAATCATTCAAGTTTGAAGATATTTGTCATTACCCGTTTGACCCTTCAATCTCATTGGTTCCTTTCCTGAAGCATTTTGAAATGCCAAAATTCAATAAGCATAAAGGAACCAAAGATCCCAAAGCTCACCTTCAAGAGTCTTACACCCACTATCAAGAAGTCATGCATAATGACAATTATCTCATGAGATTATTTCCTAGGAGTTTACAAGGGATAGCTCTTGATTGGTTTATGGGTCTTGAAAAGGGATCTATCAACTCCTTTGCACAACTTTCAGAAGATTTTGTCTCCCACTTCTCCTTTAATCTGGAGAAGGATACCAACACATTAGATCTCCTGAAGGAAAAGCAGCATGAGGGAGAAACCTTTGTGAGCTATCTTCAAAGATGATGAGCCCTAGCCAGACGCATGAAATCTTCATTAAGGGAAAAGGATATGGTCATCTTGTTCATTGAAAACTCTAATTTGGATATGGCTCACAACTTTAGACTCCACTGTGTCACAACCTTAACAACAATAGTGGAGAAAGGTCTTATTCTTGAGAGGGCTCTTATTGCCAAAGGGCCAGTCAAAATATTTAACCCTGATAAGGAGAAGTCATTCGGGTATAATCTTCGTAATTGGAACAAAAATAAAAAAATTGTCCATGATGGTGTCACTAACACCAAACATGTCCAAGTGGCTAATGCTTCACAGAAGCCGCAATATCCTCCTCAGTAGTCAACCCCTCATGCTATATCAGTGTCATAGGGGGCACCTCGTCCCAACCAACAATCTAATCAGAATAACCAAGGGAATGGAAAACATCAATTCACTCAACTCGGGGAGCCCCTAAGTGTCATGTTTAATAGGCTTCTTCAATCCAATTACCCGATTACATATCCTGTGACCAAGACACCTAATGAATCCAAGCCTAAACTATCCTAGTTTAAAGAAAAGTAGTATTGTGAGTTCCACAAGATTGAAGAACATAGATTGAATAAGTGTCAAAAGTCTAAAAATGTACATCCAGGATCTTATAGATCGGGGTGACATACATGTGGATGCCAACATGACACCTTCATCCAATGCTCAATTACAAATATATCAAAATGCTTTCCCTAAGCATAACCAAGGCCCAAGCACATCAAACTCAAACCCAATACCTAGCAATAACAATAATCAGAATAACAACACCATCAACATCAGTTACAAAAATGTGCCACTTAACTATGAAGGTCTCATCATGCACATCAAATAAGTGGAACCACGTGTATCTATGATATGCATAAAAGGAAAGGATCCACAATGTGTTGCTACCACCCGTCGAACTCACATCATAGTCCTTGGAGCCTCCACATTCACCCAGGCCCCAATATGTGAGTTTGCAATACAATATTCTTGACCATCTAGGAAAGACTTCAACACAGATATCCATTCTGGACTTTCTTAAGTCTTCTCCTACACACCAAGAAATCCTAAATAAGGCCTTATGTGACACCCAAGTTCCTAATGACATAGACCCTACACAATTTAAAGCATCGGTAGGGCACCTCTCCACCACCTATCAACTAGGTTTTAGCCAGAATGACATGCCCTGCATTGACTCTAATCATAACCATCCCCTCCATCTAGAGGTCCTGGTAAATTTTCATAAAGTAAAGAGGGTCTTGGTAGATAATGGTTCTACCCTAAACCTTTTTACATTGAAATTTATAAAATAGGTGGGATACACCCATGCTGATATAAATAATCAGTTCATCACAATCAAGGCATATGATAATGCATTGCATGATTATGAAGGAACAATATGTCTTTTGAGCTAGGTTGGTCTAGTTGTGCAATACACTACTTGTCGTTCCCTTGATCTGGAACTCCCCTATAACCTCCTCCTCTGTCATCCATGAATTTACACCATGCAATTCATTCCATCCACATACCATCAATGTCTAAAATTCCCATTCAATGGACTAGAATTTACCATACACGCGGATCCCCAACAATTTTAATAATTCGCACATTAGAAGCTTCTTTTCCTCATTCCCACTATTGTCTTGGAGTGGAAATGAGACCACCATAGATGTCATCATCCCACTTTTCTACCACTGCATTAGCCACTGCTTCATCCACTCCATTATCCACATTTGATTCCACCCTTACTAAATTCTAGATCATTAACAAGGGATGTAGTGAATATGAGATGCACATAGCTTTGAACGTGGAAACAATTCCACCCTCACCACACACATATGGCCAACCTTCACAGTCTACACCAAAACTAGAAGATAAGACTATCACTTTGAGCTCCAAGAACGTGGAAACCAGTACTTACCACTCTCCTAGGTTAAGACAAAATACACTAGAAGATGACATAATCCAATGGTTCTACCATGAGGAACCCGATCCCTCCCCTCCTTTGAAAGAATATTTTTAGGAGAACTATCCTTGGCCCTCTAAGTTTGCGAAGAAGTACAACTATTAAGGGGGAAGGCCTTGGCACTGAAGAGCAAAGAAGGAGAAACCATATTGAGGCTACAATAACACCAAGATACTTGGGATTGGGTCATGACACCAAACAAAAGGGTCCTATAGCATCATCTAGTGCCTTTAACAACATCAGTGAGAGCAATAGTCTCCTTGAAGACATACCAGATGAGGAATCCATCATACATGCATATGATAATGTAGATCACACTGACCTCTATTCCATGTTTGACTACTTATGCATCTGTGTCATTAACCTATCCATTAAACATCCCAAACTCATAGACTGGGACCTACATGGTAGCGCACCTATCGACACCTTTCCCTTAGTAGACTAGTATGCACATCTTATGGGATTGGGGGAAGATGAACACCCTAACCACAAAAGTAAAAAGAAGCAAAATAAAAAAAGGTCACCTAGCGAAAACGTCCCTGAGGCACTTCTTGACCTAGAAAAAGTAAAAAAAAGGGTGTATATGATAGAAAAAACCTCGATGATGTGCTAGAAGATGGGGATGTTCATGATCCATCCTGATAGAAGAAACAAAGGAAATAAATTTGAGAACTAAAGAGGATCCCAAAATTACATATGTAGCCAAAGCATTATCAGAGGAAGAATATTCTACCATCACCAAGATTCTCATAGAAGGCATCACCAATTTTTCATGGACATATTCAGACATGCTAGGCCTTGATCCTACTTTAGTAGTACATCACCTAGATGTATGTCCCAATGCCAAACCTTTCAAGAAAAAGCTTCAAAAAATGCATCCTCAACTGGCTATACTAGTTAAGACAGAATTGGAGAAGTTGTTGGACACTAGATTCATAAGACCCATTGACTATTTAGAATGGATCTCAAATGTAGTGTCCATAGCCAAAACAAACGACACTATTAGAGTATTTAAAAAATTCCATGATCTCAACAAGGCTTGTCCCAAAGATCATTTTCCTTTTCCAAACATCGACATGTTGGTTGACCTCACTACGGGACATGAGATGCTTTCCCTTATGGATGGCTTCTCTGGATACAATCAGATTAGAATTGCACCTAAAGATCAATATAAAACAACATTCACCACACCATGGGGAACCTTCTATTATAATTTTATGCCCTTTGGCCTAAAAAAAATGGGGGAAACCTACCAGCGAGTGATGACCGTAATCTTCCATGATCTCATCCACATCATAATGGAAGATTATGTTGATGATCTACTAGGAAAATAAAGAACAAGGAAAGAACATCATGTGGTATTCAAGAAGATATTTGAGAATCTAGAGTAGTATAAGTGAAGTCTAAATCCTAAGAAATGTGTCTTTGGGGTCACATCAAGAAAAATACTGGGTTTCATTGTCTCCCAAAGAGGTATAGAAGTCGATCCAATGAAAGTCAAAGAAATTATGGATATGCCTCCACCACACAATCTAAAATAGTTAAGGAACCTTCAGGGAAAGTTTTAATCCATCTGGTAGTTCATTTCTCAATTATTTGATAAGTGTCAGTCATTCACTCATCTCCTAAAGAAGGATAATGCCTTTAAGTGGATGTAACAATTCCAACTCGGCTTCGACAAGATCAAAGAGTATTTGGCTCACCCATCGATCCTTATGCCACCAATTATTGGTAAACCACTCCCACTGTATATTTCTATTGCTTCAATGGCACTGGGGGCATTGTTGGCATAGCATGATGAGTCATCAAAGGAAAGAGCAATCTACTACATCAGTCAGACTCTCTTGGGTTATGAGCTTAACTATTCCCCAATGGAAAAATCCTACCTAGCCATGGTCTTCAGTTTGCAAAAACACATTAGATGCTTAGCCACCCAATGAAGCTCATCTCCAAGGTTGATCCACTCAAATATTTGTTATCCAAAACAAATCTAATTGGTTGCATGGCTAGGTGGGTCACGCTGTTAAGTGAATTTGATATAGAATATGTGGATCGAAAAGCTATTAAAGGACAAGTGATAGTTGATCAATTGGCAAATGTTCCCTTGGTAGATTCCTAGCCTCTAACAATAGAATTTCCTAATGGAGTCAACATAATAACAAAAGTGGCCATATGGAAACTATACTTTCATGGGTCGTACACACATAGTGGATTAGAGGAAGGAATCTTGCCTATCACCCCCCAAGGTGATTATATACCAAAGTCATTCAGGTTGGATTTTTCGTGCACAAACAACATAGCTGAATACAAAGCTCTTCTTACTAGACTTAGAATTGTAATCCAATGGAATATTACTCACTTGAGAGTCTTTGGTGATTCTCAATTAGTCATCAAATAGGTCAATGATGAGTTTCTCAAAAAAGATGATAAGCTATTGCCTTATAAATGCATGTTTGACAACTTCAAATAGTATTTCACATCCATCTAGTTTGATCAGATTCTAAGTGTCCAAAACAAAGCAGTGGATGCTATGGCTACCATTGGTTCTTTAATTGGCATGCCCAAAGACAAAACAATGTGAGTCTCTCATTGAAAAACTATTAATCCCAACTTATGATATCCTGAAGAGTGAGATGGTGTGTGACATTGTAGGTCCCACGTTACCGTGGTACCATGATATCTACACTTACCTTCATGACAATATCCTACCTCCCAATCTCACATGCAATCAAAGAAAAAAGTTCATCCAACAAGCATCCTGTTACATAATCATAGGTGATACACTTTATTGATGTGGGTATGATGGAACCCTCCTTTGCTACTTCAATGAGATTGAAGCACATACTACATTAACAAAAGTACATAGTGGTGCATGTGGGGCCTAGTCAAATGGCATGGCCCTAGCTAAGAGAATTCTCTGAGCAGGATATTACTAGCCTACATTAGAACATTATTTTTGTGAGTTTGTCAAGAAGTGCTTACCCTGTCAACAACACACCGATCTAATACATGCTCCAACATAGGATCTATAGCCTCTTGTAGCACCATGGCCCTTCTCTTAGTTGGGTTCGACCTAATCAGAAAGATCTATCACCCATCCTCCAATGGCCATACCTTCATCACTACCACAACTGAGTACTTGACCAAGTGGGTGGAAGTGATGCCACTCTCACAAATCACAGGTACTCAGATTTCCAAATTTAACCTCTTCCATATTATCTACAGATATGGAGTACCTTCTACCATCATCTCCGACAATGAAAATCCTTTGAAGAACCAAGCCATGAAACACCTTTGTGACACTTTCCACATTGAACATCATTGGTCCATGCCTTATTATCCCTAGGGTAATGGTTAGGTGGAAGCTACCAACAAAACTCTCATCAGAATCCTTAAAAAGCTAGTCAAAATTACAATTCATGATTGGCACCTTCACATCCATCCCACCCTTTGGGTGTATCGCACTTCCATCCACAACCCCACCTGGCCACTTTGTATTCTCTCATCTATGGTTCCAAGGTTATCTTTCTAATTAAGGTATAAATCCCATCACTGAGAATATCCTTGAAGAATCTTATCATTGACGAAGATGCTCAAGTTGCAAGACTCAGCTAACTAGAACTCCTAGATGAAAGATGGATCAAAAAATATGACCGCCTTCAATCCTATCATAATCATCTAAAAATAAGCTACAACAAGAAGTTTTTTCCTCACCAGTTCAACATTGGTGATTTAGTTCTCAATGAGAATCAATGCACTCAACAGGACTAAGATAAGAAGGGAAATTTTGAAGAAAATTGGCTAGGTCCTTATGTCATCACAACCAAGTATGGATCAGGGCCTAAAAACTTGCTACATCTGAAGGAGAGACCCTAGAGGAGCCCATTAACATCATGCACTTAAAAAGGTTCTACACTTAAATCAGCTGGGGTATCCTATCCTACAAAAATTTAAAAAAATACAAAAAAAGTAAAAAATGATCAAAAATACAAAAAAAATTAAAAAATTAAAAAAATCCAAAAATAGTAAAGAGAAATAATTTGTCCTATGGTGAAAACCACCCTTGGTGGCACCTTGGACAAGTACATTTGGTGAAAACCTAGTCACAGGTGCCATTCATAAAGGGCATAATCATTATCTACCTTGCATCTTAGTTACTTTATGCTTCCATCCATTTTGATCTCATATCTTATCATCCCATCGATCCTATCCTCCCATCCATATCCATCATCCAGTTACTTGGTATATTTTGGTTGAGAATTGGAGGATCTTCATTTTCTATCCATCATCTTGAGATTTTATCCTAATCTAAGCTTGTGTCATCAGTCTTGTTTTCTTGTCATTCCTTCGCTCCCATATAGGTTCTTTCATCGTGTTCATCTTCATTTAGATCACTTCCTGTCGTGTTGGTCCTTTTTTTCTTAGTTGAACTACATTTCCCCTATGATTTCATGTAGGCAAGGTTGATCATTTGATCCACCCCTAAGGAATTTTTTCCATCATGTTCTATTCTTCCATTGTGGTCTCCATTGTCCCCTTTACGCTCTCATCCTTGGTCATTCCTTTTTCCAACTGCGTTGGCCATGCACTTGCACATAGTCAAGGTTGATCTTTTGATCCACCCCAAGGCTTTGCTTTGCTTTCTCTTGTCTATCTTTGTCCTCATTTTCTATCACTTGTCTCCATTGTCATCTTTCCACTTTTATCCATGGTCTTTTCTTGAACTACGAGGGCTTTGCGCTTTCATGTAGGCAAGGCTAATCTATGATTAGCCCTTGAGCCCCTGGGTCTTTAGGGTATGTCAGTCTTGTGTCTTGTCTTTCGTATCGTGTCATCAAGTATGTCCTTGTCTAGCTAGTTCTTCACAAATGAGATCCACTTGTATCATGATATTTAGTCAGCTTTGGAACCTCCCACGTCATAATTGATCTTTTAGTTTACTATCCATCTTTGGTCTCAATAGGATGCATCCTTCAGGGGACTAATAGACCTCATCAAGCCCATCCATCCTCTTGATCCTATGGAAAAGGACATTTTGAAATTGATTGTGATCTCTTGATACTTTTGGATTTTATTTTTCATTTGTGCTCCCTATCACAACTTGTGAAGATCGCCATAATCTATCATATAATGGTATGTTTTGATTGGTTAACATAGTGGTATATCTTGATCTTTTTGTTTTTTTTTTGTCTTTTGGGTTGTCCCACATAGTACCCACGAAGATCCCTGAGGTCTTGTATTATGTTGGGACATCCCTTTTTGCTTGTGGTTATCCCAATGCCTAGCCTGAGGGGTGTTGGGATAACCTTCTTGTTTGTTGTGTTTTTTGTATGCATTGGATGCTAATTTTACATTGGTTTACATACCCGGTACCTAGTTTCTTATGCTATAGCAAAAATAAGTGCTCCAAAAATAGAAAATTCCATTAGGATTGCATTTTTTGATCAATTCCATTACATTCTATTCATACTTGACCTATGACCTATGATTTTGGTGTCATCAAGTATGTCCTTATCTAGCTAGTTTTTCATAAATGAGATGCACTTGTATCATGAGATTTAGTTGGCTTTGGAACCTCCCGCATCATAATCGATCTTTTAGTTTAGTATCCATCTTTGGTCTCAATAGGATGCATCCTTCCTAATAGACCTCATCAACCCCATCCATCCTCTTGATCCTATGGAAAAGGACATTTTGAAATTGATTGTGATCTCTTGATACATTTGGATTGTATTTATCATTTGAGCTCCCTATCACAACTTGTCAAGATCGCCATAATCTATCATATAATGGTGTGTTTTGATCGGTTAACATAGTGGCATATCTTGATATATATTTTTTTGTTGTCTTTTGGGTTGTCCCATGTAGTACCCACAAAGATCCCTGAGGTCTTGTATTATGTTGGGACATCCCTTTGTGCTTGTGGTTATTCCAACACCTAGCCTGACCAAAGTCTTCATGACTTTGGGGTGTTGGGATAACCTTCTTGTTTGTTGTGCCTTTTTTATGCATTGGATGCTAATTTTACATTGTTTTACATACCCGGTACCTAGTGTCTTATGCTATAGCAAACATAAGTGCTCCAAAAATGGAAAATTGCATTAGGATTGCATTTTGTGATCAATTCCATTACATTCTATTCATACTTGTCCTATGACCTATGATTTTGGTTGTGCAAAAATTCACCTTCCATCTCTCGTTCTTCCCAAGATACCTATGGTTCTTGGCAGGTGCATTCTCACACCCATGTTCCCTTGATTTTGTAATTATTATAGGGAAAGTACTTTCCATTAGACCAACAATATTCCTACCATCTACCCTCATTACTATGCAAGTCCTTATTGACACTCATGTTCATGATGCATTTCATTTCATGTTAGGCCATCTCACTCACATATCACACACCTTTATTTTGTATAAGCTAAAGCAAAAATGATCACAAATAAAATCCATCTACCATTCACACTACATTTCATTCATCTATTAGTGTTTGTAAGGAATTTAATTGCATCTCATCCCACATTAAAGGTTCATTGCATTATAATCTCATATTTATTTTAAGTTGTTTAGGTTAATCATATTTGATTATTCTAAGCATCTTATTGTAATTTCACTATCCATTCATTTCCACATTAATCCATATCATTAACACATTGCATCCATTGCCACTTGCATCAAAAACCATTAGATCCATCCACATAGCATATAAAGTCATAAATCATTCATCACATCTTGCATCATAAATGTTAGTTGTCATACATATCATCTATCTAATCCATATAAGTATTAAAATACATCATCACAAGCATGTACATACATCACACTATAATGATCATCCATAATAAAATCATAAACATACACATATGCATAAATAAAATCATCCATCATATATGCATAACATAGTGTTAATAAAGGCTATCACATATCATATAAAAATTAGAATATGAATTTCCATCACATAGACCATAATAATATCCATCATATAACCAAAATACATATCCATCACATATATCATCAAATAAAGTACAAATACAACACTCCAGTTCAACTTTGACCTCTGCTGCTTTGTACTGTACATCCATCATGCACCTATCAAAATCTAGTATCTTGTCACCTATCCTCTCCCCTATCTACTATGAGCTTCCCACATCTAATCTCTAAGGTGAGTTTGGCACTCCCACTCTACGTGGAGGAGTCACTCTCTAGCTATTGTATCCATGGGTATGTGTCCCTTTTGACTGGGATGAGGCTAGCATCTATGGCCTCACTTGAACATAGGGAGGTACCCGTGACTCCTCTGGCACTGTTGTATACTAGGCCACTATATAATAGCTAGCCTCTTGCATATACTCATCTAGCTCCACCGCCTAATATATGACTGTATCCCACTCTCCCCTGTATCAGTATAGGGATCCACATATGGATCTCTACTCCTATGCCCATGCATCCTATGCCAACCTCAGCTAATCTATCTCTACCCCCATCCATGACACCTACTATGTGTCCCTACCCCTCTTAGTCCGCATAGCCTATATATGTACTTGCAATCTCTACACCTCTACCCCCATCTCACCACCCTCACCCTACATTGTTTGTTCCTGATCCTATACTACATCTCTCTCTATAACATGTGCCTATGCCACCACCACATCCCTCTCCCTCTATAGGGTATGTACCTATATCCATGTCATATCCCTCTCACTTTATAGGGTCTACACCTATATTTGTGCCACGTCCCTCTCATTCTATGGGTTCTCCACCTGTGTTTGTCCTACATTCCTCTCTATCTACAAGTTCTACACCTAGGCCCTCATAGCATCCTCCCTCTTTGACATTAGCCCCATGTCTCCCACTATTTACTCTGCTACCTCAGCTTTGTCGCAGAGCTCGTCTCACTCCCGTCTTAGCTCAATCCTCTCTCTTAGTATCCCCTCCACGTGTATCCTCAAATCATCCATGTCCTTCTCTTCCTTCGCCATGGTCCCTACTGGTACCTACTCTATCACTCCTCTAGGCTCTTGTTGTCCCCTTAAGTGCAGTATAGTCACAACTGCCTCTTGCCTATCTCACTCCAATCTCCCAGCTATTGCCTCCTCATGCTCTCTATATACCTCTCCCTCAAGCCGAGTCACATCTTCTCATAGCTGGACCACCTCAGCTTGTAGACCATCCCTCTCTACCCATATCTCCTCCTCATGCTATGACACTGCATCAGCTACATCTTTGAAAACCCTCTTGCCCTCTACCTGTACTATGACCACCTCTGCTTATAACATGCTCACCTCTTCCTCTAGTCTACGTCTCGTAAACTCTATATCTCTTGGTCTCTTCTTGATGATCTGTAATCTCATCATGGCTCCTCTCAATAGTATAGCTAGATCCTCTACTATAGGTGGTACCATGGCCAATGGGGGAATATCATGAACATCCATATCCATCACCTCCACCTCTACCTCATCTCTCCCATCTATCCCCCTGGCCCTGCCTCATCTCTCTTGTCCATCATCTCCACCTCTGCCTCATCTCTCTCCTACTCTACCTTGTTCTCTAGTTGCTCTCTCCTCTGCAGTCTCCTCCTCCTCCTCACCCTCTCCTACCTCCCTATAGCCCCATCCTCTCCCTGTCCTCTATCATGCTAACTTGCAGAACTAGCCTCCACCCCTACCTCATCTCTCTCATCAATCATCTCTATTTTTACCTCGATCTCCACTTGGGCTTTCCTCCACTATCACCTCCTCCTCCTCACCCTCTCCTACTGCCCTATGGCCCCAACCTCCCCCTGTCCTCTCTTGTACTATCTTGCTACTCCAGCTACCTCCCATGATCCCCTCTATTTTCCCCTCCTCCCCCCTCTCCTCTGTCCTGCCAATCATATCTCATCATCAGGCTTGAACCCCAATGCCTCAACAATTGGCTCCTCTGGTGTAATCTTTGGTGGTTGGTGGTAGGTATGCCACATGACGTATCGAACTATCACTTCAGCCTCTACTTCCCCCCTGTCCTACCTAGGTAGGGTACCAACTACACTGTCTCTCAATGCTCTCTTACAAACCTTGGAGAAATTGGCTCTCCCCATGGTCACTCTTGTGAGATCCATCAAAATCTCTTTGGTCCATGTGGAATGTCGTGTGTAAGCCCAAACTATCTAGTCATCATATCTAGCCTATGTGCCTCCATAGTACGTCGCTGCCCCTCGACTATGTAGCACCTAGTGTAGAAATAGCCTTTATGTCTCTCCTCATCCCTCCATCCAGAAAACCACCATGTTATGTATGAACTTCACACTATATGCCCCTCCTCAAGGTCATCCAATGTCCTCCTCCATCTGTCTAGATCCCCAAATCCCTCATAGTGCCACACCCAACCATACTCTACCCCATACTAGTAACCTATTGGTGCTATCACATCCTCCTCTCTTACTCTCACCACTCCTATCTTGGTAACACTAATGTGCTCCCAAGCCCACACCTATAGTAGTATCACTTGTGTCACACTGAGTGCCTCTTAGTAACACACATTCTGTATGTCTTTGTAGAGTTGCATTAGTACGCATGTACCCCATGTGAAATCCTCCTCTCTCCTTGATGATATGTTGGATCACCTTCATGTAGCTCAGGCTGCATAAATGCCCACTTTGGCCTGGTAACAACAATCCACTAATCAGCCCGCATAGGTATAGTAGTAGTGAAGGCACCCCCAATGCCAAACATTTGTTTATGTCCAACCTCTTTCTCTACATAGGTAGGTCATCTCGTCCAAAAAACACCCACAGAGTATGATCTATCTCTACTCCCTCTAATTTCATCACACTCACCAAGTGGCCAGCTATAGGTAGCCTCAGTATCTACCATACATCCTCTAGTGTCATAGTCATCTCCCTTGTCAGGAGATGGAAAGTTGAAGTCTCCAAACTTCAATGCTCAATAAGGGTTTTCATCATCACACAATGAGCTCTAATAGTAGGGTATCCTAATAAATGTAGCAGCCACTCTTGTGACAAAACCTAATGGTCCACTCCATTCATGGCTTCTATCATGGCCTCCAACATCTTTGATCACCTCTCGTGTTTTTGTAAACTATCAAACCATTGCAACCATACTACATCACATGTTAGTCATCTTATATTTTCCCTAATCTCCTCTTTTCCATTTCTTGGACCTGGGTTATCTTTTCACTAATTTCTCCCCCAGTTTTCTAGACAAATTTACCTAATTTGCTCACATTCGTCTTGTTTTTCTTGTTTTCAGCTTGGTATTTTCTTTTTCTTTTCTTCCTCCCTTTTCTTCCCCTTGGCCAATCCCACCCTAGCCGTGCAAAAACCTGCCTCAACCCAAAGGTGAACCTACCCTGGCCCACAGGCAAGCCAACCCAGGAGGCAGGTGAACCCGCTTTGGAAGGCAGCTGAACCCACCCCTAGATGGGAAGTCATGCCCAAGTGGGGCCGCCCCTATCCCAAGTAGGGTCACCCCTCTTGGAGTAGGATTGCCCCTCTTTGGGAAAGGGTTACCCTCCTTTTGGGCATGGTCACCCCTCCTTTAGGTAGAGTCGCTCATGTTTCCCTAATAGTTTTTTCAGGAGGATTTACCCAATCCTAGGGTAAATCCACCCTCCCCTAATGTCCCTTTGCTCTTTTTGGGCATATCTTTTTATTTTTCTAGGTGTATTTACCCTCTAACTATGCAAATTCACCCTCCCTTCCCTTGCCTCTAATAGGTGATTCTACCTACCCCTGGGCAAAATAAAAATTTCACCTCCAACCCATTTTTCTAAACTACCCCAATCCCAAAACCTATGTTTTAAAAAAGTGTTAAAATTCAAAAATATACAACAAAATTGCTTAAAATCACAAAGATGGTTTTGAACCTAACCTGGTGTGGAGCCACAAACTCATGGAAGAAATGTCGTACCTCATGTCTTGGGTGGATGATGTCATCATCCATGTTGTTCGACATCCTCATCTCCTCATCTCCTTATCTCCTCCCTCTCCTCTTCTCTCTCTCTCACTCAACTGCCAATTGTGCAAATGAGGAATAGTAATTTCTCCCATTACTATATATATCCTTTTCCCTCCTCTTTTTAAGCCTTTTAACTAAAGGGTATTTTTACCCTTTATTGAAATGTCTTTTAATTCAACTAATCCTCTAACTTCCCAAGGCCACCATTTGCAAACCGTGTGTCTGTTTCACTCTGTTCAAAATCCAATCTTCATGGTTTTTTTAGCTCTATCCAACCATACCTTTTGTTTCCTCATATCGAGAAGTTACTTGGGGTCCCTTTTTCTTCCCCAACCACCCTCTTGAGGGGGAATACCCTACCATTTTCCTCCATTCCTCCATTATGGTCATTCCCTTGCGAGATTGGGGCATCTCCCTTCATTTCCCCCCATTTGGGCAGCTCACATAACTCCTCCAATTCTAGGGAATCATTTTTTAATTGCTTCCTCTATAGAATCATCTGCATTTTATTTTTCTTCAAAACACTATTATTCTAACAATATTTCAAAGAGGGGAAAAATATAGACATCCAAATTTGACCACTCCCATATGGTGAAATCCACCTCTTTGATTCACCTATTTCATCAATATTAATTAAATAACTTATTTAATTAATATTTCCCCTTTCCCTAATGTTCCTAAAGTATTTAATTTTATAATTAAATACTTTACCTTTCATCATTTCTCTAAATTAAATAAATAGATCAATTTAAATCAATTTTAAATTCCTCTTTTTCTCTGTCCTTCTCACATCCTCCATAATCTTCTTCTAATCTAGATTAGTCTAATTAATCCATGATTAGGATGTGCACACCTTTAATCAGGATTAATGTCACATCCTCTATATTTGTCAACTTGTCTCTAATCCCTCATTAATCTTCTTAATCACATGCCATCTTTGGCATATACTCCAAGTCAACATTTCATAAGTGCTTTCATTTTTAAGCCTTGGCCTCTTCCCCATATGAATCTAAATTTCACATTTATTCATTCAATGCATTTCTCTTCCCCATGAGAGTTGTTGGGAAATTCTCAATTCCCTCACTTATCACATCAGTCACATGGGACAAAGAATTCCTTTATAAGGGCCTTGTCGTATCCACAAGGTACTTTTTTACTTCATTTATAAGGACCTTGTCTCATCCACAAGGTGCCTCTCATCATGTGAATTTAAAATTCATATTTATTCTCCCAACCATTTTTCCCTTCCAATCATGTGATTTAAAATTCACGTTTATTCCTCCAACAACTTCTCTCTTCCCAATGATGATGTGTGATGAATTCTACAATTCCTCACATGTCAACATCCTTCCCACATAGAGACAAGAAGCTCCTTTTGATGAAATCTTCTCCCCATCCCAAGGTACTTGCAAGTACCTCCACCTTACATGTCTCTTTTCCAACTCACTTGTCCTTGTGACATCTCTTCCTCCACATGGTAGGATGTGAGGGCTTGTGAGTCCTCAACTCACCACAACCCTTCATCTTGCCCATGTTGGGAAAATCTTGACCATCCATTTCTCTAGAGATTCTACCCTTAAAATGGAGGATTTTCTCTCAATTGATTCATTCATCACATTTGCAATTCAAGCTGAAGCTCTCCAAATTTCATGTTCTCACATCCTCCATTGTTGCATGTTTCAAGTTCTCATCACTTGCATTTGCATTCATCTATCAAAATACCCAAAATATCTCATTCCATTCATCATATAATCTAGATCATTTTGCATCAATTTTTAGTCCATTTTCCATCAAGGAGCACACATTCATCAAAAATAAAAGTGCCAACCAAGTAGATCACTTGAACAAGGTATAAATCATTTCTTTTATCTTTCTTTGTTTAAGCTCAATGTATCCTAATCTTGAGGTGTTGAAGTGTCATTTTTCTCCTTTGCATCTTTCTTTTTTGCATCTTTTAGGTTAGTAAATAACATAGCTCACATGGGGTAGTGGGTTGAGGGTATAGGGTTAAGGGATTAATGTTGACGGTAGAGGGTAGAAGGTTTATGGGATTAGGTTTTAAGTGTTTAGGATTGAGGGTTTAGGGTATAGGTTTTAGGGATTAGATTTGAGGGCCTAATGTATAGTGTAGAGGGTAGAGGGTATTGGGTTGAGGGTAGAGGGTTTGAGGGTTGAGGGTTGAGAGTTTAAGGTTGATGGTAGATGGTTCAGGGTATAGTGTTGAGGGATTAGGGTTAAGGGTAGAGGGGAGATAGATATAGGGAGCATGAGTGAGTGAGTGAGAGATACCTAAGAGAGGTAGAGTGGGTAGGAGGGAGATACTTGAGAGAGAGAGAGGGAGGGAGTGAGAGAGAGATTAAGGGTAGAGGTTTTAAGGGTTAAGGGTTTAGGGTTTAAGGGTTAAGGGATTAGGGAGTGAGTAAGAGAGATAGACCTAAGAGAGTGAGAGGGGGTATAAGGGAGATACTTAAGGGAGAGAGAGAGAGAGAGAGAGAGAGAGATAGCGGGTTAAGTGTAGAGGGTAGAGGGTTTAAGGGTTTAAGAGTTAAGGGTAGAGAATAGATGGTTAAGGGTATAGGGGGATAGATAGAAGGAGTGAGCGAGTGAGCAGCTTATAATGCAAAATTGTAATCCATGGAGTGCTTCCTACAGAAAATATTAAAGTGATGCTACTATGTGAAGTAGATGTATTGGAACCACTTGTTACATCTAGTGAAAATTTATGACAAGTTTGCAATCTCCATCCTCTTTTTATTTCATCCCTATATAACCTATTTAGAAAATGTGCTTTGTTTTTCCATTCAAAATTCTGAGCTCTATAGTGATTTTGTTGTAATATAGTAAATGTCAAATAAATACTTTTAACTAGAATTTGTGTGATATGACAAGTTTATTTTATACTAAGATGTATAGGCCACTAATATCATTTTGTTTGATATTTGTATTCTTTAGTATCTGTGTTACAGTCAAGTGTAGTGAAATTGAGATATAGGATAGATAATTGGTATTTTAGATAGGAATATGGATAAAATATCTTGCATAGATTCTCTTTGTGAACTATTGTGAAGTAACACTAGATAGTTGTGTCCATTGCTTTTTGAGCTAATAGTACTACAATCTGACAATTTCCTATTAATGCAGATTGATGCTCTTTGTGAGGAGCATGGGATTGTTTTTATTTCAAGTGATGGAAACAGTTTCAAAAAAATCATATATGATAATGATTTCCTTTATGAAAATAGGGTAAGTAACAAAAATTGTTGCATGCATGGAACTGGTAATTTGCATTGATTACAATTTATAGAAGGGGCAGAGCTTGTAACTTCAAGGCATTTTACAATAAATTTGGAATCCTTCCATTCAAGGATTCAACACGTGTCCCATCACCTACCGCACTATGGAGTAGACAACTATTAGGCAGTCTATCTTAAACACTATCATTGTGGAGGAAAAGGAAGATAACCACTTTTTGGACACCCATGAGTGAGAACGGACCCTTTAACACATGTAAGTGGCTATAGGGATCTTTCTTTTTTAAACAAGGTTGCATCCTATTGTCACATCTTAACATGGGTGACATCATGGAACAAACAATCCCATGTGCTAGCTCCAAGGGAAAGGTATTGGATCCATGAATTTTGTTGGTAAAGGTGAAAAATCTAATTCCCAATCTTGAGTATAGAGATTAAATACATAATCCCTTTGTGCCAAATAATCTTGGGAATATTCTCTATCTGTTTCAATC
The DNA here is from genome assembly GCA_007258455.2 of Sequoia sempervirens. Classification (NCBI taxonomy): domain Eukaryota; kingdom Viridiplantae; phylum Streptophyta; class Pinopsida; order Cupressales; family Cupressaceae; genus Sequoia; species Sequoia sempervirens. The sequence goes on along the minus strand of VDFB02058242.1, from coordinate 166,924,397 downwards.
CTTTTGGACATTGTTGCAGGTTTGAGAGTTATCTCCAGGTCTTCAATTCTTACTTCTAGGTACTATCTGTCTTCTAGTGGATATAATTATATTTTAGGAAAATCACACCCAGTGTGAGGATAATGTGTTAAGTATTGATCCATGCACCAAGTCATCTTTCTCCATAATTAGGGATGGATGTGCTCTAAGAAGCCTTCATGTCTTCATTGAACCTTGAACCAAGTAAATTTGTGTATTCTTCAAAGGAATCCTAGTGGAAAGTTATTCTAATAATTACCCCATACTTAATACATTTAAGCAAATTCATCTTGCTTTTCTTGGATCAATTCATTCCAAAGAATCCTCATATTTTTACATGGATAAAACCATATCTACTACACTAGTACCTTAATGGGGCATCTTGTAATCCCAGAAGTGTTAAGAAGTATCTTTCTTCAAAGGAGTCAACTATTCCTTGTCCATGGAAGTACTAAATATTTTGTCTTAGCTCTAGGAGACATTTTTTTAAGAAATATGATTCATGTAGTTTTACAACTATATCCTCTAGTAGGTAAGGGAGAACCATTTTATTTTCTTCATCTTCTAGGTTATCATCATCTTCATGGAAAAACAATGGAGTTCCATCTAACCTTTAGAATGCACGATTTTTGAAAACAAGACTAGTATAAACTGATCCTACAAGCTCTTTGGTTAAATAATCTGCTAATGGATTATTCTCACCTTTTATCCATTCTATGTCAAAGTTGTAACTAAGAAATTCAAAATTCCATCTTGCCACTCTTCTTTGGGATATGTCTTTATTGGGATTCTTCTTCAAGAAGCTTCTCATTGGTTGACTATTTGTGTGGATAGTAAATTTTACTGGCTTGAGGAAAAGTTTGAATTTCTCCATACCTTTCTTTACCACCTGTGTGTGTGTGTGTGAAATTTAGAAAGTTAGTATCAACACAAACCTTAGTGAAACAAATTATATTAAAGATTCAAAGAAAATAAGCTACTCTAAATTAAAATTTAATGAATATTTCAAGAACATGTCATTTTTCTCTATTCTTAATGATTCCTTTAACCCTCTGGCCCTCATATTTCTATGTGCACAAAGGCTATTAGAATGAAACTTAAGAAACAAGATTAGTATTCAACATGCAAGCCAACTAAGCCCCTACATGAATCTATACGATGGAAAGGATAATGGATACTATGATGAATGTATGATGATGTTTATGATGAATGGAAAAATGGTGGTGGATACTATGGTAGTGATGTATATGACTCTATATATGATTCTACATATGCTCAAATGAAAACTATGGAAAACTAAAATGATACTCCATATGCTCAAATGCTAACTATGAAAATGCTAATCTAAAATGCAACTATGATGCAAAGGATGACATAAAATGTAACTATGAAAAAAATTCTTAGTCTAAGATTTAAATATGATGCAAAACATGACATAATATGTAACTATAGGGTATGTGTAGGATCATGATGGGCCAAATAGTGGCAATATTATGGGTATTTGTAGGGTATGTGGTTGACGACTTTTTTTTTACCCAAAATTGATGAAATGAAAAGGGTTTTTAGAGGATATTCTCAACTTTCCACCAATATAAATTATGCTTTAATTTGAATTTAATAAATAATTATTATCCATTTTCTATTAGAATTATGACTAAAGTCCTGATTGATAGGCTGATTGAAAAATATTTATAACTTTCAAACGGTGTCACATTTTTTGAATCCAAAACATGTGTCACATTATATGCTTCACATACTATAGGATTAAAAAAATAAAAAATAAATTTCATGAAGTTTTGAACAAGTTAAGGTGGTCAAACATATGATTTTTTATATTTTTGAAATTTGTAATAAAAATTCATAATTAATTATTTACTTGGAAAAAACCTACAAAAAAATATGCATCACATCTGGACATGAGTCATATACTTATATATAAAATATTATAAAAATATTATCATTTTATTATGGTTAGGGTGGTCAGACAGACACCTACTTCTTATTTTTTCCCTTAAATTTAAGTACTACTGCATTGAAATTTCAAATTTTCACCAAATAGATTTTATTTATTTTTAAATAAACATAGTAGTGTAGAAACTACATTCAATTTTCTACAGATTCTATTCATACATATTTTTGAAATAATATAGATAACTTATTCAAATTTTTACGTCAAGTTTCCTAACACTGATTTTTCTGAATTTTTTGCCACTTAAGGGCCTGTTTTTTCCATGATGATCCTACACATACCCTATAAGACTCCATAATGCTTCCAAGCTCAAATGATATTCCTGCATGATAACTCTATTCAAAATTGGATGCAAAATACAATGCCAAAGGGTTGTATTTATAGCCTTTTTCAAGCATCTTGTGAGGTGGCACTAATCAATGTTCCAGATTCAAACAAGAAGAATGAACAGTGGAGATGGAGAGAATCAAGATGTTGTCCCCTTGACCAAAGAGAACATTCCATTTGGATGGAAGAATCTCTTGACCAATAGGAAACATGCCAAGTGGATGGAAGACTCAAGTGTGGGAAGAAAAGACCATGTGTTTGAAAATTGGTCGAAGTGTGTGAGGAATAAGCCATGTGCTTTTAAAATTGGTTGAAGATAATTTTGATTAAAAATTAGAATTATTTAATTTCATGTGACCTTGGTGAGGTGGCACAAAAATTTGTAGACATGTGATTGAATTCCTAATCAATATTAGTGAAGATTAATTAAATAAAACAAGCTTATGCAATTTTTTTATTTAATTAATTTAGAAGAATATAATTTTATATTTGGGGAATTAGATAAGGGTGAACAATATAAATAAATTGAGAATTTATTTATACATAGTCAAATATTAATTAAATAACTATTATTTAATTAATTATATTCCCTAACCATTTTTAGGTGTATACATTTTTCCCCTCTTTGAAGTAATGTGTTTACACGTTGCTTCAAAGAAAAATTTGATACCGATGCCCATAATTTTTTTTCGATGCCACAAACATTGATTTTGAGGTGATGATGGATATATTCCCCCTTGGGAGATAAATCAGTGAATTTCTTTTAATTTTTAGGATTTTTTGGAATTTTTTGAAATTTTGATGATTTTCTAATGATTTGATGATGATTTACAATTTTTAATGATGTAGAAACAATTTATCTCCTAAAAAAGAAGATTGAGCCTACCAAATTGATTAATTGATGCCCTATGTTGCCTCTTGGTGTTTGATGTTTGATGATCACATTCAACTGATTGATTTGATGATGTTGATATGATAGTTGATGATTGACCTCATGATAAGTGAGGATCAATGATAGGATGATGATGAGTGTCCTCATGATAGGTGATAGTCAATGATAGGATGCTAATGATTGTCCTCATGATAGGTGAGGATCAATGATAGATTGATGATTGACCTCATGATAGGCGAGGATCAATGATAGAGTGATGATTGACCTCATGATAAGCGAGGCACATTGATTGATGAACCTCATGATAGGAAAGGTTGGATCAATTGATGAACCTCATGATAGGCGAGGTGAGTTGATTGATGAACCTCATGATAGGCGAGGTGCATTGATTGATTAATGCTCACAAGATTTGATCAAATTTTCACTAGATCTGATGAGATTGATAGGTTGATTAATTGATTGATTGCTTCATGTGATTGATTTGATTGGCTGATTGATTTGTGATATGTTATGATCATAGGAGGATTTCTATATCTGGTGTAGGTGGATTCAAATTTGATTGGGTGATGTGGTTTGACTTCTTTGATTGATTGATATGCCCCAATATAGGATTGAATAATGTTCTAAGACTTGATGATGTATCGAGACCTAATGTATACACTGATTCAATTGAGACATTGATGATGTACCTCTTGATTTGAGACATTATGATACACTTCCATTTTTTATATTGATGTATCTCTTTATACCTTTGGATATCCTTGTAAAATTTGACATCATTTTGAGTTATATATGACATGCGGTGATGACGATGATTGATCTATATGTCTATATGATGTTTATATGTGATGATGATCATGATGGATGCATTTGATTTCTATTTTATGATGTTGATGATATGTTATGTGGTGAATTTTATTTTTGTACTTTTTTGATGCAAATAAATGATGTAATGAATAAGTGAATGCATATATGAAATGATTGTGTGATGGCACTTAATTCTATGAGAATGTATGCAATGATCATATGATATGATAATGCAATGATGGATGATTCTATATGTTTTATGGATTTATGCAAATTATTTTTTATGCTATGGATTGGATTATGCAATAATGATATGTGATGAAATATAAAGTTCATATTGATTATGTATGGATGTGATGATAATGAGATATAATAATTATGTAAAGGATGTGTGATGTTTTGTAATGATGAATTATGATTATGTGATGCAAATTATTATGTAGATGATTGTGTTCTAGGGTATTAAGCTTAAATGAGTGAATCTATCCAACTTCCAAGAGTTGTGGGAAGATTGTCATCAGTTGATTCTTTGTTAAATTAAGCTTTCACAAAACCTGACATATTTCCCAATTCTTTTGGAAATCTAAAGAGACTCACTCATTTAAGCTTAGTGAACCACTTTCCTAATGCCACTATATGAAATGATTTTGATTATGTAAATGAGATGTGATGCACGTAATTTTGTGTTTTCTAATGCAAATATTATGATGTGATGCATGGATGGATGAATGATGTTATAATGTTTTCTAATGTATGCAAATGATGATGCAATTGAAACACAACTAAATGAGAATGTTTTCTATTTATATAAAAATGATGTGTTTTTGGTAATGTCAAGTGTACTCAATCCCTTAATGCAAGAGATAAAATCATTGTTGTAGCTTTGGAAATCTCATAAATACAAATAAAAACTAACATGGATGCAATCTACTCTAACCATGAAAATATTGTATGCAAAAGTTGTTCATTCACAATAGCCGATTTGTTGTGCTTTTTATCATCATTGGGCCTTGAAAATGTTGAAAGTGAGTACAAGCATCAATGGTATATTAAGACCATGATGACCTGAGTACTAATTCCATGATGTTTGATAGTGCAAGTTAACACAAGAATCTAAGTATAATTGAATTGAGATTACCCGAGTATTACTTGCGTAAACAGACAAGATTTAATCATTTTCCTATGTAAATTCAGAATGTCATTAATGATACTTTGTAAAACATTTCTTGAAACAATTTTCATAGTAATAATGATAAACTCACAAACAACAGACAAAGAAAAATCATATTGTTTCCTAGCTCGTCTAGTTCGATACATCATCAAGGGGCTCCAGAGATATGATAACAAAAAATCAAAGTACAACAATTGAAAATTTGTGTTTAACGTGATAAACCTTGATTCAAAAAAATGCCATCCATTTGAAGTTTTGCTCTTGATTTTATTGATTTGGCTTTTTTATTTTGATTTGGATGGTTTTTTCCAAAGGTGATTGATGTTCCATGTTAAGTTGTGCTATGATCATGTTTGTCATGTTTTGTCCTACTACTGTTTGTCCATTGGTTCAAGCTCAAAGTTTATTACCTCGAGTAAGTTTAGGATTTTTCCCCTAGTCTAGGGTGAGACATGACCATGATGCCAGGATATGTACATGAAGCTTTCAAAGGATAGATGGATGGTGAAAGCGAATGGTCAACATACTCAAATAGATGGAAAAGCTAACCTATCACAAATAGTGCTTGTTGCCAAGTTTTCACTACTTATTTTTATTGCACTTTTTCAAATTTTATGATTTTTTTGATTTTTTTGATTTTTTGATTTTTTTGTATTTCTCTTTTTCTTTTCTTTTTTGTATTTTGTATTTTTTTAAATTTTTTTGTTGTTGCAAAGACACCTATTTGTCAGGTTTTCATCAAGGCAGCCTTTTTATTAGGACATTTAAGATGGAATGATATGATACGACTGATTGAAGGAGAAAGATGCCCTGCAAAAGAGGTAATGCAACCATGGATAAATGATAGATCAAAATGAAAGATTCACCGCAAAACATGTCACACCAACAACATATCTCTTGTTAAAAGATGATAATGGTTGATTGATTAATATGTTAGGAATGATTGATTCCATAAGGAATGATGATGATAAGTACTTAGGATCACTAATTTCCTCTAAGTATAATAAATTTGATAATTGTTGATGATTGATTGACAAAAGATATGATGATTAGATAAATATTTTATAGCTAGGATCAAATATGATTTGCATGATAAGATTCAAGGTCACAAAGGGACATGCTGACATGGATTTTGATAACCTAGGAGATATGGAATGGAAGAATGAAAGGATAAGGATAATGAATGGGATGATCAAGATCAACTACATAAGATACATACATAATGCCCAAGTATTTTTCCCCTGTTCCTCATGAAGACCAAGGACGAGAAGAAAGGATGTGTCTAGTAAGAATGATGGAATATGGATAAGATTAAAGATATGGTACAAAAGATATGGATAAAGCATATAGGATAAGATATATGATGTTCAAGGAGATCCTTAAGTTTTTCAAGATCAAAGGTGGAAATGTGGAAGATAATATATGTATGATAGGAAGATGGAAGAAGGACTTAAGCATCAAGTTTCACAACCAAATATCCCTCTAATAAACCATGGAAATGGGGATTCGACTCATAAATGTTGGCCTATCAAAGTTATGATGGAAGAACTAAGGACTTATCCAAAGGTTTGGATTAAAGGAGAATAATGGGGGATGAATGTTGGGTAATGTATAGGAGGTGGGAAGGCTTGTTGATGGATAGATGGAAATGATTCCAAGGTCAGCATTGGCACACACCTTGAAGGGTGCTGGAGTGATGGAGGAAAAATGGATTTGGAAGGTGAGAGGTTTTTAGATGGAGGATTGGAGGAAGCTTTTGGATTAGAAAATTTGGATGCCAATTTATATTTTATTGCTTCTATGAGACTTTTTGGAATCCATATGATTTCCAACTTTGATATTTGCTTTGTGGGACTTTGTGGCATTTGAGATTTTTTCTTTATGGGCCTTTGTGGACTTGGAAAATTTATTTTTTCTTTGATGGGCCTTCGTGGTCTTTTGAAAATTTATTTTCATTTATGGACCTTTGTGGTCTTTGAAATTTTCCTTTTTTCTTTGATGGGCCTTTGTGGCCCTTTTTATTTTTCCTTTGATTTTGGATCAAATTTTCTTTTATTTTTGCATGCCTCTCCAAGGAGACATGTTGATCCTTTGACACATTTGGATTTTTATATGGAATATTTTGACATTTGGCACCCAAATTTCTTCCAAGAGCAATGGGAGGGGTGGATTGAGATGAATGCTATGGAGGTATCATGGATGAGTTGATGAAGGTATAATTTTGAAAGGGAATCAAGGATGTGTGCCTTTTTTGTTCTTGAGGAATAGGATATGGACATAGGATATATAGAAGATTTGATGAACTAGGATGAGGACCTAGGATAAATGGAAGGTTTGGTGGATTAGTATGAGTACCTAGGATAGATGACAAGTTTGATGAACTAGGACACTTAGGTGTATAACCAAGGCCATGGTAATATGGGTTTTCTTGAGCAAAAAGGGGTTCTAGGATACCTTGTTCATGAAGGCCTAATCCTTTACCTTTGTAGTTAATACTTTGACACATTCATTTCCCAATGGGATATGTATTGTTTGTGAAACAAGATGCAAGTCCATTTTGGGGAGGATATGATATGGATGAAAGGATAGGTGTTGGAAGTAAGACAAAGTGGATAAAGGTGGAGGATCCAAATTTGTAGGTGTGGGGTTCATGAATGGATAGTATATGTGGGATAGGATCTTGACATGGGGATGAAGGGGTACTTTTATCTTGACTTGGAAAATAAGTATGAGGTGTAGAAGATGGAGTAGCTTGCTCTTTACTAGATACAAAATCATCGTGAAGTGGTATGAAAGGCATATATTGATCTTGAGAAGGATGAACATCCTCATGGAATGAAAGGGTATCCTTGCATGGAAGCATATCTTGATCTTAATGAGGAAGGGAATCATGATATTTTGTAGAAAGTATATCTTGATCATCAGATGGTAGGACATCATTAGATAGGATGGAAGAATTATCATGCTCCTAGGATGCAATGGAATCTTGAGATGGCATGAATTCATTAGATGGGGTGGAAGAACTCAAAAGGATACTTTTCTCTTGAGATGGAAAGGAATCATTGTGGATGGAAAGTGAAAGGAGGGGATCACCATAGAATTCTTGAGAGATGGGGTCTTGGTCAATGATTGGAAGAACTTGTGGAATTTCGGTATCATCAGACAAAGTGGAAAGAATGTTTTGATCTTGATGTGTGAGGGAGTCTATTATAGCATGGTTTGGTCTGAAAGATTGACATGAATCATTGGATATAGAAGATATGATAGAAGAAGGTAGTTGGATGGAATTGTTAACTTTGGTGAAAGAATCCTAATATTTATTTTGACTTATGGCAGATGAAGATAGATGAATGACATGGTAATATTGTTCGATATAATTTTTGTTTGAGGACTAATATTTGGGATTTTGATTTAATTTTTTCAGGAGTTTAAATAAATTGAACTTGTATGATGTAATTGTTGGTGAAGAAGGTGTCATGTCCAGATTTTTGTCATAGGAATAAGAACAAATGTCTAATAATAGATATCTTTCATTGGTTGTTTCCCTTTGCATATCCTAGATTTGTTGTTGAAGGTTATTCATTTGATGAGCTAAAGCATTCAATTGATCCTCATCTATTTCAGCCATGGTGGTTTTAGTTTCAGTTTCCTATTCTTTGAGTTTATGCTTTTTGGCGTCTTGTTAAAATGGGCATACAAGTGTTATAGTTTTCACTAAACTTTTGATCTTTGTTTGGAGGAGTACTTGTTGGAATATGGCTTGCGTGGACATAGTTTTTGGTTTTCTTTGTTGTCATTTATGGAAATTGTACTCATCATTTTGTTCCAATGTTATGCATTTAGTCATATCAAAAGTTAAAGAGGAAAATTGTATGTTATCGACTAAACAGGGTATCGGGTCTAATCGCTTCACCGCATCGTCACTTCATGTTGTGGATCACTAAAATTGTTTATCAAGAATGTGGAACACCTTATCATTAAATATTTTATTGTTGTTTTTTTGGCTACATGATATTGAAGGTCGAGTAGGACATTTTCTGCTTATTTGCTTGTTGGATCCGACTCAGTGTAAAATGGTATATAACTGTTGTATAAAGCTAAATTATCTTTATTAGATGATTAATTATGGGTCCTAGCTATTGTGTAGCTGACTTATTTGGATACACATTGTAATTATTTTTTTAGGCCAACTAGTGGCAAATGTTATTAAGTTTTGTTGAGCCGACCTGTAATGGTTGATTCCTAGTGAGTGGGTATATTTATATGTTCGGTCACATCATTAGAGACACATGAAGTTTCAGTTTGAATGTATGTTGCAAATATCTAAGGTGTATTTGAGTGATATCACATGTAGTTTCACTTGTTCTTAGAGATTTTGTGTGCGAACTTGGACATAACAAAGCAGAAGTTCATTCCCACTCAACATGACTCAAGTTTGACATCATGGCTTAACTAGAACTATAATCAAGCATTGGTAGATGCTATTTAATTAGTTTATTTTCTTTTGGATCAATTCAAAACCATTGTAAGGGTAGTGAACCCCATCTTTTGAGCAATGATCCTGAATGCAAGTGCATTCTCATTTTGCAATACTTCTTTTGAGTATACTCAGAACATATTGTGGATTGGCCATCCATCGTGGTTTTTCCCCTTCTAGGGTTTCCACATAAAAATTCCTTGTGTTATTGTTGTGTGGTTTATTGTTTTCTATTTTTGCATATTGATTTTGATTAAATGTATTTAGTGGATTAAAGATCATATTAAAAAAAGTATAATTTTTACATCACTGATTCACCCCCCCTCTCAGTGTTGCTTGTTCCCAACAATTTGTATTAGAGTGGGTTCCTCTAAATAAGTCTGATAACTTTGGGAGATCTTGGAAAGTCATGGATACAAGCAGTCTTCAACAACAACTCATGGTGGCCTTGGTTGATCTTGACTAGTCAAAATCTAAGATCCAGGAACTACAAGAAAATCTTGATAATGTAGAAAAATTCATCCAGTCATTGAAAGATAAGATTGATGAATCAAGGGAGAAAAGAAAAGAATTATGTGGTCAGCTCAAGTAGAAGAACAAAACTAGTGATAATGAACAGATCAGTCAAGTCTTGAAAGAAAAAAATAGAAGAATGTGAAAAAATTTCTCAAGAGAATGCTGTCTTGAAGAATGAGACAAAATCCATCATGATGAAGATGACTAAAGAATTAGAAGAAAGAAAGAGATATGAAGAAAAGATTGCACAATAATTGAAAGAAAAAATTGAACAATGCAGTCGATTAGAAAATGAATTGGAGAAATCCAAGAATAATGAAGAAAATCTTGAAAGAAAACTTAACAATTTCAAAGATGAACTTGCTACTAAAAATGAGTTCACGGAGAAATTTAAAGCAAGCTGAGCCAAACTTGATGAGTTAATCAAAAGTCAAAGAACTAATGGTGACAAATGAGGACTTGGACATGAAGAAGGAGAAAGTTTCAGATCTGCTCAAAGGAATCCCAGACAAGAAAATTTCAAACAAGCTGACCAGATGAGTAAACCTAATAGAAATCTAGTAAGGTAACCTAATTCTAAAAAATTTAATGGTTATTGTTATACTTGCAACAAATTTGGTCATATGCCTTCTTCATGCAAGAGTAGGGTTAACTCAAGTATACCAACATTCTCAGGACAATGCTTTAATTGTCACAAGTATGGTCACAAGTTAAGTGAATGCAGAACTATGATGTATAACACTCATAGAAATGTCAAATTCTATGCATACAATAGATTTGGACAAGTTACTAATCAATGAAGGTCTAGAGAAAGTCAGTGGAACAATTGGCCTAAGCACAAAAATTTTGTTTTCTACAATTGCAACAAATTTGGCCACACTTCTAGATTCTGTTGAAATAGAAAAGGTTCGATAAAACATAATAATCAACTAGATGTTAAGGGAGAAGGAAAGATAACTACTGATGAGATAAATAAGCATATGCAGAAGTAATGGGTAAAGAAGGAACCCTCTATAGAAGAAACTAGATCCACACCAAATGCCTCTTCTGGTAATATCCTTGACAACTAATTATAGAAGTCTTCATTAGGGGGAGCTATCAAGAATATTATCTAAACCCCCTATACAAGAGATCTGTATTAGAATTCAGATAAGTCTAATAGGAAGTTGGATACATTTCAGTCATTTTGGAATGTACCCAAAGTACATATGAAGTTTATTATCCATGCAAAAATTGTCTGCTCCAAAATTGCAAAAGTCTAAGAACTCTGTAGAATTAGGGCAAGGGGAATTTATTGCAAAAACACTTAGGTTCAATAAAAATATAAAGAACCATTTTCACTCTCATTTATCACATTGCATTTGAAATTTTTTGAAGTACTCTATGGTGACACTTACTAAAGAAAAGAAAATATTCAAGCATTGAATAATTTCTGCAATCGACTTCCACTCCATCTTTGAAAGGTATTTATAACAAAATCTAAAATTGTGTATTCGTAATTATTTCTACTCCTCTCTAAGTTGAAGTAAAGGATAGGCCACATCCTAAGTTCAAATGGCATCCATATAAATCCATAGACATTGATCCCCTAGGAAAATTTTCTTTACTTTTGTACAGTGTTCTGCACATCAAAGATATTAGGGCTTATGTGCATGTGAACATTGAAGATCTAGGTAGTGTGTAGTTATTGGAACTATATTCTAATCATATAATGCAAGAAGATTTCTCTATAAAACCTGAGTTCAAAACCCTAGTGGACAAGAAATTTGCACAATTTGCAAAATTTCCTATATTTGAAGAGGATGAGTGGGTTCAATACATTTTGAGCAAAGTGCATGATGAATTTATGTGGCTAGATGTCCCATTTAAGATTACTAAGGAAGCTATTTACACAGTTACTGGCTTAAATTCTTCCTGCAAACTTCTAGTATTGAAGTTGATAAAAAATGATGATGTCACTAAGGCGATTGGATTGCATTGGGATAGAAGGGAAATGACTGTAAGTCATATTTCCGAAGTCAATGTAAGGTTTGCATCCATGATCATAGGGTATAAGATTTACCATTTGAGTCAAGAAAATTCTATATCCAGCACTACTATTTACACAACATATGAGATGATCAAACAAAATGTGGATTATGATCTTTGTGAAGTACTCAGAGAACAACTTCTGGAGAATCTAAGGAAAATTAAAAAGGACAAAAAGAATGTGTTCAATTTTAGAAATATGTTAATCTACCTATACTTTTACTTCTCAGGTTGGGTACCGGGTATTGGAAAAGTTCAATGGAGAAATGATGCACCAGTAGTAGTACATATTTGGGATATGCTATGTAGACTTAGTGACTGACAAACTCGCAACTAAATCCTGTGGGGTCATTTCAAAAACTTTCAAAATCAAATGCATGTCAGAGAGAGAATTCTTGAAGCTGTAGTGGAACAATATTAAGATTCTATATGTTTCATGGCTGATATTGATCAATGTCACATGGAAGCAGCTAATCTGAGAGCTATCTAGATCATGCCTATGGGATATGAAGTGAATGAAGATATATTGAGGATGTATGCAAATCATCTACTAAATTCTCCACTAGATCCAAATGAAGAAAGATTCGACACCTATGCAGAGAAGAACCTTCAAGTTCATTCAGAACTAAAAAACCTTAAGTCAACTAGGAAGGTAAGAAAGGAAATAGAAAGCATTACAGAACAATTGATTCTTCCAGTTGAGAAACTAAGAGTAATCAAAAAGAAAAGGGATGAAGTCAAAGCCACAAAGGAGAAGGAAAGGGATACAACAAATAGTCCAAGAACATATGCTCCTAAATCCAGAACTACTAAAAGTTCCCCTACATCATAGCAAAATAAGGTCAAAACCTCTAGAAGAGGAAAGAAAAACAAAAGCTCAAGGATGTATAAAGCTACATCCACAAATGAAGAAGAAGAGACAGACTCAGAAGAAATAATGAAGGAATTGAAAGCAACTAGGAGCCATGTTGTCAATCTGAATAAAAGAAAGCCATCTAGAAAAAGTGAAGTAGCTTAGAAGAAGTCCAAAACTATCAAATATGACATGTCAGTAGAAGAATTTGAGAATGTTGTAGTGGGTGATGGTAATCTCAAACCACTCTATGATCAAAATGTTTTCTTCAATGATTCTAGTAAGTTGATTCTTGAAGAAGCTATTGTCAAGAATTTAAATGTTTTTAATAAGACTCTAGTAGAAATCATGTCTAGCTTGCCCACAAGCCTATATCATGTCTTCGAATCAAGAAGGGTGAATGATAGGATAGAGAAAGAAAATAGGAGGAAAAGAGTCCTTATTTACCTATGCCTAGAAATGGGAATTGAAGAAATGGATTCACTTCTCCAAAAGGTCAAAATTGAATTCAAAAGCAAGTCTAGAGTTAATAAGCTCATGATTGGTGACACTAATACAATTATGAGTGAGACCAAGTCAATCCTGAAAGAGTTCATGTCAAAAGAAAAAGTCATTCTAGAACAAGGTCAATTCCATGAGGAGGTGAATGTGGAAGAATTAAATGAAAATAATGTGAATATCAATGTATCTAAAACTCTCGACACTGAGACACTTGTTTTGGTGAAGGTCCAAAGTGAGGTGATGGCTAATGTGGAAGTAGTACAGAAGTGCAAAAGATTTTCCAAAGGTCATTTCGGAAGCTCAATATAAAATTGATAAGGGAAAGAGTCATGAGATCAGTCCAAAAGAGGTAAGTCAACCTCTGTTGGTGCAATAGGAAGAATCAGATTCTGAGTTTGATGAGAGCTCAATCAACTTATCCACCTTGACTCCAATCCAAATGCTGAAAGTTGCCAAATTAGCTCAAAATAAAGAAAATGAGAAAATATTGAAATCTCATATTGAAGACAGCGAGCTGCTGAAACACACATCTAAAGTTCTATGGGAACTCATGCCTACCCATATTATGGATCCATCTGGATCCCCCTCTGGTGAGTTAAAATGATTGATAAACTATGTTGACTCTCATTTCAAGTCTTTTGAGGTTTCAACTCAAGTTCATGTGAAAAGGGAATTCAAGGAGGAATGAATTGGAAGCCTAATCAAATTAGTTGAAAAGGATAAGAATCTGCTAGCAACTTGTATACAACATATCTAAGAAGCTACAACCAAAGGAGGAAATATGTACAAATCTTTCCTGATCTTATCTAAGTTCACTTTGACAAATGAGAAGAAGATAAATGATATTGAGCAGCAATTGGCTATTATTTCTAACACCTTTGATCCATTGACTAACATCATGAGTCAACAAGATAGTCAAGTAATATCTTTGCTTGACCAATTATAGACCCTGAAGTTTGAAAATGAAAAGGTTATTCGCAAAGTAAGTGAATTTAGGAGGCTGATAAGTCCAAAAATTGATATAATGGGAAACACTCTAAAAGAAGCAAAAAGTGCTCTGATCACCCTTGATTCCATGAGTTTCGAAGTTGCAGAAACCATGGTTTATCTTCTCTGTGGTCATATTACCATTTTGGAAAGCTTGAGGAGTATCTAGGACTCAAAATTAGGATTGAAGAATGTCTTTGCCGACATCTTCACATTTTTGTAAGTCTCTAGATATACTTATACAATTTTTCAATTTTGTATTCCCCAAATTTTCTCATTGATGTCAAAGGGGGAGAGTGTGTGTGAAAAATGCAAACATATTCTTAGGGGGAGTAAATTTTCCAATACTGTAGTATTCAGTATCATGTCAATTTTTTTTGACACTTAGTCAATTTTTACTAAGTGTTGCCATCAATTCCAAAGGGGGAGATTGTTGGCATATGGATTGTGTGGATGTAGTTTTTGGTTTTCTATGTTGTAATTGATGGAAACTGTACTCATCATTTTGGTCCACAATTATTTATTTAGTCATATCGGAAGTTAAAGAGGAAAATTGTATGTTACCGACTAAATAGGGTATTCAGTCTAATCGCTTCACTGGATCATCACTTCATGTTGTGGATCACCTAAATTGTTTATCAAGCATGTGGAACACCTTATCATTAAATCTTGTATTGCTACTTGATTTTGAAGGTCTGGTAGGACATTTTCTGCTTATTTGCTTGTTGGAGTTGACTCAATGTAAATGGTATATAACCATTGTATAAAGCTAAATTATCTTTATTAGATGATTAATTATGGGTCCTAGCTATTGTGTATTTGACTTTTTTGGATATACATTGTCATTATGTTTATGGGCCGACTAGTGGCAAATGTTATTAAGTTTTGTTGAGCTAACCTGTAATGATAAATTCTTGGTGAGCGGGTATATTTATATGTTCGGTCACATCATTAGAGACACATGGAGTTTCAATGTGAATGTATGTTGCAATTATGTAAGATGCATTTGAGCAATATCACACACAGTTTCACTTGTGCTTAGAGATTTTGTGTGTGAACTTGGAAAAAAGAGAAAAAGTTCATTTCTAGTCAATAGGACTCAAGTTCGACATCAGAGCTTAACTAGAACTATAATCAAGCATTGGTAGATGCTATTTAATCAATTCATTTTATTTTGGATCAATTCCAAACCATTGTAAGTGCAGTGAACCCCATCTTCTGAGTAGTGAGCTCTAGGCAGTGAGCTTGAATGCAAGTGCATTCTCATTTTTCAATACTTCTTTTGAGTATAATCAGAACATATTGTGGATTGACCATCCACTGTGGTTTTTCCCCTTCCATGGTTTCCACGTAAAAATTCCTTGTGTTATGGTTGCATGGTTTTTTTTTTCTATTTCTGCATATTGATTTTGATTAAATGTATTTAGTGGATTAAAGATCAGATTAAAAGAATTAAAATTTTTACATCATTGATTAACCCCCCCTCTCAGTGTTTCTTGTTCCCAACAGTACCAAGGGTTACAACTAAGTCAAATAGAATGACGAATTCTAATGAGACTAGGTTTTATTTTACTATAGAGCTTCATTTCATGATGAGAGGATGATAAATCCTGATGATGAAACTAGGCTTAATAATCAAAGGTGTGATAAATTTGATGATTTTGGTACTTTGAGATGTTAGATCTTGGTTTAGGTTGGAAAAATCCACTTGTAGAGGTCAATTTTAACAAGTTTATATTCTAAGGTACCTAAGGAATGATTTTGGAATTGAGAAAGTTTTGGAATTTTGGTTCAAACTGTGAAATCTAAGACAAGTTTTCTTCCTATACGAGATACTCAAATATTTGGAAAAGTCTTGGAATTTGACAATAGTAAAATGAGTACAAGTTGGGATTGTTCTTTGAAGCTCTTTTGTAGAAATTGAAGATCAACCTCTCTCTAAATTCGTAGAGTGTTGAGAGACGTTTTAGATGTTCTCTTGGACTATGAACCTTGGACTTGGGTTTCTGGATTTTAATCTTTCATGAAATCATTTGATAAAACACATCTTCAGACTCTGTTGTACCTAAGAAATGGTTGAACACTATTGAGGGTTCCCGGGATGAGATTGATTGTCAGACAGGAGATGAATCTAGGTCACTATTTTGTGGTTTGCAAAATGCACCAAAACATAGACAAAAAGTTCCAGAGAAAGTGCAAAAAATGCCAAAGAAAGTGCAAAAAGCACCATAGAAAGTGCAAAAAGTGCTAGAATAGGTTGAAAAAGTGCTATAGAAAGCACAAAAATCTCCAGAACAAGTATTAAATGTGCTATAGGACTTGCAAGATGAGACAAAAAGTTTTACAAGGCTCTGTAAGTAGGTTTTGACTCTGGTAACTTGGACAATATGCATGAATATAGGTGCAAGATATGCCAAAAGGCAGCCAATATGCACTAGAAGGTCTACAAGATGTGCCAAACTAGAAGAATAACACTGTTTCTTGGAAGCTTGTTTGATTTTTCAAAATTTCAAGTTGGATACTTGGTTGTTTTAATGAATGTAATTTTGAATCAGGGTTTTAAATTTTGACATGTGATGTTTTGTTTGAAATTTGTTTTGAAATTTTTTTGATAAAGACACATCAGGCAATGTACACTCCTAAGGATATGAAAGACTATATTCTTTGGATTCCACATGGGTTTTACCCTACCTGCACTTATTCTTAGTAGATGATTAGATGTTTGAGCCCACTGGCTCCCCTCTATGACACTCACTTATATGAGGAATCCAAGCATCAATACCCATGAATCTACCATGGCATATTTCTCATGTCTAGTTAAAACTACGAGAATGTAGATGCCTTTGCAATGACTGTTGCTGCACCAAAGAATAGATAAAGTTTTTTGGCCAGACTATAACAAGGGTTCTAGTACAGACATTTCATTCATGAGGGATAATCCATGTGGTGAGAGACCATTGCTGCCCTTATCATTAGAACTATCCTCATGATACTTTCCTTTGTTCAAGTACCCACATTTATATCCCGGTTAGAAGTTGCTTGGCTATAAAATTTTACTAGTTCGGTCATTCCCTTGGGTGATTACTTTTTCTCACAAGGCAGGTCCACTAAGATAAAGCAAGTATACCCGTAGTTTTCAATCAATCTTTATTCTACATGAATAAAGAGAGAAAACACACTATATAATCCACTCACACTCATAGATAAACAGAAATGGGTCTAGATTTTTAGTCACCTAGTTAAGGGGATACCATATTCCTACCATCCATCAAGCACAAAATACATGTCATTCATTAACCTTTTAATTAATTTATGTTCCTAACTTAAGCAAAAGGAAACAATTAAGTCACTTCTAGCCCCTGCAATATGTTAGTAGTTTGATAAGCATGTCTTTGACCAGCATATTTAGTACAATGGATATCAAATTATTTTTATTTCACTTCAATGCTCCATGCTCCTCTTAAAACCAACAATAAATGCTCAAAATGTTAGATGAATGATTAAGCATAAAAACCATAAAACTTAGACCAAGTTGAAATGTGATTTGACTTTATGTGTAAAATTGAAAATTTTAACTCTACAAAAACTGAGAAACACTTACACCATTACATATTTTATGAAATTCTACCCCATTTCAAAAAAGAAGCTTTGAAAAAGACCTCTGTTTGACCAAGATACGACCATTTTAAGATTGACTATAAAAGCGCTAAAATAGAGACAAAATACGCCAATCTAGAAGAAAAATATGCCAAAACTCATGCAAGAAGCATCGAAAATCATACAATAAGTGCCAAAACTCATGAAATAAGTTCTAAAACTCATGAAAGAAGTGCTAAAACTTATGTAAGAAGTGCTAAAACTCAAAAACCATGTTTTGTAACCTTGGTGAACTTTTTTGGAAACTTGCAAGAAGCACCAAAACTCATGCAAGAAGTGCCAAAAATCATGCAAAAAGCACTAAAACACATGCAAGAAGTTCTAGAACAGGTGCAAGATGTGCGAGAATGGGTGCAAGATGTGCTAGAATGGGTGCAAGATGTGAGAGAATGGGTGCAAGATGCACCAAAAGTCTCACGTCTTAACCTATGAACATAAATTTTCCAACATGTTAAAAAAAACGGGGCAAGGCCCCATGGTGGGTGCCATTTTTTGTGTGTGAAATGTGGAAATTTAGTATCAACACAAACATTAATGAAATTAATTATATTAAAGATTCAAAGCAAAGAAGCTCCTCTAAATTACAATTTAATGAATCTTTCAAGAGCATGTCATTGTCCTCTATTCTTAATGATTCCTTTAACCCTTTGGCCCACATATTTCTATGCATGAAACTATACAATGAAAAGGATAATGGATACTATGATGAATGGATGATGATGTTTATGATGAATGGACAAATAGTGGTGGATACTTTGGTAGTGATCTATATGACTCTATATATGATTCTATATATGCTCAAATGAAAACTATGGAAAACTAAAATGATACACCATATGCTCAAATGTTATCTATGAAAATGCTAATCTAAAATGCAACTATGATGTAAAGGTTAACATAAAATGTAACTATGAAGCAAAGTGTTAGTCTAAGATTTACTATGATGAAAAAAATGATATAAGATGTAACTATAAGAGTCCATAATGCTCCCAATCTCAAATTATATTCATGTATGATAACTCTATTCAAAAGTGGATGCAAAATACAATTCCAAAGCGTTGTATTTATAGCCTTTTCTAGGCATCTTGTGAGGTGGCACTAGTCAACTGTCTAGATTCAAACAAGAAGAATGAATGGTGGAGATGGAGAGAATCAAGATGTTGTCCCCTTGACTAAAGACAACATGCCATTTGGATGGAAAATCTCTTCACCAATAGGAAACATGCCAAATAGATGGAAGACTCAAGTATGGGAAGAAAAGACCATGTGTTTGAAAATTGGTGGAAGTGTGTGAGGAATAAGCCATGTGCTGTTAAAATTGGTTGACAATAATTATTTATTTTCATGTGACCTTGGTGAGGTGGCAAAAAAATTAGCAGACATGTGCTTGAATTCCTAATTGAGATTAGTGAAGATTAATTAAATAAAACAAGCTTATGGAATTTTTTTTATTTAATTAATTTAGAAGAATATGATTTTAGATTTGGAGAATTAGAGAAAGGTGAACAATATAAATAAATTGAGAATTTATTTATACATAGTCAAATATTAATTAAATAACTATTATTTAATTAATTAAATGCCATGACCATTTTTAGGGGTATACACCACCAATATTTCCTTTTCATAAATATGGTATTTTCTTTGAGTATCAATGAAGGTTTTAGACCTGTAGCCTCATATACTTCTTTTCCCATCTTCTTCTTCTTGTATAATCACATCAAAACATATTGTATCGGAAGCATCAATATACAAAAATAATGGTAAATTTGGAGCTGGGATTTGGAGAGAAGGAAAATTTGGCGCTTGGATTTAATCCTTTGAACTGCTTCTATAGCCTTCAGAGACCATCCTTCCTTTTTCCCTTCTTTGAGATGCTCCTGGATGGCTTTCTTGTATTCTTCCAATCCTTTGTAAAAATGGGATACATAGTTTAGGCACCCAAGAAACCTTTGGATTTTCTTTTTATCTTCTAATATATCAGGAAATTCTTGGATACGTTGGAGAAAATGTGGTTGTAGCTATATTTTTCCCTTATTAAGGTGAAGACCAAGGAAATCAACTTGAGATTGACCAATTACCATTTTCTAAGAAGAAAAAATTATTCCATGTTTTCTAATAGCTGTATAAAGCTCCTCCAAGTGTTGCAAATGATCAATTTTCGAATTAGAAAACACAAGAATGTCATTGATATAAACTGCACAAAAATATTTTAAATTTTTTAATGCCTAGTCCATTCTACATTGGAAATTAACTGGTGTTGTACAAAGACCAAATGGCATAAAATTCCATTCATATAATCCTTGAGGGACTAAAAATGAAATTATGTATCGATCTAATTCCTTGACCTTTATTTTCCAAAACCCAGATTTGTAGTCAAACTTAGCAAACACTTTCTTATTTCGTACTCATCTAATCAAATCTGAACAAAATGGGATTGGATAATTAAATGGAATAATTATGTCATTAAGAGGCTTCTAATTGATACAAAATCATTTTTTACCTATTTGTTGTTCAACTCTTTTGTTTACTAGAAATGTTGGGCATGAAAATGGAATTTTTCTTGGTCTGATGAAGTGGCCTTGAAGAAGCTCATTCAAGTTTTCGTCGATTTCTTTGACTTTTTTTGGGCTCATTAAAAAAGAAACCTCATGTGGAATAATATATTTACATTCTAGTCTGATCTAGATTTCATTTTCTTCATGCTCCTATGACAAAAACTGTAATGAAATCATCTGCAAAAATGTTTGTTGAGATAAAAAATAGGTTTAAGAAAGATTGTTCCAGTATGAAACCATTATGTATAGGGATGATGGATTAGGGTTTATAGTAGAGAGTATTGTGTTGAGGTTAGAGGCTAGAAAGTTTAAGGTTTTAGGGTTAAAATATTTATGGTTTAGGGTATAGGTTTGAGGGTATATGGTTGAAGGATTAGGGTTGAGGTTCCAATGTATATGGTAGAGGGTATAGGGGTTGAAGATTTAGGGTTTAAGGGTTGAGGGTTGAGGGATTAAGGGTTTAGGGTTGAGAATTGAGGGTTGAGGGTAGAGGGTAGAGGTTAGGGAGTAGAGGGTTTAAGTATTTAGGGTTTAAGGGTTGAGGTTTGAGGGTTTAAGTTTGAGGGTAGAGGGTAGAGGGTAGATGGTTGATAGAGGGTAGATGGTTGAGGGTATAGTGTTGAGGGATTAGGGTTGAGGGTCCAATGTATAGGGTAGAGGGTATAAGGGTTGAGGAATTAAGGTTTAAGGGTTCAATGTAGATGGTAGAGGGTTGAGGATTTAAGGTTTGAGGAGTAAGGTTCAAGGATTGAGGGATTAGGATAGAGAGTTTACTTGGGTTTAAGGGTTTAAGGGTTGAGGGTAGAGGATATTGGGTTGAGGGTAGAGGGTAGAGGGTTTAAGGGTTGAGGGTTGGTGGTTTACAGTTTAGGGTTGACTATTTAACGGTTTAAGTGTTGAGGGTTTAGGTTAGAGAGGGAGGGAGAGATGGAGGGAGAAGTGAGATAGAGAGAAGGATAGAAGAGGAGGGAGGGAAAAAGATAGATGAGGGTTGATGATCCACTATATAGGGTATAGGGTTGAGAAATAAGGGTATAGGGTTGATGGTTTAGGGTATTGGGTTGATGG
>VDFB02058242.1:166883056-166893824 GCA_007258455.2 Sequoia sempervirens | reverse complement strand
ATAAAGGGAGTGAGTGAGAGAGATATAGGGATGGAGTGGGATAGACATAAAGGGTAGAGAGTAGAGGGTTAAGTGTAGAGAGTAGATGGTTTAAGGTTTAAGAGTTAATGGTTTATGGTTGAGGTTATAGCAGAGAGAGATAGATTAAGTTAGAGAGAGACATGAAAGAGAGGTAGAGGGGGTAGGAGGAAGAGAGGGTAGAGGGTTTTGTTGATGATGTTTTCTGCACAACAATAACTCAGATAGAATATAATATACTTTCTCTCTTGAAAGGTAAATCTCTATCATCAAGCCTCAAGAGATAACCCCAAGGTCTCTAATATCAGGTCTTGAAAATGCATAAACAACTCAGTGATAAATGTGAAAATGTTGGTAATCACAATGTGACCTTACTACAAGAAAAATACTGAATCTCAATATATCAGATCTAGCAATATAATGATACTTCGATCCTAAATTTAATCCAATAATCAAAGAAATAACAAAAGATAAGGGTTTGAAAGATATTTCTAGATCTACCACTAAACCTAAGATTAACAATGCAAAGGAAAAAACACTTGAAATGGACCAACCCCTCAAAACTGATTTCTACTTGACCCAGATGAATCTACAATCTTATAAAAAATAGTTCAATCTTCTAAGGTATTAATATTTTCAAATCATGAACATTCATTCAAACAACCCTATTTCAATCGAAATGAATAAACCCTCACAATTGAACTAAGCACAATGAATATAAAGCCCAGGCTAAATTTGCGAAGCAACTAATAATCAGTTGGTTGTGAAAAGTATGGACTAGGGATTGCTGCAACACTTCAAATATTAAACCATAAACATCATTGAATCAAACCTAATCTAAATATCAACTTTCCTCAAAGCAATTCTAAAGATAGAATAACAAGAACCATGCAAGATAAGAAAAACAAAAGTATGGAACCAATCAAAATGTCATTACTTGCATCAAATTATCCACTGTAGCAACAATTCCAGCTTTTTGTTACAATATTTTCTTGAGAACAACTACTTGATAACTCTTGCTCTACTTAAATTCGCTCTAACTATCTCTCTATTTTTCTATATCTAAAACTTCTTAACCCTTACAAATGAGGCAAAATGCCATATTTATAGAACCCCCAAAACATGTTGGCCTAGATAAGATTTTACAATAATAATTGGGCACAGCAAGTCGGCCAAGGGAAATTCAAGATGAGATAAAATATGCACTAAATGCATGAACTTCATCCAGGTAGGCTTGGGATCTCCAATGCAGCCTGAACCAATGCATGGAAAAATAATAGGGAAGCACAAATCTCGATGTAGCTCATCAATAACTACCTTCCCCTTTGTCCTTATTCCGATCCAAAATTTCATGAACTTTCAAAAGCCCCCTATCCAAGTTGGCCATAGGTGGCAAAGGAAAAACCCTAAGTTTCCTTTCAATTGATGCAATTTATTCCCTAGATTGTTTCACTGACTTATCCCAATCCACCTTATATGTCATATATTTTTCAATAATAGCAAGGTAGGTGCCCACATCATCCAACTAGTGCTCAGAAATAGAATCATCATTAATTGGGGCATAAACATCTTGCCACCATCTTCTCAACTATTCCAAACTCAAATACTTAGGGGCAATCTTCCTTCTTCCTGTCATAATCTCGAAGAAAGCAATGGATCCATTATAAACACCAACTAGGGTATCATCAATCTACCTCCTTTGTTTGTAGATATTTTTCAAAACCTTATGCCTAATTTGAGGTGCTTCAAACCACTCCCAAGGTTTAGCAGCTCTGGAGGAAGGGAGAATTCTATCACTTACTAACTTTTCCCTAGTGTACTCCATGATAGTTTTGGTTTTCTATAGCAGGAGATCTATATCTTCTTTATCCTATGCTAATACCTGCTTCAACCAATTAGTTGTCCTTACAATATCTTTCCCAATTGACAAAATATCCTTGATAGTTTCATTACCTTTGGTTCGCACCCCTTGCAGCCAATTTGTAGTGGCAAGAGTGGAAGCCTTCATCTTTTCAAGTTCGGTAATGGTCTCTTGAGGTAAAGGTTTTGCAGCAGAAGTGGAGGGGTTAATAGATTGTAACAGTTTCATCAAATCCTCCAAGCATTTCCTGAGATTCTCATTTTCCTTTTTTAACTCCTGCTTAGTCTTTTTATTTCCTTCCTCAATCTACCCACAATGATTTCACTAGAACCTTGATAATCTTCAATATCCTGCTCAACGGAGGTAGGCCCTAAATTGAAATTCTGCACATTGTAATCTTTTGCAGCCACATCATCTTTGTTTTTGTCTAGAGTAGGGGTTGCAATGTGGACAACCCTATTGCTCACCTCATCTCTTTCAATCCTTGAGATCACCCTAGCCTTCTTTTTACCTTTATCTTTTCCAATCTTGGCTAGCAACTCATCCCAATTCGATGGAGTATCTTCCACAACAACCTACTTCATCCTTATCTCCTTGTCCAACCAATCAGGGATAGTGGATTCCAATTGCACTTCAGTCTGTATCTCCTCATTTTGATCTTTAGGCACCTCCTCACTCAAATTTTGTTTTTCAGGAGTTTCATCTGTCTTACCCTCCTTTTCTTTAGCACATTCTTCCTTATACTTAGGTGATGGAATCTTTTCTACTTCTTCTTTTGGAGAGACCTCTTTAGTTCTAATAGGGGAATCTGCATAAGCTACCAAAGGAGACTGTATTACCTTATCAATTTCTGCCTCTGCACTATAACGTTCTCCCCCATGAAATTCCTCTCCTTCAGTATTTGGATGTTCTTCAATGTTTTCCGACTCACCTAGTTTTCTTTGAGCTTCATGGGCAGAAGGAACATCATCATGTTGCTCCCCATTAGATACAACTAGAGGAAGGTTTGTTTTAGGCACACTATCCTTGGGAAAAGAAGTTCTAGACCTCCTTGTATACACTCGTGACTTCTCTTTTGAGCTCTCTATATTTACCACCAATGGGGTAACTTCTTCCTCTCCTACCTTGGAGCTTTCCTTCTGTGACAATTTTATGACCCTTCTCCTTTTAGGCACAGGAACATCAACCTCAAGACCCTGCTTTTCTATTTCTCTCTATTCAGACCTTTTAGTCTTTGTCCTCTTCTTAGCTATTGGCTTTCTCTATTTTTCTGATCCTTGAGCTTCCTCCTCTTGAACACTTTTTATCTTGATCTTGAAAGGAGAATTCAGCTTACCTTTTCCTTTAGGATCATGCTCAGTTGATTCTTCAAAAGTGGAGTGAGGATCTAAATCTCCCATTAGCTCATAGGTGCACCGCACACCTTCATTTTGCAACTCCCAAATTTTATGCCTTAGCCACATCTTGGTAAATTTGATAACTGGATCCATCAGTTACTTTAGTTCTATCTTTTCTTCCTCTAACCAATCCACATCACCAATTGGCCTATCCTTCACTGCCTCAAAACCATGGTCCTAGATCAGGTTTCCATCATCTTCCAGTTGATCAGGCACTACCTTCAAATTGTATAAATGGACGGATTCAACTGGAAGGCAAGAAATCTTCTTCTTTCTAACCTCAAATTCATCACTGCAATTGGCCCAATAATCCTCCAAATCAACCTTATGGCTATACTCTCTGCTGGCCTTCTTTTGGGCTTCACCTGTGATATCAAACCTGGATCTCTTGGAATGGAAAGATAAGCCAAGAGCACTCATTTCTTCTTCTGAAGCCTAGGTAGAAATAATGGAAGGACATGCCTCCCCGGTGCCAATCCTCAAAGGGAAGTCTCCACCAAAACCAGTCTTATGCTTGTCTCTCTTGACAATGGCATCAAAGTCACAAATATGTCCAGTTACTTCCAAGATTATGATATGATCAGCGGGATACCTTGGAAGCCTGTATGGAGCTCTCTAACAACCATCAACCCAGATGTATGAGAAGGTTGGGAATTGAATAAACCAAGCCCCATATTTCTTGATGACCTCTTTTGCTTGATCAGAAATTCTGACATGCTCTTCTCCCTGAAGTAATCTAGTGATGTGCATGGTGAATGCATCATTCACCCTCCTATAGCTTGAACTTCCCAAATGCAACTGAGGGAAAACCTCATAAATTACATCTTGTCTAAAGCTTCCCCTTGTACTCAATCCTTTGTAGGGGTGGAATCGTGTAAGTGTATAGACCAAATATGAAGTCATTGTTAAGGTCTTGGTCTGTAATAGATTAGACAACTGCTCATGGATCACCCTACTAGTCACACCAACCCAATGATAGTCAATTAGTTCCTATTCCATCCTTACAATACTGTGGAACATCCAATTCTCAAAACACACCTACATTTCTCAATCCAACCACCCTGCTAAGCAATGTGATGGCATCATAGTATTCCTTCTTGAATTTTGCCCTAAATAGCTGCTTAGGCAACTTGGAATAATGAGAATTAAGTTTCTCTAGCCAGGAATTGATGAGCTGTTGTGATTTCATAGTCTGTTCTTCATAGAATCCCTTAGCCACCTCCATGTTAAATGCCACCACATGAGACCTATCCGGCATATCAAAAGTTTGAGGAACGGAAACAGGGTTGAGATTTGCTACCATTCTCCCTTGTGGACCAATGATCCTCTGTGTACCTTGGTCATAGTGTCTTGCACACTCAAGGACAAGCTCATAGCATTGGACTATGGAAGGAAAACCTGCTACATGTGATAAACCTAATTCCTTCATTCTTCTAGCCACCAAGGGAAGATCCTCAGCTGCCATTCTTTTTTTAAATTCCTCGTAATCCCACAATCCTACATTTGTATCAGTCACCTCTGACCAAATTGATGTGATTTTTCTCTTATGGATCTTGCTCTTAATGTCCATTTTAATCCTTTCTACCTCAGATACTGAGGATCCCTCCACTGTCCTGCTAGATTAAGCCTGGATTCAACAAAGAAATCATAGTAAAAACCACAGGAAGGGAATGTTAATCCACCAAAACACCATTAGAATGAACCTCATACAAACAAGATGTCATTGAATCTCATATAAAATGATCTTGATAAACTTCAAGTTTCTAGACCATCCACAGAATCTGAGCCAGAGATTAATTTTGGGAAATTCCAAACCAGACGAATTCCAACAAAATAATCATGAAAACACCAATCAACAACTCAATATGATCATTATTAATCAATATATAGCACATGAGATCTAAATACAACATGAAATAATGATAAAATGTATAGTAATCCATTAACACATCATGCTATCCCAAATTCCCTCATATTCCACAAGATTCTGAGAAAATATGGCAAGGACGGATTTTCGCAAAGGCAGGGATACTTCATAAACTTTGAAAAAGCTAGGCGACACCAAACTTCGGGAAAATCTGGGGTCAATGGAAATATGTGGAATATAAGAAACTCTGAAAATTATAGCAGATTCTAGGAAAATGGAGGAAATTAGGAAAATCCGCTAGAGACAAAAAATCCTAAGGTGACTAAAAATCCTAGACTAAGGACAAAACCTGAACTACAAGACCAAATCATGATTTCGCCTAGAACACCAGATTGATCATGGATTTCAAAGATTTAAGCTTAGGGAAAGTTTAATACGAACCTTCTATGGATTCTCTTAGCATTCTAGGCCAGTTTTAGGGTGGAATAAGATGAAGTGATGATGCCCTAGGTTTCAAACCATCACAAATCTGCCATTAACACACAAACCATTATAAAACTCAATCATTTTGACTGCTAAGTGATCATTAGGGGATTATTCACAAATCTCAAGCAAGTTCATCAAAATGCAAATAAACAAAAGACCTCAAAACTCACTTGGGAGACCATAAATCAAACAACGCTGGGCAGCCCTAGCCATGAAATGATGAAGTAATCAAGAATTTGAACCC
Source organism: Sequoia sempervirens (assembly GCA_007258455.2). Classification (NCBI taxonomy): domain Eukaryota; kingdom Viridiplantae; phylum Streptophyta; class Pinopsida; order Cupressales; family Cupressaceae; genus Sequoia; species Sequoia sempervirens. The sequence goes on along the minus strand of VDFB02058242.1, from coordinate 166,887,951 downwards.
CAAAAGCTTCTTATAACATCAATGTGCTATCCACAATCATCAATTAAAAGCAGGGCAATAAAAAAAATACCATTGTGAAATAGAAATTGATCTCAGAAACAACCAATGCAAATTTAATGGCGTCCACAAAGAACGGGGGTAGGAATGCACAAGAAATTGCCACTCAAGTCAAGCAATTCAAACTTTGCACCTCAAATCCAATCCAACACTCACAAGTCAATCGATGGAAAACAACAAAACATAATGACACAAAAGACCTCAAAGATCAGTTAAATACATCATTTGCCAATAGTACATGCGACATTAAATGCAATCAATGAGATAGTCAGAAAACCTGGGAATCCGACGACATGATGGAAATTAGGAAAAATCCAGCCCACACAGAATTCTGCGAAGATTGAAAATCTCCAAACCATATCATTTAATCAAAATCCGAGCAGGATCCAGGAAAATTCAGCTAGGGTGGAAAGTCCCAAACTTCAGTGAAAGCCCAAACTTAGCTCAAAATTAAATATCTTCAATGAATAACTTAGGGGGATCACTTAAGCAATCAAAATAAAAATTTAAGCATAGGCCAAAGCAAGATAAAACCTCAAAAGGAAAGGGCCAAGACACCAAAACCAAAGCAAAAGAGGGTCCTTGCCTTCAGCGGGGCGTGTGTACAAAAACTGCACAACAGGTTTAAGGGTTTAAGTTTTAAGGGTTAAGGTTAGAAGTTATAGGGTTTAAGGGTGAAGGGTAGAGGATATAGGGTTTAAGGGTTTATGTTTTAAGGGTTAAGGGTTTAGAGTTAAGGGTAGAGGGGAGAAAGATAGAGGGAGTGAGTGAGACTGTGAAACCTAAGAGAAGGATAAATGGTAGAAGGGAGAGACTTGGGAGAGTGAGAGAGGGAGGGAGTGGGAGAGAGATAGATGGTAAATTATTAGGGGTAGAGGGTAGAGGGTTTATTTTTTAAGGGTTAAGGGTTTAGGGTTTATGGTTAAGGGTAAATGGGAGAGAGATAGAGGGTGTTTGTGAGTGAGAGAGAGAGAGGGAGTGGGAGAGAGATAAAGGGTAGAGGGTTAAGGGTATAGGGGAGAGAGATTTAAGGAGTGAGCTAATGTGAGAGAGAGATCTGGGAGAGGTAGAGGCAAGAGGGAGATTATTTAGAGAGAGAGAGACTTGAGAGAATGAGAGAGGATAGGAGGGAGATACTTGAGAGAGAGAGATAGAGGGACTAGGAGAGAGATAGAGGGTAGAGGGATTAAGGGTTTAGGGTTTAAGGGTTAAGGGTTTAGGGTTTAGGGTTTAGGGTTAACGGTAGAAGTGAGAGAGAAAGAGGGAGTTAGTGAGAGAGAGAGAGATACATGATAGAGGAAGAGGGGGTGGGAGGGAGAGCTTGAGAGAGACAGAGAGGGAGACAAAGGGAGTTAGAGAGAGATAGAGTGTAGAGGATTTAAGGGGTAAGGGTAGAGGGTAGAGGGTTGAGGGTAGAGGGTAGATGGTTAAGGGTAGAGGGTTCAAGGGTTAAGGGTAGAGCATAGAGGTTAATGGTAGAGGGAAGATAGATAGAAGGAGTGAGTGAGTGAGAGAGAGACCTAAGAAAGTTAGAGGGGGTAGGAGGGAGAGACTTGAGAGAGAGATAGGGGGAATGGGAGAGAGATACATGGTAGACTATGAAGGGTATAGTGTAGAGGGTTTAAAGGTTTAGGGTTTAAGTGTTAAGGGTTTAAAGTTTAGGGTTAAGGGTAGAGGGGGGAGAGATAGAGGGAGTGTGAGAGAGAGATACCTAAGAGATGGAGAGGAGGTAGGGGAGAGACTTGAGAGAGAGAGAGGGAGAGAGATAAAGGGTATACAGTTATGAATGGTTGATCTAGACCTGATCAAACATCATCAAACAACCTAATGTTAGTAAATAAACAATTCTAAGGAAATCATTCCCCATGCAATTCATTCAAACAAAATGAACAAGAAACAAAGAAAAGTTAATCAAATGAAAGCTACTAAATCTTATCCAAAACATTCAAACCAACATCCCATGGGGGAATTGGTGCTACTTCAATGTGGAAAGTAGCCCTTTCCCAATTCCTTGATGAACTTGATGAAAATTTCCAATAACCTAGCTAATATTATTGAAAATTATGAAAACTTGGATGAAATGTAGATGAATTTGCTCAAAATCTGTAGATAGTAATCTTGCATGAAGTCATGGATCCCAAATCAATAGATAAGTCCTTCATTTATAGGAAAGAAGGAGAGAGGAATGAGAAATATGAAGAATGTGGGACTAATCGTAGATCAATGGCAATGTGCCACTTTTAAGCATGCTATTGAAGAGAGGTGAAGCACATTTTGATCAATGTGAAAATTAATTCAATTAGGTGGAATTTAAAATTCAAACGATGGCTTGTGGAGGAAGAGTTGAAAGATAAGTTAATGCCACTTGGCTCAAGAAAAAGGACACATAAGAGCTATAAATTCCATGTTGGAGGACAAGTCCTTTTGGGAGGGAGATTTCAAATTCATGGAATATTCCAAAGAGATGCCATTTTTGAATGGAAATAGAAGAATTACTAAATCAAATAAATTGATTTATATGTGAAAGTTGCAAAAGCTAGAGGATTTGAGGATTAGAGCTAGAGTTAATCAGGATTTAATTAACTTTAGATGGAATTAGTTGATCTAAAATTTGATTTAGTTTTTTAGATTCATTTAAATCAAATGAGAGGAATAATGAACATTAGTATCTTAATTAAATAAAGTTTTATTTATTCAATTAAGTGAAGAACATTAGATATAAATCAAATAAAGGAGATGAAATTAGGATTTAATTAAATAAAATGATTTATTTAATCAAAAGAGGAACATAAGGATTTGATTAGATAAAATTGATTTATTTAATCAAAGAGTAATTATGATTTAATAAAATAAAGTTGATTTATTTAATTAAAGGAGGAATCTTTTTGAATTAATTAAATAAGGATTATTCAATTAATTGGTTAGTAAAGAAGTGATTTAGGGAGAACTGATGTTAGTAAATTAGGATCAAGTGGACGATATCAATCAAGATAATTTGAACATCTACAATAGTTAAGGGTAGAGGGTAGAGGGTATAGGGTTAATTGTAGAGGGGAGAGAGATAGAAGGAGTGAGTGAGAGAGACCTGAGGGAGGTAGAGGGGGTAGAAGGGGGAGAGTTGAGAGAGAGACAGAGGGAGGGAGTGGGAGAGAGATAGATGGTAGAGGGTTAAGGGTAGAGGGTATAGGGTTTAAAAGGTTTAAGGGTTTATAGTTAAGGGTAGAGGGGAGAGAGATAAAGGGAGTGAGTGAGAGAGAGAGACTTTGGAGAGGGAGAGGGGGTAGGAGGGAGAGACATAAGAGAGAGAGGGGTGTGGGAGAGAGTGGGAGAGAGATAGAGGGTAGAGGGTTAAGTGTAGAGTGTAGAGGCTTTAATGGTTTAAGTATTTAGGGTTTAGGGTTAAGTGTATAGGGAAAAGAGATAAAAGGAGTGAGTGAGAGAGGGAGGGAGCGATTTTGGGAAAGATAGAGGGTAGATGGCTAAGGGTATCATAGAGGGTAGAGGGTTAATGGTAGAGGGAAGACATATGGAAGGAGTGACTGAGTGACAAAGGGTGATCCCACAATAGTGGTTTAGACTTGTTTTAGACATTTTGATTTTTGCTAAAATCACATATTTGTATAAAATATAATGATTTAAGCAATTAAAATTTCCATTTAAATGATTCCAATTGAATAGGGTCTAATCAAACCACCTTCGATCAAACCCTCTTGGATAGAACCCTGCTAGTTTTAAACCATACCTATAACAGAGTCTCCTTTACACCTATGAAGATGCTAATAAAAAAACCAATTTTTATTTACCTATTGGGGGACAAAATGAATTCATTTAAAATTTATTTTTGTAAGTATATATTCCTTATTATAAACTTCCCAAAAAGTATAATTTTAAATATATTTAATTTGGTTATTATATATATTTTTTCTTGTGAATGTAGGTTTTTCACCAAAAATCAAGATCTTTGTTTTTCACATGTGGTAAAATAGTATATTATCAAAAAAAATTGAAAAATATTAGTGCACTAGATATTGATGTGCTTGATCCAACAAAAAAATAAAATTTAATCTCGATAAATACAAAAAAAGGTATGTTTTAGCCAGTAAATCATGTATGAATTGTAACTGGTTTGACTTTGAAACTTAATTAAGAAAAAAATATTCAATGAAATAATATGAAATAAATTCCATGCACATGATATTGTATTTATGAATCTAAATTCCAAAAATTATAATTTTATCTTTCATAGAAAAAAAGTTATATGTTAGCCACTAATGTCACTCTTTAAAAATGGTGTTTACTGTTAAAAACTAGTTTTCAAAGGAGATGAAAAAAGAAGTGCAATATGATTCCAAATTTTTTGAAAATAAATAAATAAATTATAATCTACATTTAAAATTTCACAAATCACTAGTTTTCATCATCTTCAAATTTCTCATGGTTTAGTTGCTATAGGTGCCCGAAAGTGAAGATTTAGATAAAAAAATTTAGTTCAATGTCTAGTTTGGCCAAATATTGTAAACCCGTATTATGGGATCACCCCATAGGGAGACTTAAGAGAGGGAGAGGAGATAGGAGGGAGATACTTGAGAGAGAGAGAGACATAGATGGAGGGAGTGGAACAAAGATAGAGGGTAGAGGGTTAAGGGTAGAAAGTAGATGGTTTAAGGGTTAAGGGTTAATGGTTTATGGTTAATGTTAGAGGGCAGAGAGATAGAGGGATTATGTTATAGAGAGAGACCTGAGAGAGGGAGAGGGGGTAGTTGGGAGAGACTTTATAGAGAAAGAGAGGGTTTAAGGGTAGATAGTAGAGGGGAGAGAGATAGATGGAGTGAGTGAGA
>VDFB02058242.1:166655309-166882956 GCA_007258455.2 Sequoia sempervirens | reverse complement strand
TTGTGTCAATAACGTATCATCCAATTGGTCCCATATCAATCACTTGAAAGAACATTTAAGATAAACTAAATGACGTGTTGCCATCCACTAACATGTCCTAGGATGTATCCTTCCTACAATGGGAATTATCTTTTGGCAATAGTTTCGGTTCTTATCCTTAAAAACACATCTCTTTTTGGTTAGCGGTATTGAAGAACACCAACTTGTTTGTTTACTTTATCTTTCTCTTTTGACTTATCTTATTGCACTCATTCCAAGGACCTCTCGATGATATCTGAGTAGAGGATTTAGAGAAATAGGAATGGGGCAATGATCATTATCTTTTATTTGTTGTGCTTGTTGGAAATTCTTGTAATATAACCTTGGAAAATACTTGCTTTGATAGGTATGTATGGAGGAAGTTTTGGGCAACTTGTTGACTATTGCGTTGATTGGTTATGCATTTCTGTGTTTTGTTCCGAGGTGTTTGAAACTTCTAAAGTGCATCCTGCCAAGGTTTTTTTATGTCAGGTATGAACAAAAATGCTCCTATCTATTTGTCAAGTCAAATTACATCACACTAGGTACAGTGCCATCCTGGTTTTCTATACCTTGATGCATCATACCACGTGTGTTATCAAACATAAGGAAATTGGCCCTTTGAAAATCCCAACTCCTCGGAAAGTAATCATCATCATTTGCATATTCATCATCTTGTGTCTTGTTGAAATGATTTCTTTTCTTTCATTCCTTCTTGCTCATCTCACTAACAATGTGCTATGACAGTTAGTCATCATCGTCATCGATCCTGCATCCAAAAATCATTAGCAGATTGCATAAGTATATCATATAGGAAAAATATGCATTGCATTTTCATCATCATATAAACATGGTATTATAAGAATTTTACATAAATTAGCATATCCCTTTCTCATTACATTGCATCACATTGCATTCATCACATAAACCATCGCATAACATTCATGTGCATAACATTTCATAATCATTTTCACACTACAACCTACTGCATAATCATACATAATACATTGCATTATAAGCATGTTCAAATCACATAAACATCATAAAGTCATCTCCCACATTACATTGATTTTTCATAAAACATCATCATATCATTGCATATAGTACATCAATAGTAAATGCATCACATACATTTAACATGTTTAGGATAATATTTGTTATTCTAAGCATCTTAAAACCATCTCATTTGCATCATCAATACACATCATATAAAACACAACCATTCCATTTACATTGCATTATATCATCCATTAATCATCCATATCATCTCATAAATAACATCACAATAATTTTTGCATTTCATTGCATAAATCATTCCACATCATTATAAGCATATATAGAAACATAAAAATCCATTACATGCAAAGTGTACATCCATCCATAATCATTTCATTTTATAAGCATAGTTCACATATCATTTCAAATCTTCATATAGATTCCAACATCATTATGCATCACATAAATACATCTGCATATCATAAGTCAAACAACAAAATATAGATCTGTTAGGTCATAATCATTACATAATGAATATATCATCGAAAGTAAATGCATCCATAAATACATCATATAACACCATAATATCATTACAATAGAATATAGAAATAGAATCATCCATACATTCATAAACAATTGGTACACATAACATCACATCATAATTAGAATCATCATCTCATAGATATCATCATCGAATAACTATCATAGTACAAAATATTTGGATCACTGTACATGTATGTCAATCAGTACAAAAAGGCCCATAGGGCTATCAAAAATGGGCCCATAAGGCACAAAAAAAGGTATCATCTCGATCAAAAGGAGACCTAACCCTCATGTCTATTACCCTCACCTCTATCACTGTGACTCTCTATTGGTCTGAAAGTGGTCCACTGCGAGTACTCTAGGACCTATGCTGCTCTGGGTACGGTCTAGTGATAATTCATATGGTAATAATCGGCCTCTTGGACAGCCTCCCTGTAGGACCGAATGGACACTGTACTCTGAGAGGAGGAGGCTACCATGCTCTCCAACTGCTATCTCTGGCCCATCTCTATGGTTTCCTATCACTCTGTGGCTTGTCTCTACAGTATGGCCTAATCCCTCTCGATTCTTGCATGAACTCTCTCCTCTATCAAAGTCTGCACTTGGGCCTGTAGCTGTGCAATCAATGTATCTCGGGGATCCACCTACCCTACTAGCTGCCCTACTCATGGAGGCTATACCTAAGGCTAATCCTCACCCCCAGCCCACGGTAGTGCACTTGCTAGCACCTGCTACTAATCTTGCATCTGCACATCGGCCTAACTTGGCTGAACTAGAGGCCCGGTCGGCTGGTCCTATCATACACCGTCTCTCTGTCCTTATCCTCCCCCTCTGCCTCTCACCCTTCGCTAATCAGGGACTACTCTTGGAAGTGTCAAATGTAGGGGAGGCTGGAACCAATCCTTGTAGGCTTGTGTGATGCCTGGATCTACAGGCCCTTGATCATAAGCCCATGGCCGAGCCACCAAGTGTCTAAAGTTGTCCATGGCCTCAGAAGTAGGAATGTATCACCCCCATGAAACCTGTGACATGGTGTGGGAAAATACAACCACATAATCATTATCTGGCTGATCTTGAGGCTCACTGAACTAGCGCTAAACGTGCCTAGGAAAATATCTCTCTACCATCATGTGCTCTTGCCACTACATGAAGCAATCCTGGCAGGTGTAGAAAATTTGATCTGCATCGTCGACCCATATGAGATGACCAAGGTACGAACGCCATATAAACACCTACATCTCATCTAGGACCCTCCTCCAATAGGGAATCCCATGCTCATCCGTGTGTGTGAGGGACACACAACCTCTGTAGCGCCATACAAGGGTATCATCAACCCCCATTGGGACTGCAAAAAACTACGACCGAAGGACAACAATGTGCTCCCACACCCATATGTGGAGGAGTGTGATTCCTACTCCAAGTGCTTTTCCATCCAGTAGATGTACTCATAAAGATCTTTGTACAATGATGCAAGAAGAACCAAACCCCAAGGAAAACAAGTAGGCCTGTCACACATCACCATGCGCTCCCAATAGAGTCCCCAACTAAGATTGAAGTACCAGCCTCGTCAATCTGGGGAAACAAGACCTGAAATAATCACTACAACAACCAAGTAGAAGGGAGGGGCCAAATCCCTATGACTCTCAAGCTCGATCTTCCCCTCGCAAATGAAAATGTCCTCTATGGCGAGGACTATGTGACAAGCATTCCGTCCCTCAACTATATCAAAAATGACGTGCCGAACAGGAATTGACAATCTCAAGATGCACCAAATGTCCTCCAAGGTGACAGTGGCCTCACTGATGGGAAGGTGGAAATAGGAGGTCTCGTTGTGCCATCTCTTAGCAAGCACTGACATCATCCCAAGGTGGGTGCGGACGGGCGCTGCGTAGGTGATGTACCACAACCCCATGTCTCGTAGTCAATCCTAATCTCTGTCACTGAGGTCTTGCAAGTAACCGAAGAGATCCCATGATTTGTGCTCTCGGGAGTAGAGCTACCTCACCATGTCCTACATCAGGAAGGGTCATCATGTTAAAAATTTTGGAAAAAAAAATTTCGGGCATCCAAGAAACCACTCCAGCGTCGCTATCTATGAAGGCATTGCAGTTTGAAAAGATTCCTATCATTCACATCGCCGCGTCGCACTTTAGAAATGACCCCGCGGGCCATAACCTCAGTGTCAAAATTTGGAATTTATTTTGAAACTAAAAACTCCACCGCCACAACGCAATTTGACACCAAGAGACACAGTTTGATTTTTTAGCAGCGCTATATAGCGCCGCTGCAGAATGACTAACTTTGAAAGCAATAAATTTATGCTGAAAACATAAAATAAAGCTCAAGTAAGGATCACTTACTGGTGTCCCAATGTCGAGTGGCCACTAGTACATCTGGACTCGGTCATAAATGTGCTTCAAGAGCTATCCCTGTGCCATATCATCAGGAGGTCAGAGCTCAAATCTCAAGGTTTGAAAATTAGTGTTTTTTTACCCTAATTGGCTATCCTGCTAGGGTTTTGGACCCTTGAACCTATTTCTATCTAGTTGAGGCCTGTTTTACATCGATTTATTACATTTAGACATGTTTTTGGCCTCCTCACACCTTTTTGGACCTGTCAGGCACCTAGTCCTTTTTTTTTGCGAGATCACCCAAAAATAGAAATTTTTGTCCAATCTCTGGAGGGGGCAATATATTGGCATGTTTTCTCTAACCATCTAGCAGTGGGGAAATATTTTAAATAATGTTTTTTTTTTGCTTTGATCGAGATTGTTTATTCTTTGAACCAACGCAACAAGTGCATTGCTTCAAAGAGGGGAAAAATGTAGATATGTAAAATATACTGATTGACATTGCACATCTGATACTGACCACTAAATCCTTTCATCTTGAATCATCCTTCGGTCTAACCATTTAATCAAATACACTTATCTGATTAAATTCATCAATATTCCTCTCTGAATTGAATAAATAAGTTATCTAATTAAGTCACCTCTTCTTGATAATTAAATTAATCATCTTGATCTAATTATCTTATTTAATTAAATAATTCATTTGATTTAATTAAAATCTCTAAAGTCTATCTATTAAATTAAATAAATTAAAACCTTATTTAATTTTATCTAACATCATCTCTGTTAATTAAATAATCATGAATCTTTATTTAATTAATCTCTTATCACATTCTTATCATTATTTGATTTACATAAATCCATAAATCTAAGTCAAATAAGTCGCATCATTTAACCCCCCTTCATTAAATTAATTAACTTTGATTAATTTAATCTCCTATCATGTCCCATCCTCTAGCTTTTACCACTTGCACATGAAAATAGATTTAATTGATTTATTAAATCTCTATTTTTCTCAACAAGGCATCTTTTGGGAATATTCTCCAAGTTCGAATTCAAAATCCAAGTGGACATGTACATCCAACAAGGCATTAACTCCATCTTACATATTCTTTTCCTCGAGCCAAGTGGCATTCAATGCATTCTTTCTTCCCTCTTGCATACAATTTCAGTAATTTCAAAATTCAAAAATATGCATTTATTGGCACAATCATCAAAACTTGCACATCCTCCATCCACTCATAGGTTGACAAGTGGCATCTTGACATTGGTTGAATGTTAGTCCCAAATTACTCTATTTTGGACATTCATCCATCTTAGTATTCTATAAATAAGAGGCTTCGTTCCTCATTGAGTATGTGTAGGATCATGATGGGCCAAAAAGTTGCAATATGATGGGTTTGTGGGTGACAACTATTTTTTACCCAAAATTAATGAAACAAAAAGGGTTTTTAAAGGAGATTCTCAACTTTCCACCAATATAAATTATGCTTTAATTTGAATTTAATAAGTAATTATTATTCATTTTCTATTCAAATTATGACTACAATCCTGATTGATATGCTAATTGAAAACAATATATAGCTTTCAAAAAGTATCACATTTTTTGAATCCAAAACATGTGTCACATTCTATGCTTCGCATACTATAGGATTAAAAATATAAAAAATGAATTTCATGAAGTTTTGACTAAGTTAAGGTGGTCAGACATACAATTTTTTATATTTTTTGAAAGGTTGTAATAAAAAATTCATAAATAATTATTTACTCGAAAAAAAATTACAAAAAAATATGCATCACATTGGAGCATAAGTCCTCTACTTATATCAAAAATCTTATAAAAAATAGTTATCATTTTATTATTGCTAAGGTGGTCAGACAGACACCTACTTATTATTTTTTCCCTGAAATTTAACTACCACTGCATTGAAATTTCAAACTTTCACCAAATATATATATATTTTTTAAAACATACCTAGTAGTTTAGAAACTAAATTCAATTTTCTACAGATTCTATTCTTACACATTTTTGAAGTAATATAGATAACTTATAATAAAATTTACGTCAAGTTCCCTAACTTTGATTTTTTTGAATTTTTTGCCACTTAAGGGCCTATTTTTTCCATGATGATCCCGCACATACCCAATTTTAGCATCCACAATTTGAGTAAACTTACTATGCTCAAATTATTAGCAAATTCCATCCATTATCATTGAATCTTAGCTAGGTTATGCATATTTTTCCATTTGAGCACTCACCATTATTCATCAAAGTGGATCATTCATCAACATTCATCAAGTTTGCATCATAGGAGCTGGGAAAGGGCCAATTTTCACATGAGATTGGAACCAATTCCCCCTTGGGATCAAGAGTTTGCATTAATTTCAATAGGATTTGATCTTCTTTCTTGTTCTTTCATTATTTTCTTCTTTTCATTCCTATTTTTATTTTTTTTAATGGATTTCATTGGGAATCCTTGTTCTTTCTTGCATTTGATATTATAATTTGTTCATTCATATTGTTTTGTAGGTGTTAGGATAGGGGTTCGTACAAGCATTATATAGATAGAGGGTAGAGGGTAGAGAGTAGAGGGTAAAAGGTAGACGAGAGAGAGATATAAGGAGTGAGTGAGTTAGAGGGGGACCTGAGAGAGGGAGAATGGGTATGTTAGCTCTCAAAAATGTAGGTAAGAATACCTCAAGAGGTTTCCAATCTCTTGGTACATTTTAGGGTAACAGACAAAGCCAAATGGTTTAAGCTTTCTACTCTTTAGGTGCTGCTAGACCTAGGTGGGTGTACCTATATGAATTAGGCAAATTTGACTTATGATTATCTATCTTGCAGTGATTTTTCCACAATGGCAGATGGGAGTGGAAAAATAAAACTTGATATGGCGTAAGTTGTATAAAACTAAAACTTAATATGTTTGGTCAACAGATGTGAAAGATATTGAATAAAATCAAATGATGAAAATGTAGAGACTAGTGCCTTATAGGGTATGTGGAGTCAAAAGGAATCTAAAACAAGTACTTCTTTCTAGCAAGTATTCAAGTTGTTCAGCATATAATTTTTTTATAGCTTGTATAAACATGCAAGGTTATGATTACCGAGTTCTCCTTAATGATCCAACTAACATTCTCTAATTACTATGATCAACTTAAGGGATTTAATCTTTACTTGAAAGAACCAGTCAATTTATCATACAAATACAACAAATGTGCATTGATAAATTGGATATAAACTTGTTACACCAATTTAAATAACCAAAAAACACCAACTTTGGAGACAACTTCAATAATGCTTTCAATGAACACAATAAACAACTGATACCAGAAATAGTTGCACCATATTAAAAAAATTCCATTGATATCTCCATAATTTCAAACATGCATCATAGTCTCATATTTGCAAAACATTGTATTCTACTATATCTTTTTTTATCCTATCTTCTATCCTATATCTTATTGTTTCTATTTCGTTATCGAAATATATATTTATACATCAAAAATGCAAAAGGACGCGTCCCTTCCGAAATGTCACAAATTAAACAATAGATTAAGAGATAATTAGGCTCTGTTTAGCCACAAATGAACTTTAGACAAGTGATCCACATAATCCTGGTGCTCATGTGTATCTGCATCTCCAACTGCATTATGAATTGAAATCTCCATATTTATCATCCTTTCATTCTGCTTGCTTGCATCCTCCAATGTCATGCTTTCAATAGTAGCAACCCTCAGGATTTCATACAACATCGACTTATTCTCACCCTTCCATCTGGTCACTTCCTTTAGTTTTCCTCTATCATCAGAGAGTGCAGTCGATGTTTTCCTAGCAACATCTGTCAATCCCTATGCATCCCCTTGCAACTCTTCATAGAAGTTTCAATGCCGATTTATAAAATGATTTGTAGCTTCAATTGTTGCACCATTAGAAACATCTCACTGGTTCACTTCTTGAAACTTCTCCATAATCCGTTCAATCATCCTTACATGTTCCTTTAATGCAACAAGTGTATGAGAATATTTTCCCCAAAGTTTATTGAACCAAGATGTTAAACTGGCCTGCCTCTTCTTGATTATTGCCACAAGTGCATCATATTTTACTTGGGAGTAAGCACTTGATCCTTCCCAATGATCTTTTGACTGAGAGCTTTCACCTTGGGTAAGTAGCCTGGGTTTCTTCATAGTAACACCTAAAAAATATTTTAGGCGATCATTTTCTCTCAACACCCTTTCGTTGTTTGTTTTTTACATCTCTCTCTCCTTGATCAACATTTTAATTTGTGCTTTGTTTAGTTTTTCCACATTAATTCCAATTTCTATGGTAGCCACAGGATCAACTTCCCCAACTTTCAGATTCATGACATGTCCAAATGCCTTTTCAGTATCAATAACTACTGACTTCCTGTGGGGTGGATATAAGGACCAAATCATTAATGATACTTCATCTATATTGTATTTAGATCCTGAATACACTTCTGCTACCTTTTCTTGGTCTAGCTTGTGTGTAGTATTACTGTCCTTTAAGAAACTATCAAAGACAAGTGCAGAATTGAGATCTAGACCAGGAAAGATCATGACACCAGCATTTTCCAACATTTTTCTCCCCTTTTTAGGGGTCATACTTGTCATCTCATCATCTACACATTTCCTCAATTCACTCATCAATTGCTCTTCATTTCCTACAGTAACATTATCAACCTTTTCCCTTATTTCTTTTCCCTTTTGTTTATACAAAAATGCTTTAAATTCTGGGGAATTAACAAATTCATCATCAGATACAAATGATTTGTATTCTATGTGCCTTGCATCTGCTTCTTCACTCTCTTCAATGCTTAACTCTCTAGTTGGGAAAATATAATGTTGAGTTCTCAACTTGGATACTTTACTTGGTTGACTTTGTAGCAAATCATCCTTGGATGCTTCCTCTCCAGAAGACAACTCTGCATCTTGCAATCCTTGATTATACCTTTCAACCACCACCTATGCTTCTTCCTCATCCAAATTCTGGATCATATCATCAAAGTGATAAGGAACATGCTAATACCCTCCAAAGTTTATCTTCATTTTAGCAGAATTAATATACCCTTCTGGGTCAAAGTTCTTTCTGAGTGGTCCTCTCTTCATATTGTACTGCAGCAATTTATTGAGGATCAAATTGTATCCTTCCTTGGCCAACACAGTGAATCACCAAAGCACAATGTACTAGGCATAAAGGCCTGCTTCCCAAAGGAACTAAGATTCATAACACTAGAATAATCCATCTGTCTAACAATCTCCAAATATGCAATTATGTTTGGGACTATTTTTGGCAAAATGAAAGGGGCATCTTCAAACCCATAAACTCTAATCATGGTAGCTCCCTCCAAGAAATACCAATCTCCCCAATTATGATCAATTGGCCCATTGAAATATTTTGGCCAAAGAAATCTCTTTATCTCATCAGATAATGAATAATCACAAGGATGATTGTACAATCTATACAATGTTTTCCCAAAATATTCTTCAAAAAGAATAAAACTAGCATTGGCAAACCTGCTATCCCACACAGCAGTCCACAACTGAACTAGTAATGCTGCACCTTCTTTACTAAATTGAGAAATTCTCATGTCCAGAGGCCATAGTCCCAACTCTTGTCCACAATACAACACCATATGCATCAATAATGAATAATTCCTAAGATGAAAGGTAGATGATCTACTTTTTATAGCCATCAATCCTGAATCAAGCCCCTTAAAAATGTACGAGGCATAGTCAATGGCCTAGAATTGTGGTACTGGATATCTGTTGTGATTAACATTGGCACAATTGACATATACTCTGGGGCATCCAATCCCAATACCTGGCATACTAAGAAGTAAGTGTATTTCATATAAGGTTCAAATAGGTCCACATGATAGGGAGGTCCATCACTATTCTACAGAGGAACTATTTTGCTGCCCTGTTTAACCCTATGAATTGGAAGCCTCCACCCTTTATAAATCATGTCCATTCTCAAGAAATCCTTCTCCAATTCTTCATATATGATCTCTTCATTGCAAAACCCTTCCAAATTAAAAACCTCCCCTATTGCCTCTTTTGACAAATGTATTTGTGGCTTTCCAGACGGGTCACATATAGCTTTGTGCTTTGGGTCATAATGATCAGCCAACAATTTTACCAATTCTACGTTTACAAATATGTTAGGGCACACCAGTTTTCCCAAATTCAGCTTCCATGGATTGCAAACTGGTTCAAAATGGTTTCTTCGATGATAATGGAAATTGAACAATTCATATCCCCTTATTTGAGTCCAAAAGTCTCCTATAAACTTGCATTTATCATCTAATTTATCTAATTCTGCCCTAAGTTGTGCTGATCATCTAGCTTTAGGCCCAGAGCCAAGCAATTGGTCAATGAGGTCCTGATTCAATCTTCGTTCTATGCCCTCATGTTCCCCTTCAGTTTTTCGTTTCTTTCCCTTAGTCTAACTGATTTCACTATGTTTTCTACTTTTAACTTTTCCAGAGCTAGGGGACTCCATTCTTCAAAGTTGCAGAAGTTAAAAAATTGAAGAGCTAAGGTGCAATCACTTACTGTATCCTGCTTGAGCTCTTCAGACTGGAAAGATGCCTTGGTTCTCTGTTCGCCTCGGTGGTTCTTCTATTATCAATTCAACATTGATGCTTTCAATTAAATTCTCCCTATTATGTTTTGTCGCACCATTAATGTGTCAGTTGAAGCACGAATGAAGACTTATTTGAAACTTACACTATCGCATCAAATGTTTTGTCAGTGAGAAATTTTCAAATCTGGGGTGATATCCTTTTGCAACGTTCATTAAACCTTTCGCCGAGACATCCTGTAGTCTCCCCGAAACCTCCAAGTCACACTGACTATTAAAATTTGTTCATCACTTTAATGTCCTACAATCTCATTGACATTTGGAGTCTCATTGATAGTTGTCACTTCAATCTTGTGTATCGCTATGACAATTCTGAGTCGGGGAGATGTTACATAGACTACATTGTGTCTTACCGAGATGCACCCTGGGGTATTTTTTCTGATTGCTAAGACATAACCACACCTTCGCCGATGAAACCACACTTTGGCATGTCCTTCATATTTCTCACCAATGAAATTAGTCTTACTGATGAAGTAGGTTCTATCGACAAGAAATTGAAACTTGAAGAGACTCATACCAATGCTAATTGTCTTGCCGAACTTGTTTTTCCAATATGCTCTGTTTAGTGAGACTCTTCCCGAAACATCTCATCGGTGTGACTTATAGGTCAGTAGGACTACATGAATTCCTCCTGATAGTTCCTTGATAGAATCCCTTTGTGCTATGTCGGCAAGACCTAATACTTTCGGTAAGACCTCACTCTGATGTGTTTTAGTTTGGCTGATACATCATTCCATGCGCTAGTCGGTGAGACATATATGAGTTCGTTATGACTCATTCTGATAACAACTCTCTTGACAATATGATCTTTCTATCGCTGAGACAATAAGTATGTCCTGTCGATAAGTGCTTGCATATGAATTTTGATCGGTGTGATTTTTTTGAAGTCTTGTCGATAGTCTGCATTAGTGAAAAACATTATAGATCAGAGAGACCCTGACCTTCTCTTGCCGATATGGATTATATAGTGAAATATTCAAGACTCAATGGGATCTATGGAACCATATAGAAAAATATGGGAAAAATGTTATGAAGAGAGAATTTTGTGCTTATGGTGAGGACTATTTTGTAGACTCATGTATATAAATAACTATAAAATTTTCAAAATTTTACAATTCTAATAGGGTAGATGGGAGAGACTTGAGAGAGAGGATAGAGGGTTATGGGCTGAGGGTAGAGTGTTTAGGGGTTTAAGTGATTAAGGGTTGAAAGAAAAATAAAAGGTCTAAAGAAAGGCTCACAAATAAAAGAAACAAAGAAAGGATCGAATAGTCTCAAGGGGATTCCGGAAGGATTCAGAGTCTCCTAAAGTCTCGTTCGAGTTCAGGGTCAAATAAAAGGAGTGAGGTGAGTTAGAGAGAAAGAGACTCTGAGAGAGTGGTCAGGAGGGGTTATCAGGAGGATCCGGAGGGATCACATTGGTGAGAGAGAGGTAGATACTTGAGAGAGAGAGGGGGGGGATTTTTTTAGAATTAGCAATCTTGTTATCGACAAGATACTGGGAGATGTCTTTTTGATAGTTCAATGTTATTCTTGTCAGTGTGACAATGTGTGGTTGGAGAGAGAATGGGCTATGTCTCTTTGACATAGCAATGGAGGTACTATGGAGATTTATCAATGAGACAATGTGGTGTTGGAAAGAGTTTCATCCGTGTCTCTTCAATTGACCAATAACTATGTTATGAGTGAGACATTAGAGTCTGGGAGAAGTATCCTCGATGGTGCGATAAGGATTATGGATGTGTTGTTGATGAGACTATATGGCATCATTGAAAGCTTTATCAATGTTTCTCCAACATGTAAATGTGAAGGAAATGCTGGCTGTGGGACCCAGTAAGGTTGACACACATTGATGGTACACTCAATGAGGAAGGATGATGATGTGGTCCGACATGTGGTGAAATCTGATTGCCTGATTGGATTATTGACATGGTTGTTGTGAGTCATGCTGGTGACACGTGTAATTGGTGGGACCTGTCGAAGGTAGTAGCAAATGGTGTTGGCAGGAGTGAAGTTGGTGTCTTGGTGATGGTTTGATGGCTTTCTCATTGGTGAGACTGTATTGGGTGTCCCTGCGATAGAGCAATATGATAGATCGATGGTGGAGATTTGAATAGTCAGTAATTTGACAGTCAAGTTTTAAAGTATGGAAAGTGAGCATTTAACAATGGATCTTGTTGTGATTAGGATTGATCGATGGCCACAACTCAAAATGTGATTTCCTTAACAGCTAATTTTTCTTGTTCATGGGAAAATAATTTTCACTAAATGGCATATCTATAACTAGCTACCAAGATCAACTCAAGACAAATACAAATTAGATTTTTTTCTCCCAAGCATAATTTATTGTTGAGTAATACGATTAATGTCCTGATGTGTTGTAGATAATTAAATTGATGTCAGGGTATGTTCTTCCTGACCTTGATCACAGATTTCCTAGGAATGCCATGCCAAAATTTATGAATGACTATGCTAGAGTGTGCTTGAGGTGTCAGGAGAATTCAAGTATGGTAGTTGCATCATTTTGGGGAAAATTCTCAGTAGACTGCAATTTGACTACGGTGCTTTGGTCAGAAACCCTAGTTTGGTTAGGGTTGGAAATTTAAAATTTGAATCCAAGTTATGCCTACACTATAGAGGAAAATTTTGTACACTTTTTTGAGGTTCCATCCTCTATGAATCTTTGTAAGCCTTTTTCTTAGTTTGTATAGTGATTTCTGCACTTAGGAAGGAAATGTTGTAGTTTTTGCTCTATAATAACAATAGATGACCTGAATGTTCATTGCATTTCACAATTTATGTTTGTATTATCTCTATCATTCTCTCCACTATTGTACTCATAGTCTTTAAATCAATAATATCAAGGGTTTTATTTATTCTCATACCACATTTATTGATCATGAATGTATGATTTGTTAGTTTCTATTCAAGGAGCAGAGTAATCTCTTTCAATTAATATGTTAAGTTGAGATGATGCAATGAGGATCTCAAAGTATAATAGTTTTGTTCTTTTGTTTGCTTCTTGTTGTAAGGATACAAGTTTATAAGAAGTCAATGTGGGTTTATTGTAGGAGTATTACTTCATTTCTAGACTCAGTGTGGATAAGGCACTGGTCATTCTATGTTCATAAGCCTAGATCTAAGGTGGATCCAATTTCAATTCAAAAGAACTTTTTAATTTCTTGTATTTTCTTTTATGTTTTCTTTCCATACTAGCACAAGATATTGAAGAAAAGGGAGAGTTGTGTAGATGATTTATCCCATTGAAGGCTTCCAACCATTGTAGTATGATGATTTTCCTTAATGAATAGGGATACCCACCTTGGTCCTATAGAGCCTAAAGTGCAGAGGAGAGGTCAAACAATCAGTCATCTCCTATTCATTGGCCACTAACCTAGGGTCTTTGAGTATAAGGAGTAGCCACCCTTTAGGAGATGCTAGACCATCACTTGGAAACACCAATAGATTGGCGACCCTACTGCGGATGAGCTCAAAATCTTGGTTGTAGATAGTATTATCAAAGAGTCATCCGAAATTGTAAAGAAGAAAAAGAAATATTTGGGTGAGCAATAGAAAATATGCTCTGCCTCTCTGTTAGCCACATAGAGTGGTCATTCCACTAAGGAAGGTAGAGTTATATTCATTTGGGAGAGTTAAGAGTTTGGTGAATCTAAAAATCTGGTTCATGTTGATGGGTTTTTTGGTACACTTTCTCAACATAGACAATGCATAGATGCACTACCTCTCTTGAGCGGAAAACATAAGGTGGGGATTCCTTATCCCCTATCCTTCGGCCAAGGGTTATACAAACTCCATACCTCTCAGTGTGCCAATAATTCAAAGAAGGAATTGGTTGAATACCATTTGAGACTCCACACTACCCGACCATGGATGGATCCCTATGTACATATCAAGAAGATGCTTGGACTTGAATATGCCCATCTATATAGCACTGAGGATTTTTCGGCTAATTACAAAGATGACAATGAAGTGTGGATGAGGCATTATATATAGATTACCATATACTTTGTAAAGAAGGTCAATCTATTCCTAGTGCCTGACCAAGTGGAACAAGATGAAAGCACGATCATGGATCCCCAGTATAATGCAGTTGCTAATCTACCACTACCACTGATTGATTGGGATGAGGAAGATGTTGACGACCTCAAAATTCTAACCAATCCCATTGAGGCTAAAAAAAAATAGTGGATTGATGGGAAAGTTGTTTGATTGAAGCAACAAGGGGTCACTATGACCTATGAAGGGCTTGAAAATGAGCCAAGTAGAACATATAGTGGGATAGTTGCTGCCCCATCAAGAGAAAATTTGAAATCCCCTCTAGTTACTAGGTCAAGGAAAAGAAAATAAACTAATGAGGAGTAGCCCAATCCAAAGGTGTATGCATGAAAGGCCTCAGAAGGTGAACCTTCAAAGAAACATAAGAGTTTGGGTAGTGTCATAGAAATGCCTATTATTCAAGAAGATCCATTCCATGAGGGAGAGGAAATGGAGGCTGAGGAACCAAAATCTCCACCTTCCAACTCCGTTGCTACTGCTCCTCCACCTGCTTCCTAGGAATTGGTTACTACTTACCCACCTGTGGTGGACATCTCGATCCCCCTTGCTTCTTCTCCACCTACCATACAAGTCATAACAATTGACTCTTTTTCTTCCACCACCTCTCCACTCTCTTCTACTTCCATGTCTCTGACCACATCTCTCTCATTCGTAACAACAATGATTCCCATGTCCACACTCTCCCTTCTAGAGTCATTATCTCAGCATACGTAGAAGGTTCCTATAGAGCTTTTTGAGGTGTTGATGAACCTAGCTATTCAAGCTACCTT
Source organism: Sequoia sempervirens (assembly GCA_007258455.2). Lineage (NCBI taxonomy): Eukaryota > Viridiplantae > Streptophyta > Pinopsida > Cupressales > Cupressaceae > Sequoia > Sequoia sempervirens. Next base: position 166,867,534 of record VDFB02058242.1, on the reverse strand, counting down.
AGCACAGATTCATTCTAATATCCCTTCCTCTACTTCTCCAACTGAACCACCCCAAATGAAAGCCACAATGGAATAATTTGAGGAGTTGGAATGACATGAGAAGGAAGCCACAAAGGCGTTGGAGGAAGAAGGGGATGACTACCATGAACACCCAGAGCACCAACACTTGAAAATTGATAAGGTAGTCCACGAAGGGGAGGAAATAGAGTCCTCTAAGGGTGAAGAAGAAGATGTAAGTACCAAATATATTGTAGAAATATTTTATGTAGACCTAGAAAAAGAGCTAGCTCGATAGTTAAAGGATGTTGGAGAGGAATTCGAAAGACCTTCTCTTGAAGAAGAAAAAGAGTGTAGTGATAAAATGGAAGAAGACACTGAACTTCCAACTGGGGAACAAGAAGAAAACCCCAAACATGGTGAAGAGGTACCTCTCGCATAAGGGCAAGAAGAACAAGAAAAGAAAGAATAGGAAGAATTTCCACCCCAACATGAGGAAGAGGGGAGTAAAGAAGAAGATAAGCCCCCAAAAGAGCCTCAAGCTAAGAAGAGTCCCGAAACAAAGCAACCCGAGGAACATGGGCATGAAGAAGAGAAGGAAGAAAAGGATACTAAATGGGAGAGAATCCCCAAAGAGCACATGCCTACCAAGTCCTCCATAAAACAAATGGTGTTCATCAGAGACTCTGATGAAGAAGAAGAGGACATGAGGATAGAGTAGGAAGCTCCTGATGATAAAGGGATTGAAGTCAAAAGGGATGAAGAAGAAGGTGATTGTGAATCACCCAATGGAGAGCCTTAGATGCCCGAGTGGTTAGAAAATAAAATGGAGAAGAAAGCTCCTGCTCCAAGAAATTCAAAACAAGGTTAGAGGCCATGTTGGCCTGAGCTTATATCAACACCAAGAAAGATAAGAAGCCCAAAGTTAGATCCAAGTTGACAATGGACGTTTCTAGATCTAGTACTATGCAAGTAGCCACGCCGGTGGTGGGAGAAGAAGGGATAAGTTACAACATCTCCACCATCAACTTGAGGACAACCACTAAAGAGCATAAAATAGATCACCTCCATAAGTCTGTTGCCATGGTGGTACATCTAATACAGAAGGACAAGCTCTCCAAGGAGGAGCTCAAGGCACAATTGGCTAATTTAACTAATTATATTCAACAATGGCCATTAGCAGAAGAGCTTCCTACCACATCCTTGACACCACCATAGTTGTTATCCCAGTACCACATTGACAAGCTCGAGAAAAGGAAGAACTAGACTAAAACTATGGAAGATTGGTTCTAGCAAGTCTTGTATGGTAGAAAATGTGCATCAGTCGCCCTGTCAGGACAACAAATAAATTCTTGGAAGTCTAGAAAACCCTTGAGGGAAAAAGGAAGTTTTGCATTGACTTCTTAGGGATATATGAGTCCACCTACCCTAAAATTGAGGCCATCCTCAATATGCCTCATAAAATATGGGAAAAAGACCTTGTTTTTGCAGAGGATGATCACTAGATGGTGGATATGTGGAAATTGGACTTTGAAAATAGGAAAGAGATAATAGAACAAGTCCTTTGCAAAGTGTTTCTAGACATTGATTGGCCAAGGACATTAGGGAAAACTGTATTGAGTATCTAAAATTGATGATAGGCTATGATGTACCCATTGTTGAGATCGATCCAGAAAAGGTGAAGCCTTATTTTTGTAAGAAGATGGAAGATGGAATGTTGGGAGTGCTCACCACAGATTTCATGAATTTCTCTCCTCGAGCTTTTGCCCAATCTAAACAAGTTAGGGACAATACAACTAAGTGCGATGAAGATTGGGATACGCTCATGGGCCGATCTAAAAAATAGAACTACCAGGTGCTCCAATCCAATATAATGGAGATCGAGAAACTTTGGGCATTAATCAACAAGTTCATAGAATATATCTCTTTGAAGAAGTAGGAAGGAAACTCAATCATCAATGACAAGCTCCTCACAGAATACTTGCAGCCAAGGAAATCAACTAGAAGAAAAAACACTACAGTGCTACCACAAGAGGACAAAATAGGGAAAAATACAAGAAATATATTTTAAAATGTAATATATTTGGGGGGTAGGGTATGTGTAGGATCATCATGGAAAAAATAGGCCCTTAAGTGGCAAAAAGTTTAGAAAAATCAAAGTTAGGCAACTTGACATAAAAATTTGAATAAGTTATATATATTATTTAAAAAATATATAAAATATAATTTGTAGCAAACTGAATGTAGTTTCTAAACTAATAGGTTTTTTTTTTTGAAAAAAAAATCCATTTGGTGAAAATTTGAAATTCCAATGCAGTGGTACTTAAATTTCAGGGAAAAATTAAGAAGTAGGTCTCTGTCTGACCACCCTAACCACAATAAAATGGTAATATTTTTTTATAAGATTTAAGATATAAGTATAGGACTCATGTCTCAATGTGATGCATTTTTTTTTGTAATTTTTTTCCAAGTAAATAATTAATTATGAATTTTCTATTACAAATTTTTAAAAAATATAAAAACTCGTATGTCTAACCACCTTAACTTGGTCAAAACTTGATGAAATTCATTTTTTCTTTTTTTAATCCTATAGTATGCAAAGCATAAAATGTGACACATGTTTTGGATTCAAAAAAAGTGATACCCTTTGAAAGCTATAGATTTTTTCAATCAGCCTATCAATCAGGACTTTAGTCATAATTTCAATAGAAAATGAATAATAATTACTTATTAAATTCAAAATAAACCATAATTTATATCAATGGAAAACTAAGAATCTCCTTTAAAAACCCTTTTTATTTCATAAATTTTGGGTAAAAAAATAGTCGTCAGCCACATACCCATCATATTGCTACTTTTTGGCCCATCATGATCCTACACATACTCGGTAGGTGAAACCCTAGTTTGTAATGAATCTTGGCCACACAATGCAAATGAATCTTGGCCATTCATTTTTCTTTTTGAGCACTATAAATAGGGTGTCTCCTCTCATTTTCAAGAGAGAGTTGAGTTGTTTTAAAGACATGTTGCAGAAATTTTAATAGAAATTCATTAACTTTGGTGGATTCCTGAGTTTCTTTGCATGTTTCATGATTCATCTCCCATAGTTGATTTAAATAGATTTATTTCACTGTTTTTCATGGTTTTAGATTATTTTGATAGATTAGTTAATGTTTTCAAATGGTTGTGTAGATTTCTATTGTGTTGATGCGTTTCTTATCCATACTTTTTGTTGTTTACTGATGGTAGATAGCTACGTAAAGTTAGTATGGACTTAAATTGAAAGTTGCTCCAAACTTCTATATTTTTTTCATGCATGTTTATGGTGAGTGAATGGTGGAATATTTGTAGTCCTTAGAATCTTGCACAATTTTCATGATACTGTGAGTTCTTCTAGTTAAGTGAAACTCTATTTTAAGGAAGATGTCCATAGTAAAACCATCCATGATCACTGTTCATTATAGAATTTCAGATCTAGGAACCTCTTCTCTTCCCTACCTTATTCCTTTTTTTTTAATAATTTACCTATGTTTAGGTTCATTGTACATTGTAAGGCCAAATATTAAGATAAAATAGGAGTTTATGATTGTTGTTTGAACTTGCAACAAACTACACTCTAACTTCCCATCTTAGGAACTCCATTTCAATAATCCTCTGACGTCTAGCCCAAGCAATGTAAGTATGCCCTAGGATTACCAAAAAAATCACATCAAATATCAACTAAGAAATTCCATGCATGTCACGACCTGACACCTAAGAGACCTTGGGGTGATTTTCAGCAACTTGTTGTTGGAGATTTCCTTTCAAGTGAGGTAGTGCATCTATGCACTGCCTGTGTTGAGAAAGTTTACCAAAACACCCATCAAAAAAACTGGTGCTAGAAGGAGGGTTGAGTTAAGTTGGATCAAATTGGATCATTCTCCCATGAAAAATTTCAAATATTTTTAAGGTCAACACCAAACAAAGGGGAATTTCAAGAGTTCCAGCCCCCCACAAGGTCTAAGTGAACTAAGGGAGGGGACGCTGCCTCTTCCACTTCCTCCATCTCTTCCACTTATCTTCCACCTTCACCTTCCTCCACCTTTTATCCATCCTCCACTCAGCCACTCCAAACTTCCCTTGGGCCTCATCCTTCCCATAGCTATGGAGTAACCTCCACCCCAACCTTCCAAGTCCAAGGCGCAGTCCCAACTGTCGCTGCCCCTGTGCAGTCCCAGGTTATTGTTCCCCAACAACAAATACTACCTCCTCCCCCCCTCATGTCTTGGTTGGCACAAAATCCTTCTCCATTGTACTTCAATGCTTACCATGAAATCCCTAAGAATCTAGAGAGCTTCTGCATGAAGTTTAATCCTCATGACCCATAGAGGTCGACAAAAGAACACATTAAAATATTTGAAATAGCAGTCAAAGATATGTAGATCAATCATGAGGACATGCCATATTGGCTCTTTCCATACTTGTTAGGAGAATAATCTTTTAATTGGTGTATCAACTAGTTGAGGGGGTCCATTACTTCATGGGATCTTTTGATGAATGCTTTCTTGCAGAAATACAAAATTCTGATCAACCCTTCAAAGATGTACTGATAGTTTATGTCCGTCCATAGGGAAATAAATGAACCAATTAGCTCTTTCAATGATCGTTTCCATCGTGCCTACATGAGACTTCAAGCCCCTTATGTTCTCAATGATGCTCTTATCCTGCCCATCTATTATGCAGCATTGGTGAAGAGAATGCGCCCGCCGCTCACCACACTGGTGAATGCCTATTTAGAGGTAGTCATCACTAGTACTGATTTGGGACAAAATATTTCTGGTCCACTTCCCTTTTTGGGCCCTATGGCTCATCTAATGCAAGTTCAAGGGCTCAACCAAGCATTTTCTCATTAGGAAACTCTTATGAACTAGATGCCTCAATTGCCCATAGTCCCATATCTAGGACAACCGATGAACTAGATGCCTCCCATGTCTTCATACTTGTAGCTTCAAAAATAGTCAACCTACGCCTAGGCTCCTCAATAGAAACAAGCATACTCCTAGCAGCCTCAAGTACCATTATACCTTTAGGGACTAGAATTTTCTCTAGCACAACAAAATCAACTAGTTGCCCCACCCATTTTTCTTCAAAATCAAGTGTTGTAGCCAAGCAATACGAAGAAAGACCTACTTGATGAGCTAGCGAAAATGATCAAGAAAATGTCAACATAGATGATGCACCTAAGAAATCAAAATAATCAACTAGAGGCCTCCCAATGTAGCCTCGAGGCTAATCTCAATTGAGACAACAAAGATAAGAGAGATAGTAGGGATAACCATGAAGTGGGTGCCTCCTTAGGACATAATTATGAATGGGGTAGAATTCCAATCAGAATTTTGAAAGGAGACCCTCCCAAAGGCATAATCAGACATGGAAATGAGGCCCAACAATAGGGTTGTTCCCACTTCTCTTGATCAGGTTTCTAGTAATGAGAAGATGACTAGTGGAGTGTACCTTGCCGAGGTTGCCTTATCCAGATGGTGCCAGATTCATAAGACAAGTAGACATTCTGAGTTGGACTATCCTAAATTCTATACAATAGTAGAAATCTTTCAAGTAGAGGTCCAGAACACCATTGACAATGCAAACTATAGAGACCTCATTCCCTCATAGCCTTACGACTCCTCCTGTCTCGTAGTCAACCAAGTACCATTCCCACAGAGCAACAACAACAAGCTTGAGATCAAGACCACTACTACCAAGAATAAAGAAGTACAAGAGGTAAGTAACAAAGAAAATTTGTCTTAGCTTTTTGCTTTTGTAGACAATGGTCCACTAGATGAGGAAGAATTATATGTAGATGAGGTTCAAATGTTCCACCAAAGAGCGACTCCGTACTACCTTAGGAATAGACAAGTGGGTGGACCTTCTACTACTTCCACTCTACCCAATTACTTCACCACCCTGCTGGATCCCAATTCCAACAACAATCCTAGTCTTCCTCATGTTCCTACTCAATACTTCAACAAGGATAGGCCATCAAACTAGCCACAAAATCATCCTCAAGGACAACCCCAAAAGCAATCAACCCAAATATAAAGCCCAACCTACTAGCTCTGTTACACCCCTAACTTTAACTATGTTTTACTTTTTACTTTTAAAGAAATTAGTAGATGATTACACATGATTCAATTATTTGAATTTAGTAAAAATGTCTGGGAAAATCATTGTTTTTATGAGTTATGTTTATTTGACTCAAAATTTACATGCGTTTAAAAGTTGTCAACATGTGATCATTTCATAAGGATTATGAAATGACTAATAATACATTAATCTCAAGTTTGGTGTTTGCGGGTTACATTCAGGAAACAGGCTTCCACCCTCCAAGAATGGGAGGGAGAGAATAATTAGAGAGAAGGGTATAGATATAAGGAAAATAATAGGTTGTCACCATATTAGATTTAGTGTGGTGTATATATGTTCATTTATGTATATAAATATGTGTATAATAATACAAAGAGATTACATTTACTCATTCTTTAATATATCTAATATATATTAATGAGTGATAATGAATAACATTATCTTAATGTTGCTAGTGAAAAAAGTGTACTGAGAGGTGGATGGAAGTCAAATAAATGCCTCTTACAAAGGCCGCTAATCCTCACACATTCCTCAATGTATGGCGCACCATATTTAAACACTTTTATTTGCTAGTTCTCTTAATGATATTGCAAGTTGAAGTCAAGATCATTTTGGATCATTATTGAGTTTGTTAGTCAGATCAACGAATATGTTTGTTCGATGATGTAACAACCTATGTCATGAACTTTAACTATGATACTAATACTTGTTAAATGATTATTATGTTAAACAATATGTTGACAATTTCCAATGGTTGCATATGCCATGAGTTAACGGCAGATCAAATATTAGTAAAGGAGGGGAAAATTATATTTGAATTGCTTGACCCATTAATAGGAGCTTAATAGAATACTTTGGTAGTATGTATATAATATTTATATATTTAATTAATGTGCAATTCCAATGTAAAGATTTTAGTTGTGGAATAATATTTGAAGGTGACAAATATTTCCTTTTGATGGGAAATGCTTCTGAAAAGTCATTTCAAGGTAGCGACGTATTGCTCAAGGGTGGTGCATGCTTAAGCATTATGCAGAGTATGTGTTACCATGATTGGAGTCATGGCTATCTCCATGATTGGTTAAAGTAATAAATGATTACTTTTAACCTTTCTTGTTGGGAATTATTTGGGAAATGAATAAATAACCATTGTATAACAATTTTAAAGAGACTTTGCCTCATCTAGAATGTGAAATGTTGGAGGAGGATAGAAGGCAATAAGGAGAGGAGGGAAATTGTCCCTTCAAGAAATGGCATGAGTGGGAGATTTGGAGAGCCTTAGACTTACTGGTTGAACATCTACAAGCTTTGGGGGAGCATCAACTTTGATTTTTCACAGTGCTCCATTAAGAAAGAGTGAATAGTTCAGAGATCTATATCTTGCTACACAAGAATGTCATGACCTACGATTGTGAAGATAATAAGGTTTAAGTGCCTACTCAAGTAGAAGGCTGACACACGATTGTAATAATGGATTCTTGCAGAGGGTATTCTGAAGGATTCTATCACCATAAACTTTTAAATTCTAGCTCCTTGGGCGATGGGGATAGGAAGCCCCATCTCAATGGAGGTTTGGGGAGATTTTCTACCTCCTCGAGGATGGGAGTAGAGTGAGATGAGAGTGCAGCAAAGACTCATTGATCTATTCATGGACATGAGCTTTGCAAGAAATGAGTTTAAATAAATATTTGTGATAGTAAGACAACGGATTAATGTGGCCCATCTCCTATCTATGTTGAAAATAAGATGGCTTAAGAGATGACTCCTCTTGGGGTGAGAGTGAAGGAGAGTTCACAACAAGAATAGAAAATGACACCCATCTGTGGGAGAGATCCATCTCCTATGTGCATTTCAAGTGGTAGGAATAAGAGGATAGGGGGAGATGTGTGTGAAGAGAGTACTAAAACAAAAAATAGTAGATATTCAAGTGCAAGCACTAAGGAGGTTCACTTTAACCAATCTAGTGAGCAAAGAAGGAGAAACATGCCTTTTCCTTATGAAAGAAAGTGCAGGGAGAAAAATAACCATTCTAAAATTTATGCATTAAGAGAGAGAGAGAGAGGAGCTGTTGGATGGAATGGTAAAGGAAAAAGGAAAATAATCTGATTTCTATACTACTCCAAGCTGCATTGAAAACAATAGACAATAGTGTAAGAGAAGCCTTGGAGCTCAGAGTAATTATTTGAAGCTACGTGTTGGGGCTGAGAGTCAACATCTTACAATAAAATATTACAAATAACCTACTAAAAGGTAAGCAATTCTTCTCTTTCCTAATAAAGAACATGATCATTTTCCTTGTATGTATGCATTGGAAAGATAATGGTTTAATTAAAACCATTATTGGGGTATTTTTTTGTATAGTCCACCTAATGCAAGAAACTTTATTATTTTCTTTAATCTCCATGATGGGATAGTTTAGCCCTTGGATTGTCTTGGAACAATTAAATTTCCCTAAAGATAGATTAGGATATTTATAACCTCTAATCCTTCTTGGCATAGTTAAGTCTTAGAATGAATAATTAAAACTACCTTTGAACAATGTTGAGAAAATATCAACCTTATTTCCTTGTGAGTATTGAACTAGGCCTACATAGATAAAGATTTCTTTGAAGGAAATATAATTCCTCTTTCAATTTCTTTTTGTAAAACATATTTAGGGAAATAGGTGTTCCAAGAATGTGGAACCCTAGAGATCCTTTGATAGCATCTACTACTTATGTTATTATGCTTGAGAGAAAGAGAAATCTAGACAATACAAAGATATAGATCTTGTAGCCTTTATTGAACTTATTGTATTTCTAGTTCACAAAACACAAAGTTAACCTTAGATTGGGAAACATTGGAGTGTTTAATGCAGGGTTGGACATATTGTGAGATTCGTATCTCAATCACATAGGAAAGTGATCAACTATTTTGATTGTTGAAGGTTATGTGGCATATATATATATATATAAATGAGTTCAAAACCTAACTTATGTTGGAATTTAGTTGTTCGAAGTAGACCAAAGGGTCAAAAGTAAATTATTATCTTTTATAAATCAAACCTTTTAAGGGTTGAAAGATTGACTAAGATCAAGACTATTGATATCAAAGGATAGTATTCTTTTGGATATTATATTGGTGAGGGAATACCTTGAATATATGTTTATTCATGTACCTAAAATGTGAACTCAAACAATGCCAAGTGGTCTAGAAAAGACTATAAGAAATTTTCTATTATGATTTGTTACACTTATGTTATTACCTTTGGAAAAACAAGGATTTTTGATATTTCCATCTATTGGGTTAGAGAAGCTAAACCCTAGTATTGAACCAAGGAGGATATAGGAAATCTATAACTCTTATGTAGGATATGAAATTGTACATATATATATATATATATTGATTGACAGTGAAATGTCGAAGAAACCATAGAACAAAGCAAGAAGTCTTTATAATACCTTAAGAGATTCCATGATAATGTTGAAACTTGATTTCATGCAACAAAGATGTTGGGCATTGAATCTTGAGAGTAAAATGACAGGAAGTGATAAACCCTAGATATTGCAAGAATGTAATAAGGGATTTTTAAAAAAAAGTTTGAAATACCTAAATATTTGCATTGCATGTATATCCTAGATTAGGGATTATTTCTAAGTTAGATTGGCTAGAATGGATTTTCTATACAGACTAGTTTGTGTCCAGAGTACCAAATAAAGTAAGTAAAACTATAGGATGAGACAGTTTCTAAGATAATTCATAGGTGTGTGTCTAGATGGCATGGCCAATCAGAATGATCATACTTAGCTAGAAGGGATCTAGAGTTGTATGGTCAATTGAGTTTTGTAGGACACATCACTAGGATTCAGATGGAGAAACTTGAAAATTCCTTATCTCTATACCCTTCATGAAGCGTTGGGTCACTTCTAGTTAGGAAGTGTGTGGGGGAGAACTTGAGCTCGCTGTTGGAGGAAAAGCACTCAGATGATGCTCTCCCTCTATAGTAGAAGGCTCACCGAGTCTCGTGAAGTTCGATATCAACATACCAGATGCAGTGAACTCCATGTTGTCGTTTATGATTGTCGAACTTATGAGGTAAACCTATTCTTCTACCAATTTTACTTTATGTAATATAAATGAAAAGTGCAAGGACTTCTCTTGATTCTAGTTGTACTTTATTTCTTGTACTCATGAAAATGTTATTTAAAAAAAAAATCTCATGTTTACTAAGTTTATTTACATTCTAGTAAATTCTTGATTTTACATGTGTATGAAGAGGAGGGATGTTTCATATGGTATCAGAGTGAACAAAGTTCAACACATGGACCTATCATCTCATTATGAGAAAACTCATTAAACATTTGGAAAATTGAATACGGTTAAATCTAGTTGATGCTAGAATGGCATAGAGAAAAACAAAGGAAACTGTCTAGAAGACTATCTTCCCAACACTTACCCAAGTCAATGGCTAAGAGAAATCCAAATAAGGAGTTAAGACTCTAAGAGAAAAATCATTTTGTTAAGGTTTCATTTTGAAAAGATTTTGAGACTTTGACTAGAAAGGTAAAACCTTGGTCAATTACTAATTAGAGTAAGAGCTCGGGTAGAGAATTTTCTATATGAAATCAAGATCAATATTATTTCTCAAGAACTTAAGGATGGGAAGACCCAAAACTAATCAACCAAGTGCAGGGGCATCTGAGTGTTGGAAATCCTTGAAATTATATCAATGACACTTAGATAAAATGGGTTCTAGTCTAGCTTCTAGATGGATTGGAATGAGCCAAGTGGAATAAATGGATCATTAAAGGATGAGTAGTGTTATATTGGCATAGAATACAAAAAAAAAATGGTTGAGAACTATTTACTTTCCTTTTTGGTAAGCTAGAAAGTACAACCGCATTGGTGAATGTAATTATCACCGAGATATTAGTCAAATTGTTTAAGTTTTAACATGTAACCTATTCAGTGAAGTGAGGAATAGGGTTTTGTAATACGAAATGAAGAAACTAATTTTGTGTTCCAATTGTAATCTTTGTGTTTTTCTATAAAAAGATCTTATAATATCATTTGACGGGTGAATGATAGATAGTCCAAGAAATAGGAGTGAATGTGATATAACCTTTTTAATTGAAATTTTTTTGAGCATGCTGAAAGTCTTAAGGGACTTATTTGTTTGATGTGCTTGTAACACAATCTCTAACCCACTATAAGATTTTGGAAAATTAGAATATAGTGCAAGAATCTACTCCCTTGTAGTGACTTAGTCAAGTCATGTAGTACATTAACAGTGTTCTTTTGGATTTTGACACTTCCCCAATTTTTTGGAAAAATACCTTTTTAATATTGGTAAGGATTGTCATTGTTTTATTTCTTTATTTTGAAATGGTCTAGCCACCAAATTTTTGAAACTTTTTTATCTTATGCCCTATTGGTCAAAATTTTATTTATTGTTGGAAAATAGCTCATTCTTTGATTTATTGTTGAAATTAAAACTGCTTATATTTTGATATTGAGTTGTGTTTTTGTGGTGGCTATACAAGAACTTTTTGGTTGTTCACTGTGTTTGATGTAATGTTCTTCTCTATCATGTCCTAGATGGGCCTCTGATGGATTGTGTAAGGGAGTAAATTGTAGAAATGCACCTGGTATGTCCTTAGCTTTACAAAAGAAAGAAACCTTGTTCCAAACCCTTTTAGGGTTATATAATTGAATGTAAGCTATCCAAAGGAGGTCTTATGTGGATCACTTTTTGAACCTTGTGTTATAGTATGTTGGTGGACAAGTAGTCTAGTAAGCCCAAGTGAATAGTCTCTCCAAGTCAAGCAGGGTGGTGAACCGTTAATACATGGATTGAAAAGCGTATGTATATAAAACTATGGCCATAGTGAGTGTTGCTGCCACTACGTGCACTCATTAGTTCATAGTACTCCAGACACTTAGCTAACCAGAGTTGTCATATTTAGTAGGAGGGTATCCTTAGTAGTACGAAATAGTTGGTTAAGTGGGGGTACACACCACAGTTAAGATGGAAACTAAGAGGGTTCCAACACAACCTTTCATTGAAAGGTAGGACTACTTCTAGGCAGGAAGTGTGTAGTGGAACTACTTAAGTCCATGGTTGGAAGGAAAAATAGCTAGGTGATGCTTTCCCTCTTTTCAGTGGCATGCCAAGTCTTGGAGGATAGTTGAACTAGAAAATGAATTATAATCATTTCTCTTGTATTTACTTATTAACTTATTTTAATGATGCATGAAATAAATGAAATTGGTAATTAATGAATAACCTTTTCAGCTAGAAAACTGAAGGTTTATGTCACTCTCTGTATCTTGCATGATGAATAGTGGTACCTTACTTTCTTAATGTTGTTAACCTTTGGTGAAATTCTCTTGGTTAACCTGTGTTTAAAAGTAGTTGATTACTACACGTAGAAAGAGTATCCACCTTTTATGTTGTTTATTATAACAATTTCTATAATTATGCTATCAAGATGACTCCATTTGAAACATTGGATAGAAGAAGATGTTGAACTCCTATAAGTTGGGAAAGCTAGAAGATAGGATTAGCATTAGTCCATAAATGTTGTAAAAAATGGATTAACAAATTAAACTGATCAGAAAAGATTAGTGGAAGCTAATGATAAGATAGAAAATCAAAGTAAATGCTAACTGTACACTAACACAATTCTTGGCTAGAGAAGAAAAGTTTGATAATGTAAAGAATGTTTCTCAAAGCAACTCCTAGAAATAAAGAAATCTTCAAAATTCTTGAAGTTATCAATTTGATTGATTATAGAATTATTCCATTCTCAGCTATTACCAGGAGGTATAATGCTTCTAATGATTATATTTGAAAAGTATATAATAGATGATAATTATATTCTTAGAATGTTTTATAGGTACATGACCAGGGAGTGGCCATTGTCAAGCTTCTTAAAAGCAAGTTCCAATGGGACCAGTAACTAGAGGGTAATATGACTTGGAAAGTTTACCATAATTTTATATCTAAGTTTTTCTCAATTGCTTATGCTTTTGTAGGATAAACAATTTTTTATCTTATAATATTTTGGAGGCATTGGATCATTGAGGATGATGACTCTTACGGGGGGAGATATGTTACACCCCTAACTTTAACTATGTTTTAATTTTTACTTTTGAAGTAATTAATAGATGATTGCACATGATTCAATGATTTGATGTTAGTAAAAAGTCTGGGAAAATCAATGTTTTTATGAGTTATGTTTATCTGACTCAAAATTGACATGTGTTTAAAAGTTATCAAGATGTGATGATTTCACAAGGATTATGAAATGACTAATAATACATTAATCTCGAGTTTGGTGTTTGCAAGTTGCATTCAAGAAATAGGCTTCCACTCTCCAAGAATGGGAGGGAGAGCATAATTAGAGAGAAGGGTATAGATACAAGGAAAATAATAGGTTGTCACCATCTTATATTTAGTGTGGTGTATATATGTTCATTTACGTATATAAATGTGTATAATAATACAAAGAGAGTAGTACATTTACTCAATTTTTTATATATCCGATATATATATTAATGAGTAATAATGAATAACATTCTCAAAGCTGCTAATGACAAAAGTGTGGTGAGAAGTGGATGGAGGTCAAATAAATGTCTCTTACAGAGGCCAACAACTCCTCACACTTTCCTCAATGTATGGAATGTCATCTTTAAATACTTTTATTTGTCGGTTCTCATAATGATATTGTAAGTTAATGTCAAGATCATTTTGGATCATTGTTGAGTTCATTCATCAGATCAACATATACGTTTGTTTGACGATGTAATGGCCTATGTCATAAAATTTACCTATGATACTAATACTTCTTAAATAATTATTATGTTAAACTACATGTTGACAATTTACAATGGTTGCATATGCCAAGAGTTAACAGCGGATCAACTCTTAGTAAAGGAGGGGGAAATTATATTTGAACTTCTTGACCCATTAATAGGAGCTTAATAGAATACTTTGGTAGTATGTATATAATATTTATATACGTTATTAATGTGCAATTCCAATTTAAACCTTTTAACCATGGCATAATATTTGAAGGTGACAAAAATTTCCTTTTGACGAGAAATGATTCCAAAAAGTCATTTCAAGGTCACGACATATTGTTCAAGGGTGGTACATGCTTAAGCATTATGTGAACTATGTGTTACCATGATTGGAGTCATGGTTGTCTCCATGATTGGTTAAATTGATAAATTATTACTTTTAACCTTTCTTGCTAGGAATTATCTAGGAAATGAATAAATAATCATTAGATAACGGTTTATAAGGGACTTCTCCTCAGCCAGAATGTGAAATGTTGGAGGAGGATAGAAGGAAATAAGGAGAGGAGGGTAACCATCCCTTCAAGAAATGATGTGAGTGGGAGATTTAGAGAGCCTTAGACTTACCAGTTGATCATCTACAAGCTTTGGGGGAGCATCGAATTTTATTTTAACAATGCTCCACTAAGAGTGAATAGTTCAGAGATCTGCATCTTGCTACACAAGAATTTCATGACCTGTAGTTGTGAAGATAATACGGTTTAAGTGCCTAATCAAGTAGAAGGCTGACACATAATTAGAATAATAGATTCTTGCATAAGGTATTCCAGAGGATTCTATTACCATAAACCTGTAAAGTCTAGCTCCTTGGACAAGGGGGGTAGGAAGCCCCATCTCAACGACAGTTTGGGGATATTTTCTACCTCCTCAAGGATGGGAGTAGAGTGGGACGAGAGTACAACAAAGAGTCCTTGGCCTATTCATGGGTATGAGCTTTGCAAGAAATGAGTTTAAATCAATATTCTTGTGATAGTAAGACAACAGGTTAATGGGGCCCGTCTCCTATCTATGTTGAAAATACCATAGTTTAAGAGATGACTCCTCTTGGGGTGAGAGTGAAAGAGAGTACACAACAAGAATAGAAAATGACACCCATCCGTGGGAGAGATCCATCTCCTACATGCATTTCAAGTGGTAGGAATAAGGGGATAGGGGGAGACATTGTGTGTGAAGAGAGTACTAAAAAAAACCTGTAGAGATTCAAGTGTAAGCTTCGAAGGAGGTTCACTTCAACCAAGCCAGTGAGTAGAGAGGGAGTACCATGCCTTTTCCTTATGGAAGAAAGTGCAAGTAGAAAAACAATCATTCTAAAATTTATGCATTATGAGAGAGAGAGAGGAGTTTTTGGATGGAATGGTAAAGGAAGTAGGAAAGCAATTCGATTTCTATACTATTGCAAGCTGTATTCAAAACAATAGACAATAGCGTAAGAGAAGCCTTGGAGATCAGATTAATTATTTGAAGTTGTGTGTTGGGGCTGAGAGTCAACACCTTACAATAAAATATTACAAGTAACCTACTAAAAGGTAAGTAATTTTTCTCTTTCCTGATAAATAACATGGTCATTTCCTTTGTATTTATTCATTGAAAAGATAATGGTTTAATTAAAACCAATATTGGGGTAGTTTTCCCTATAATCCACCTCATGCAAGAATCTTGATTATTTTCTTTAATCTCCATGATGGGATAGTTTAGCACTTGGATTTGTTTGGAACAATTTAATTTCCCTATAGATATATCAGGGTATTTATACCCTCCAATCCTTCTTGGCATAGTTAATTCTAGGATTGAATCATTAAAACTACGTTTGAACAATGTTGATCAAATATCAACCTTAGTTCCTTGTGGGTATTGAACCAAGCCTACATAGATAAAGATTTCTTTGAAGGAAATAGAATTCCTCTTTCAATTTATTTTTGTAAAACATATTTAGGGAAATAGGTGTTCCAAGAATGTGGAACCCTAGAGATCCTTTGATAGCATCTACTACTTATGTTATGATGCTTGAGAGAAAGATAAATCTAGACAATGCAAAGATATAGATCTTGTAGTCTTTATTGAACTTATTGTATTTATAGTGCACAAAAGACAAATTTAACCTTAGGTTGGGAACATTGGAGTGTTTAATCTAGGGTTGGGAATATTGTGAGATTCGTATCTCAATCACATAGCAAAGTGGTAAACTATTTTGATTGTTGAAGGTTATGTGGCATATATATATATATATATATATATATATATATATATATATATGATTTCAAAACCTAACTTATGTTGGAAGTTAGTTTTTCCAAGTAGACCAAAGGGTCAAAAGTAGATTATTATCTTTTATAAATCAAACCTTTTAAGGGTTGAAAGATTGACTTAGATCAAGACTATTGATATGAAAGGACAATATTCTTTTAGATATTATATTGGTGAGGGAATACCTTGAATACTATGTTTATTCATGTGCCTAAAATGTGAACTCAAACAATGCCAAGTGGTCTAGAAAAGACTATAAGCATTTTACTCTTATTAGTTGTTACACTTATGTTATTACCTTTGGAAAAACAAGGATGTTTGATATTTTTGTGTATTGGGTTAGAGGAGCTAAACCCTAGTATTGAAACAAGGAG
The DNA here is from genome assembly GCA_007258455.2 of Sequoia sempervirens. Classification (NCBI taxonomy): domain Eukaryota; kingdom Viridiplantae; phylum Streptophyta; class Pinopsida; order Cupressales; family Cupressaceae; genus Sequoia; species Sequoia sempervirens. Next base: position 166,850,954 of record VDFB02058242.1, on the reverse strand, counting down.
GATATAGGAAATCTATAAATCTTATGTCAGATATGACATTGTACATATATAAATATTGATTGATAGTGAAATGTCAAAGAAACCATAGAACAAGACATGAAGTCTTTATAATACCTTAAGAGATTCTGTAATAATGTTGAAACTTGATTTAATGTATCAAAGATGTTTGGGAATTGAATCTTGAGAGTAAAATGACAATAAGTCATAAACCTAGATATTGCAAGAATGCAATAAGGGATTTTTTAAAAAAGGTTTGAAATACCTAAATATTTACATTTCATGTATATCCTAGATTAAAGATTAGTTCTAAGTTAGATTGGATAGAAAATATTTTCTATACAGACTAGCTTGTTTCTAGAGTACCAAATAAAGTATGTAAAATGATAGGATGAGACTGTTTCTAAGATGAGTCAAAGGCGTGTGTCTAGATGGAATGACCAATCAAAATGATCATACTTAGCTAGAAGGGATCTAGAGTTGTATGGTTGACTGAGTTTTGTAGGACACATCACTAGAACTCAAATCGAGAAACATGAAAATTCCTTTTATCTATACCCTTTGTGAAGGGTTGGGTTGCTTCTAGTGAGGAAATGTGCAGGTGGCCACTTGAGTCCGTAGTTGGAGGAAAAGAACTCATATGATGTTGTCCCTTTGTAGTAGAAGGATCATTGAGTCTTGTGAAGATCGATATCAACATTCCAAATGCAATGAACTCCATGTTATGGTTTATGACAGTCAAACTTATGAGGTAAAACTATTCTTCTATCAATAGTACTTTATGTAATATAAATGAAAAATGTAAGGACTTCTCTTGATTCTAGTTGTACTTTATTTCTTGTACTCAAGAAAATGTTATTTAAAAAAAAATTCTCTCATGTTTACTAAGTTTATTTACCTTCTAGTAAATTATTGAGTTTACATGTGTATGAAGAGGAGGAATGTTTCAAGCTCCTCCATAGGTCGAGCATTCGAATCTAAGGTTGAACAAATGGGTGAATGTGTTGCTGAGGAGTTCAAAAAGATCAAAATCAGCTTGTCTTCCTTTGAGTTACTTGAGGTTCCCACAATCAAACATGCCTTCTTTAGAGTCATTAATGGGACTACTTGCACTAAGGCAGCACAAGAAGTATCAGCCAAAAGAGTCTCTTTTGAAGACACTCCAAATGAACCTATTATTTAGTATATTCATGAAAAGAATGTTGATCCACCTCAAGGTCAATCGACGAGTAAGTAGCTTTCCAAAGAATCAGATCAAAACAATAGGAAAGACTCAAAGGATTAGCTCTCTAGACAGATTAAGGACAAGAATGGTGATAGGAAAAAAACTCAACTAGCTTAGATAGATACACCCATGGGCCTCTTCCAAGGAAAGTTACCACCCTTTCTTACCACTATTGATATTTTTGGAAAGAATTTGCACAATTTCTTGATTGACTCCAGAGCATCAGCGAATGTTATTTCTCTAGCTATATGCAAAGCACTTGGGATTACCCCTGCTCCCTCAAGGAGAAAGCTAAACCAACTAGACAAAACTGAGGTAAACATTATTGGAGAGATGAATCAAATCCCAATGTAGATTTTTGTAGATCCAAGGGTGCAACAAGTTATTGATATCTAGGTTGCGATATCTTAGACACATATGGAATTATCTTGGGATAGTAATTTACCCGTGCATTGAATGGATATGCAGCAACAATTTTTTCTCACATGTGGCTATCGTGGAAGGGACTACCAAATTAGATTCACATAGATCAGGAGCCACGCATGAAATTCATGATTACGGAGTATAACAACACCACCAAGTTCACTAAAATAGAATTGGGAAATTACTCCCCCTTTGCTTATCAAGAAGAAGTGGAGCCTTAAGAAGAAGAAATGGCCACAAAACTACTCTTAGTGCAATGCAATTCCCTAGCTAACCTGGCCCAAGCACCTCAAAGTATAGAAATGTTGGTGGAATTAGATGATGAGCCTTACGAAGATAGTGACTTGGGATTGTTGGACGGTTTCCAAGATTTCATGGAGAAGTGTGTATCGGACCAACTCAGCCTGGGTGCCCGAATGAATTTCCAAGAGCTCTTGCTACCGAATTGGTGTAGAGTTCACAACACTTCCCACTCTGAGTTTGAGTGTTGTCTATGCCAAATAGCAGTAGAACAGGTCTAGGAATTAGCTGCTTGTCAAAAGGAATTGCCAAAGGAGATAATACCAAAACAACCTGTCATCAGTCAAGTCAAATCAACACTTCCTCTAGAGGTCATGGAGGAAAAAACTAAGCCAAAAGGAAATGGAGGTATCATTAGACCTAGTGTCAAGGAGCCTTCCAAGTTTTGGACACCTCGCTTTGATGGACCCAAGTCAAAATAGGGAGCTAGATCCAGGTTCAAACTTATCATCCCAATGGGTAAGGCCTATCTTGCTGCCCATAGAATGTAGCTTTACTGCACCAATAATGTAGTTGAGTATGAAGCTCTAGTTCATGGTCTTCTTATGGATTTGAGGAAGAATATCAAGATGGTGCAATTTTTTGGTGATTTCGAGTTGGTATTCAAGCAAGTTAGAAATTTGTATTCCTATCATGACAAAATACTAGCCAACTATAGGCATAGAGTTTGGGATCTTTTAGAGGGTTTAGATGCTTTTAATATTTAGTTGATCCCATGCTCCTAGAATCGTACAACTGATGCTTTGGCTCAAGCAACTGACATGCTGCAACCCCTATCCCTATTTGGTCTCAAACAATTCACAGTTGAGTTGACATTCACCCCATCTATCCCAAATAATGTCGCTCACTTCAAAGTATTTAATGAAGACAAGCATATCCTTGAGTTCATCACGAGCTTTGATGTATTTTCCACACAAATAATAGATTAGGATGATCCAAAAGAAGTTGAATTAGATATAGGAGTTATTAACCTCAAGAACAACATGATTCCTAGAGGTATGTTTTAGCTAGAGCGTATATTTGATTTAGATCAGATTAGAGACCAAGACCAACAATCAAATAAGGAATCCATTAATAATCAATGTGATGTCCACAACTGAGGAAATAAATAAAAAATTATTGGAAAGGTGTGTACTATAGAAGAAAATAAGGGGATCATTGACACTTCAAAAGTATCATTATGATGTGGTGGCATGGAGCTATGAAGATCTAAAGACTTATGACACCTCCATCATAACACATACCATCCATCTCAAGCTAGATGTGGAACCCTTCCGGTAGAGACAACATCTCATCAATGCCTTGCTAGAGTTGATCATTTAGAAAGAAGTGCATAAGCTACTTTCAACAAGGATTATCTTTCCAATCAGGCACTCTACATGGGTGGCCAACTTGGTCCTAGTCAGAAAAAGGAATAGAGAAATCATATTGTGCGTGGACTTCCACAATTTGAACAGAGCCTCGGAGAAGGACAATTATCCAGTGCCATCATTGGATGAGGTACTATAGATCGTCAATGATTCACAAATGATGTCTTTTCTTGATGGGTATTTTGGGTATAACCAAGTATTGGTACAATGTGAAGATCACCATAAGAAAAAGTTCACTACCAAGTGGGGCATGTTTGCGTATAGATGCATGTTGTTTGGAGTCATCAACACCGACGCAACCTTTCAGTGTGCCATGGACATTGCTTTAAAGATCTGATTGGAAGGTGCATTATCATCTACATGGATAATTTAACTATGTTTTCAAAGAAACAGAGCAACGATGTCTCTAATTTATGCAAAGTCTTTCAGAAGTGTTGGGATTTTGGAGTTTCCCTTAATCCTAAAAAGGTATCTTCGGAGTCACTAAAGAGAAGTTTTTTGGGCATGTTATCTCAGAAAAAGGCATCTCCATTGATCCTGAGCATATCCAATCTTTGTTGAAAATATCATTGTAAGCTAGTAAGAAGGAATTGAAATCATTCTTTCAAAAGATTAACTTCATCAAAAAGTTCATTACATGCTTTGTTGAAGTCGTCAAGCTATTGAATTCTATGTTGAAACAAGATGCTAAGATCGAGTGGACTCTAGAAGCAAAGCAAGCCTTTGAATAAATTAAACAAGACATTGTTGAGGCACCTATGCTAGTTAGCCCAAACTACCTGAGGCCATTCTACATCTACTCCTTTTCTTTAGACCACTCGTGTGCTAGCTTCCTGACTCAAAAAGATAATGATGGAAATGAGCACCCAATCGCTTTCATCAATTCTCCCTTGAAAGATGTTAAGCTAAGATATCACAATGCAAAAAATAGGCATATGCCCTTATTAAAGGAGTGAAAATTTTCAGACATTACATCTTACACAATAAGGTGTTTTCCATAGTTCCCGACCCAATAGTGAAGACAGTGCTTATGCAAAATGAGTTGGGCGAAGGAAGAGAAAAGTAGGCTACCTTGTTGTAGGAATATGACATGGAGATCTAGCCCATGAAGTTGGTCAGAGGACAAGAACTCACTCGAATGATAGCTGAGGTGACAACTAATGCAGGACCTGAACTTATAGTACAATAGTATTAGCTTGAAGAAATTTCCCCAAGGGAGTGGTACGATGACATAGTCTACTATCTGCTAAATTACATGTGCCCAGCCTACTTGTAAGGACTTCAAAAGCATGCCCTTAGGATGAAGAACAACAACTAAATGTTGCAAGGATCCATTTTATACAAGAGGAATCATGAAGGTGTCTACATGAGATGCCTTGGAAATGAAGAAGGTGATCGAGTCTTGAAGGAATTTCATGACAAATTCAACACTGGTCATGGATCAGGCCCTTCGAATGCTCATCAAATCCTATGAGCATGTTACTATTGGCCTATGGTCTTCAAGGATTCTCACAACCATGTTTGTACATTCCATGTCTACCAAATTGTCACAACTATAGAGAAGAATGTTGTAGTCCCATTGCAACCAGTTGTGGAGGTGAGGCCGTTTGCGCAATGGGGTCTCAAATTCATTGGTATGGTAATCCCACCATCATTTGTAGGAAATAGGTACATTTTGATTGCTTTCAATTATTGCACTAGATGGACAGAAGCCATTGCATGTAGGAAATGTACAATTGAGGTAGTTATGAATTTTCTTGAGAGTTTTTTTTAAATCGCTTTGGCTATCCTTATGCATTGGTGTGATACAATGGACTTGCATTTTCCTCAAAATTTTCCAGTTGGGCCTTTGATTATGGGATAGCCCTTAGATTCTCATTAAACTACTACCCTCAGGACAATGACCTAGCAGAATCCACAAACAAGAATCTAATCACAGTGATTAAGAAATTGCTCGATAGGAATCCCAAGGACTGGCACACCCAACTCTATTTCCCCATTTGGGTAGATCACACCCACTACAAGGCTTCCCTTGGTGATTCCCCATTCCATATTTTTTATGGCCTAGAGCCTATATTTCCAATCCATTTGAAGATTCCCACCTTCCAATTTATCAATGACTTTTATGGAGGGGATTGTAGAGAAGCTTGCTTAGCTGAGCTACTGCATTTAGAAGAAGTGTGTGACTAAGCAATAGAAATATTTTCCAAACATTAGGGAGTAGTCAAGAGATGGTTCAACCATCGAGCCAAATTCAAGGTCTTTCGAATCACAAATTTAGTCATGTGTTGGGACAAGGCCCATGAGAAGAAAGGGGGACATAACAAATTTGACAAGCTTTTCCTTGGCCCCTTTCAGATTGCTGAAATCCTAGGAGATAGTTTTTTTTGCTTAAAGACCCTAATTGGTGAAGATGTCTCATTGCCTATGAAAATTCATCACTTGAAGCATTACCTCCAAGATTGAGCTCTTTTAGAGCTATTCCCATAAATACTTGTACATTAGTTAGAGTAGGTCACTTTCGGTTTTCCTTTGTTTTGATTTTTTGCGTTGTGTTTTGCTCGCTTCCCTACTGTTCTATTTTGATGAGGGTGTTCTTCATTTTTGCTATGGTGGCCATGCTAATTTAATTAATGGTTCACTTTTCTATCCATCTTTAGTGTTCTTTGGCTAAATATTCATTCTCGACTAGTGGTACCTGATAGCCACCTAGGAATGAGTTCCTCATTTGAACTCTTCTTTAGAACTTGATCCTTGGTTGAATCCTTTTATGTTCATCTTAGATCCTGCACCAACACACATATTAATTATTTTTGAAGAGCTATACAATAGCTATTATGATGAATTATCAAGTGAAAAATCTTAAGCCCGCTCTAGTGACCATTGTGGTTCCCAAACCCATAGTAGGCTTTAGTGCTTGTACGGTTGAGAAAAAGAAGAAAACTCTAAAAGTACCAAAAGAAAGAAAGAAAAGAGAACATGATGAAATAAATAAACTGTATGGGTGTGTGGAAAAATCTACCATGGCTATGGATTCTTGGTTGGTAGTAGAGAAATATCCATGGGATCATAACGACAACCCCACCAGGGCTATGGACGCCTGACTGGCAGTGGGACAATGTCCAAGTTACTTTTGGGGTTGGACAATTCATGTAGCTTGCTAAATTTGATTGGTTTTTTCTTGTCATAGTTTATAAGGAAAGGAAATAAATTCACCAAGCACACACTTCTAATATGTTTCATAGTTGATTCAACTAAATATCCCATTCTCCTAGTTCACTTTTGGAAGTTGGCCCCTAGTCCACTAAACCAAATATTTTGGGTTCTAAACAAATACTTATCCTCATAATTCTTGGGAGCATTCTCTAGTAGAGTTGTTATTTTTTGTGCCCTTAGCACACACACCCCATTTGGAATGGGGACCCCCTCTTTCCTTCACCTTTCTGAGTCATTTTGTCACCGCCTCATTTTGTGTGCCCCTATCTGGTGTCCCAAATGGTCAGTCAACCTCAAAGAGTCATATCATGTCGAACATGTTTCACCCTCCTCAAATTTACTAAGTCCTGTCTTTGTGGGGACCCCCTTGGCAGTTTACCTCTGCCTTTCACACTAGCATCCCTGGAGCTTCACGGGTCTAACCTCATGGGTTTCCCCTAGCAGATTTCCCTATTTCATTTTTCATGCCCAATGATTGAAGGACCCCATCCTTCAGCGGCCCAAGACTTGCCACTTTAATTTCCATTTCCCCATGTTTCTGATGACTAAGACTTAATGACCATCTGTCCCATCAGGGCTGGCATACTAGGTAGCCCCTCCCAAACTTTTGTCACTTCTTTGCCATTCTCCAATGACTATTCTCCAATGAAGTTCTACCTATCAGGGCCCGATCTCCCTAGCACTGCCTATTCATCACTAACAATTTAAATGGCTATCCACTAACGGCTTTCCATCTATCGAACTCTGAAGCTCCTACAACCATTTTTGAAATTACCACTTACCAACCTGATGGACATCGTACTACATTTATTAGGAGGAATTAAATGAGATTAAATTTATAAATAGCTAGCTCTGAACTATCATTTTCACATGTCAGTTTAAATAGAGCAATTTATAGCAAGTCAAAAATCCATCTCCCACGCCACCATCATAGCCCAGTCGTTTCATCATCATCTTCAAGTCATTGCTACCAACTAGGTCATCCACCTTCGCCAGGATATTGAGGTGAGTTTTCTGCTCATGCTCTCCTTTTTGTTTTTCTCATTTTTTTGCAAACTAATGGATTAAAAAGAGAAAAATATACATGAATTAGATAGAGAAAAGTGAGACATCCAAAACCCATGTAATAGAAGTTGAAAAAACCTCATAAATCACCCCTATAACAACTACGAAACCTTGACCCCTCGGCATCATTCTTCAGCCAAGGAATTCATAACCTATGGACCTGCTGACTCACACAGTCATTGCTTGCATGCGAAAATGAAAAAAAAATTCAAAATGGCTATCCTCACCATTGGGCCTGCCATTGTGGGGAGCCTCCACCCTCTCGTTGTTGAAATTTCTTAAATCTTTCAAAGCTAAAATGGAGTTCAACACATTGCCTAACTCTGTGCCTATGGGACTCAATCCCCAAGGTGTCATACATAGTCCCCTGGTTATAGACGACATTCTAATCCTAGCTTTTTGATGCCTTGGACCCCAACTACTTGTCCACAGATTGTCCTCTATGCATTCAATCATCTCAAACACCATCCAAGTCCTGACTAGCGGATCTCCATATTCAGATCGTTGTGATGACAACATCATTCCATACGACTTTCAAGTAGCTACCCTCTACTCCCCGACTCCCCACTCCCTCATGGCCGTCAGGTGAAAATGGTGAAATTCTAAGTGCCTAGCCTTTCAAGGGTCATTCCTCATGGAATTTTGCCATCGAGACTCCATCCCATCCTAATTGTTGCAAAAGTGAAAACTGCCCTCGTACTCCCAACCTTTGGAACCTGACTTCCCATATGCAGATGAACTTCCCTAAGAAGAAAAAAAGAAAAATGAAGACCACCCCTAGAATTTTTTCTCACTAGAGCCATTTCAAATGGCAAACCTCAAATGTCAGATCTCCTTCTCATATTTTGATCACCCAAAGAGTGACCCAAATGCATTTCAATCACCAAACGAACTTTGACCCATGTGCCAAAATGGCCTATTCTCCTTAGTAAACCCCACCATTTGACCAAGTCCTATGGCGGGTGGAACCTTGTGGGCCACCCTACCCTGTTTTCCCTTCTAAAAAATCCATCTGGTGAGGGAAGTCTAACCCTTGGGGACCAAATCATCCAAACTCATTCTTGTGCACTATTGATAACAATTTGGCTTATATGTTAGATTTCTTAAATGCTAAATCATCCAATCTAACCCTGTTTGTGGAAATTCGACTAACATTTTAGTGTTTTCATGCTCAAATATGCTCACCTCCATTTTTCCTATAAGATAAATGGAATTAGGTGCATAACCTTCAAGGGTAGCCACAAAGAAAGATAAAGGAAAGAAAATAGGAAAGGCACCCCGTGGAAAAGAATATAAGGACTAGATGAAGTATTAGTTCTAGGGGGAACCCCTAAAATCCAAAGTCACCATAGAGTGGAAAGAGGTATCTGACACAAAAATTGGAAACATAGACATTGACGAATTCTAACAAAGGATTAGGATCAACCCTATGACAAAGAATCCAAGACTAATCAGAGGCAGTGGAATAGCTAAGGTTGCAGGCTTCCCTCCTACCCTCATTGCCCCTGAACTGGTGATGGCCTATAGGGAGGTCTATCAAGAGGAAACCAAAACTATAGTGGAAAGGGATGGAAATGTTCTCACCAAGATGTCTGATAGGGCAATAAAAAAGACTTTCCATATCCCTACCTTCAGGGAGATGGAGCTACCAACCATAAGCGATGGAAAGGCTATGTGGGATGAAGATATCCTTAAATGTAAATAGGTTATTAATTAGTATTGGCTAAAGGAAGAGAGGGGTAGTGCTGCAAAGGTTTCCCAAGAGCTCTTTTGTAGCCAATTTTATGAAGATTACCATGATTTAGTGACCCTACTAAGCAGAGTAATGGGCCTTCCAACTACAACCTACTTCCAAGAAGGGATGCTATAATTCGTCGAAGAGATTCTCCATGGAGAAACCAAGTTCTTCTAGGGTGGGATAATTAGTGATCACTTCCATGAGCATTTTATGGCTGTTAAGAAGACCTCCAAATTCTACATGACATCCTATTTGGTCTACTCATTGGCCAAATAGAGGCAATACAGTGATTTGTCTAGAGCTTTAAATGAGGAACCTGGTAGGGAGCTAAAAGTTTATAACAAATACCCCCAACTGCAATATAAGAACTTCAAGAAGGATTACTGCAGGTTCAATGATGCTTTCATAGGTCATTTCATCATATTGCTCAAGGGTGACTTTGAGAGGTGAGTCTCCCATAGCGCCAATGAATTTCTGAAATAGTTTTCCTTTCTATTCATCTAGTATCCAAAGTTCACATATATTCATGTAGAAAGCTTCTCAAAAAGACAAAAAAAGTTGTCCTGGTAGCCTAATGACCGGATAATAATATTGGAGCTCTCTCAGTAGCTATGACATGTACACAACCTCTTGAGTAGAAAACATAAGGTAGGGATTCCTTATCCCCTCTTCTTCGGTCAAGGGTTATACAAACTCCATACCTCTCAGTGTGACTATAATTTAGAGAAGGGATTGGTCGAATACCATTTTAGACTCCACACAACTCAGCCATAGATGGATCCCTATTGCCATATCAAGAAGATGCTTGGACCTAACTATGCCCATCTACATAGTGTTGAGGATTTTTGGGATAATTGCAAAGATGACAATGAAGTGTGGATGAGCCATTATATGTGGATGACCACATAATTTGTAAAGAAGGTCAATCTATTCCCAATGCCTAACCAAATGGAAGAGGATGAAAGCATAGTCATGGATCCCTAGTAAAATGTAGTTGCTAATCTACCACTACCATTGATTGACTAGGATGAGCACAAGGTTGAAAACCTCAACATTCTAACCAAGCCCATTGAGGCTCAAACAAAAGAGTGGATTGATGGGAAAGTTCCTTGATTGAAACAACAAGGGGTCACTATGACCTATGAAGGGCTTGAAAATGAGCCAAGTGGAACAAATAGTGGGACAGTTACTACCCCATTAGGAGAAACTTTGAAATCCCCTCCAGTTACCAGGTCAAGGAAAAGAAAATAAATTGATGAGCAACATCATAATCCAAAGGTGTAGCAAGAAAGGCCTTAGAAGGTGAACCTTCCAAGAAACATAAGAGCTCAGGAAATGTTACAGAGATGCCTATTATTCAAGAAGATTCGCTCCATGAGGGAGAGGAAATGGAGGCTGAGCAACCAAAATCTCCACCTTCCAACTTTGGTTCTACTGCTCCTCTGCCTGCCTCTTAGGTGTTGGTTGCTACTTCCCCGCCTCTAGTGGACATCTTGTTCCACCTTGCTTCTTATCCACCTACCAGGTGGGTCAGAATGATTTACCCTTCTTCTGCAACCACCTCTCCACTCTCTTTTTCTTCCATTTCTCTGATCACATCTCTCTCATTAGTAACAACAAAAATTCCCATGCCCACACTCTCACTTCTAGAGGAATTATCTTGGCATATGTAGAAGGTTCCTATGACACTTCTTGAGGAATTGATGAACCCAGCTATTCAGCCTGCCTTGGTGCAAATTCTTGCCAATATCACCTCCTCCACTCCTCCAACTAAACCACTTGAAATGAAACCCACAATGGAAATATATGAGGAGTTGGAACGATGGGAGAAGGAAGCCACAAAGGCATTGGAGGAAGAAGTGAATGACTACCATGAACACCTAGAGCACCAAAACTTGCAAATTGATAAGGTAGTCCATGAAGGGGAGGAGACAAAGTCCTCCAAGGGTGATGAAGAAGAAGATTCCAACACAAAATATATTATAGAAACTTTCGATACAAACCTACAAGAAGAGCTAGCTTGGAAGTTAAAGGATGTTGAAGAGGAAGTGGAAAGACCACCTCCCGAAGAAGAAAAAGAGTCTAGTGATAAAATGGAATAAGAGGCTAAACTTCCAATTGGGGAACAAGAAGAAAGCCCCAAAAATGGTGAAGAGGTGCCTCTCATAGAAGGGTGGGAAGAAAAAGAAAATAAATAACAAGAAGATGTGCTACCTAAAAATGAGGAAGAGGGGAGTAAAGAAGAAGATAAGCCCCAAAAAGAGCCTCAAGCTAACAAGAGTCCTAAAAAAGAGCAACTCAAGGAAGATGGGAATGAAGAAGAGAAGGAAGAAAAGGATACTAAAGGGGAGAGCAACCCCAAAGAATGCATGCCCACCAAGTCCCCCATCAAATGCACGGTGTTCATCAGAGACTTTAATGAAGAAGAAGAAGAGGACATGAGGATGAAGCAGGAAGCTCTTGATGATAAAGAGATTGAAGTCATAAGGGATGAAGAAGAAGGTGATTGAGAATCACCCAAGGGAGAGCCTCAAATGCCCAAGTGGTTGGAAAAGCAACTAAAAAAGAAAGCTCCTGCACCAACAAATCCAAGAGAAAGGTTAGAGGCCATCTTGTCTCAACCTCAGATCAACACCAAGAAAAGAGAAGAGGCCAAAAGTTAGATCCAAGATGACAGTGGACATTTCTAGATCTAGGACCATGTGGGTAGCCATGCCAGTGGTCGTAGAAGAAGGGATAAGTTACAATGTCTCCACCTTTGAGTTGGGGACAACCAACAAAGAGCAGAAAATAGATCACCTCAAGGATTTTGTTGCCATGATGGTACATCTAATGTAGAAGGACAAGCTCTCCAAGGAGGAGCTCAAGGCACAATTGGCTAATTTAACTAATTATATTTAGTAATGGTCATGAGCCGAAGAGCTTCCCACCAAATCCTCAGCACCACCATAGTTGTTATCATATGACCACATCAACAAGCTTGAGAAAAGGAAGAACTAGACTAAGACTATGGAAGATTGGTTCCAACAAGTCCTGTATGCTGGAAACATGGGCATCAATCATGCTGTTAGGACAAAAAATAAATTCTTGGAAGTCCGGAAAACCCTTAAGGGCACGAGGAAGTTCTACAATGACTTCTCAGGGATATATGAGTCCATCTACCCTAAAATTGAGGCCATCCTCAAGATGCATCATAAAATATGGGAAGAAGACCTTGCGTTCATGGAGAATGATCACTGGCTGGTGGATATGTGGAAATTGGACTTTGAACATAGGAAAGAGATATTGGAACAAGTCCTCTGCAAAGTGGAGTTGGACATTGATTGGGCCAAGGACACTAGGGAAAATTGTATTGAGTATCTAAAATTGATGACCGGCTATGACATGCCTAATGTTGAGATTGATCCAGAAAGGTGAAGCCTTATTTCCTTAAGAAGATGGAATATGGAATGTCGGGTGAGCTCACCATGGATTTCATGAATTTTTTTGCTTGGGAATTTTCCCAATTTGGACAAGTCAGGGACAATATAGCTAAGATTGATGAAGATTGGGATACACGTATGGGCCAATCTAAATAATAGAACTACCAGGTGCTCCAATCCAATATAATGGAGATCAAGAAACTTTGGGCATTAATCAACATGGTCATAGAATATGCCACTTCGAAGAACCAGGAAGGAAACCTGATCATTGATGACAAGCTCCTCACAGAATTGCTCTAGCCAAGGAAATCAACTAGAAGACAAAACACTACAGTGATACCACAAGAGGACAAAATAGGGAAAAAGACAAGGAATGTATTTTAAATTGTAATATATTTGGGGGTAGGTGAAACCCTAGTTTGTAATGAATCTTGGCCACACAATTCAAGTCAATCTTGGCCATTCATTTTTCTTTTTGAGCACTATAAATAGGGGGTATCCTCTCACTTTCAAAAGAGAGTTGGGTTGTTGTAAAGGCATGCTACAAAATTTTAATAGAAATTCATTGACTTTGGTGGATTCTTGAGTTTCTTTGCATGTTTCATGATTCATCTCCTATAGTTAGTTGATTTAAATAGATTTACTTTGCTATTTTTTCATGGTTTTAGATTACTTTGATAGATTAGTTAAAATTTTGTCCAATGGTTGTGTAGATTTCTACTCTGTTGATTCCTTTCTTGTCCATACTTTTTGTTGTTTACTAATGGTAGATAGCTTTGCAAAGTTAGTCTAGAATTAAATTGAAAGTTGCTCCAAACTTCTATCTTTTGTTCATGCATGTTTATGGTGAATGAATAGTGGAATATTTGTAGTCCTTAGAAGCTTGCACAAGTTTCATGATACTGTGAATTCTTCTGGTTAAGTGAAACTCTATTTTAAGGAAGTTGTCCATAGTAGAATCCTCCATGATCACTGTTCATTGCAGAATTTCAAATCTAGGAACCTCTTCTCCTCCCTGCCTTTTTCCTTTTTTTTTTAATAAGTGACCTATGCTAAAGTTCATTGCACATTGTAAAGCCAAATCTTAAGATAAAATAGGAGTTTATAATTTTTGTTCAAACCTAAAACAAACTGCACTCTAACTTCCCATCTTAGGAACTCCATTTCAAGATTCCTCCCACATCTATTCCAAAGAACATAAGTCTTCCCTATGATTACCAACAAAATCACATCAAACATCAACTAAGAAATTCCATGCACGTCATGACCTAACACTAGAGAGAGCTTGGGGTTATTTTCAACAACTTTTTGTTGGATATTTCTTTTCAAGAGAGGTAGTGCATCTATGCACTACCTATGTTGAGAAAGTGTACCAAAACACCCATCAATAGTTCAGATATTGAAGTTTTTAGATCTAGAAGAAGTTTTGTTGCAACAAATTTAAAAATAATTTGTGTGACTCTGCTATTGGAGAAGAATTAGAGTAAAATTTATCTTTGAAAGAGCTTCATACTGCTTGAAGTTCAGTCCTCTATGAAGAGAGGTGGTGACTATATCTGAAGATCTTGCTGAAGATGTGAAGAAAATTTCAGATCTACAAATATTTCCAGCCAAGAAGAAGAATTTGTAGTAGCTGCAACATATCTAGGTATTTTTCATATTCCAGTTTTCATGAAGCATAAATGTGTATGTGAAAACCCTATTTGAAAGTCTTAAAAAAATTTGGTTCTCTATTAAACAACTAAGCACTTTGGAAGGGAATGGTAGTGAATGATCAATTATAGAGTTGATATTTGAAATTTGAAAGGGGTGTAGGAAAATGTATCATCCACCAATATATCCCTATGGGGTGTCAAATGTAATAATGCATAGTGTGCATCCCCTATCATGTCATCAAAGAAATTTTGGAATTGAAAGGCATAGAGCCATAATTTTTAATGGAATTTTTGGTTTCCCAAATTTCATACCATCTACAATCAGAGATAAGATACCAAAGTTCAATGGTGAGAAGTTTGAGTCAGCAAGTAGGCATCTACATGAGTTCAATATTTAAATGGAGGACTATGAGGTAGAACATGAGGATGTGATCATGAGGATATTTTTTTAGTATCGAAAGGGAGATGCAAGAGACTAGCTACCAACATGCTCTATATACTATTGGAATGAGTTCATGGCAACATTCATGGAATAATTCGGTGAAAGTGTTGATCCCATTGCAATAAGACAAAGACTTATGAAGATCTAGAAAGAAGAGGTTGAGCTAGTCCCAACTTTCAATCTCAATTTCTAAAAGGAAATAAGGGATATTCCATAAATACTAAGACCAAATGATGCAATAAGTTTGATTGTGTAATTAGGTGCATTTAAGGAAAAAATGATCTAGGAGGATCCAAAAGAACTTGAAATTTTCATAGTCTCAAAATCACTTAGAACTGATGTCATTGTATAGATCCCACTGACATGAACCCAACACAACTTGAACAGGCTTAAAAGGAGTCTGTATGCAAAATTTCCAAGCAGTCAAAGTTCTGGTCAACCGACAAATCAGAGGGCTCAAAAAAAGGGAGAAAATTTGAAGTCATCAAAAGTGGTCAAATGGGGTGTCATTGTGAAGAGCTCATCGAGAGCTTTCCAATGCAACTTGTTTCATCGAAAATGGAGTCCATTTGCACAAGATACAAGCGGTCAAAGTTGGTAACATATGTTGACTAGTCAATGCCTTGTCATCAACCTAGTCAGTGGACACATCAGCCAGAAAATCCCATGTGGCACACTCAACCCAATATCTCCATTTTAAATATATATATATAAAATATATAAAACTATATATATATATATATATCAAAATAAATAAACATAAAATTCATGGGATGGGGCCCTCCCCAAAAGGAGTGTTCCCCCTTGAAATGTGGGTCCTCCCTAAATAAAAGGGAATCCCATACTTAAACCCATGAGTCCCATAAATGGGATCAAAATCCAAAGTAAAGGTGATGATCTATGGGATAAAGAATTTATTTTAAGATTTAAAAATATATCTCCTCCCCTATTACTTAGGGGTTAAGAAACAAAATACTCTGTAATAAATAGGAGAATAAACCTGTTAGAAAGATAATATGGGTTTTAGATAAAATTCCCAAGATATTAGATTAGTGTAAAACATTAAACAGGGATTATCATTTTTTTTGTAAAGCCCAAGGGCCATCTGGGCAAAATATTTTGGGGATTATGGGTGCAAATAGAAGATTTGTAAAATATTATGGTTTCTACAATAATACAAAAATGTAATTGTATAAAAGGGGGTGAGTTTGGATTTGTAAAGCTAGGTGGGACTTGGAGAAATAATTCAACTATTTTGTAAGGGATATTTGGAGAGTTTGAACTTCTTGAGAGAAAATTACAAGGTGTTTGCATACACCCAAAATTATAAAGTGAGATATTGTGAGGAAATTGTATTCAGGTTCTGAAGGCTTGGGTATTGTAACAAAGCATAGTTTTGCTTGGAATTATCAGTAAAGTGGTTCCAACATTGAGAATTGGACTCGGAGATGTAGTCCACATTGGATGAACTCCATTATCAATCTGTGTATGATGATTCTTCTATCTTTTGTCTCATTCTTCTATCTTCTGTCTTAAATTATCTCTAGTTATTTCATTATTTTCAATTATCATTTGAATTCTAATTACTTGAGTTTAGTAATTAGTTAATTTCATTAAATTGTGTAAAAGTGAACCTAATTTGTATTTTCAATGGTTAAACAACATAATCACGCAATTCTAGGTGGATCGGGAAAATTCTATAATTAGGAGTTAAGTGCAATAATTTGTAACTTTCTAATTATAGATAAAGTTGGTATCAGAGCCCGTTTTGCTGGAAATTGCAGAGTGAATGTTAACCAAGTTGAAGCTGAAATAAGAATAAGGTGCACTAGAAGAGTTCAATCTAGAGACTGGGAAACGAATGACCTTTCCATCGAATATTTTAGAGATGGCAACTGAACATGAAGTTCTAGAACTTGATGAGAGGGTATTTCGAAAAGCTTTCATAGAAATGAAGTCAATGGTGGAGATTATTTTCAAGAGAGACAAGAATGACTGAGAAAAAAGGAACATAAGGCTAGAAAGGAGGAAGTTAAATCCTCATTGCAAGAAGACAAAGATAAAGGATTAGGAGGTGGTGGTGACCCTCCTAAACCTCCATCCCCATCCTCTTCATCTTCTTCATCCTCTTCTTCTTCTTCGCCTAATGCTTCTAAAAAGAAACAGCCCGTGCAAGCTAATGCACCTTTGTTAAAACTAGATGTTAAATTTTTTTTTCCAATAAATAATGGAGAACTAGATGTAGATAAATGAGATAATTGGATTAAGAAAATTGAAGTCTATTGTAGAGTTCAAAAATTTACTAGGGATTCTCAAAAAATCTAATTAGCTACTCTTTGCCTAGGAGGCAAAACTTTAATTCAGTGGGAGAGTAGAACACAGGAGGAATTAAGTCATTATGGAAAAATTATTTCTTCTTGGTTTGAGTTTATAGCTACATTAAAGAAATAGTTCTATCCATTAGGTCATATGAAAAAAGCACTAATGAATTGGCAATCATTAAAGCAAGAGAAAGGACAAAGTGTACAAGATTATACACAGGAGTTTAGAAAAAGAGTTGTAATGTTGGGCATTCCATTATAAACACAAGAAAATATGTTAAAGTACATAGGTGGATTGTGTGAGAATGTGCGTCAGACAATACTTATGTTTAATCCAACTAACCTTGATGAAGTTAGTGTGCAATCTATCCATTTGGAAACAAGCTCAATGAATAGCCAAGACAATATGTTGTTGGTAATGGTTCTGCCATTGATATTTCATGTGCTTCTACTTCTAAAAGTCATGTTGTTCCTGAAGATAGCAAAAGATGTGAATTGTTTCATATAAGGGTGATTTCTAAGAACACTAAGACTGATACACTGATAGATAGTGGGTCCCAATTTAATCTAATTTTAGAAGTTCTTAAGTAGTTGGGATTGAAAACAAAGCCACATAAGAAACCTTATCCATTAGGTTGTGTGCAATGATGAAAAATTGTGAGTAACTAAGCAATGCAATTTAAGATTTGCAATAGCATCTAAGTTTATAGATGAAGTTGAATTTGATGTGGTTCCACTTGATATCTGTGGAATTATGTTGGGTAGGCCAAACTTATATTATAGAAAAAAAATCTTCTACAAGGAACATAATCAGTGTCACTTGTTTAAGGAAAGAATTGAAGACATTGTGCATTCTCATCCAATTAAGATTGATAAGTCTTTTGTGACAACGAGACATTTGAAAAGGGTAGTTAATGCAAGCAATAATTTGGCACTTATGTCTGTTCCACAAGAAGTGTCATTGTATAAAAGCATATATGATTCTAAGCTTGTTCTAGTTACAAAAGACAAGTTTGATGTTGGTACATTCTTTTTCTCATCTGTAAGTTTAGTTTTTTTATTTAGCCTTCTACTTTTTAGCAGTGTATGGTTGGTGGTGGCAACACTAAATGTGGATGTGTATATGCCTAATGTACTTAAATATATTAGTTCAGTTTTGATTGTTGTTATGATGAGTCAAATGTACAAGTTGCATAAAGGAAGGACAAATGATACTAGGCAAATGGGGCAACATTTCCCTAGCTCAATTTGCTGTATAGACCTTTTGGAGGTCTAAAAGCTTCTCAATGGGGAGGAATGATCCAGGAGGATCCAGAAGAACCTAAATTTTTCACAGTCTCAAAATCTCTTAGAATTGACATCATTGTGTAGAGCCCACCAACACAAACCCGACGCAACTCGAATGGGCTCAAAAGGAGTCAGTATGCAAAAGTTGTGATCAGTCAAAGTTCTGGTCAATTGGTAAATTAGAGGGCTCAAAAAAAGGGAAAATTTTTAAAATTGTCAGAGGTGGTCAAATGGGGTGTCATCATGAAGAGCTTGTCGAGAGTTTTCCAATGCAACTCATTTTGTCAAAAACAGAGTCCATTTGCACAAGATACATGCGATCAAAGTTGGCAACATATGTTGACCAGTCAACGCCTTGTCATCAGCCCAGTCAGCGAACACATCAACCAACAAATCCCATGTGGCACACTCCACCCAATATTACCATTTTAAAAATGTATATAAAAAATATATGAAACAATATATATAAAAATGAAAATAAATAAATATAAAATGCATAAGATGGGCCCCTCCCTAAATAAAAGGGAATCCCATGCTTAAACCCATGAGCCCCATAAATGGGATAAAAAGCCAAAGTAAAGGTGGTGACCCCTATTTTATGGGATAAAGATTTTATTTTAAGATTTAAAAGTATATCTCCTCCCCTATTACTTAGGGGTTAAGAAACAAAATACTCCCTAATAAATAGGAGAATAAACCCATTAGAAAGATAATGTGGGTTTTAGATAAAATTCCCAAGATATTAGATTAATGTAAACCATTAAACATGGATTATCATTTTTTTTGTAAAGCCCAAGGGCCATCAGAGAAAAATATTTTGGGGATTATGGGTGCAAATTGAAGATTTGTAAAATATTATAGTTTCTACCATAATAAGAAAATGTAATCGTATAAAAGGGGGTGAGTTTGGCTTTGTAAAGCTAAGTGGGACTTAGATAAATAATTAAAATGTTTTGTAAGGGATATTTGGAGAGTTTGGACTTCTTGAGAGAAAATTACAAGGTGTTTGCATACACCAAAACTTTTAAAGTGAGAGATTGTGAGGAAATTGTATGTAGGTTCTGAAGGCTTGGGTACTGTAACAAAGCATAGTTTTGCTTAGCATTATCAATAAAGTGGTCCCAACATTGAGAAGCAGACCTAGAGATGTATTCCACATTGGATGAACTCCGTTATCAATCTGCACATTTTGATCCTTCTGTCTTTTGTCTCATTCTTCTCTCTTCCATCTTAAATTCTCTAGTTATTTCAGTATTTTCAATTATCATTTGAATTCTAATTACTTGAGTTTAGTAATTAGATAATTTCATTAAATTGTGTAAAAGTGAACCTAGTTTGTATTTTCAATGGTTAAACACCATAATCATGCAATTCTATGTGGATCAGGAAAATTATGTAATTAGGAGCTAAGTGGAATATTTTTTAACTTTCTAATTATAGATCAAGTTGGTATCAGAGCCCATTTTTTAGGAAATAGTAGAGTGAATGTTAACCAAGTTGAAGCTTAAACAAGGATAAGGTGCACTGGAAGAGTTCAATCCAGAGATTGAGAAACGAAGGACCTTTCCATTGAAGATGTCAGAGATGGTAACTAAACATGAAGTTCTAGAACTTGATGAGAGGGGATTTCGAAAAGATTTCCTAGAAATGAAATCAATGGTGGAAGTTGTTTTTCAAGAGAGACAAGAACAACTAAGGAAAAAGGAACGTAAGGCTAGAAAGGAGGAATTTAAATTCTCATTGCAAGAAGACAAAGGTAAATGAGTAGGAGGTGGTGGTGACCCTACTGAACCTCCATCCGCATCCTCTTCATCTTCTTCATCCTCTTCTTCTTCTTCATCTAATGCTTCTAAAAAGAAACAACTTGTGTGAGCTAATGCACCTTTGTGAAAACTAGATGTTAAATTTGATTTGCCAGTCTATAATGGGGAACTAGATGCAGATAAACTAGATAATTGGATTAAGAAAATTGAATTCTATTGTAGAGTTCAAAAATTTACTGAGGATTCTCAGAAAATCCAATTAGCTACTCTTCACCTAGGAGGAACAACTTTAATTTTGTGGGAGGGGTATGTGCAAGATCATGATGGGCCAAAAATTGGCAATATGATGGGTATGTGGCTGACGACTATTTTTTTACCCAAAATTGATGAAATGAAAAGGGGTTTTAAAGGAGATTCTCAGCTTTCCACCGATATAAATTATGCTTTACTTTGAATTTAATAAGTAATTATTATTCATTTTCTATTCAAATTATGACTAGAGTCCTAATTGATAGGCTGATTGAAAAACATCTATATCTTTCAAAAAGTATCACATTTTTTGAATCCAAAACATGTGTCACATTCTATTCTTTGCATACTATAGGATTAAAAAAATAAAAAATGAATTTCATGAAGTTTTGACCAAGTTAAGGTGGTCAGACATACAAGTTTTTATATTTTTTACAAAGTTGTAATAAAAAATTCATAATTAATTATTTACTTGGGAAAAAATTACAAAAATATATGCATCACATTGGGGCATAAGTCCTCTACTTATATCTAAAATCTTATAAAAAAATATTATCATTTTATTGTGGTTAGGGTGGTCAAATAGACATCTACTTCTTATTTTTTCCCTGAAATTTAAGTACCACTACATTGAAATTTCAAATTTTCACCAAATAGATTTTTTTTTTTTTTAAAACGTAGTAGTTTAGAAACTAAATTCAATTTGTTACAGATTCTATTCTTACATATTTTTGAAATAATATAGATAACTTATTCAAATTTTTACGTCAAGTTTCTTAACTCTGATTTTTTTGAATTTTTTGCCACTTAAAGGAATGTTTTTTCCATGATGATCCTGCACATACCCGAAGAGTAGAACACAAGAGGATCTAAGTTGTTATGGAAAAATCATTTCTTCTTGGTTTGAGTTTATAGCTGCATTAAAGAAATAGTTCTATCCATTAGGTCATATGCAAAAAGCAGTAATGAATTGGCAATCATTAAAGCAAAAGAAAGGACAAAGTGTACAAGATTATACATAGGAGTTTAGTTAAAAGAGCTATAATGTTGGGCATTCCATTCTATACACAAGAAACTTTGTTAAATTACATAGGTGGATTGCGTTAGGAAAAGAGCTATAATGTTGGGCATTCCATTATACACACAAGAAACTTTGTTAAAGTAAATAGGTGGATTGCGTGAGAATTTGCATCATACAATACTTATGTTTAATCCAACTAACCTTGATGAAGTTAGTGTGCAGGCTATCCATTTGGAAACAAGCTCGAGGAATATCTAAGACAATCTATCATTGGTAATGGTTCTGCCACTGATATTTCATGTTTTTCTACTTCTAAAAGTAATGTTGTTCCTAAAGATAGCAAAAGATGTGAATTGTTTCATATAAGGGTGATTTCTAAGAACACTAAGATTGATACACTGATAGATAGTGAGTCCCAAGTTAATCTAATTTTAGAAGAAGTTGTTAAGCAGTTGGGATTAAAAAAAATCCACATAAGAAACCTTATCCATTAGGTTGGGTGTGCAATGATAACAAATTGTGAGTAACTAAGCAGCTCAATTTAAGATTTGCAATAACATCTAAGTTTATAGATGAAGTTAAATTTGATGTGGTTCCACTTGATATCTGTGGAATTGTGTTGGGTAGCCCATACTTATATGATATCTAAAAGAAATCTTCTACGGGGAACATAATAAATATCACTTGTTTAAGGAAAGAATGGAATACATTGTGCATTCTCATACAATTAAGATTGATAAGTGTTTTGTGACAACAGGACATTTGAAAAGGATAGTTAATGCAAGCAATAATTTTGCACTTATGTTTGTTCCACAAGAAGTGTCATTGCATAAAATCATATATGATTCTAAGGTTGTTCTAGTTATGAAAGACAAGTTTGATGTTGGTACATTCTTTTTCTCGTCTTCAAGTTAAGTTTTTTTATTTAGCCTTCTACATTTCAGCAGTGTATGGTTGGTAGCGGCAACACTAAATTTGGATGTGTATATGCCTAATGTACTTAACAATATCTATGTAGTTTTGATTGTTGTTATGATGAGTCAAATGTACAGGTTCCATAAAGGAAGGATAGATGATACTGGGCAAATGGGGCAACATTTCCCTAGCTCAATTTGTACATAGATAGACCTTTTGGAGGTCCAAAAGCTTCTCAATGGGGAGGAATGATCCAGGAGGATCTAGAAGAACCTAAAATTTTCACAGTCTCAAAATCTCTTAGAGTTGGTGTCATTGTGTAGAGCTCACCGACACGAACCCGACGCAACTCGAATAGGCTCAAAAGGAGTTTGTATGCAAAAGTTACGAGTAGACAAATTTTTGGTCAATCAGCAAATCAGAGCACTCAGAAAAAGGGAAAAAAATTTGAAGTCTTCAAAGGTGGTCAAATGGGGTTTCATCATGAAGAGCTTGTCAAGAGCTTTCCAATGCAACTCATTTCATCGAAAACGGAGTCCATTTGCATAGGATACAAGCAGTCAAAGTTGGCAACATATGTTGACCAGTCAACACCTCGTCATCAGCCTAGTTAGCAGACACATTAGACAAGAAATCCCACATGGAACATTCCACTGAATATCTTCATTTTAAAAATATATAAATCAATATATATATATATATATATATATATATATATATATATAAATGAAAGTAAATAAATATAAAATGCATGGGTGCGTCCCTCCCCAAAAGGAGCTCTCCCCCTTGAAATGTGGGTCCTCCCTAAATAAAAGTGAATCCCATGCTTAAACCCATGAGCCCCATAAATGGGATAAAAATCCAAAGTAAAGGTGGTGATCCCTATTTTATGGGATAAAGATTTTATTTTAAGATTTAAAATATATCTCCTCCCCTATTACTTAGGGGTTGAGAAACAACGTACTCCCTAATAAGTAGCAGAATAAACCCATTAGAAAGATAATATGGGTTTTAGATACAATTCCCAAGATAATAGATTAATGTAAACCATTAAACAGGGATTATCAAAAAAAAATTAAAGCCCAAGGGCCATCTGGGAAAAATATTTTGGGGATTATGGGTGCAAATAGAATATTTGTAAAATATTATGGTTTCTACCATAATAGGAAAATGTAATCATATAAAAGGGGGTGAGTTTGGCTTTGTAAAGGTAAGTGGGACTTGGAATAATTCAACTGTTTTTTAAGTGATATTTGGAGAGTTTGAACTTCTTGAGAGAAAATTACAAGGTGATTGCATACATCAAAAATTGTAAAGTGAGATTGTGAGGAAATTGTGTGCAGGTTCTGAAGGCTTGGGTATTGTAACAAAGCATATTTTTGCTTGGCATTATCAATAAAGTGGCCCCAACATTGAGAAGTGGACTCGAAGATGTAGTCCACATTGGATGAACTCCGTCATCAATCTGCACATTCTAATCCTTCTATCTTTTGTCTCATTCTTCTCTCTTTCGTCTTAAATTCTCTCTAGTTATTTCAGTTTTTTCAATTATCATTTGAATTCTAATTACTTGATTTTAGTAATTAGTTAATTTCATTAAATTGTGTAAAAGTGAACCCAGTTTGTATTTTCAATGGTTAAACAACATAATCACACAATTCTGCATGGATTGGGAAAATTCTATAATTAGGAGTTAAGTACAATAATTTGTAACTTTCTAATTAAAGATCAAAAAATGAGTTATCTGCTAAGAGATATAGATCCCGCAACACTACACTAGGCATATCAAATTTCCATTAATATTGAGAAAATTATGAAGTATTCAATGATGGTAGGATATATGGCTATAAGTGTTGGTTATCTTATCACACCTCATGCAAATGGAATTCATGGATTAGACAATAGACATGATTTTCAAGATGATAATGCTTTTACTATTTTGATTTATCCATCGTGACAACATGCAAATCATAGCGAGCTACAAATTGAACATGAACAAAATTTGAGAAATGTCGATCACATCTATCCTATTGAGAAAAAATAGAAAATGATGTGCATAGTTGAAAGAGTATATCAGAAAATGAAGACCCATCTTATCTAGTTGAGTATATTGATTGTAATCAGCTCACAAGTAGCACTTGTGCTAATCTGTACAACTGGAAATATGGAATACAAGAGTGTTATTTGTCTACAAATCATTGCTACAATGAGGCACCAAGTGTGGATGAAAGGTGTGATTAAAAAATGTAAAATGAATGTTAGAGCACTTACACTCCTACTATTTCAGTTTGTACATCATTTCATGATGTTGATAACATAGAGCCCCAAATAAATTTTTAGGAAGTTGCATGCATTTATGATCCTATGGTCTCTGTCCAAGCCATTTTTTGCATAAGGAGACATGAAGGAGAATCATAATTTGATCTCTATATAAGATTTATGGATACTCTGTCTACAATTCTTGAGTGTCATAGACCTAAATATTTTGTATGCATTGATTTATTTTATGAATATTATGAACCGAGTTTGAGTGCTCTACCAAAGGATTTGAAGCTAGTTAGGCTTGACTAGGTGTGTGAACACCTTTCTCTTTTAAAAAATATTAGAGATGATCATCAAAAAACAATTATCTTTTCAAACTATAATGATAATGATTATGATGCTCCATATAAGTCAAGTAGTGAGATATCACATGAGGAAGAAGAAAGTGGAGAAAAGGTTTAAAATGCATGCCTCAATGAAGAAAATGAAATTTGTGGTTTTGATTCTTTTGAATATTCTAGCACCTATAGTCCTATGGAAGGCATAAGACTATGCAATCAATTTGAAGAGCCTGAACACAGGTTTAGTATTGATGTGTCTCCTTTCTATAGTAAGTATGATGGAATTGAGCATGGTCATTCTTCTTTTGATTATGATTGTTCTCATAGTGAATCCCAATGATTCTTGCCTCATGCATGTGCGCCTTATTTTTCTCACCCTTTTCTTTGTAGGTTGTTTCTCTTGCAAGCACTTATTTGTTTCATACAATTTTAGTGCACCTCTCTTGGCTCTCCCTTTTCAACATTAATGGAGGGTTTCTACTATTGGTGCTAATGCTTACTTGGTTTCACATTTGATTGATCTATGTATCTAGGTATTTTTCATATGTACTTTCAGATGCAATGTACATCAATGGCAGGTTACATGCATTTCGGTGAGATGGATCACTTACCATATGGGCATTCTCGCATTCCTATTTTTAGAGGTGATCTTCCATTTTCATTTGATTAGAGACTACAGGTACCTATATTTTCAAATTGAATCTTACATTTTGAGTATTGTCATTTTTCATCATTCATATAGACTCATATGTCATTTGTATCTTTGAGTTCTAGATTTTTTCCTTTATTTTTCATGTGATTCAAGTAGTGCCATTAGGGATGCTCATGTATATTTTTGTCTCTCTCATGCTGAATGTTCCTCAGACTATTGGTACCTATATTTTCAACTTGCATTTTGCATGTTGAGTAGTGTCATTGGGGTCACTCATGTAGATTCATGTACCAATTTTAACTTCAACTTCCAGATGTTTTCCTTTGTTTTCCATCTAATTCAAGTAGTGTCATTGGGGGCACTCATACAAAATATTGTCTTCTTGATCTTGGCATTTGTATCTTTGAGTTATAGATATTTTTCCTTTGTTTTTCCATATGATTTGAGTAGTGTCATTGTGGGAACTCATGTAGATTCATGTTATCTTGATCTTGAACATCATTTTTTTTAAAGGAAGTTCTTCATTTTAGCACCATATAAATCATCTTTCAACAATAATCTATAGTTACATGCTTTAGTGATGTTCTACATGTTCCTCTTTTTTGGGGCATTTTTTGGTTGGAGGCTTCTTAGTCCTTCACCTTGATTTGGAGGATTTTTCAGTCCTTCATCTTTTTTTCTCTTTTTGGAGAGGATTTTATCCTATTTTGGTTTTCTCATTTTCTCTAGTTTTTGAGAGATCTTTTGTTTGTGCATGGGTACCTCACCAGGCCTTGCTTTTTGGTACACATCATGCATTCTCTTTTTAGGGTTTTTAGCTACTCTCTAAGTTCATATTAAGGGAGGTGTTAGAGTACATGCATTAGCTAATAATTAATTAATCTTTAATTAATTATTAGTCTAATTTATTCTCATGCACTTAAGCTAAACTTAGGAGTTCTTTTATATTTTTTAGTTGAGCTAATATTAGATCATTTTATCACATCTCATGTGATGTTGACAATTGTCATGATCTAATTCATTTCTCATTTAACATTTTTTTCTTATAAGCACGCAAACCTCATTGTATTATTACAATCTATAGATTTA
Organism: Sequoia sempervirens; assembly: GCA_007258455.2. Lineage (NCBI taxonomy): Eukaryota > Viridiplantae > Streptophyta > Pinopsida > Cupressales > Cupressaceae > Sequoia > Sequoia sempervirens. Next base: position 166,824,201 of record VDFB02058242.1, on the reverse strand, counting down.
CTCTTGAACTCTGAAACTTCTAGAACTTTTATTTTTCTTGAAGATTTTTGAGGTTCATTTTATAGCTTTTTCTTGTTGAGGAATATTGCAATTCTTTGTTTGTAGATCTCTTGTGTGGCAGGTGTTTTTGTTCATTGTTTGATCATATGTATCATGTTTTTTACAATTATAATAGTTAATATTCTAGAATAAATATATATTACAAAAAAATAATTTTAATAAAGTTTAAATTTAATATATGTTAAATAAATAAATAAAAGGGCGGATGACCATGGGTTGGTAGTGAGATGCCCATGGGCTTGGTCATTAACCCATGGGGCCGTACCCATGAGGGATATGAACCCATTGGTGTTTTCCTCCATGGGAGGGGCTTTCCCCCTTAAACAACTAGTATTTAAATATATATATATATATATAGAAAAATTTAAAAAATGATTATATTTTTTCATAGCCAGTTGACAATTGTGGATAATAAATTAAACTTGTAGCATGAAATGAAAATTAAATAAAATTATATGATTGATTTTTCCTTAACTTGCAATTATATATAAAAATCTACCCTCAATAAATGAGATTGGGAAAAAACTGTGCAATTCCACGATCTATAAAATATTCCATCAACAAATAATCTCACCTATAGTAAACAATCAAGGTTGAGGAAAACAAACTACTAAAATATGAGAAAGCAATTGAACAATAAAATTATAGAATGAAAGAGAAAAATGTGGGGAGCCATCAAGATCAAGTAGATTATAGATTGGTTGAGAATTAGTTACTAGTTACTGAAATAGTTTATAATTCCTTTGAAATCAATCAACTTCATAAACTAATTTTGATTAGTATTTTTTTGAGACATTGTAAAATTATTAATATGAATAAAAGAAATAAATTATTCTTTAAATACACGTGAGTAAATGGTTAAAAAATTAGAGACAAAAATATTAATCTTAGCAAACTTAGTATCATAATTTAACCTTCAAATAAAATCAATTGGGCTAAAATAACTCAAACCTTAGTGATTTATCTTTCTAACATGCATTCAAATATTAATAAATAAAATCAATAATCAAATGTTAGAAGAAGATATATTTTTCTATTTAATGATTTTATGCAAAGTAATTATCTAGTCTTATAGCTAATTAATATTTAATTATAAATTATTAAGCTACAACTGGTGTTAAGAAATGGGATTAGAATATATTACTCCCTAACATAAAGTTGAATTTGAAAATAAAACATGAGACTTATACTTAGCTAATCCACAAAAAAAAATCAAATTAGTAGTATTCCTAATCAAAATCTTAGATCTATTTGGTGGAAAGTAAGTTAGAGCCTCATAGCATCAAATGAATCCTTTGTCTTATTGCACTATGTGTAGAACGTGTGAATTAGAGTTATATAATCTTGTTAAATTGTTTAATCACTTTGTCTTTAATTTAATTGTATTAAGCCCAACCTATTATGAGTTGAAATTATCTTACGAGAGTTGTGAATTTAAATAGCATTGAAACCCTTTTGGGCATGTTCAAAACCATGGCAGCAAATATGTTCAATATCAACCTAAGAAATTTTGTGTTTAAATCAACTTAAGGGATCGTAATATATGTTTCTTTAAATTAACCAAGGAAAAATTTAGTGGTGAATCTTCGCCAATTGGAAAATTCTATGGATCGGCCAAGTCGAAATTGGTGAATTTCTCACACCCAATCGAGTGTCTGTATTGCCCAGATTTTACGAGCTATGGGTCCAATGCATGTCCATTTTCCAATGAGTTTTTTTAATGAGGCATATTTAAGCAAAAAACTCTTCATTTTCAAACTACGTGTTTCAATTGGACCGACTAATATTTTAGCCAGGAATCTCAAAATCATTTAATAAAACACCTACATATTCACTAATACTATTAAAACAACATTGTATCAAGACCCATTTTCCAATTAAAATTTACAAATAATTGCTTGTGAAGACCCATTTCACCAATTAAAATTTATAAATAGTTGCTCATGAGGACCTATTTCTCCAATAACATTAAAAAATAATTACATTGGAGGACACATTTCACCTTGAAAATTACAATGTATCATTGTATAAGCAAGCGGGATTCGCCAAATATTTAATATACCATTTAAAAATCCCATGGAATTTTCCAAATATGGAATCATGGATTGATATAAATACAATCGAAAGTGTCATTTATTCTTACACATTTTTTTTGGTTCTAAGGTTCTACTTCTCCATTCTGAAGCCAATGAAAGCCAAAAATGCAGACTTAAAATGTGAGTGATCATTTCTTCATAGTGTTATTAGTTATAATAATAAGTTTTCTTTATCTCTTTTCCATTCTTTCTTCAACAAACTGAACCTTAGAAGTTAGAACTAAACTCTGAAGTTTCGAAGTTTTTGAAACCTCCGACCCATCGAGTAGAAAGATGACCAAGAAAGACTTACAACTCAACAAAGTGAACCATCAACCAAGTCTAGGAATTGGGAAGTTATAAAAAACTTAGAACTCCATGATAAGGTTATAAAACTCTGAGGACTAGCGACTAAGGTTAGGAAAAGCCAAAAAAACTATATTATATTCCATGGTATTGAATTTCATATGTGATTCTGCATCATTTTTAAAGAACAACACTTATCACACTACTTATAAAATCCTATTGCATTTCCATTCACATAATCTTTGATAAATAACTAAAAGGAATATTATTAATCCATTCCTTGAACAGAAGATAACAATTCAACATCCATAACTTATAAGTTATAAGCTAACAAAAGCTAACAATTCAACATAAATAACTTATAAAGGCATCACCCCAACTTAAAGAATGAAAGCTTAAACTACCAATCACCTAAATTATACTGAGAAATCCTTACGCATCCATCACCATAAAATATTTATTCATAGATAAACATTCAACAACAATGAAACTATCCAAAAATCTATCATTCCAATAATAAACAATCCACTGGCAAATATAGAGTTTTTGTTGTCTTAGTAACGGTTTCTTGAAGACAACTATTTTAGAAATTAAAATAAAGTCTTTAAAGTATCAAGAGAGCCAAATTAAAGAAAATAACATAAAAAAATAAAAACTAAATAGTGGTCCCATTCCCAACACTGACTCCTTTGCTTTCAATTATTTCCACCTCCTATGCCTTTACTCTTTTCTTATATTCTAGGTACTTGGTGATAATTGCAATGATATTTTTGCTTCTTGGAGTTGTAGTAATCTATAGCCTAGCTCTCCATGTGGCCAAAGCCTTTTCAGACTCAACCAACATCTAAGATCTTTTCTTTTCTCCGCATTTATAAGTCCTCAGGTGGATCTCCATTCGACTAAGTTTCAAGAAGGACTCCCATGTCACTATAGTAGGATTAACTATTTCTTTCTTGAATATCTCTTTAAACTTCAGAGAGGTCTCTTTTATATCTAGAATTTTTTCATCAAACTCATTAGTAATTTCCACTCCCAAAATATGACAATCTTCTTTAACTTCTACCAAAATTTCATAATATTGCTCAAGTGTATTATTAATTTCCTTCACTAGTTTATCATATATATTCAATTTCCATTCCTATGAAATGGACTAGTAAGGGTCTAGCTCCTTAGGATTATTCACAATTTTCTCACCAATTAATATCTTTGGATCCATAGAGTTCAATTCTTTCATTTCCTGAGCAATCACATAGAGACTAGTTTGATCTTTTATGAGATGTTGAAGTTCTGTTACTAACTCCTTTGTCTTATTAACAACTTGAGTGTAAAAGAGCACAAATTTATTCTAAAAGAAGATAGCCTCTTGAGATATTTTATCGATCCCCTCACAAGCAACTTTGGAATAGCTCAAATTATTTTTAATTTTATCTGGGGTGAGCACATCAATTCCCTCTACCTAAGAACTTGAGGCTTCATCAAATGTAGGGTCAGTGGCCATGGAAGAAATAAAGTTACTCAATGTGAGGACTTGAGATTCCAGTTTTATATTTTATTTCCTATGTTCTTTCACTCTTTTAATCAAGGTATTGACTAAATAATTGGAATGGTACACATCACCTTCCAGTGTTGGAGGCCCCATATCAACATGTATGACTTTGTAGTCCACTTCCATTATTTCATCTTCATTTAAATCCTTCATAAGATCAACAATTTCTAACATTTGATTTCCAGAAGTAGCATCAGTCACCATCCTTGACATCCTCCTAGATTTCTTAGGTTTTGAAGAGCTTTTAAGTAGCTTTGAAACTATATCCACTCCAACTGTCATTGTAGGAATATGATTTCTCTTCTTCTCCATTGCTTTTTTCAGCCATCCTGGGGAGGCTACTACCTAACTAGATTCTTCATTTCCACTAATATTTTCTTTAGTAGCATTACGAGTGATAGGTGGATTATCAACCAGAGGCGAAGAAGAGGGAAATTCAAAGTTAGACAAAGGAGGAAAGATATTATCTTCAGTGATCAGTTTAAAGATAGCTTCAGAATTTGGAACCATAAGTTTTTCTTGATTGGTCTTCTTCTTAGGGGTAGGAGAAAGCACATTGTCTTGTTCATAGATGCTCTTCAACTTGACTATTTCTTCTGGCCTATCACCATCACCTCCCAACTAATAATTTTCACTAGAGGGTTTCCCCAATGATACACTTGCACCAGATGCTTGTGTAGACCCATGTTCATTCTTTTGTGATGACTTAGGCTCCTAAACAAGACCAACAACTTGTCACCATTTCCCATCCAACCAGTTTTGGGTTCTTTTAAGCATTGGGGCAACACATGCCCTCATATCAAAAATTTCACTTTGACTCCAATCAACCCTAGGGTGGGATTTATCAGGAAATTGTTCATATGCAAGATCTATGATTGTTGAATCCTCAACTACACTTTTTAGGAATGTGAAATGATAGACTGAAAGACTGTATCTATTTTAGCATTAGCCTCATATAATCTCTTCTCAAAACTTCCTTCTCATTGACACAATCTCCCCAGAAATCTTTGATAGATGGCTGATGTTGATATAAGGTCCCTCCATAGATATTTTGCTTCACAAAACCCTTACTATCAAAATTAGCTCTCATAGACAGATTCTTGAGGTTATATTCCTTGAGAATTCCTTCAACTCCCTTGGCCATCTAGTAACTCCCTTGGCCATCTAGTTTTTTTTGCACACAAAAGAAGGGGTCTCCAATGGGAAGACATACCCTCATATACCCATGTTCATATACTTAATATTAACCATGGTCATTTATCGACAAACTTCTAGAAATATCAGTAAATATTCAGGATACCGAGGTAATTTAAATGGGACTTTCTCAAAACGTCCTATTTTTCAGATAGGAAAAATTATCAAATTGGATATAAAAACTCCCAAATTTTGATACAAGAGAAATCAATTCAGGGGAAAGACGTATTTTTGGATTTCCATCTAGCTTCCTCCCAATCTCCATTAAAAATGCATCATTAACAAGACAAAAATAACCCATTCCAAATTGTTTAGTGAATTGAGGAAAGTGTTTATACATAGGAATATTAGAAGTTGGGATTCCTTGCAGCTCCAACCCAAGCCAAAAGGACCTCTAACTACCTACAATATACGTTAGGCAAGAACACATACAGAAAGTAGCAGTCTTATGGAAATTAATTAATTGCTCATTCAAATGGAAGCAAATAACTTCACCCCAATTAATGAAAATGTTCTCATCACAAAATATCAAGATAAACTAGAACATCCAATCCTTAAATAACTCAACCTATGGATTCCCAATAGCATAGTGCAATAAAGCAGTAGCATCTACAATTTCTCCCTTAAAATGCAATCTTTTGAGTTTACTCGACAGTTGCGACTTACCTTTCTTTTTAGACTTCAACCAGGTTTTTGCCATGGATTTCTTACACCAGTCGTTATTCACTTTGAAAAATTCACCTGCCACTATGACAGACATGTCTTCTACAGGTTCCCTTTCTAGAATCCCCAACACATAGGAAACAACTTCAGGAGAAATTTATGCAATTACAATTCCATCCATGATTTTAATTTCCCGTGTTTGTGGAATGTACCTTCTCGCACATGTACTTATCAATTCCACACTCAACATAGCTTTTGGAAACCTTCCAACCTGAGCTATCCCACTTTCTAAGAGTTTTATATCCAGCTCAGACATGTCATCCCTCTCTAGGCACACCCAAAAAATTTTCTAACTTAAAAGGTTTGAGCGTCGTATCCCTTACACCGACCCAATGTTCACTCTGAATGAGCACAAATTCATGGAGAAAAATGTTTGCACATGAGATTCTGAGAAGTACTAGCCTTGGAAAAGAACGAGAATGTAGGCTAAAATTCTGAGTAAAAATAATGTTTGCACTTGAGAAGTACTGGTCTTGGAAAAGAACAAGAATGTAGGCTAAATGTTTGATTACAACTTCACCACCCACTTATGTTACTATTTTTGATAGGACATGCTTTAAATGTGGCATTCAATTTCATACCTTGAAAAGATAGCCTTTAAAATTGCATGCTTTTGGAAATTCCTGAAAAGACAACTCAAGTTTATTCTATACATAGCATTCAATGAGATGTCAGGCGATGACACCTTTGAAAGGAAAGATAAGTCCATCATGTCGCGTGGTCACTAAAACTTGGAGCCTTGAAGCAAAAGTCTAAAGTTTCAATATTTTTGAAACCTCTGACCCATTGAATAAATGCACACACCATAACTCAAAGGTTATGCATGCATGAACTTAAGTTGTACTCCACAAAGTGAACCAAGTTGGGGAATCAGGTAATTAAGAAAAATTAGAACTATACGATAATGTGACATGTCACATTGTTATAAAACTCAGAGGCCTAGCGACTAAGCTTGCTTTGCTCCCTTATTTTGAGTCTACAACCATACATCAAATGTTCATTGAATAGTTGAGTAATTTATGCTATAAATAATAAACATGTGTTTGAAAGTTTTTTTATTTTTAACCATTAATGCGCTCAGATTATCAAGGCCTTTATAAATTGAATTACAATGTCACATTAATAGCACAACCATTAATAGCACAGTAACACTTAACATTGCAAAGGACTTAATAAAAGGAATGAAAATGTCAAATTAATAACACAACCATTTACTTTATTACATCTAAATTACAATGTCACATTATTACATAGTACAAATACAAATGTAAGTGCAAGCACCAAGCTTCTACTGGATCATTGGTGAAAACATAAATGTAATTAATACATGTGTATTGCTTTATGTTTTACTTTTAAATCTACATGCAATTATTATTTTTTTTGCTAGGTAAAACACTGTTAGGGGCAGCACCTTGTATTGATTATATCAAAAAAGGATTACATGAGTTTCTATTTTTGAAAAAACCACTATGAAGGCCTTTTCTATCAAGTGACCTTCCCTAATCAACTAGCCCACCCATATTTTCATGCATTACATAATTCATTACAAAATTAGCTTGAATTTTAGTACAGGCACTCCAAGACTCGGGAGTAACTCAATTACCCTATTACTGTTACTATTGCTATTCAACAACAAAATGATGAAATCATACCCAACCAGAATTTATCATTCATCATCATCCTCTTCATCATCATCATCCTCTGACTCTATGCATTTCAGGTACGCCTTGCAATTTGTAATCACCAAGAAATTTGCTCCACATTTCTAGTGCACTGGGCTTTTGGCCTTTTCCTCTAGGTCCCTAGGATCATTCACAAGCCATTCTTCCCCATCTCCAAGGTCCCAATCATCATCATCACCCACTACAATTTCCTTTGCCAAACCTCCATCCTCCACATATCTCATTTCCCACCCACATGGGAGATTGGTCATGAACTTTGCTACCCTGAGGAGAAAGAAAATGCTACAGTCCCTTTCAACCCATAATTTTTCAAATCCTTCTGGGTCGATGGTGCAAACCAAAGGAAACTTCATTACCTCTCTCCCTATCATCCGCATGATGTAGTAGTTCTCTGCCATGGGGATTTTCCTATTCTCATCCACATTATCTAGTGTTGTGTCAATGTCGCCCAACCATGCATGCACGAAGACCATTTGGGTCAATTTTTGCTTATCTCTTTTCAGACTCCCATAGGAAAAAGGATTACTAAGAACATTGCCAAAATATTTGTGTTTGCTCTAGCTCTATGATAAGCCTTTAGAAATTCCAGCCCAACCACCTACTTGGTTTCCCATGGAATGTTGGAATAATGTGCCTCAATCTCACAAGCTAAAACCTCTGAAAGAGAAAAGTCGGTGTCACATCCTTATTGTCTGGTTGACTAGTGGCTGTGGAATCTTGTGAAATGTTTAGGTGACCGAGACCTTGTTGATGTCTTGCCAACTAGAGCTATCACTGTGACTCATTGTGTTCATTGTAACCCACTGTCGAGTGGATTGGTCTTGCCGACGGGTTGATGTCTAATGGTTATCGAGGAGACTTGTTGGTGATAGAAGTCTTTAGGGAGAAATTTGAACATTTGGTATGACTCATTCCAACAAGAGATGTCTCACTGATGGTTATTCACTTGAAGTCATCGGGGTGGTATGGTGGCTCGGTAAGGTCTCTTGGCGACAGATGTTTATCTTGCCAATGGATGTCATTTTGCTGACAAACTGGTGTCTTCATTGTGACCTCTTGGCAATAGCATTCCTCTTGCTGATGGATGTGAACATCGATATAACCTCTTGGAGAAAGTGGTAGTCTCTCCGACTGTTATGAGCTTGGTATGATTTCTCACCGAAAGCAGTAGTCTTGCCGATAGCACTATATGTGTTTATCGTCGGTATGAAGTCTTAGCAATATGACTTATCTCATCGACAACTTTTCTTGTTGAATATTGGTATGAAACAAAAAATATTTAAGACTCTTGGCGATAGGAAAACTCTTGTCGATAGAGCTTCACAAGATGTATTTGCATTCAGTATGATCTCTCACCGATATCAATGGTCTAGTTGATGCTTCTACAATGGATATTGGTATGATGTCTTGATGACAAGGGGAAGTCTGAGCAACTACTTTTGAACTCAGTGTAACCTCTTGCTGATGGTGAGGACTCTTGGTGATAACTACAATCAAGTCTTGTGGCATCGGGTAGACACAATCAGTGTCTCACCGACATGGGACACAGATTGAACGTTGTTGACCAATTGGGAGACTATCCTACGTGGTTTGTCTTCAACCAATTAGAGAAGCTGAATGAGAACCATTAGAAGTTAGTCTGTTGTGGTTGTTCTGTGAGGAAGATCAACAGACCTATGAGTGACATGGATATACTTGGTAATTGAAGATGTTGTTCAGTTCGATCAATAGTTGGACGATCATTGGGATGAACATTTTTGAGCGGGTTGGTTTGTGGTCAGTGTGAATTCAATTCTGAGATCATCGTAACTTGAGTGTTCTAGAAAAGGTTGATCAAGGATTATGCTATTGTAAATTGAAATCAGAAAGATAAGTCTAATCTCTGTATGTAATCTCCATTACTGTAATACAAAGAGGATTTTCTTGGTGTGGTGGGTTTTTCTCTCGTAAGGGTTTTCCCACGTAAATCTGGTGTTCATCTGTCTATGTTCAATTCTCTGTTTCTGTTATTTCTTAGAAGTGTATCTTAATTGGACTATAATTGAAAAATTTTAAAGCACCTCTACATTCTTCCCTGAGGTTTTGATGTTAGGAGAGTTGTTTCCACACCTTAGCTTTCCTTTTAAGTGGTATCAGAGCCTGGCCAGTTGTGTTATCCTTGTGGGTACATTGGGTTTTTTGTGTCAATTCTGTTTAGTGGAAGTCTTGTAGAAGTTTGGTAATTTGAATTATAGGTTAAGATGACTAGCACGTCAGGAAAGTTTGAAATTGAGAAATTCAATGGTAGCAATTTTGAGTTGTGGAAACTCAAAATGGAAGATCTGTTAGTTGATCATGATCTGTGGCTTGCTATGACTAGAATGAAGCCTATAGGAATGAAGCAAGAGGATTGGGAAATTGTAGATAGAAATTCTAAGGGGCTGATAAGGCTCTATTTGGAAGACTCTATTCTTTTGAATGTTCATGAAGAAAAGACTACATCTTCCTTGTGGAAAATACTGGCATCTATTTATCAGGGCAAGTCCTTGGTGAATAAATTGTTCTTGAGGAAGAAGTTGTACACTTTGAGAATGTAGGAGGGAGGATTTGTTGCTAATCATTTGAATGCTTTCAACATGATGATTGCACAGTTAACATCTGTTGGTGTGAAGATTGATGAAGAAGATCATTGTGTGTTGTTATTGTGTTCTTTTCCAAATTCTTGGGATCACTTGGTGATGGCTATTGGGAGTACAATGTCCAATTTTAAGATGGAAGATGTTGTTGCTTCTTTGTTATCAGAAGAGATGAGACAAAAATCTTCTGAGATGGTGAAGGAGGCTTTTGCTGTTAGAGGAAGATCAAAAGAAAAAGGTAAGAAGAAGGACAAGAAGTTCAAATCCAAATCAAAGGGGAGATCAAAGTCTCCTAGCAGGAAGTCCAAGGTGAAGTGTTGGAATTGTGGGCAACCTAGTCATGTCCAAAAGGATTATAAAGAGGAGAAAAAGAAGAAGAAGAAGAACTCTTCCGAAAATTATTCTTCTCAGAGTGATGCAGATGCCTTCATTGCAGCCTTGGCTACACAGGCATCAAATGATGTTTGGCTGATTAATTTTGGAGCATCCTTCCACATGACATCTCATAGAGACTGGTTCACGAAGTATGAAAAATACGATAGTGGAAAGGTGTATTTGGCAAGTGATTCATCTTTGGAAATAGTTGGCTATGGAAAGTGAAGGGAATCAATGATGTAATGCATATACCAGGTCTGGCTTGAAATATACTTTCTGTTAGTAAGCTGAATGATATTGGAGTGCAAGTCACGTTTTCTGGAAATGGTTGCAAGATGACTAGAGGCTCAATGATGCTAGCAAGGGGTTATCGTATTGGTACCTTGTATAAGTTGGATGCACATGCTATTCAATGCAATAGTGTCTCTGTAAAGTCACCGAAAGCTACTCATGGAGGAAAAGAGGGAAAAGTTCCTGATTGTGTAAACTCTATGGAAGTTAAACTTCTAGCAGAAAAGACTATGCTTTGGCATCATAGGCTAGGCCACATTAGTGAGAAATTTTTTAAAACCTTGAAGAATAAAAACCTGGTTGAGGGGCTTGATGATTGTAACCTCAAATTTGAATTTTGTGAACATTGTATATATGGTAAACAACACCGTGTTTCATTTTATTCTAGTCCTCACAAATCTTCTGGTTTGCTTGATTACATTCATTATGATGTTTTTCATCTAGTGAATGTTCCTTCTTTGTCTAAGTCAAGGTACTATGTATTGTTTATTGATAATTATTCAAGAAGGGCATTTGCTATTTTTTGAAAAGTAAATTAGAAGTGTTCAGTCGGTTTAAGAAAAACCTTGTAGAAAATTAGACTGGAAGAAAAATAAAATGTTTAAGGACTGATAATGGCGATGAATTTTGTTTTCATGATTTCGAGAGGTATTGTAAAGATCATGGGATTAAAAGACATAAAACTACACCTTGCACTCTGCAGCAAAATGGAGTTGTAAAAAGGTTCAATAAGACAGTGATGGAAAGAGCATGAAGTATGTTGAGCAGTGCTAGCTTGGAGGAGAAGTTATGGGCTGAGGCAGTTGCTACAACATGTTACTTGATAAACCATTCTCCTAATTCTGCTCTTGTTGAGAAAACACCTTTGGAAGCATGGTTTGGAAAGAAGCCCTCTCTAAGACACATTCGAGTCTTTGGCTGTGAGGCATATGCATATGTGCCAAATGAGAAAAGATCTAAGTTGGAGAACAAGGTTGTCAAATGTATTGTTATTGGTTATAGTGCTGGCATAAAAAGATACAAGCTTTGGAATCCTAATACGGAGAAGGTTCTATATAGCAGAAGTGTTATCTTTCATGAGCTAAAGCCTTCTACCTTAGATCTGTAGTTAGAGACAAAATCAGAAAATAAAAAGGATGTAGTTGAAATTCCTCTGACACCAGATAAAGAGGAATTGAAAATTCAAAATGTACCTAAAACTAAGGAGAGCTCTAGTTCTGAGTGTTTTGAAGAAGAACAACAACCTCAGCCTTAGCAAGTGAGGAGGTCAACTCATGAAAGAAAGCAACCTGATAGGTATGGGTTCACTTTGATATATTCTACTTGTGCCTATGCTTTAATTTCTAGCACTGATGAGCCTAGGACTATGAAAGAGGCATTTAGAATGTCTGATTCAAACTCTTGGTTGGAAGCCATGAATGAAGAAATGGAATCATTAGAAAAGAATGATACTTGGAGTTTGGTGCCCTTGCCTTAAGGCAGAAAAGCTATGGGCTGAAAATGGGTATTTAAAAAGAAAATAGGCCTAGATGGCAGTGTGGAAAAATATAAGGCAAGGTTGGTTGCGAAGGGTTATTCCCAGGTAGAGGGAATTGATTATGGGGAAATTTTTTCTCCTGTCTAGCTAAGCTGGCATCCATTAGATTTCTTTTGTTACTTGTAGCAGCGTATGACTTAGAGATTGAACAGATGGATGTGAAGACAACATTTCTTCATGGTGATCTTGAAGAAGAAATTTATATGTCCCAGCTTGAGCACTTTGTGGAGAAAGGTAAAGAAAAACTGGTTTGCAAGTTAAAAAAATCTTTGTATGGGTTAAAACAGTCTCCTAGAATGTGGTACCAAAAGTTTGACACTTTATTTTTATCATTGGGATTTGTAAGATCAAAATATGATCATTGTGTGTATTACAAATCTGAAAGTGATCGAGTTCTTATTATTGCACTCTATGTTGATGATATGTTGTTCATAGGCAATAGTAAGTTAATGATTTCTGATCTTAAGTCTCAGTTGTCTGCAAAGTTCAAAATGAAAGATCTTGGTGTAGCAAGGTATATTCTGGTAATGGAAATAACTAGGGATAGGAAGAATAGAAAACATTGGCTTAGTTAGAGTAAGTATATCAAGACTGTTCTAGAGAGATTTTGCATGAATGATTCTAAGCAGCTAGTTGTTCCATTTTTGTAGGGAATGAAGCTATCTATTGAAGACTATCCAAAATCTCCTACTGAGATGGAGGACATGACCAGTGTACCTTATGCTAGTGCGGTTGGCAGTCTTATGTATGCAATGGTCTGTACAAGGCTAGAGATTGCCCAAGAAGTGGGAGTACTTAGTTGGTTCATGGATAATCCTGGAAGGACACATTGGGATGCTGTGAAAAGAGTATTCATATATTTGAAGGGCACTTCAGAATATGCTTTGTGTTACCATGGGAACTTGGTTGAATCACAGATGACTCTCAGTATTCGAGGCTATGTGGATTCTGATTGGGCAGGGGACATTGACAACAGGAGATCCACCAGTGGATATATTTTCATGTTGAATGGTGATGCAGTGAGTTGGATGAGTAAGTGGCAGGCTATAGTCGCTTTGTCCACTATAGAGGAAAAATACATGGCAGCAACAGATGCCTGTAAAGAAGCAATTTGGTTAAAATGTTTGTGTTCTAACATTGGTTTTGATGCAGGACAAATAACAATTTACTGTGATAGTTAGAGTGCTATTTTTTTGGCAAAGAATCCTACTTTTCATGCCAGGACGAAACATATAGACGTACAGTATCATTTTGTACGAGATATGGTGGAGGATGGAAAGGTATTTTTAGAAAAAGTGGATACTCTAGAGAATGTTGCAGATGCATTGACGAAGCCAGTGAGCATAGACAAGTTCAGGTGGTGTGCCAGTTCCATGGGCCTTAGTGCCCATGAATTTCAGTAGTTTTGTTGTGCTCTAGAGTTCCTGTGTGATCTTCATCAAGTGGGAGATTGTTGGAATAATGTGCCTCAATCTCACAGGCTGAAACATCTGAAAGAGAAAATTCTGTGTGACATCCTTATTGTCTGGCTAGGTAGCAACTATGGAATCTTGTGAAATGTTCAGGTCATCAAGACCTTGTTGATGTCTTGCCAACTGGAGCTGTTGCTGTGACTCATTGTGTTCACTGTAACCCACTGCCGAGTGGATTGGTCTTTCTGACGGGTTGATGTCTAATGGTTATTGGGGAGACTTGTTGGTGACAAAAGTCTTTGGGGAGAAATTTGAACATTCGGTATGACTCATCCCGACAAGAGATGTCTCACCGACAGTTATTCAGTTGAAGTCATCGGGGTGGTATGGTGGCTTAGTAATATCTCCTGGCGACAGATGTTCGTCTCGTCGATGTGGTTTCACTGATAGGCTGGTGTCTTCGTTGTGACCTCTTGGCGATAGCATTCCTCTCGTCGATGGATGTGAACATCGATATAACCTCTTGGTGAAAGCGGTAGTCTCTTTGATTGTTATGAGCTCAGTATGATGTCTCACCGAAAGTGATAGTCTTGCCAATAGACTATATGTGTTTATCATCGGTATTAAGTCTTAGCGATATGACTTATCTCGCTGACAACTTTCCTCGTTGAATATCGGTATGACACAAAATATCTTTGATACTCTTCGCGATAGGAAAACTCTTGCCGATAGAGCTTCACAAGATGTATTTGCATTTGGTATGATCTCTCACTAATAGCGATGGTCTGGCCAATGCTTCTACAATGGATATCGGTATGATGTCTTGACGACAAGGGGAAGTCTGAGCGACTACTTTTGAACTCAGTGTAACCTCTTTCCAATGGAGAGGACTCCTGGCAATAACTACAATCAGGTGTTGTGGCATTGCGGAGACATTGTCAGTGTCTCACCGACATGCGACACAGGTTGAACGTTGTTGACCAATTGGGAGACTATCCTTTATGGTTTTCTTTCGACCAATCAGAGAAGCTGAATGGGAACCGTTGGAAGTTAGTTTGTTTTGGCCATGTTAGAACTGTAAAATTTTGAAATTTTTATAGTCTATTGCATTCAAGAATTCCAATATTGAGTCCTCATCATAAGCATAAAAGTCCCTCTCGTATTGTCTTGCTTAGTTTCTATCATAAAATCCATTGAATCCATTAAGTCCTTCTTTTTTCATTAAAAAATCTGAATCAGCAAGACATAGTAAAAGTATCCCCAACCTGATTCTTCACTAATATATGTTTGTTGCAGACTATTGGCAGGAAAATTTTCTTGTTTCAGTGACAAAAGGAGTCATTTCAGCAAAGGGAGTCATTGTCGGAGTGAAGTCATAGTGAATACATTGTGTTTTGCCAACCAGTGCATGTGGGAGTATATCGGTCAAGCTAAAGGTGTTCGGGAGAATGTCTTGGTGAACTATTTTTTCTTGCTGACAGGCATCTATGAAAAAGTATATCGGCATAAGTTGGGGCATTGTTGTAATGTCACAGCAAGTTCAATATGTCATACCGACTAATGCACAAAGGGTTTGTTTTGGCCAGATTGATTGGCATCGTCATGAATTTATAACGAAGTCTTTTTGTCTTACCGACTGATTTGCAAACGAATGCTTCGGTAAGACTTATGTGCATCGAGGAAGGTCTTAGCGAAGTGGCTATTTTCTGGCCGAACTAAATCCAAGGGTATTCAAAAGCTTTTAGTGAGAAGCTATAGAGCTTTGCCGATTCAAATCTCATGCTGATGGAGATATGCATCATCGGGAGAAGAACTTGTTGGCATAAGTTTCACTGAAATATGAATATTATACCGACAGATAGTTTGGGGTGAGTTTTTCCGAATAGGAGTAATCTGGGGAGTGATTTCAGTTAGACACTTGGTGCCGGTATATGTCTTCTCGAAGGTATTTTGTCTCGCTAAAGGTATTGTTTCATTGGTTGGGTTTATTTCTTCGGTGAGAGAACTTGGTGGATATGCCGAAATGAGAATTCATCGGTGAAAGGGTGATTTTGTCTTAGCGAATGAAAATACATTGAAAAGTACATATCGGTAAGACGCAAAGATATCTGCATAACATCTCCCCGACTTTGAAAGTCACAGCGAAGTGGGTAAAATGAAGATTGCATCGGCAAGAGTACAAATTTGTCTTGGCGACCCAATGTAAATGAAGACTTTCGGTGAAACAGGATGAAGTCTGCAAGAGGTCTTCCCGATATCTGCATGTTATAGTGAAGAGCATAATGATAAAGAATTTTGGTCGGTGTGAGAACATCAATGTCTCAGCGATTGGAAAGTGCTTTGAAGAATACATATCGGTATTGTTCCATGATATCTATGTGACATCTCCCTGACTTGAAATTGTCATAGCGATATGAAAAATAGAAGCGTGAGTCATCAAGTTGGTTCCAGGTGTCGGTATGACCATAGAATGTCTTGGCGAATGGTGAAATAAACGTTGAAAAGGGATTTTTCCCTAGATTTGAAATTTTCTTATCGACAGTACATTTGATGCGACAGTGCCAGTTTCAAAGGTGGCTTCATTCGTGCTTCATTAATGGCACAATGGGATAAAATAGTAATGATAGTAATGTTTTAATCAATTCTTCACTTCCAAATTGATTGCTGGTGAATTGGCTTGCTAAACAAAGAACTGAGACATTTTTTCAGTTTGAGGAGCTTGAACAGAACACTGTAAGTAATTGCTTCTTTGCTTTTCACATTTTGATTCTATAAGTTTGAAAATGGAGTCTTCTGGTTCCAAAAAGGGTAAGGGTAGAAAGCCTGGTGAGAGTAGTCAGTCAAAGGGAAAGAAACAAAGGATTGATATAGAGCATGAAGACACTGAAAGGAAGCTAAACCAAGACCTCATTGATCAACTATCTAGTTCGGGGCCTAAAGCTAGAAGGTCTGCACAGCTTAGGGCTAAAGTTGATAAGCTGGATGATAAATACAAGTTCATAGGTGATGTTTGGACTACTGTGAGAGGGTATGAGCTTTTCAATTTCCACTACCATAGGAGAAACCATTTTGAGCCAGTCTGTAATCCATGGAAGTTGAATGTAGGGAAATTGGTGTGCCCTGATGTATTTGTAAATGCAGAATTGGTAAAGTTGCTTGCTGATCATTATGATCCAAAGCATAAAGCAATATGTGATCCTTCTGGACAACCATAGATACATGTGTCAAAAGAAGCAATTGGTGAGGTTTTCAAATTGGAAGGGTTTTGCAATGAGGAAATCAACTGTGAAGAGTTGCATAATGAATTTTCCAGAATGGATATGAGTTACAAGGGTTGGAGGTTACCAATTCATAGGGTTAAATGGGGTAATAAGCCAGAACCTCTGGAAGATAGTGAAGGGCCTCCCTATCATGTAGATTTGTTTGAACCCTACATGAAATATACATATTTTTCAATGTGTCATGTGTTGGGGATGGATGCCCCAGAATTCATGTCAATGGTGTCGATGGTCATTGCAGCAGACATTCAATATCACAACTCCAGGCTATTTGATTATGCTTCATATATTTCTAAGGAGCTTGACTCAGGATTGATGGCTATAAAGGGTGGAGCTTCCATTGTTCACCTCAGAAACTATTCATTGTTGATGCACTTAGTGCTATACTTCAGACAAGAGCTAGGGGTATGGCCTCCAGAAATGAGAATTTCTCAGATTGGTAAGGAGGGTGAAACATTTCCTGTTCAGTTGTGGACTACCATTTGGGATAGCAGGTTTGCTGGTTCTAGTTTTATTCATTTTGAGGAGTATTTTGTAAAGACATTGTATAGATTGTATCATTATCCTTGTAACTATTCATTGACTGATGAGATCAAAAGATTCCTTCAGCCTAAAGACTTCAATGGGCCAATTGACCATAACTGGGGAGACTAGTATTGTTTAGAGGGAGCTACAGTAATCAGAGTGTATGGATTTGAAGATGCTCCTTTCATTCTGCCAAGGATAGTTCCAAACAGGGTTGCATACTTGGAAATTGTCAGACAAATGGATTTTTGTAGTGTGATGCATTTTAGTTCTTTTGGGAAGCAGGCTTTTATGCCTAGTACTTTATGTTTTGGATATTTCACTGTGTTGGCTAAAGAGGGATATAATTCAATTCTTGACAGATTATTGCACTATAACATGAAAAGAGGACCTACTAGGAAAAAATTTGACCCTGAGGGATATATCAATTCAACCAAGGAAAGGATTAATTTTGGAGGGTATCAGCATGTACCCTATCCTTTTGATGATATGATCAGAAATCTAGATGAAGATGAAGCAGAAATGGTAGTTGAAAGATATAACCAGGGGTTATAGGATATTGAGCTATTGTCTTCTGGAGATGAAGAAACACCAAGAGCTAATGTGCCATAGGGTAGAACTGAAAAGGTATCCAAGATGAGGACTCAACAATATGTCTGCCCAATTAGAGAACAAAGTATTAAAAGTGGTGATGTTGATACAAGGCACATGGAGTACAGATCATTTGTTTCTAATGATGAGTTTATACATTCCCCTAAGTTCAAAGCATTCTTGTACAAGCAGAAGGGGAAGGAGATAAGAGAGAATGTTGATGATATCACTTCTGGAAATGAGGAACAATTGCTGGCTCAATTGAGAAGATGTGTGGATGATGAAATGACAAATATGACTCCTGAAGTGGGGAGGAAAATGTTGGAGGATGCTGGTGTCATGATCTTTCCTGGTTTAGATTTGAACTCTACATTGGTCTTTGATAGTTTCTTGAAGGGCAGTAATGCTACTCACAAGCTTGATAAGGAAAAGGTGACAGAAGTGTATACGGGCTCCAAGTATAATACTGATGAGGGATCAGTGTTGATATGGGCTTTGTACTCACCCCACAGGAAATCAGTGGTACTTGATACAGAGAAAGCATTTGGCCATGTCTTGACTCTAAAGGCTGGAGAGGCTGATCTTGTTGCTACTGCAGATATTGGGGTAAATGTTGCAAAATTGAATAAAGCACAAATTCAACTATTGATAAAAGAAAGAAAAGTATATAAAGAAAATAATGAGAAATTGCTGAGAGAAAATGATAGACTTAAAGAATTGGTTGGTGTTTCAATGGGGACGACCAAAAGGATCACTCAAGGAGAAAGCTCTCAGACAAAAGACCACTAGGTAGGGTCAAGTGCTTATTCTCAGGGAAAGCATGATGCTATTGCTGCAATTGTCAAGAAGAGGCAGGATCATTTGATATCCTGGTTGAATAAATTGTGGGGAAGATACTCTCATACTCTTGCTGCATTGAAGGAGCACACAAGAATGGATGGATGAATCATGGAGAAATTTCATGAGTTGGCTCAAAGTGATGAGGCTAGTAGTTCTACACTTGAAGCTGCAAATCATATAATCAATCACCATCGAAATTTCTATGATGAATTGCAAGGGGATGAATAGGGGTTAGTTGCAACTGTTGAGAAAATTGTAATTAAATTTTCTGATGATAAAGGGGATTTGAAAGAAGCCACCAAATGGAAAAATGAATGTGAGTCAATGCTGAATGAAATCATGAAGATAGTTTCTGCAGAGGATACACCATTGGAAGAAGTGAGCAAGCAAAATGAGGAAATGGTCAAGATGGAGATTACAATCCAGAATACTATTGGAGATGCAGACACATATGAGCACTAGGATTATTTGGACCACCTCAATAAGACTCACTTATGGCTAAATAGAGCCTAATTATTCTCTATCTTTTGTTTTGTATTTTGTATTTTCTATTTTTGAAAGGTTGTGACCTTTCATATTCTCAATGTATAAATGTTCATTTTGAAGACAATATGCAGATAGATAGAATAGGATAGAGAATAGAGAAGATGGTGGAACACCATGTTTCACAAGGTTGAGACTCTAATGTATGTTTTGGAAGCCATGGAGATATCAATGAAAATCATTTGATTAGCTGGTGTATTCTGGTGTCAATTGTTGTGTTGTGCCTATTGAAAGAATTATTTGAGTTGTCTCTAAGATTGATGTTACTTGGTTGTTTAAATCAACATAACAAGTTTATGTCTGGTTTATCAGTACATATTTGTCGTATCTATGTGATTGGCTAATAAGTTCTTTCAAGGAAGGATTAAATCATTTTAATTAATCACAGTAATCAGGGAATTTCATCTAGATCAATAAGGAGAACTTAATAATTATAATCTTGCATGTTTACACTGGTTATAAACAAAATATGCCAAACAATTTGAATGAATCCAGAAAGAAGTCAGTTGTTTAAGATTTCCTTTGACTCTGTGTATTATATAAGGCACTGGTCTCACTGTTTCCATCATTTAGTTTCATTCATACTTTTTAACATTTGTTAACTGAGCATATTAGGGTTTAATTTTGAATGATGGTATACAATATATACCAAATTTGTTTTGTTTTTGTCCATTTCAATGTGCCATCGTGGACAAATCATGGTATGAAGGGAAGATCAATAGTCAAGTCTGCTTCATTTGTTATAGGTATACCCGCCTAGGTCTAGCAGCACCTGGAGAGTAGAAGGTTTAATTGTTTCAAACCTTGTTCTGTTACCCTAAAATGTTGTGAAAGCTTGGCAACCTTTCATGGTTCAAACTTGCATTTTTGAGAGCTAACAGGCCATTCTGTGAGGAAGATCAACAGACCTGTGAGTGACATGGATATACTTGGTAATTGAAGATGTTCCGTTTGATCAACAGTTGGACGATCAGTGGGATGAAAAGTGTTGAGCGGGTTGGTTTGTGGTCAGTGTGAATTCAATTCTGAGAGCATCATAACTTGAGTGTTCTGGACAAGGTTGATCAAGGATTATGCTATTGTAAATTGACATTAGAAAGATAAGTCTGATCTCTGTATGTAATCTCCATTACTGTAATACAAAGAGGCTTTTCTTGGTGTGGTGGGTTTTTCTCTCGTAAGGGTTTTCCCACGTAAATCTGGCGTTCATCTATGTATGTTCAATTCTCTATTTCTGTTATTTCTTAGAAGTGTATCTTAATTGAACTGTAATTGAAAAATTTAAAAGCACCTTTGCATTCTTCCTAGGGGTTTTGACGTTACGAGAGTTGTGTCCACACCTTAGCTTTCCTTTCAGAGAATGAGTGGATGGGTCTAATTCATCAGCCCCTACAGTCGTTGATTGATTATTTCTTCTCTGAAGGCTTGTTGTTGCTTCTCCATGTCCAATGCAAGTGGTGTTTCCATTTTACTCCTCACCCACAACTTGCCTTTCTGGAATTTTCTACCACTACTTCAAATTTTGCAAATGCAATGTGATAAATGGCTACTTACTCCACCTTTGCATGCATTTATTTCATAAATAGATAATACTGAATTTCTCAAAGGAAAAAAATTTGATGGAAACTTTATTGTTTCATTTGAATTACTTTATGTTTTACTTTTAAATCTGCATGCAATTATATCATAAATAGACAATATATTATGGGCCACAAGTGTTGCTACTAGCCTGATTCGCACAAACCAAAAAACCAACTTAGTCAATTTGTGTATCTGAAGCCTTAAATGTATAATTAAAAACTAATTTTTTTAATTTTTTTGACGTCTGACTACATGCAAATTGTACCTCAATCTAACAAGCTGGCAAAATCCCCAGACTCAAATCATCACTACCAGTGCCACTCAAATGATATGAAATCATTACAAATCTTGTTTCATTAAATCTATGAGTTTCCCAATCAATTGCTTCAGATGTTCAAAAATAACAGATTGAGAATTTCAATTAAATGAAATGTAATACGTTGAGGCATTGAAAAGAGAGAAATAAGCCTTGATCTCACCATGTGTCTGCATCTAACGGTTCTAGTGTTATTCCGGAGGTTTCAATTCACAAGTCTACTACTTTAGAGATTTAGTTCTCGAATGCAACTACAACCGTCCATCAAAAATTCATTGAATGGTCATGGTTATATTTATTTTCCTTTACATCCTTTAGGTTAAATGTTCTTAAGGTTTTAATCCTTGGTCCTACATTATTCCTAGGCGGTCCCTCTTTTAAAACCAACTTTTTGCACATGTATATTTTTTCCATTTAAGTTCTTCTATCGTTCATCACCAAAATCCAACCCATCAGGTTCATTACCACGATGATGAGCCTTGATGTCCCCATGTGTTCGCATCTAACAGTTCTAGTGTAATTTTGAAGGTTTCAATTCGCAAATCTATTGCTTTAGAGATATACTTCCAGAATGCAACTATAGTCGTCCTTCAAAAATTCATCGAATGGTAGTGGTCCATAATGTTGAGTGGTCATTAAAAATTGGAACCTTAGAACCAAAGTTTGAAGTTTGAAGTTTTCAAAACTTTCAACCCACCAACTACATAGATGACCAAGAAATACTTGCAAATAAGCTTAGGAAAAGCACCAAAACCTTGACTTTGGTGAATTAAGATATGAAAGGTGGCAAGAACAGTGCATTTATGAAGTGAAGATCACAGGTTGATTTTAGCAAGAGGACATGACTGGAGGATCGATGGGTAATTAAGATTGGTACATGGGGAGTTTGGAAACTTATTACCTCTTGGCCAAGCCTAGAATTTTCCTGTCACTTTATTTTTTATGAAAAAGTTTAACTGTCAAGAAAATATTTAATTTATATTTTTTATATAAAATATTTAATATTAAAATATTATTGATTTTATTAATCATACATATTAAATAAATGCTATAAAATAAATGTTGTTGAATTTTTTTCATAGTGTAATCCTTAAATTCATCTATCTAAAAACATAAATTATTTCAAAAAGATAAATAAAATTTCAACATGCTCACCAATAAAACCAAATGTTGTATTATCTTAAAAAAAATCAAAGTTGAGAATCACTATAAACAAAAATGCTATAAAGTAAATGTTGTTGAATAAATCATATATATTAATATAAAGTGAAATTAGAAAGAATTATTCCAATTCTAAAATAATTTATATTTTTATCATAAACATTATTATATACTTTAGATTTATCTTCATCCATCAACTACAAAAAATTATTCCAATTTTAAACTAATGCTTTAAAATATACTTTAGATTTATGTTCATCCATCAACTACCAAAAAATTTGATTAGCCAACACAATTTCCATTTCCAACATATCAAATTATCCCTAATCATACTCGCCTAAAATCTACCCTTCCAACCATTGTTCATGCCCCAAGGTGTTTTACAATTGCAAAGAAAATCCAAACATATCCCCCAAAAAACAAAATCATAGATAAGATTTAGTACAGTAATCTAATTTTTTTTAAAACTTGTACTACTTAGAGGCCTTTGATGAATTACCCATCTCCAATGACTCAATCTCCATTAACAACTTCATCTTCTTCCTCAGACATAGACCCTTCTTTTCACACATCTCTACTCTGGTGATGTCTTTTAGATTCTCTATGGCCTCTTCGACCTCCATTAGCTCAACATAGATTTTGAGTGCTTTCCACCCGTGCTCCACACCTTCTCACCACAGAGCTTTGGTGCATCCTTCTAACCAATTGATAAAGAGATGATTTAAATCCACGAACTTCGGGCCTCCACCATCCATTCCTTCAACCTTAAGAAGCCCAACTCCTAGTATTGCCAGTTCTAGAATGCCTTCCATATCCTCTAAAAAATATTTGTGAACTAGAGTTTTCATGAATTTCCTCACTACATCCACCGATTCTCCTAAGTCCAGACCCTAAGCCATGACCAGCAAATAAATATTGATATTGGTCCTATTTATGTGCTTTGATTTTTCAAAGCCATTACCCAAAATAAATTGAACTGCTTGCACCACCTACACATCCTTGAAGAGAAATAAACCTCATAGCCACTTCACAGACACTTTTCCAACAAAAGGGTCTAGCTTCCTCCATGATGTCAAGGTGAAACTGGCCTCCATTATTTCTCTAGTTCATTAGCTTCCTGACAACCACCCGCCATCGACCAGCTACATGAGATGTGTGTCTTTAATACATCTCAATTTTCTAGCCATCTCCATTAATGTTGATTCTGAAACGTACATCCAGTGTCGGCAAAAAAACTTCATAAATGCTTCACTTTTTATGGAAAATTTTGTGCCTCCTTCACTTACTAAACAATGTTTAATTTGCCAATGTTTTTTTTCTTATTCATTTGAAAATAGATTTAACTTTCCAATGAATTTTATTTTTTAGTTTGAAAAAAAAGTTTTAATCGTGAAAAAATTATTATTTTTAGTTTGAAAACAAGTTTAATCAGCCAATCAAAATATTTTATTGGTTTGAAAATAGATTTTAATCGCCAATGAAAAAAAATTAGTGGTTTTAAAAAAAATTCATTTTGCCAGGATTTTCCACAAACTTCTAACAATTAGAAAAGATTTACCAATGGACATTTTTTTTTTTCACAAAAAATGAAAAAATTTGCCACTAAAATTAATAGTTTTATTAGGAAGTATACAAGATTTTCTAGGATTTTACACCTTTGTCGAGGGGTGGTTTCTTAAAGTTTTCCCTGAAATTAACATTATATTTATTATCAAATATTAAATTGGAATTAACAATTAAGATTAAAATTAGTTAGAGCTGTAATTATTGAACTTTGTTGACACTAATTTATCTTATTACTAATTAAACTAATAGTAATTATCATTGGGATTCATTATTTGCAATTTTCTATAACATTATTTGATTATTTAGATTTAATAATTAAAATTATGAGTAGTATCTATAAATTTATTAGAATCTTGATTTGATTCATTTGGATTGACTACTATTAGGAAATTATATTAAGAATATATTTCTCTTACTTTCCCAAGCTTAGTTTAAGTAAAAGAACCTTGCACTTAAATTTCCACTAAATATTAAGTTAGAATTATCCTAAATAACTAAGGCTTTCTATAACGAATTAACTTGCACAATAGAAGAATATTATATGAAATATGCTAAAAATACTTGATAATAATCAATAATAACAAGCAAATTCAAGGGGGAAACCTCCAAATATCTCCAATGAGAATACAATTCACAATATGATGATGAAATAAGACTCACTACCCCCTATATATACCTATTTATGCCTAGGATATCACCTAGACTAACTTAGATAGCCCTATATAAGCCTTGGGCATGCCCTCCCTCTTCAAAGAAGCATTGTACTCAATGATAATCAAGTGTGGATTCTTTTGAATGAACTCCTCATCCTTCCATATGTGGCATCTTCAACTAGTAAATTCTTCCATTGGATGAGATACTTAGTGAGAGTTCTAGTCCTTAGCTTCTTTGTGTTTATTTGATGAATGAACTTTGGTTTCAATATGATTCTTCCTTCTTCATCAAGCTTTGGTAGCACTATTTGAGTTAGAATATTATGTCCAATTACCTTCTTCAAACAAGAAACATGAAAACTTGATGTATCTTTTGTTGAGTAGGCAATTCTAGCTTGTAAGAAACACTATCAATCTTTTACATCATTTGGTAATGGGCCATAATATCTTGAGATGACTTATTATTTTTTGTTGCTTTAGTGAGATTTTCTTATAAGGCTACCAATAAAGAAGACTCAATCCCCAACTTCAAACTTCTTTCACTATGATGTTTGTTCATCTTCGCTTCATTGATTTTTGTCATTAAAATTTTCCTTGAGTCATGAAAGTATATTGTTGATGAAGAAAGTGGTCCCCTAATACCTAAAAATCTAGATGACACCTTCAATGATGATGTGATGGAAGGAGGATGATATCCATATAGTGCCAAAATGGAGGAATTTTTGATGAGCTATAAAAAGAATTGTTATAACACCATTCTACTAGAGGTAGATAGTCTACCCATTGAGACTATTTCTCTAAAAGTGAAACAACGAGATATCCTTCCAAAAATTATTTAGTCCCCATTGATTGAGGGTGGTATGAAGGCTATGACCAATTGGTACCCAAACATGAGAATATTTTTCAAAAGTGACTAGTAAAGATAGGATCACAACCACTAACAAGGCTTTAGGTATACCATGTATCTTTTATATTCTCCAAAAACATTTTACATTACTTTTTGTAAAAGGATGTGATAATGTAATGAAATATCGATATTTAAGTGAGGTCAATTACTATTATGATGACATTATGACCTTTAGATTTGGGGAAGCCCTATGATGAAGTCAATGGATACCTCTTCCCAACCTTGACTAGGTAATAACTAAGGGAAGCCCTATGATGAAGTCAATGGATACCTCTTCCCAACCTTGACTAGGTAATAACTAAGGGTTGCAAGAGACCTAATGTCTTAATTATCTTCCCTTTATTCCTTTGACAAACCAAACACTCAACAAAAATTTTGTGAACATCACCTTTTAACTCTTAAGAAAAAAAATCATGCTTGACCCTATGATATGTTTTCAAAAATATTGAATGACCACCAATCAGAGACTTGTGAAGTGTTGTGAGAATCTTGTGTTTAAGACTAGAATTCTTGTAGATACAATCACTCTTTATAGCAGAGAGTATCTCCCTTCAAACAGAACTTATTTAAACTACTAGGATCACTCTTTAATTGTTGGATGAGATTACATGTACCAACATCATTCTACCACTCTACTTTGGCTTCTTCCACCCAATTTTCTTGTAATATTGAAAGGGCACACAATAAGGATTCATCTTTCTCATCCTTCCTAGAAAGTGTATTTGCCACAATATTTTCCTTCCCTTTCTTATATACAATCTCAAAGTCATATCCCAACATATTTGTAACCCATTTGTGTTGCTCTTTAGAAGATAATATTTGTTTCAAAAAATATTTAGGCTATCATGATCTATCTTAACCTTGAAGCTTTTACCCATTAGATAAGGCCTCCATTGTTTAACTACATGAAGAATAGCTAACATTTCCTTCTCATAAATAGGTTTGAGTTGATTCTTACCCTTTAGTTGATGACTCTTAAAAGGAATTGGTCGAACGTCCTACATGAGTACTTCTCCTTTACCTTTTCCTAAAGCATCACATTCCAAAATAAAGTCCTTGGTGAAGTCTGGAGTGGCAAGCACTAGAGTTGTACACATAGCCTCCTTCAATCTCTCAAATGCTACATTAGCGTACTAATTCCAATGAAAATAATCCTTCTTCAATAAAGCTATGAGAGGTTCTTCTATATGGCCATAGTTCTTCACAAACCTTCTATGGTATCTTATCAATCCCAAGAAACCCCTCAATTTCTTAATGGTTTTTAGAATAGGCCATTACATGATAGCCTTAATTTTATTTGGATCCACCTTCACTCCTTAATGTGAAAATATGTGTCCCAAATACTCCACCTCATTAAGACTAAATTCACACTTGGATAGCTTAGTATAGAGTTGATGATCATTGAGTATTTTTAATGCTTGATCTACATGCTGCAAGTATTATTCCCATGTATTGTTATAAATCAATATATCATCAAAGAACACTAATACAAGCTTTCACAAGAATTTCTTAAAAATGGAATTCATAAAAATTTTAAATGTAGATGGTGCATTGGTACAATCAAATGATGTCACCAAAAATTCATAATGAGCCTCCTGAATCTGAAATGCTATCTTACAAATATCTTCTTCCCTAGTTCGAATTTGGTGATAACTAGATCTGAGATACAACTTTGTAAAATACATAGCTCCATTCAATTCATCTGGAAACTCATCAATGACTAGAATAAGAAACTTATCTTTAATGGTGTACACGTTGATCACTCTATAGTCTAGACATATGCATCAAGTTTCATCCCTTACATTCCATCACCACATGTAAGGAATAAGCACTTTGGCTATGCCTGATAATACCTATTGTTAGTTCTCAAAAACATTGGTTGAGAAACCACAAGAGGTTTCCAAGCTCTTGGTATGTTTTAGGCTAATGTACAAGGCCCAATGGTGTATTTGAACCTTCTTCTCTTTAGGCTTTGCCAGACCTAGGTGAGTATACCTATGCAAATGGGGTAGACTTAAATTGTGTGTTTCCTACTTAAGCAATCTATCCACAATAGAAATTGGAAGTGGAGCGATGCAAACCTATTTGGTATAAACTGTATAAGAAATATCAAGGTGGATTTTATGAATATGTTCAATTAATAGATGTAAGGTTCTGAAAAATTGATTAAAACTAAATGATGAAAGGATAAGACCAGTGCCTTGTCAAGTAGATGGATTCAAATGAAAATATTGAATATGTGACCTGTATTGGCAATAACTCAAACTATTTGGAAAACTAATATTGGTTTATAACATGTATAAATGTGTAGGTAAATGATTGAAAAACTCTACTTATGGACCCAACTGACACAACCAGGTTATTTATAATCTATCAAAAGGATTTAATCTTTACTTGAAAGAACCAATTGAGTAAATTATGAAAGAAGACAATTAACACCAAATTGGAGAAAGATTGACAACCCAAACTATATGGCTCTTCTTATCAATCCAATTAACACTTCCAGATTACTATGATTGACTAGAATTCATACAAACTTTCACAAGAATTTCTTAAAAATGGAATTCATAAATTTTTTAAATGTAGATGGTGCATTGGTACGATCGAATGATGTCACCAAAAATTCATAATGAGTCTCATGAGTCTAAAATGCTATCTTACAAATATCTTCTTCCCTAGTTCAAATTTGGTGATAACTAGATCTAAGATACAACTCTGTAAAATACATAGCTCCATTCAATTCATCTGGAAAATCATCAATGACTAGAATACAAAACTTATCTTTAATGGTGTACATGTTGATCACTCTATATTCTAGACACATGCATCAAGTTTCATCCCTCTTACATTCCATCACCACATGTAAGGAATAAGCACTTTGGCTATTCCTGATAATACTTATTGTTAGTTCTCAAAAATGTTGGTTGAGAAACCACAAGAGGTTGCCAAGTTTTTGGTACATTTTAGGCTAACATATAAGGCCCAATGGTGTATTTGAGCCTTCTTCTCTTCAGTCTTTGCTAGACCTAGGTGGGTATACCTATGCAAATGGGGTAGACTTAAATTGTGTGGTTCCTACTTAAGCAATCTATTCACAATGGAAATTGGAAGTGGTGTAATGCAAACCTATTTAGTATAAATTGTATAAGAAATATCAAGGTGGAGTTTGTGAATATGTTTAGTTAACAGACATAAGGTTTTGAAAAATTGGTTAAAACTAAATGATGAAAGGATAAGGATAGTGCCTTGTCAGGTAGATGGAGTCAAATGCAAATATTGAATATGTGACCTATATTGGAAATAACTCAAACTATTTGGAAAACTAATATTGTTTTATAACTTGTATAAACATGCAGGTAAATGATTGAAAAATTCTACTTATGGACCCAACTGACACAACCAGGTTATTTATAATCTATCAAAAAGATTTAATCTTTACTTGAAAGATCCCATTGAGTAAATTATGAAAGAACACAAATAACACCAAATTGGAGACAAATTGACAACCCAAATTATATGGCTCTTCTTATCAATCCAATTAACACTTCCAGATTACTGTGATTGACTAGAAGGATGTTTAATTCCTTTGGGGAAACCAATTAATCACATCACATAGATAGAACAAATATGCATTGATAAATTGAATATATACTTGATCTATCAATTTAAATAACAAAGAAGCATTAAAATGGAGACAACCGAATAATTGAATATTTCCAAAAAATAGTTGATACCAAGATTAGGCTGCAAAATTAGATATCCTCCATTAACTTTTTCAAAATTTATACATGCATCGTGGTTTTTTGAAATGTAATCATTATATCTATCACTATTTTCCTGTTACTTTCTCCTATATCTAATCTAATGCCTTCTTTTGGTCTTGGTATCTCTTATTTATATGAGAGGCAACCAGCTTCAAACCAAAGGACATGTCTTTTGATAAAAAAAATAGTTATGAAATTAAACATAACTAAAGAAACTTAACAAGAAACATGTGTGTTAATTTGTTAATCTCCAAATAAAATCCCGTGGTCACCTAAGACCTGTTCAAAGCTTTTATTGTCTAATATTTCCTCTTTGTGATGCACATAATCAATCCACATTAGAGCCCAAGTATTTCTCATGCCATTTATTAATCATCATATCACTTGGCCATTTGAATTCTTGTGTAGCTATGAAATTTGTAAGGTGGCTTTTCCATCTATTATCTAGGATATTTTTGATATCCACTAGGAAATTTGTGTATCCACTATCTAGTATGAGAATCCCATCAAGTAAAGTATGAAATTGGCCGAGATTAATTTCCCCATCATCATGTACACGTGCTAAGCATTTAAGAATCATTTTATCATTTTTTTCTCTCCATTCTATTAGAATTGTGTGCCTCAATTCCACAGGCTGAAACCTCTTGTGAGCAATTTTGGTGAGACTATGGAGATGTCTAGCCAACCTACTAGTTGATCCTGACTATCGTTGTGACCTCCTGAATGTCTTGGCGATCGAAATAATCGGCAACCTTCGGCATACCCTTGGACTGTCAGAATGATGTCTCGACGACAATAGGAAGTCTTGCCGATATCAGCATGTCCTTTGGTATGTCTGGCAGATGTGGTAATCGGTATGACTTGCTCCTATCAATATGAAGTCTTGGCGACTGGGAGATGTCTGGCCGACAGGTTTGGTTCCTAGCAGATGTTAGGGAGACTCACAGTGACTAATGTTTTTGGGGAGACCTTTGGTTGAAAGGCTTGCTTCGATGTGATGTCTCATCGATAGTGGTAAGTCTCGCTGATGGGTATACATTTGGTGTCTTTGCGGTAACACAAAGACTTCAACGTGAAGTCTTGGCGATAGGGAAATGTCTAGCCGACGGTGGGACTCTTCGATATGACCTGAAGGCATTGGTATGATGTCTTGGCAAAGAGTGTTTGTCTTGCTGATGGGAATCCTGATGTCAGTATGACCTCTCAGTGATAGCCTAAGTCTTGCCGACTGTTGGATGTTTCGGTATGACTTGAAGGGCTCGGTGTAATCTCCTGGCAAAAGGGATAAGTCTCGCCGACAGTATGCACTCAAAGTAACACATGAAGGCTCGGCATGATGTCTTGGCTAAAGCGGTAAGTATCACCAATAGTAAAAGGTATTCGAGATGACATGTTGTGCTCGGTGGGATGTCTTAGCAAAAGACGAATGTCTTGCCGATTATCGGATGTCTTCGGTATGATTCTTGGTGAACAATGGGTTCGGGATAACATGGAAGCCTCAGTAAGAGGTATTTTCGAAGGTTGATTCTCTCGTCGACATTGGACATCGATATGACTCCTGACTTCAGTATGATATCTCATCGAATGGCGATTGTCTCACAGATGAGAATGTTGAGGTCAATGTGACTTGGGAACTTCGGTGTGATGTCTTGGAGAAAGGCGATTGTCTCACTAAATGGAAAGCTAATGTCTATGTGACCTTTGAACATCGGTATGACCTCTCATCGACTAGCAATCATCTTTCCAAATAGCGATACATGTGATGGATATTGGTAAGATGTCTCAGTGACAAGGGGATGTCTGAGCGATAGCGATAACTCTTGGCGATAATGATGATCTGGTCTTTTGGCATCAGGGAGATATGGTTAGTGTCTCACCGACATGTGACACAAGTTGATCGTTGCTGACCAAGTGAAGACTATCCTACATGGTGTGACTTGGACCAATCAGAGTGAGCAGAATGTGAACTGTTTGTTGTGAGACCGTTGCAACGGTTTCTATGTGGAAGGAAAAAATCTACATGAAGAAATGGAAACATCTACGATGATAACGATGTTGAGCTGGAGATTGTTGTTTGACAGTTATGATCTTGAACTGATTCATAGAGTCGAATGAGAATGAATGCATATATAATATGCATTGGATGTTCTGTATTTAGTGTACAAGGGTGAATGAGAGTAGAGAAGAGAGCTGACAGAGAGAGGGCCATGTGGCTGGCTGAAAAGGCCGAGGCCATGAGGCCGAAGCAATGGAAGAGAGAGGTAGGGTTATGTTGATGGAATCTCTCCTTATCATGAATGCCATGATTGATCTCTTTGGATCAGTTTCTACTAGATGTATCCAAAATGAACAAGATGTAATCTCTGAAAAGGATATGAGCCTGAATTGTATTGTAACTTTTTGTTGCTGAATAATATAATGGCTCAATCTTTGGAGTGTGGGGTTTTTTATCCAAGAGGATTTTCCCCACGTAAATATTTGTGTTCTATATTCTATCTTATCTTTCATCTATATTGGTTCTATTTTTAGAATCTATCTTGCTGTTGAATTTACATGTGCTTCTCTCAGAAAGATTAATGTGGGAAATGAACTGTCTATTTCCGCTTTTGGACATAGTTGTACATGTCTTTGAGCTAACCTATCAAAATTAAAGTTACCGAAGGCACTACTATTCTTGGAGGTTTCTCTGAGATGCCACCTTTCTTTCCTAACAAGTGGTATCAGAGTTGTGTGACTACTAGAAGTGTGGAGTCTAGGACTCCCTAATACCAACAAGTGGTATCAAATCCATCTTCTGGTTGATGGTTCTGGATATTTCTCTTGTGAAGATTTCTTAGTTTGTTAGGCTAGAGGAAATCTGGAGGAATGGACTGTTGTATTGATCCTTTGATGAGTGGAATCCTTGTGGTATTCTAAGATAGCATGCATCTTGAAGGATGGTCAAGATGGAAGAGGGATTTGATCATATTGTGATCTGTGTCTCTTGGTTGGTAGCGATATAACCTTGGAGTATGAGGTGGATTTTCTTACTTTGTCGTTGTGTAGCAGTAAAGCTTTCTTATTGGTGTCTGTGTGATAGGCTCCTATGTGATATGAAGAAGCCTAGCTTGTTTCTCAGCCATGGAAGAGAGTGCTTATGCTAGATGGTGGCTCTTGGTGTTGGAAGGCATAGTTTTCTATCAACCTCGAATACTTAAAGGCTATGAAGTTAGTCATTAGATGATTTGCAAGCTTCTGAAATAGCCTTTCTCTCTTTCTCGGATGCATGTACATGTTGGTGGTTTAGATTTGGCCTGAAAGGGGCTTGGATTTCTTGAACTATTTTTTTCCTTTTTTAAGGATGTTTGGTACTGGCATGGCTCTGTGGTTTTAAAGGTTTTACACAGTTAAGAAAAACTTGTGGTTATGTGGAGTTGTTAAACTATTTTCTAGACCTTGGCTTTTGGGGTGTTGCTGGATGAGATAGTTGCAGTTCTGCATACATGCTTTGTGCATGGTTTGAGGAGGTGTGATTTCTTCTCTGCATGGGATTGTTGGTACGTGATTTTTCACTCAACATTCTTGTGGTGGTGCTTGTGGGTTCCTTGATTATGGTGCTCGTTGTGGACATGATTCAAAAATTAGGTTTGGCGTGATCTGGTGTTTGAGTCATGTTGTCTACGTGGTTATCCTCTTTGATATCTTAGTGTTGCAGTTTCCAATGTGATAACGGGTTTGCATGTTCGATGTTTGTGATCTACGAGTTATGTGGTTGGTGGATTAGCTACCCATTGGCTACAGTGAGATAACTTGGATGTGGACTGTCTTAATCCATGAGGTTCATTCATTGCTGGTGCAGACTTGTTAGTTGACCTTGTCTTTGGTCACTTGTGCATTGGTGTGATTGCTTTGAGATGAGAGGATGGATACTATTGAGTACCTGAATAGTCAGTTATGGGAACCTGAAGCAGGTGGTCATGATGCTTGGAGAGCTCGGATGTCACGTTTCAGTAGGAGCTCTAATAGTGACTGTGGATTCATTACATGGTGGTGAATTGTCTTCTTGGATGTTGTAAATGTTTC
Organism: Sequoia sempervirens; assembly: GCA_007258455.2. Classification (NCBI taxonomy): domain Eukaryota; kingdom Viridiplantae; phylum Streptophyta; class Pinopsida; order Cupressales; family Cupressaceae; genus Sequoia; species Sequoia sempervirens. The sequence continues at coordinate 166,790,598 of VDFB02058242.1, read as the reverse complement.
TAGGGAGAGCCTTTAGATCCTATTGCTGCGGAAGGGTTCTTTCGCATTTGCATGGACATTATTTGAAGATGTACAACATCTCAGAACCATGGAGGACGCTTGGAGTCTTTGGTTGAGGTGTTGGTGGTGCTTGACAGGTGATATTGGTTTTGAGTCTATTTATTGTATGTCATGGTATACTCCTGGTGCACTGGAGTTTTTTTTTGGCATTGTGAATTGTACTTAAGACAATGGAGAAGTCACTTGAAGCATGGTATCTCCTAAGGAGATGTGTAGATCATGGTGTCATGATAAGTTCCTATTTCAGATGATTGGAGCTTTGACAATGGTTTGAAAGTCTGAGAAGGCTACATCTTGGTTGAACGTAAGTTCAATGAGAGACCTATGAGAAGACTGCTCTTGGATTAGTCATGATGACTTGTATATCTTGAAGGAGTATTCTTGTTCCCACTCTTGGTCTGCTCGACAGTTTATCTAAAAGGTATTTGGCCCATTATATTTTTTTAGATGTGTTTTATGATCACTTTCATGATATGGATCTTGAATTGTTGTCTAATGGTTCTGGAGGATTCATAGTGGAAGTTGTACAACTTGTTTTATCTCTTTTTTACTGATGAGAAATGGTGGGAGATAATGTATGGGCTGATTTCTTGAAATGGGAAATGATGTAGTTTGGTCTTCTTTGAGATGCTTACATCCATGTTGTTTTTTAAAATTGGTTTGATCTTGGTGATTGAATGGATGGATGTTGTTAAGGCTTTTCTTTTGGTTTGTGAAGAAGATCATTCTTGACACAACTGGCTGTTATAAGTGTATGTAGGAGAATGTTCTATAGGAAGATGATGTGCAAAGTTTCTCTCTATGGCCGTGAAGGTTTGTGGTGAAAGAAATGTTTCTTGTAGTGGTTTGTTGCAGGATGTGCATGTCACTATGGATATTTCCTTTGTACTACATGGTTACATTTTCTATGTGTCGTGATTTGTAGACTTGTGATGTTTATTTTTGAGTGGCATGAGTTTACTAATGCTAATACCTTATGAGGTATGTGAGATTGGATGGAATAGCATGATCTGTGGGTGTTATTTTAAGTCGTGTGGGTTTATCAGTTGGATGGAAGCAGTCAGTCTAACTACTATTCTAGCTAGTGTTTTTTGTCTTGTTTCTGGAGAATGACTTCACTGGTGTGTTCTATTTGAAGCTTTGAAGCTGATATTGCTTTTGTATAGCATTTAAGCACAGTGAAGTGGTAGCAGTATCTTGTTGATGATATCACTGGGACCTTCTGCTTGTCTTCGTTGGAATGGTGCTTATTCATCTTGGCTTGAATCTTTCTTCCACAGGTGGCATGTTGGAAGATGACAGGGTTTGTTGCCTAAATGGTAGACATCTTGGATGTTGGTGCAAAATTCTTGATGGAGCATGAGAGCATGTTTTAGGTCTATGTGGTTTCATAGAAGGCTGTGAATTGGTTGCATTTTGGTTGCTTCGTTGGATAGTGAGTTGCAGTTGGATGCCTTGTCTTGGTTGCAGATTGTCTGGTGGACTGAATCTATGGAATCCTGTTGATTGGGTGTCTTGAGTGTTGTGGGGTCTGAACTGGTGGAGCTAGTGTGATCTTAGTTTCTGTTTGCTTTGGAGGTGCTTGTGTGATCTCTGTCAAGTGGGAGATTGTTGGAATTGTGTGCCTCAATCCCACAGGCTAAAACCTCTTGTGAGCAATTTCGGTGAGACTATGGAGATGTCTGGCTGACCTACTAGTTGATCTTGACCATCACTATGACCTCCTGAATGGCTTGGTGATTGGAATAATCAACAACCTTCAGCATACCCTTGGACTATTAGAATGATGTCTCGGCGACAATAGGAAGTCTTGCTGATATCAACGTGACCTTTGGTCTGTCTGGCTGATGTGGTAATCAGTATGATTTGCTCCTATCAATATGAAGTCTTTGCGACTGGGAGATGTTTGGACAATAGGTTTGGTTCCTAGCAGATGTTGGGGAGACTCATGGCGACTAATGTTTTCAGGGAGACCTTTGGCCGAAAGGCTTGCTTCGATGTGATGTATCATCGATAGCGGTAAGTCTCACCAACGAGAATACATTTGGTGTCTTCACGGTAACACAAAGACTTCGGTGTGAAGTCTTGATGATAGGGAAATGTCTGGCCAATGGTGGGACTCTTCGATATGACCTAAAGGCATCGGTATGATGTCTTGGTGAAGAGTGTTTGTCTTGCCAATGGGAATCCTGATGTCGGTATGACCTCTCAGCGATAGCCTAAGTCTTGCCGACTGTTAGATGTTTTGGTATGACTTGAAGGGCTTGGTGTAATCTCCTAGTGAAAGCGATAAATCTCACTAACAGTATGCACTCAGAGTAACACATGAAGGCTTGGCCTGATGTCTTGGAAAAAGTAGTAAGTCTTGCCAATAGTAAAAGTTCTTCGAGATGATATGTTGGACACGGTGGGATGTATTGGTGAAAGATGAATGTCTTGTCGATTATCGGATGTCTTCAGTGTGACTCTTGGCGAACAGTGGGTTCAGGATAACATGGAAGCCTCGGTAAGAGGTCTTGCTGAAGGTTGATTCTCTCACCAACATTGGACATCGATATGACTCCTCACTTCGGTATGATGTCTCATTGAATGGTGATTGTCTCACTGATGAGAATGTTGAGGTCGATGTGACTTGGGAACTTTGGTGTGATGTCTTGGTGAAAGATGATTGTCTCACTGCATGGAAAGCTAATGTCTATGTGACCTTTGAACATTGGTATGACCTCTCACCGACTGGCGATGGTCTTTCCGAATAGCGATACATGTGATGGATATTGGTAAGATGTCTTGGTGACAAGGGAATGTTTGAGTGATTGCTTTCTGGACTCGGTGTAACATCTTGCCGATAGTGATAACTCCTGGCGATAATGACGATCTGGTCTTTTGGCATCAGGGAGACACAGTTGGTGTCTCACTGATATGCAACACAAGTTGATCATTGTTGACCGAGTGAAGACTATCCTACATGGTGCGACTTGGACCAATCAGAGTGAGTAGAATGTGAACTGTTTGTTGTGAGACCATTGCAACCTTTTTTGTGTGGAAGGGAAAACTCTACATGAAGAAATGGAAACATCTATGATGATAACGATGTTGAGCTAGAGATTGTTGTTTGACAAATTATGATCTTGAATTGATTCACAGAGCCGAATGAGAACGAATGCATATATAATATGCATTGGTCATTATGTATTTAGTGTGCAAGGGTGAATGAGAGTAGAGAGGAAAGCTGACAGAGAGAGGGCCATGTGGCTGGCTGAAAAGGTCGAGGCCATGAGGTTGAAGTAGTGGAACAGAGAGGCAAGGTTATGCTACTTGAATCTCTCCTTATCATGAATGCCATGATTGATCTCTTTGGATCAGTTGCTACCAGATGTATCCTGAATGAACAAGATGTAATCTATAAAAAGGTTGAGCCTAAATTGTATTGTAACTTTCTATTTCTGAATAATACAATGGCTCGATCCGAGAGGATTTTCCCCACGTAAATCTTTGTGTTTTGTATTCTATCTTATCTTTCATCTGTATTGGTTCTATTTTTAGAATCTAGCTTGCTGTTGAATTTACATGTGCATCTCTTAGAAAGATTAATATGGGAAATGAACTGTGTCTATTTCCACTTTAAGAAATAGTTGTACGTGTCTTTGAGGAAACCTATCAAAATTAAAGTTACCGAAGGCACTACTATTCGTGGAGGTTTCTCTAAGATGCCACCTTTTTTTCCTAACACATTCATCCATTCCTTTTAACTGATTATCATCTTTGAAGATCAAAGGGTTGAAGATGTATTTAATAGATCCAAATGTAATCCTCCTATTCTCCACTTTCATCCTTATATCTACCAAATACTTATACTTCTCAATTACACCCTTTACCCTTTTCTAGGTAGGTTTGAGTCTTGTTGGGGCATCTAGATCCCTTTGTGTGGCTTTGCACAAAGTAGTCAATATGTGATATGTTGGTTACCACCTCTTCTGGAGCTCTTCAAGGATAGGGCAGTAAGCATCTATCTACTCCAAAGCTTTAATCAAATTGTTGAAGCTTTCATGTAATCCACCTATCTTCTCCTTCAATATCCTAATTATATGCTCCAATATATTCCTCAAAATCTCCATGACATGCTGCTTGACATCCTCCCTATTATGTTTCTCTAGTTTAGCAATTTCATCTTTCAATTGTTGTATTTGTGGATCCTTTACCAAGATAGGTGGGTGATAGACAATTAACTCATCCCCTCTTACTATGGTGGCCTGCTGCAACTATTTTTTTAGCTTCACATTCTCAATAAACAATTTTTTCACCTCATCATTTGAAAATTTTAATCTCTTCTCATATTCATTAATCTTCTTTTCCATATTTTCTACCACATCTTTAGTGAACATTGTAGAATGAAGGGTTATATTTGCAGCCTTTATGGGAGTTATGTCTTTCATTGTTCTCACCATAGCTGACCCCCTAATTTCCTATACTACATCCAAGATTCAAGGCATCTTGTGTTTTTGTATTTTGTCCATAGGGCAAGTGTTTGGGTAGTTGGATTATACCCTATTCTTGAGACACCTTCCTCTGAATCAAATTCTGCTACTAACATAGGATCATCTTGTGCTCTGATTTGATCTAGAAGAAACACTTTGGATAGCTCCATCCCTAGTGTAATCAACCTATCACTTTTCAATACCAGTTATCTTGTCTCCTGGGGGGTGACATTGATGTTATCAACATCTAATTCTACAAATTTCTAAGCCTGGATCTCAACATGCTTTGATTCATCAACTCCTATAAGATTTATTTTCAATCTTTCATCAAATTATTTCATCTTCATCTTAATCCAAAATTCCTTGAATTCATTGGCATGGATAAAACCATAATCTTCCATAAACCTTAGAGAGGCCAATACTCTCTCATCCTCCTAGATTTCATCAGATCCCTCATTTCAAATCCCAATCTTAGGATCATGAGGCTCTTGAATTTTTTGTTTCTCTGCTACCTCCTTCATTTTAGTCAGAGCTATGACTGGTTCTTCTTCCCCATCATCACTTGATCCATAATGAACCAATGACTTGGTCCTCTATCTCTTGGCTTTTGGTTGATGAGTAGGAGATGGAGGGGAAGGATGTGTAGGTGATGGAGGTGGTGTTCATGATGTGGATGCTTCATGAGATGGTTGGTGAGGTGTGGGAAGTGGAATCAACCCCTCATCTTGGGCCATTTTGTATAACTCATCAAATTTATCAATAATCATTTGCATTCTTTTCAGGGGGTTTAGGTTCATAAAAAAAAAACCCCTTTGAAGATTTTATCCTTCTCTTTCTTCTGATTTTCCCAATTCATCATTATTATCCACCTTTTTCTTGTTTATAGTACATAAAAAAAATACACCAAATTTTTGATGACATCCTCCTCGGGGTCAAATTCATGAGATATGGCCCTCTTTGTTAGCAAGGTCCTTTTGATCATATTAATATCACCCTATGGGTCACACACTCTCCCCTTTTCAAACTTGAGGGGATAATTAACCCTCATGAACCTCTACAATTCTTCCAACATATCAGATCGAATGGCCAATTCATCAAATATTGATAAATCAGGAAAAAATGTTCCTTTCCTTTGATTCCTCATCAAATCATGTTCCATCAAAAGTATTTGCCACATGAATTCTAGGAAACATACCCTTGTAGGTAAAAATTTTGGCAAGATATGTGGTGCCTGATTGCAGTCGTATACTCTAATAATAGTGTATTGTGGCATAAAGAACCAATCAACATAATTATGAGTACAACCAAGGTTTGGCTTATACTGTACATGCCTCATTATATTCATCAATCATTTAGGTAACCTTGGTGTTGGGTAACGAACAGAAGCTATCAATCTAACAACAAAGTCACCTCGAAACACAACAAAATCACATTTTGTACATTTGTTATCCCAGATGTAACACTAGTTCTATACATGGAGTCTTACTCCATTTTATTGTGTACACAACTTCATCCATCTATTCCATTTCATTTCATTCTAGTACAAGATTAAATGACATAACAAAGAATACTTCCTAAAGGTAATGGGAGCCTTAGCCTCTTTCACCTGTAACAAACCCTCATATATTTTCTACTCAATTACAGATGCAAAATCAAATTCTACATTTGAATCAAGGTGTTGGATTATCATGGCCATTCTCATCAACCCCACTGACATATTTTCCTTTGAAACTATCCCCAATACTTGACACAATGCATGATAAGTGTTTTTGAAATAAACCTGAAAATCTAAAATTGGGAAAGGTTCCATTTTAGAGTAAGGGATGGAGATTATTTTGTTATCATCACCCCTTTTCATATGTAGGGGAGCTCATCACTTCTATACATTCTCCTCAGCCTATTGTACTCCTGCTCTAGTTTCACTAGAGTTTCCTCTATTACAACTTGTTTATTTAGGTTAAAATACTTGATAATAGCATCCCTTGAGACATCAAATAGACACCAATCATTTCGAAGTCTAAAAATTGGGAACAATCAGTTTAGCTAAATCAAGAGTCCACATGTTCGATGTTGAAACCTTATCATTCCTATTTTGATAAAAATACCAATAGAGGTTCCAACTTGACTGAGGAACAATAAGGTCTCTACATCCCTGAGCTAAATCTCTAAAAACCTTCTTGGGTTGTTTGTCAACTAAAATAGGTAGTAAAGAAAGTAATGGGGACTGCAAGGAGGGTTTACTAGTTTTGGCTTCATCCTTTTTAACTCCTGGTTCAACCTTCTTTGGTGCCATTTTTATAAAATTCACAAAGGGTGATGAGAAAAACTTACCTGGTGATATAATTTTCCTTGAATAATTCCTTTACTTATGTACTTTGAGCTTGTCCACAACTTAGTTTTAGTTGTTATGAAGAATTCTCAACTTACTCCGTGTATTTTAACACCAAGATGCATTTACTCCTAAATCATAAATTTGCACAATTCAAATCTTTGTATCGAGCTCAATTTTATATTTTGACATTGAATGTTGTGATTGGTATGCTTTAAATGATTCAATAGCTGATTTCATGTGCTACCTTGTGTTACTTTTCACTCCTCTATGGTACCACGGTGTCTCCTTGGTACACATATTCAATATACCACTCTATCGCGGGTAACCTTTTTCTCTCCTGCGGTAGTGTGGTGTCTTCCTAGTACTCTTCCTCAGTATACCACTATACCATAGGCTATGTTTTGACCCTCTGTGCGATACTGTGGTGTCCTTTTATTACTACTCTTTAGTGTACCGCTCTATCATGGGCTATGTCTTGACTTCTGAAGGTATAGTGGTAAAGGGTGAAGGTGACAATGTATAGTAGGGTCTCCTTTTATTGTCATACTGTGAGCTATTTTGTAATGAGATAAGGTAGAGAGGTATGATGTGAGGGATATGTGGGGTGGCCAATACGATAGTGGTATAGTGGTAAAGGAAAAAATTGACCTTAAGGATGGCAGTAGTGTGACCTTCTATGAAAATGATATTGAAAATTTCTGATATTTAATTGATAAATCCCTTAGAATTTTTATGAATATTTTGGTTCTAACAACGGCTCCAGTTGGGGATGAGTGATTTACCAATCACTACAAGAATCCAAAATATATTTAGGTGTAAAACAAGTTTTCAAAGGATATGAAAATGAAAATGTGGTGAGGATGGGATGGAAATGGATATGGAGGTGAAAAATGATGGAGATGGAAATGATCCAACACTACTGTACATGGAATGAAATTTTTTTTAATGAGGGAATTCCTAGGATTGTCCATGTAATGGAAAGTCCTAGTCCCTTTTTCATTTCCTATACTATTGTGCATGGAAAAGAGATTATTTTAAGAGGTTTGTTAAGAATTTTCCATGCACTAGAAATCCCTAATCCTTTGGTATACTTCAAGAAAAGAAGTGCTTTAGAAATTTCCCATGTACTGGAAATTCTTATTCTTTTCCTAACATGTTTTGCAGATAATAAGAGTCCTCCCCTCCATTTCCAATGATAACAAAGGGACCTAACCACAAGACTTCAAATTTTCTATGCTTTCCCTTCTCTTGACATCTAGCATTCCACATTAATACCAAATCATTCACCTCAAATTTTCTATCTTTTTCTTTCTTATCAAAAAGGTATTTCATTTGTGATTGGAACTTCACATTTTTCTTTTGAGCCATTCTCCTTATTTCATCAAGTTCTGCAAGCTACTTCATCCTTTCCTCCATTGGTTCTAGAATATCTAAATCTTCTTGAAGGATGAAATTATAAATTGGTAAAAGGTTTTGCAATGGCATCCTGGCTTATGTCCCATACACTAGTTCAAATGGAAACTTTCCAATCACCTTATTTATAGTTATTTTGTCCGCCCACACAACCATTCTTAACTTTGAGTACCATGTCTTCTTGTTTGCATCTAACATCCTTCTTATAATTTTCAAAAGAATTTTATTAATAGATTATGACTGACCATTTGCTTATGGGTGGTAAGGGGAAACATAGGAAACAATAATATCATATGTGTTGTAGAAATTGTTGAATTCATTAGACCTAAAACACATCCTATTGTTTGTGATCAACCTTATTGGTGTACCAAATTTGGTTATGATATTCTCCATCAGGAAATTTATTACCACCTTGCTTGTTGCTTGTTTAGTTGGGATTGCCTCCACCCATTTAGTGAAATAATCATTTGCTACTAATATCCACTTATGTCCTCCACTTGACTTCTCCTATATTTACCCAATAAAATAAATTCCCCATTGGTGGAAAGCGGCTTCTATTTGCAAAGGTCTAAGTGGTATGGATCTTTGATATTTCATCTTTCCTGAGAATTTATGGCAAGCTTCACACCTCCTTACATATGAAAAAGAATCATTGAAAACCTTAGGCCAGTAATAGCCTACCCTAAGAATCTTATGTGTAGATGTTTTGGTAGAATAATGATCTCCACACACTCCTTCATGTATCTCCCTCAAGACATGTTCTACCTATGATTCATCAAGACACAATAATAGCACTCCATCCATTTTTTTCCAAAATAGATCCCCTTCTATTAATACATACTTGGATGCCTACGAATTTTGAGTTCTCCTCTAATTATCATTCAATCCTTCAAGGAATTTCATGTTTTTGAGATAATACACTATGTTTGTGTACCAAGGAGTATGTTCAATGCTTGCAGCTGAACTCTCCTCATTTTCTACATTGCAGATTTGGTTATCTTCAATGTTTGCTTCTATCATTAGTTTGGTTAGACCCAGTCCACTTACTAACTTGGTAATCTGAATTTCCATATTAAATTCTTGGATCTTATTGATCCATCTACATCTCTTCCCTGTCACCTCTATTTGTACTAAGATATATTTCATAGTTGTGTGTGGTACATATGCAATTAATTTGGCTCCAAATAAATATGGTTTGAAATATTTTTTTGCTTTGACCAATGCATAAGCTTGTTTCTCCATAATATCATACTTTAACTCTAACCCCTGTAGTGACTTGCTAAAGAAGGATGCAGGTCGCTCATAACCTTCATCATTCTTTTGTACCATAATAGTTGCTATGGTGTGGAATGAGGCAAATGAAAATATTTGGAAAGGTTTTGAAAAATCAAGGGATTTTAGAATGGGAGCTTCTTGGATGGCTTTCTTGATGGATATAAAAGCTTCCAGGGCTTTTGTAGTCCAATATATTTTTTCTCCCTTCTTTAGCATTTTGGATATGGGTTTTAATAATCTCAGCAAAATTTGACACAAATCTCCTAACAAAGTTAATTTTTTCAAAAAATGATTGAATGGCTTTGATAGTTTTGGGAATGGGGATTTTTTCTATGGCTTCTACCCTTTCAAGTTTTATTCTAATCCCTTCTTTCGATACAATTTTCTCCAAAAGCTTACCCTCTGTGACAATAAAGTGAAATTTCTTAGGATTGAGACAGATACCATATTCCAAATCCCTGATGAATATTTTCTTCAGGTGTTCCACATTGTCTTCTACCCTTTTGGAATAAGAAGTGAGATTGTCTTGGTATACTACCATTATAGCATTGATCAAATATACAAATGCCACATCCATGGCCCTTTGGAAAGTTGATCCTGCAATTGTTAGACCGAATGGCATTCTCACAGAAACATATGTCCCCCATGGCATAGTAAAAGTTGTCTTGTATTGCTCAAAATCTTTAACTTTGACCTGATTATACCTAGAAAATCCATCCATCATTAATAACTCACATCTTGTTACTCGGTGTAGTATGGCTTCCATATTTGGGAGAGGGTAATTATCTTTAAGGGAGGCAACATATAAATTTTTGAAGTCTACACATAGTCTAATATCCCCATTTTTCTTTCTTAATAGGACCAATTTTGAGACCCATGTTGAGTGTCTAATGGGCTTGATAATACCTCCATCTCTGAGTTTTTCCAGCTCTCCTCTTGCATTGTAGGCTCCAAAGTTGGATTGATGGGTCTTTGCTTTTGCTTGAATGGTTTTGTATCTGGTTTTAATGGAATCTCATGTTGGAAAGATCCTCTTTGTATGCTTTAAGATCCTCATAAGACCAAGAGAATACATGTTTTTATTTTCTCAACAACATAATCAACATTTTCCTAATTGTTGGAGTTATCTTCTTTCCAATGTAAACTATTTTTGGTGCTAACTCGGTCCCCAGATTGATTTCTTCAACATATTCTCTCTTCATTGGTGTCTTCTTCATGAGAGAAAAATAATTTCCATCATATACTCTTTCTAGTGCCACAAGTCCTTTGGGAAGATTTTTGGTTTTAAGCTACAAAACTTCTTTTCCAAATGCAATATGTTTGTCATCTACTTCCTCAACAAATGCATTAAAGTCAATCTCTTGAGCTTCATACTAGTCTATAGAATGGAGAAACATTATGAGATCCATGTCATCATTGAAAAATTTCCAACTATATATATTATTAGGGAGAGTAGGCCTTGTTTTGAATTCAACCTGAGATACTCCAGCCAAGGTGATATCATCTCTTTTTAGGGCTACATTAGCTATAAAATCTGCCATCAAGTTTCTAGATTTGTCTATCCATTAAATGGAGAAAGCATCAAATAATTCAATTATATCCCACACAACATTCCTATATTGTTTTAACATCTTGTTTTTTGTAGCATATTTTGACCTAACTTGTGAAATAATCAATTCAAAATCTCCTAGAACAGTTAGCAGTTTGATCTTATGTTTGACAACCATATTCAAACCAATTAGCAGGGCTTCATACTCTACTATATTTTTTGCACATTTAAATGTCAGCAAGAATGAATACTTGAATGTAGTACCTTCAAGTGAAATAAATACTATTGCCTTCCTGGCTACATGCTCCATCAAAATACATCTTCCACACACCATTTTTATTCTTGGAAACATGTTTTTCAATTGGATCAGTATTCACTAGATCAGGCTGGGAAGGCTCTATTCTAAAACTTCCTAAATCTGTATCACAAAATAAATTTAACTGATCTTGAGGAACATAATCCACAATCTGATTCATCCTTGGTTCTTTATATAACTTGAAATCTTCACCATTCACTGGTATTGTGGCATATGACAACTCAAATTGTACATTTCCTCCAACTGTTGCAGTCCATTTCCTTGACAAGAGCATTCAAAAATGAGGAGGTGTATCAATCACAATTATGCCAATGTTATACATTGCTTGTGGATAACCGACCAATTTCACCTCTACATATTTCATAATTCCTATCACTAGGACATTCCTACTATCTATAACATAGCATTTTCCATTAGTAGTGTCTACCCACATGCCAAGTTGTTTCATAACCCCTACTAGCATGATGTTGATAGCAGCACCTGAATCTATCATACAATTCCTCACCAGCTTGTTATTTATGAATAATGTAGTAAAGAATGGATCATCTTGTGGAGGATTTATCAATACATCACCTAGGAAAATCTTTAAAACATTTACCTTTTCCAGCTTGTTACTGATCTTTGTAGTCCCCTTGTTCTCAGAGTTTGTGTTTTTATCATTCCCATTAGATATTAACTAAATAACACTATTCCTATACTCTTTAATTTTCATCATTTCAAGTAATGGGACAAACATTTTTACCTAGGATAAAGCTTGTGTGAAATCAAAAGAGGAACCTTCTATTTTGATCATATTCTTTTTCTCTAGTGACTCTCCTTTGCTCTCCTCCTTTTCTTTCTTGCTTGTTTGATCAAAATTTTTCTTTTCCTTATGCAATTCTTTGTTTTCCTCCTTATGAACATACTTTTGTTCATTCTTATCAGGATACTTATTTTCTATCTTTTTCTAATCTCCCTATGTTTCTCTCTTATCTTTCATAAATATTCCTCTTGGAACACCCTCACTTTCATTTACTATTTTGTTTCTTAGCCAATATTTGGTTTTTTCCTATTCTACTACAACAATGGTTAGTTTATTAATCTCTTCCTCAGTTGGTATTCTTATATTGCATTTACCTAACTGAGATGGTACACTAAGAGAACATTGTTCATCATTTCCTTTTTCATGATTAGAAAACACTTGTTGTTCTATCATATGGACATTGTACCTTTGGATATCAACATCATACTCATAGCCTCCTTCAGAAGATGAATATCCCTGCTCAATTGGATAAAGGGTGTGGGAAGTTAAATAGATTGTATGATCCTCTTCATTATTGTCTACCGTAATTTCCTCTTCTTATATTGATTGAGATACAATACAATGGTCAAGGGAATGTGGGAAGTTAGAAACTTGACACCAAATATTACTATTTACCATGTATGCTCCTTACTTCTTTAAAGGATTAGGGGTCTCCTTACTTTTAGACCTATCCATCACAGGCTTTCCATCCTTCTAGTTTGTATTATAAGGTATACCATGCAACCTCAACCTTTCATTTATGTATGTATTTTCTTTCCTATTCAGAGGGTTATTAATATTTGGGGGAACCCTAAGATTATCTCCCTTACTAATCATCCCTACAACATATCTATTGTTTTCAATAGTCAATGCTATTTTTTGAGCTCCAGCTAAATTTTTGAGGCACCTATTTCTAAGCTCATATCCTTTCTTTGGATCAAATGATTTTAGATAAATACTTTTAATGTTATAGGGTCTGCCAATTTGGATCCAGGAGGTATTTTATTATGCAATTTGGAGAACTTCTGGTTAAATTCATAAACTAACTCATTTAGATGTTTCTGGATACTTATCAATTCACTCAAGGAAAACTTTGGTGCACATTGGTTCCCATATTGTTCATGAAACTCCTGAATGGAATTAGTAGAAGATATTGGTAAACTTTTAAACCAATATCTAGCTTCTTCAATTAATGACATCATAAATAGCCTCATCTATACATCTTCATACTGCATATCCAAATCTTGAATAAAATCATTAAAACACCTTAGGTGTTCCACACTGGTGACCACACTTCTTCATGTAAATTTTGGGACAAGACCTCTCCAACTACTATCCATAGGGTAAGGATATATTTGGAATCCTACTAAGTCAAATTGTCTAATCATAGTTGTGCATTGTTGAGGAGGTGGGTTTTGAGGATGTTGATATTGATATAATGGATTATTATATTGTACTTCGGGTGGTGGCACATATTGTTTCCCATGGGGTGGTTGAGCATTTGGGTGTTGTGATGGATTTCTAGGTGGAGGGTTTGATTATTTGTATTGATTCCAAAATGGCTTTTGAGGTGGATTTGAAGGTCCTGCATTATTATTCCCTTTCCTCTGAGGTGGTACATATTTAGGGAGGTTAGCTATTTGTGCATCAAATTGGGCTTTTTGTAGCTTCAAATCCTAGAGTTCTTTTATCACTTGGAGCCTTTGTTCATATTCTTATTTTGATCTTTCCATTTCTTGTCTTTCATACTCCAATTGTGTATTTAATTCTTCTTGAGTCATAAATCCATAATTTTCTTCAGGGGATCCATTATCAATAGGCTCATTCTAATTCTCTTCCATTCCATGGTCATTCATGTTGTATCCTAATTCTTCCAGCCTCAAGTCCAACCCTGAATTCTTCTTCTTTCTAAGGATTTGGCCAATAGAAAGGACTCTTTTACTCTTCAAAAGTGTGAGGTTCTCCAACTGAGCTATTTTAATTTTAAAATGTATCATAGAGATTATGTGTCTTAAAGTGAGGTTTTGATGTTTTATCTTTATTTTTCAAGAACATTTCATTAGACACCTTCTTACCTTTATCATTCTTATTATGTGTCCATTTACTACTATCATTGGGACCTCCTTTATATAGGGACCTTCTACCATGAATATTGTGAACTATTGTAATGGTCTGATGTGTACTTTGTTTTATTAGAGTCATCACTCACTTATGTGAAAGTAAGAAAATTTTATAACTTCTTATTCCCAGCGGAGTCTTGTGTAAGATTTTTGACTCTATGACAAAGGCCCTGACTCTAAGTTGATTCCCTAGTAGAGTTGCCAAACTATTACTTCTCAAAAACACTAGTTGAGAAACCACAAGAGGTTTCCAAGCTCTTGGTACATTTTAGGCTAACATAAAAGGCCCAATGGTGTATTTTGAACCTTCTTCTCTTCAGGATTTTCCACACCTGGGTGGGTATACCTATGCAAATGAAGTAGGCTTAAATTATGTGTTTCCTACTTAAAAAAATTATCCTTAATGGATATTGGAAGTGGAGTGATGCAGACCTATTTGGTATAAATTGTATAAGCAATATCAAGGTGGAGTTTATGGATATGTTCAGTTAATAGATGTAAGGTTTTGAAAAATTGGTTAAAACTAAATGATGAAAGGATAAGACCAGTGCCTTGTTGAGTAGATGGAGTCAAATGAAGATCTTGAATATGTGACCTATATTGGAAATAACTCAAACTATTTGGCACACTAATATTGGTTTATAACTTGTATAAATGTGCAGGTAAATTATTGACAAATTGTACTTATGGATCCAATTGACACAACCAAGTTATTTATAATCTATCAAAAGGATGTAATAATTACTTGAAAGAACCAATTGAGTAAATTATGAAAGAACATAGATAACACCAAATTGGAGACAGATTGACAACCCAAATTATATGGCTCTTCTTATCAATTTGATTAACACTTCCAGATTACTATGATGGGTATGTGCAAGATCATCATGGAAAAAATAGGCCCTTAAGTGGAAAAAAAATCAAAAAAATCAGAGTTAGATAACTTGACATAAAAATTTGAATAAGTTATCTATATTATTTCAAAAATATGTAGGAATAGAATCTGTAGAAAATTGAATTTAGTTTCTAAACTACTAGGTTTTTCTTTTTTTTTTAATCTATTTGGTGAAAATTTGAAATTTCAATGCAATAGTACTTAAATTTCAGGGAAAAAATAAGTAGGTGTCTGTCAGACCATCCTAACCATAATACAATCATAATATTATTTTATAATATTTTAGACATAAGTTGAGGACTCATGTCTAGATGCGATGCATATTTTTTTGTAATTTTTTTCCAAGTAAATAATTAATTATGATTTTTTATTACAACTTTTAAAAAATATAAAAAACTCGAATGTGTGACCACCTTAACTTAGTCAAAACTTCATGAAATTCATTTTTTCTTTTTTTTAATCCTATAGTATGCGAAGCATAGAATGTGATGCATATTTGGGATTCCAAAAATGTGATACTATTTAAAAGCTATAGATGTTTTTCAATCAACCTATCAATCAGGACTTTAGTCATAATTCAAATAGAAAATGAATAATAATTATCAATTAAATTCAAAGTAAACATAATTTATATTGGTGGAAAGCTAATAATCTCCTTTAAAAACCTTTTTCATTTCATCAATTTTGGGTTAAAAAAAAGTCGTCAACCACATACCCTACAAATACCCATCATATTGCCACCTTTTGGCCCATCATGATCTTGCACATACCCTGATTGACTAGAAGTCCATGTTTAATTCCTCTGGGGAAACCAATTAATCACATCACATAGATACAACAAATATGCATTGATAAATTGAATATATACTTGATATATCAATTTAAATAACAAAGAATCATTAAAATGGAGACAACCAAATAATTGAATAATTCCAACAAATAGTTGATACCAAGATTAGGCTACAAAATCAGATATCTTTCATTAAATTCTTCAAAATTTATACAAGCATCATGGTCTTTTGAAATGTAATCATTATATCTATCCCTATTCGCCTATTACTTTCTCCTATATCTAATATAATTCCTTCCTTTGTTCTTGGTCTCTCTTTTTTATATGAGAGGCAACAAGCTTTAGACCAAGCAACATATATTTTGATAACAAAACATAGTTCTAAAATTAAACATAACTAAAAAAACTTAACAATAAACATTTGTGTTAATTCGTTAATCTCTGAGTAAAAGCCTGTGGTCACCTAGGACCTATTCAAAGATTTTACTGTATGATATTTCCTACCATTTATTAATCTTCAGATCACTCATCCATTTGAATTCTTGTGCAGCTTTGAAATTTGTAAGGTGGCTTTTGCATCTATTATCTAGGAGATTTGTGACATCCATTTTGAACTTTGTGTATCCACTATCTAGTATGATAATCTCGTCAAGTAAAGTATGAATTTTTTTTATATTAATTTCCTCATCATCCTATACATGTGTTAAGCATTTAGGAATCATTTAATCAAATTCTTCTCTCCATTCATCCATTCCTTTTAATTGATTATCATCTTTGAAGATCAAAGGGTTGAAGATGTATTTAATAGAGTCAAATGCAATCCTCCCATTCTCCACTTTCTTCCTTATATCTACCAAATACTTATAATCCTCAATTACACCCTTTATCATTTCTTGGGTAGGTTTGAGACTTGGTGGGGCATCTAGATCCCTTTGCTTGTCTTTGCACAGAGTAGTCAGTATGTGATAGGTTGGTTGCCACCTCTTCTAGAGCTCTTCAAGGATAGGGGAGTTAGCATCTATCTGCTCCAAAGATTTAATCAAATTTCTAAAGCTTTCATGTAATCCACCTATCTTCTCCTTCAATATCCTGATTCTATGCTTTAAGGAGGGTTTACTAGTTTTGGATTCAACCTTCTTTGGTGCTATTTTTATAAAATTCATAAAGGGTGATGAGCAAAACTTACTCGGTGATATAATTGGCCTTGAAGAATTCCTTTAATTTTGCACTCTAAGCTCATCCACAACTTATTTTTAGTTGTTCTGAAGAATTCTCAACTTCGTTTATTTTAACACCAAGATGCATGTACTCCTAAATCATAAATTCGCACAATTCAAATCTTTGTATCAAGCTCAATTTTATATTTCGACGTTGACTGATGTGATTGGTATGCTTTAAATGATCCAACAGTTGATTTACTGTGCTACCTCGTGTTAGTTTTCACTCCTCTAAGGTACCATGGTGCCTCTTTGGTGATGGGAAAGGTCATTGATGTCACAAATTGCATCATTTAATTAATTCTTTTATCAAATCGGGTGTGTCTCAAAGAAATATGTGATAAGGATAGTTGTCATAGATTCTTTTTGTGAGGTTTGCACTATAAACAGTGACTTTAGGTATCGTTTTGCCTACTTCAGGAGCTTTCAGGAGCTAAACTGTAGCGACTAATTCCTAAGATTTAAATCTACTTTAACTTCTAATTTAAAATTCTGCTAACTTAATTATGACTTTATTGACTTTGATTTAGACCAATTCATGGAGACAATTAATGATTACTTTAATTCCTAATCTAAAATACAAAATTCCAAATTAATTCTATTTTTCTTTAAAAGAAATCCATAACTTAATTGCTAGAAAGTAAATGCTAATTTAAGAGAAGGAATGAATTGCAGGAAAATGACGATTATTCTAAAAAGAATAAAGACTAATCTCCATGAACAGATTATGAATAGAATTCAAATCCATCTTTCCATAAATTCATAACATTGTTTTAATGAAGCTTAACAAACAAATGTTAATTCTAACTAATTCGAATGGCATCTAAACCTAATTTATAAAAGAAACTTGTTCAAAAATTCTAATGGTTCAATTCAACTTTTCTAATAAACAAATCTAAACATTCTAACTATTCGATCTTAACCATAATAAACTGAAACTTTCAAATGCAATTGTAAATAGAAGTGATTATCCGATCTTAGCATTTACCAAGATAGAAGATGATTTTAACAATTGAACAATTCAAAATCAGTTTCTACTACAGATGCAATATTAATAAATTAGAAAATAACAACACTTATCAAAAATACCATAAGATTGTTCCAAAGGTTGAGCGTGCCCTACTCTTCCTTAGGTAAGATCCTTCAACACAGTGAATTAATTAGCTTCTTGCTTCCTTTCTCATTGATCAAAAGTAGAATGCAGAACAACGTATTGCTTGTGATTACAAAAATTCTAATTGCAAATTATCTAACTTCTAACTAAGACCAAAATGCAGATATTTATAAAATGTCCTTATTAGCTTTTAACATGGTGTTAACTGCTAAAACTTAAGCAGACCAATTATAGATTTACAAAATGAAACTAAAAATACAACTGAAGTTGACTAAGGAGGACTATGCCAGAACTTCGCCATATTGGTGCTAGAAGTAAAAGTTCCTCAACTGACTATGAAGAAGTCGATTCAGATTTTGAGTGACTCATCATCCAGCAAGACCTATCTATGGCATAGTCATTCGTCATGATTAGATAGAGAGTTTAACCATCTCATCAATCTTTAAGATACCCTATTAAAAACCCTTATGAAAAGGAGAATAATCATGGTAATAAAGATTAATGCAGCATAATCATCTCATCCAAAGTCATCATAAAGAAATGCATTTAACATAAGCTATTACTTCCAAAATATTCACTAATTTAGTTAAACATAAAGTAAAATAAGAAAATATGTTAATCTATTGTCTACCACCAGTCATGTCAATTAACAATAAAAAAAAGTCTTTTTAAACATAAAAAGCCTTAAATGAAATTATTTTATATCTCCCATCATTTTCTCCTAAACTTTCTTTGGACCATGTCCTCATGGTTCATCATCCAAAACTATTGTGTTGTCTCTCTCTCTGTTTAGTGCCTCCATGGAAATGCAACAGTCAAAAACATCCTCTTTGTACTGTTCTAGCAATCTGGTATTAAGTGCATAGCCATAGTTTTCTCTCAAGTTCTCAAACCACATCCTCATTACTGGAGCTAGTATATTTGTCGTTTCTTTTAGCTTTGGTGTTGACATAATAATTGGCATTCTAAATCTCATGCCTATCTAGAATTCTTTCTGTTGTTGGATTAGAGTGATGACATGTTTGACTTTGACTAAACTCCAACTGATATTATTCAAACTAATTAGCTCCCTTCTCCTAACTAATTCTAGAATAAGCTGGTACCTTTCTTCACAGGACCGTAGCGCTATTGGTAGGAGTGTTTCTTCCACATTCTGGAATGATGCAATGCTATCAAACAAATTTGAGACATAAAGGGGATTAACATCATTTAACCTAACAAATAATCTTACAGATTTGATATATAATTCAACATGGGGATTTTCAGGTCTCATTGGCAATCTATATTTTCTTTGAGCTTCTTTGTACTTATTCATTCTATTTGACCAATCCACCTAGTTTTGCATTAAAAAAGCAAATGGCCTAATATGAAGCTCACCAACATATATATTCAACATTGTGTCATCATTATCCCCCATTAAAAACCCATGTTGGTAGAAATCACACATTAAATTCTAAATGTTAGGGTGGTTGTTAAAGTAATCTTTAAGGAAATCATGATCTTCATTGTAATCCAGACTCCTTCCCATAATTAACTGATTTATTTTCCATTCTAAAAAATTTTCTCTAAGAAACAAAGAATATGTTACAGCTGGTCTTCTCATGGAAAGCATGCTGGAACTGACTTCTGCCACCCATTCAAGTCTTCTTTCAATCTCATTCTTTTCTTTTTCTAAATTTTGTATTTTCTCTTTCAACACTTTGTTTTCCTCTTTATATTTGAAAACTGTCAAAGAATGGTATCAAGGTTGAACTGGAGTTGGTTGCATAAGAGGAGTGGAAGGGATATGAGGGAATTTCACATTTCTTCTTTCTTGTTCTAATTCGGCCTCTAAGTGGGACATTTTCATTGTTCTCAACAATTCCTTAGTCTCTAATTCTTTTTGTATTCAATTCTTCTTGGGGTCTGTTGGAACTATAAAATTTTGAAAATTTTATGGCTGTTTGTACCCATGAGTTTCCAAAGAAGTCCATACCATAAGCACATGAATCCTCCCTTTATAACATATTTTCCCATATTCTATCATATGGTCCCATAGAATTCAATTGTTCCTTTGCATTTGAATGTATAAACCATATCGATGTAACATGATGTAGGTCTCACCGATCCATAAAGCATTTTATACTAACATATGTCTTTTTGTAGTCTATTGGCAAGAGATCAGGATTGTCTTACTGATAAAATTTCATTTGGTAATACAAGTCAGGGAGACACAATTCATAGTCTCAGTGAAAGAAAGATCCTATTGGAAAGATAATATGCATTGAGGTGAGTCATATCAAGCCTATTTGTGTCTTATTGATCAAAGACATAGAGACATATCTACAAGACACCACTCGTCGGGACAATTCATAACGAGCACATATGTGTTTTACCTTGAAGCATAAAGAACTATATCGACCAGACTTGAGCAGTTGGTGTAACGTCCCGAAGCATTCATTCAATTGTGCCGATAAAGCAAAGATGGGTTTCGTCGTTGTCATTGGGATGAAGTCATGGAGTCTTGCCAACCCCCTATGTCACAGCGACAGGATTGCATTAGGAATTGGTGGTATATTTGGACGAAATGGATTCAGTGAGACTCGCTTCAATGGGGAGAGATAGGAAGCTCATGCCGAATGAAGTTCCATCGGCAAGAAACTATTATGTCTTGGCGATCAGAAATTAAACTGAAGGAAACATCTCAATAAGACTTGAGTAGTCAGAGGAATGTTTGTTGACCCCTAAATTCACAATGATACTAAAGACTAAAGGCATAGAGTGTCGGGGAGACTCATGATGTTGGTATGACTGCATGACACAATGACGATATATGATCTATTAACTCTCGAGAAGACTCAAAGCATCAGTATGACTGCAAGACGTCACAATGGGTGTTTAGTAAACATTGGTAAAATCCCAAATGAAAGGACCGCCTGAGATTTGAATACAAATGGATGTGACTTTTCATATGGCCAATGTACAAATACTCATTTTTTGACAACAGAGATAGCAAAGCGAGGAGTAAAAAATACAGTAGGATACAAGATGTTTACAATTTTGAGACTATGATGCATGTTCAAAACAATGGAGATTTCAATTGAATTCATTTGATGTGGTGACATTTTTTTGGTATCAATTATTTGTTGTGTTAATTGAAAGTATTGCTGAAGTTGTCTCCAAGGTTGATGTTTTCTAATTATTTAAACTGATATATCAAGGATATGTTTTAGTTTATCAGTGCACACTTGTTGTATTTGTATGGTCGGATTAATTGGTTCTTTCAAGGAGAGATTAAATCCTTTTATTCAATCATAGTAATTAGGGAATTTCATTTGGATCATTAAGAAGAGCTTGGTAATCACATTCCTGCATGTTTATACAAGTTATAAACTTAAACCTATATGCCAAACAATTTGAGTTTCTGCCATAAAGAAGTTACTCATTTCATATTTTTATTTGACTCTGTATACCCAATAAGGCACTAGTCTCTACCATTTCATTGTTAGTTTCATTTATTTTATCATATGAACACATTAGATTTAGCCTTGATATTGCTTATACAATTTGTACCAAAATTAAACTCATTTATCCACTCCCATTTTCTAGTGTGGGTAAATTGCTTTAGGAAATGAACAAAGGTCAAGTTTTCTTTATTCGAATAGGTATACCCGCCTAGGTCTAGAAGTACCTAAAGAGAATAAGGTTCAAATCATTTGGCCTTTCCTATTACCCTGAAACGTTGTGAGAGCTTGGCAACCTCTTGTGGTTCAAACTTGTTTTTTTGAGAGCTAACATGGTCCCTCTTATTCAATTAAAGGTTCTTTCCCTTTCCTCTTCTCATGTTGTGGGGAAGGTATAGAGGATTTCATAGTCTCTTCTTGTTCAAATTCTTCAGAGGCCTCTTGCTCTTCAGCAAAGTCATAGACTTCAAAAATAGGGTTATCTTTAGAAGTCGGCATTGGTATTTCAGGGGGACTTTGAGGTCTCTTAGGAGAATGTACAAGGGTATGGGTATCTTCATGTTAAGGGGATTTAACAGGGCTTCCAGAAATAGGGGTTTGACTTATAGGTGCCTCTTCAAGAGTGGACACTACAGTTTTAGCAGGTCTAGGGTTTTCCTCATGTACTTCTTGTCTCTTCCTTTTTGACCTAGTACGGGTTACCCTAGATATCTTTATAAATTTTCTTTTTCCCCTTTTCTTGGAAGATTCTCCTTCCTCCATTTTTGTCTTTTTGGCTAAGGGTCCCCTTGTGGGTCTCCCTTTTTTCTTTCCTACAAGTGTAGACAAAAATTCTAACTAGCCCTGCTTCCCAGTTTCTTTTTTTAAGAAATGGTATTTAATTATCAAATGTATCAACCCCTAGTATTTCATAGAAGATTCCCCACTAGCTTTCACTCTCAAAATCATGGAAGAAATTTGCTGAAATAAGAATGCTAGCAAATTTATCCTAGCTTAAGGTTTTGTATGACTATACCTTAAATGTATTAAAAGTTGTATTCATGGTCCCAGTATCGTACCATACTGCCCATCAGAGGTGAAGAACTTCATAAGCCAACTCGCAACAGTCCTCCATGGCTCATCCAAACTGTTAAGAGCTATGCCATGTTGGTATCCTTTGTGCATTTGTATCTCTGGCCTTCTTTCCGCCTCCTAGTGAAATGCAACCACCAATTTCTCAAACTTAACTCAGCCTTTGTTAACCGGTTTTCCTTCATTTAGAATCCCAAAAAATTCACTTATAATTTATGGTGTGAATTCTATTACTTCTCCCCTTACCCTGGTGACATTCACATTGAAGTTTGTCACAAATTCCCTAACCATTTCTAGTTGGAAGCCTTCATACTACATCACAAAATTTAGCCACCCAACTTCTTCAAACAATCTTTTGGTCTCTGAATCAAGAATGAAGTTATTTGGTTCAAAATTTCTCTTATTCCCCATCTTTCTCTGTCAAAAATGGTAGACTTCACTGGTAGACTTCAACTGGCCATCTAAATTACTTACCAAAAAAGTGTGGAATAATTTTTTTCTTGATTTGGGAGCAGCCAATTTCAAAAATGGCATAACATGCCATTAATTTCTTGCATTTAATTCCTTTAGTGCTCTGGACGATTCACATGCCACAACTTAAAACTTGCAATTCAATTTGCAAGGTTGGTGGCATTCGTTACACATGTCATCATGTACTTGGGAGGTTTTTTGAAAAGACAACCGAATCATGAAGAGATCCATTGTCCTCGAGTGACATCATCCATGTCACATCATTCCTTATTCTCACAATCTACCACTTTTTGAAATGATTTAAAGTGGAATTATTATTATCATTTAATTAACATTGTGTCGGAGATGTCTAGATTCACAAATATTTACCTATTTTAAATTAGTCTTGTTGGAGCTTCAAATTTTGCTCCTTATGTTTCACTCAGGTCTTGCCTTGTGTCACTGGTCTTTCATGGTATTGATTTTCATGAGGGTTGGGATTTTAGCCTTATTTTCATGTAAAACCCTAATGTTTTCTTTAAGCCTTGGTTGGGTTCTATTTTGTTGTTACCTTTTGAAGGCTTTTAAAACATCTTATGCCCCATCGGTTTGTCAAGGCCTGGTCCCTTTAGTCTTAATATTTCATTTCCTTTGTAGGTTTTATTTTCCTAAATCCTAGTTGGCCATGTGTTTCACATTTTTAAAAAAACTCATTTCATTGTTTATTGTCAGCCTAGTGATGTACCCCTTGTCCTTTTAATACGTGTTTTATTTTGTAGAACGAATCGAATTCACGCTGCCATCGATCAAATTTCCTTCAAGATCAACATTTTCCTACCATCACGCGATTAGGAATTGTAGGATGGCGATATCCTAGGAGGGTGACGTGTGTCCCATCTAGGGGATCAAATTTGCATGACTGTTCATCAACTATTTTTTGATCTGAGCCATTCCTCGCAATCCTGCGATGGTGCTTTGGTTGATTGTGAAATCACGGGCAGGTGCCACATGGACTTCCTTGGTAAGGCTAAAGGAGATTAGTTTGTGTGTCATCGATCAATCTTCATAAGATCAACAGTTGCAAGATCATGAAATCATGAGTGGGCACCACGTGTCTCATCTGATGAAGTCGAAAGACTAAAGGAAACACTATCTATCCTTAAATGCATTAAAAGGTAGGTTACTAAAGTTCTCTTAAGATGCACGTGCTTCAAATCAATGGATATGTTATAATCTTGATAGAAAAGTTAGCTGAGGGTTAATGATAATGCTAGTGACTATGTTGAAGGAACAAGATCATTGATGTTCAAGATCAATGGTTGCCTACCATCTTGTGATTAGGAATTGCAGGATTGTGATATCACGGCCAACCGCCACTTGGATTTACTTCACCACGTATGGTATTATGGACCTTTGTTTTCCATGTTGGTGATTGTTTAGCTCATTTGATGGCGGTCATTTGATGATTTGATTCAACTCTAAAGGATCGACGGTTGGAATTTAATGTCTAATTCAAAGTATGGTTGGAGTCGTTCTTGCAGTGTGCGGGTGAGTTTTAATGGTGGGAAGGATGCTTGCTGGCATGATTCAATAAATAAGTTAGATGTTGTGGTTGTAGCAGTTTCCAGTTCTACTTTAATGGTAGTCTCGACATGGATTTTTGGTCGTATTTATTGCTGCATCAACTTTTCCAAGTGTGCCAATTGGTTGGTGAAATGTGTACTCTTTGGCCCGATCCTTGTTTTCTCTTTCATTCTCTATAAGAAGGATTTAAAGGCCAAAAGTGAGAGGGAGGAAGTTAGACAAATTTTTTCAATTCTAGGTAAAGTTGCAAAGCAACTTGCAAAGTCTGATGGTTTCAGGAAGGATGCAATTTAGGTTTTGAGTCATTTTGTTCCAAGTATTGAGTTCATGAGGATTAAATGTTATATAACAGTAGTAGAATTTAAGTTAACAAGATAAATTCAAGCTCATATCTCTCCATTATGCATGCATATCTAAACCTTGAATAAAATAACCAAGGGTTGTTTTATCCATCTCACTATTATGGTGTGTGTGATCCTTATTTTGGCTTTAATTCAAAGAATTCATTAAAATGCTTGAATGGGATTATAGGCGAATATGTACTGTATAAGGATTTGGTAAGTAGTTTTGAGTTAGAATACATATTGATGAGATTGTAATGTGATGTCATCAAGGATTTCATATGTTATGTGTTAAATTTGTGATATACCCTTAGATGCTTATAAATTTGACTCATGCCCAATGGATGTATGGCACTGGTCTAAGTTGTAATTACCCATATGATTCAGAAGTTGTTTGTCTTTACCTAGAGCTTGCTACAAACTGTAAATCAATGACTATTTTATACTATCTTGTGTTGTAGTTATCTCATGCTCCAGGTAGTTCATATTACTGATGAACAACCAATTTATTTTAGTATTATCCTATCATGTTGAGCTATTAAGTGAGATTATCTGCTATTGTTGATGTTGTTTATGATAACGGTGCAGAGGTTGTAAACACATTAAGGGGATCACCCTCCTGGGTCTTGGAGAGCCCGAAGTGTAGGAGGCTTCTTGAAGTCCTTGTTAGTTGGTCCAAGTCCTTCGAGCTGCCCTTGATTGCAATTGGCACTTCCATAGGTAGATTAGAAGACAAACCTGGTTACAGTGTAAAAAGAAACCAACAAGATGGTGACTCTAATGGGGAAATAGCTTTAATATTTCTTGTTAGTGTATTTGCTATCCATTTTGCATAGAGTTGTCATAGTATTTATGTGATTTGAAGGTTGATCCTAAGATTTTGTGTTAAGTTTGTCCACTTCTTCTATAAATAACTTTTTTGTGTTGACAATATGAGGTTCCAAAGGTTTTCATTCTCCACCATGTGCCTTTAGGTATTTGGTATTCCCAAGCTAATTGGGTGGCGACTCTGAAGTCTTTGCACCAATGTGCATTTTATTGTAAAAAATTTGTTATATGTGAAAGGGACTTTTGGACAAG
This sequence comes from Sequoia sempervirens, assembly GCA_007258455.2. Classification (NCBI taxonomy): domain Eukaryota; kingdom Viridiplantae; phylum Streptophyta; class Pinopsida; order Cupressales; family Cupressaceae; genus Sequoia; species Sequoia sempervirens. Next base: position 166,764,292 of record VDFB02058242.1, on the reverse strand, counting down.
TACAAATAATGAAGAACACTAGGTCATCATGAAGAATCACCTTGAACAGAAATTGGAGGGTGGACTTCCCAAAATGAAGAAAAGGGACTAGATAAAGAAGATACCAGAATCTAGCAATGATGCTCCCATGTCATAGGACCCTATACACCAAGGTACAAGTAAGCTTTTACACCCTATCTCTCAAAATATTGAAGAGGTTTCTATAAGTTCAATGTCTAGAAGTTAAGATTCAGATAGTTGTGGATTTTTTGATTCATTATTTAATACACCGGTTCAAGAAGATGTGACATGTCAAAACAAAGGGGCTATTAGTGTCAAATATGCTGAAAAAAGAAGAGGTAGGAGTAGAAGTCGAAGCCATCATAGAGAATGCACCAGTGATGTGCCTCCTCCTCTTGTTGAGAATGATGTAAACTATTTATTGACTGAACATGTACTGGAAGAGGTCAATTTAATAGACCTAAGTGATATATCAAGTTTTGATGTGACTTTGCCTGACCCTGACAATGTTTTTGGAGACATTAATTCTTTGAGGTGGGAAATCCAAAAGCAAGTTGAGCTTAGGAGGAAAAGAGAAGAAGAAAGTGAAGCAGAGTTGATAAATTTTGTGATTGAAAGGGATAGGTTAATGAGACAGTTGAAAAGCATGAAATTCCTGAACCAGCAAGAGCCTAAACCAAGTCTTGAGGGTCCGGTTATACAGAGGATTGCTAATAGAAAACTAAAGTCTATGTTTAAATAAAACCCAATAGGCCACATTGATGTCCAACCCAAACCTATTGACCCAAAACCCTCAAATCATGTTAAGTCTCAACCGAGTAATCCTATCTTAGATAAGGGAAAGAAAAAGGTTGAGAGGATTAAAATAAATGAGAAAGTAATTCCCCATTCCACTCAACAAGATCTTCAACCACATGTGTCACTACAAATAGTATCTACCTTAGAAAAGGCTAAAAGGGAGAATGAAGCTCTAGTATAAGAGTTGGAGAGAGTAGAAATTGAGGCTGCAAATGCAGAAATGAAGAGGAAACTAAGTTTCCTAAAGATGTTAAACACAGATGAGGCTACACAAGCTGTAACCTCATCAAGTCACCATGATGTTTTAAGGAACGATCCTAAAACTAACCCAGACCCCACCATAAATAATTCTAGCCTAAAGACTCATACAAATAAGTCTATAAATTCAAATCAGGATGGTTCTAGAGTACAAGATTTAGGGCTTGGTGTTGATCCTCAGGTGAATGGAGGATTATTTCAATGATGACCTATATAGTTGGAAAGGTATAGGTCATTATTCTTTGATGGTATCCCTGGTTATCCAAATCCTTTCCCTGCTAACTTGAGAAAGAAGATGAATAAGTTTGTTGGAAATAATGTTGTAACAGCAGAGGAACACTTGAAAGCTTTTACGGATATGCTGAATAATTACGAGGTAGAACATGAAGATGTTGTAATGAAATTGTTTGTACAATCTCTGGTAGAAGATGCGAGGGATTGGTATAGAGGTCTACCTAATGCTAGCATTGGTTCATGGGATGAGTTTGAAAAGTGTTTCAAAGAGCAGTATGGTGATAAAACTAATGCTAGTTTTATGTTAAATGAATTTAATAACATCAAAAAGTCATTGAATAAGCCTATGACAAAGTTTAATTTAAGATTTCAGAAAACAATGTATAAATTGCTTTAGGTTTTAAGGCTTGACGAAAATGTTTGTTTAACTACATATTTCAATTCTTTTGATGGATGCATTTAGGGTGGCTATAAATATTGATAGTAACAAAAGAGATTCTAGGAAGTATGGTAGGAGAGAAGAACCTACACTTTTAAAAAATCCTAAGAATAAGACTAAGAAGATTGCAACCGCAAAGCCTAAGGATGATGAAAAGTGGGAAAAGGTTTATAATACTTTGAAAGACATAAAGCAAACTGTTGTTAAGCAAGAGAAGGGTATAGGAAATGATAGGCCACTCATATTGCAAAATTATCCTTATAGTACAAATTGGAAAGATGGGAAACCAATCTTGCCTAGCTAGAAGCCTAAAAATGATCAGCATACGCTAGACCCCTTGCAAAAACATTCAGTAAATCTAGTGGCAGATAGACCATGGTGTGAAGTGTACGAACACCCTCATGATCAAAATTATTGTGGTGTTGCTCAGTTGCTTGTTGTTGAAGAAGGGGAAGAGGATGTCCATAATCAAACATCAGAATGTGATCAAGATGATGTAGATGTTTGTATGGCCATATCATACATTGATGAGGTAGAATGTTCTTCTGATGATGAAATATAGGAAGATGATCTGGATAATCAGAGGTAGAGAAATGAGATGTATCATCAACAAATATTTTCTAATGAGGAAGGTGATTTTGATCATAATGCTTGCAATATGGAATAGGTTGAAGATACAATTTCCTTAAGGAGACCATTAGAAGAAGAGATTGCAAGAATGACCAAAGAAATGTCTTCTCAAATGAGAGGTTCACTTCAATTGAGAAATAGAACTATAGGCGATGAATAGGGTAAACCTGTTGGCTTGTTTATTAAAGAACAAAAGGACAAAAATAGAGGTGTTAAGGCTAACAACAAAAAAGATGTAAAATTGAAAGAGGTTAAGAATGATAAGGCTTGGAAAAAATGGAATGAGACCCCAAAGCCTCAAGAAGATGTGACTTCGTCACTAGTGTTGACCAAGGGGATTGCAAAGGTAGCTGAACCTGCTACAAAGGATAAGAAACAAAGGAATCTAGGAGGAGGTAATCAGTAGGAGAAAAAGGAAAATGAAGAAAGTATGATATCTATTCTACCTAAATATACACCTGTGGATATGTTTCATGTGATTTCTCAAGTTAAAGTAATTGTACCTTTGTTAGAAATGATGAGAATAAATGAACATAGAGAAAAAACAATAGCCTTGATCATAGATGTTGCTAGTAATAAGACTAAACAAGGAACTAGAAAAGAGGAAAAGGATAAAGAGAAAGAAAAGGAAGAGGAGGGAATTGTGTCACAAATTACCACTGTGTATTTAGGAAACTCCATTAACATGTGCCTTGAAAATATAACTACCTTTTTCTTAAGTGTGGATATAAATGGGAAAACCTTAAGGAATTGTATGATAGATTCAGGGGCATCAAATAATGTTATACCAGTCAAAATAATGGAGGCATTGAGCTTGGCAGTAGATACTGCTCAAGGTAGATGCTATGCTATGGATTCAAGGGAAGTGCCAGTTATTGGAACTATCAGAGCATTGCCCTATAAATTGACTCTATTCCCTGACAAGGATTTAGTCATGACAATATTATTCGCAGACATCCCACCTCATTTTGGGATGCTTTTGTCAAGAAAATGGAGTGCATAAATGGGGGCTAACATGCAATGTGATTTATCATTTGCTACTTTTTCCATTGATGGTAAAGATGCCAAAATTGAAAGGGAATCAAAGGTACCTCATATGATTGAGCATAGCCCAATTGAAAGCATGACATGTTTTATTGAAAGTGGTATAGATGAGTTCAGGGTTGAGGAATTCCCTAACAATTGTGATAAGCCTATTGCCCTGATTGACACAAAAATAAAATAATTGTCATAATTTGATGATTTTTGGACTATGTATTTTGACGGTGCAAGTTCAAACGAAGGCTCTAGTGCAAGTGTTTTGTTATGATCACCAAATGCAAAGAAATTCAAGTTCTCTTTCACTCTATTATTTGAATCCACTAATAATGTGGCAGAGTATGAAGCCTTGTTATTGGGGTTGAGTTTGGCTAGAAAACATGGGATTAAGAAGCTCAAGGAAATTGGGGATTCTAAGCTTGTGGTATCCCAAGTTAGATCCAAGTATGTATCAAAGAACAAGAGGTTGAAACCGTATAGGAATGCTGTTTGGGATGAATTGGAGAGATTTGATGCATTTGGCATAGGATGGATGGAGAGAGGTCAAAATAAGGTGGTAGACTTATTAGCTAATATTGCAGTAAGGCCAGATGATATATCTTATGCTGGAATTTCAAAGGTTGAGGTGCAAACCAGGCCACCTATTCCTGATAAAATAAAAAATTGGCAATTTTTTGATAATGATGATATATTAAGATTTTTGAATTGTGTGGAAGAGTATGAAAACTAGGAAATTGACTTTGGAGATTTTGTTGAAAATGTTGATGGTAAGGATACTATATTTGGAAATGAGGTCATCCAATTAAAGACAAACACAATTCCCAAGGGTCCAATTGTACTAGAAAGAGTGTTTCATAATCAAGATAAGACAAAGGCTAATCACACTGCTTCCCATCCTAATGACTTGGAGGAGATAAATCTTGGAACAGAAGCATCCCCAAAGAAGGTGTATATTGGAAAGAAAATTTCACCAAAGGTGAGAAGGATGTTAATTGACTTATTAAGGAAGTTTAGGCATGTGTTTTCATGGTCATATGATGACCTTAAGGCATACAGGGAAGATATTTTCCAACATGAGATTCCTTTGTGTGATGATACCAAGCCGTTCAGAAAAAAGCAGAGGCCTATTAATCCCATGTTAGCCCCCAAAATGCAAGAAGAATTGATTAAATTAAGAGATGCATGGATCATCAAGCCAATCAGACATTTATCTTGGGTGTCAAACTTGGTACCTGTAAGGAAGAAAAATGGAGACATCAGATTATGTGTAGATTTCAGAAATTTGAATGTGCCTTCATTAAAAGACAACTATCCATTACCCAATATGGAAGCTATGTTGCAAAGGGTGAAAAGCTATGAATTAATGCCTATGATGGATGGGTTTTCTAGTTATAACCAACTTATGGTCAAAGAGTCTGATTATTTTAAGATAGCTTTCACCACACCATGGGGAACATATGTTTATGTAAGAATGCCATTTGTTCTAACAAATGCAGGGGCTACTTTCCAGAGCGCCATGGATGTGGTGTTCTCAGATTTCAGTAATTTTTTCTGGTGATCTACCAAGATGACTTGAAAACATACTCAAAAAAGGAAGAGGATCATTATGAGTATTTGGAGAAGATATTCATTAAAGCCTTGGAATATGGTATTTCTTTGAATCCAAAGAAATGTTTGTTTGGAGTACTAGAAGGAAAATTATTGGGACATATTGTTTCCAAGGATGGAGTAAAAATTGACCCAGAGAGGGTAATTGCAATTGATAAAGTCCCACAACCCCAAAATGTCAAAGGAATACAATCTTTCTTTGGAAAAATAAACTTTTTGAGGAGGTTTGTGACAAATTTTGCTAAGATAGTTCACCCTATTTCCAAAATTCTCAAGAAAGGAGCCAAAGTTGAGTGGGATAAGGAGTCCATGCAGGCTTTCCAAGCCATTAAGCAAGCAATAAAGGAGGCTCATGTGTTAAGAACCCCTAATTTTTCCAAACCTCTATAGATTTTCTCATTTGCTTCATTTCACACAATTGCAACTGTGTTGTTACAAAAGAATGCAGAAGGTTTTGAACAGCCTGTAGCCTTTTTCAACAAATCTTTGCAAGCTACAGAACTTAAGTATGATATAAATGAAAAATAGGCATATGCACTAGTGAAAGCAGTAAAGGATTTTAGGCCTTATTTGATGGGAGCTACTGTAATTTCCTATGTTCCTAGCACTATTGATATGGACATCTTCACACAACAAGAAGTATCAGGAATAAGGTGTATATGGATAAATAGGATCGAGGAATTCAATATTGAGGTCCAAATTACTAAACTAGTAAAAGGACAAGGATTGTCCAAGCTTATGGCCTAAAGTAATCTGGAAGAAAATCAAGTGAATTTCCTAGAAGAAGAGAATAGATCACACTTATGTGATATGGAGCATTCTAAGTGGTATAAAGATGTAATACATTATTTGCAAAGAATGAAATGTCCTAACAATTTAAGTGAGAATGAGAAAAGGACATTGAAGTTGCATGCTATCAAATATGTTATTGTTGATGGAAAGCTCTGGTGGAGAAATGGAGAAGGTGTCATGCTGGAGTGTGTTGACCAAGATCAAGCAAAATAACTTATAAGTGAGATGCATGGTGGAGTTTGTGGAGGGAATTATATGGCTAAAGCAACTGCACATAAGATAATGAGGGCTAGATTTTGGTGGCCTACAGTTTTTAAGGATGCACACCAACTAGTGAAGACATGTGATGCTTGTCAACGTTTCTCTGGTAAGTTAAAAAAATTTAGTAACTTGCCTCTAAAACCAGTTATAGTACTAGCTCCTTTCCAGTAGTGGGGCATTGATTTTGTAGGAGAGATAGGATGTAAATCTAGTGGAGGCCACTCATGGATATTGGTGGCTACTAATTATTTTACCAAGTGGGTGGAAGCAATTCCAACAAAGAAAGCTACTAGTAAAGTAGTAATTGACTTCCTAATGAGCAATATATTGACTAGATTTGGGTGTCTAGAAAGAATTGTATCAGATAATGTAATGTGTTTTAGATCTTAAGAATACATAGAATTTTGTGAGAAGCATGGCATACAAATTTCTTATTTATCACCATATCACCCATAGGGAATGGATAGGTAGAATCAAGCAATAAAAGCTTGATGAAGATCATTAAAAGAATTCTAGATCAGAATAAAAGGGCTTGGGATTCTAAGCTGAGATTAGCATTCTAGGAAGATAGGGTAACTGTGAAGAAGGTAATAGGTTGTGCCCCATTTGACTTGGTTTATAGGATAAATGCCAGGTTGCCCCAAAATAACCTAATGGAAATGTATAAGTTCGTATAGATGTATGACAATGAAATTGATGATGAGATGTGATTGAGAGTGGAAGCTCTTATAGAACTGGATGAAACCAAGAGGGAGGAACAAAAGAGAAATGCAAAGTTGCAGTTGCATATAAAGAATTTGTATGACAAGAGGGCAGCTACAAAGAGTTTCAAAAATGGAGATGTGGTTTTAATGTGGAATGCCAGACTGGAAGATAAACGGAAACATGGGAAATTTGATGCAATCTAGTTGGGTCCACTTTTGATTAATGGTAAGTGGGGTGAAGATTCTTACTTCCTCCAAGATGTGACAGGGGATATTCTTGAACTTCCAGTTCATGGACAGTTCTTGAAGTTATACTTCACTTGAAGTATTCTTTTCCATGAACAGTAGTTTAGGTTTGTATATTTTGTACATAGTTTGGGTTGTTTTGTCTGAAAAATCCCTTTTTGTTCATCTTTGCCTCTTGGTCTGCTCCACCTGAGATTCTAAATCCTCGCTTCATTCTAGTGGAACGAATGTCCCCAACTGGAGCCACTGTTGGAGCTTCAAAATTCTCTCCTTATGTTTCACGCAGGTCCTACCTTGTGTCACTAGTCTTTCATGCTGTTGATTTTCATGAGGGTTGGGGTTTTAGCCTTATTTTCATGTAAAACCCTAATGTTTTCTTTATGCCTTGGTTGGGTTCTATTTTGCTGTTACCTTTTGAAGGCTTTTAAAACATCTTACACCCTATCAGTTCGTCAAGGCCTGGTACCTTTGTTCTTAATATTTTATTTCCTCTATGGGTTTTATTTTCCTAAATCTTGGTTGGCCCTGTGTTTCATGCTTTTAAAACAAATTATGTTGTTGTTTACCATCGTCCTAGTGATGTCCCCCATGTCCTTTTAATATGTGTTTTATTTTATAGAAGCGATTGAATTCACGCTGCCATCAATCAAATTTTCTTCAAGATCAATGGTTGCCTACCATCACACGATCGGGAATTGTAGGATGGTGATATCATGGGAGAGTGACGCATGTCCCATCTGGGGGATCAAATTTGTGTGACCGTTCATCAACTGTCCTTTGATCTAAGTTGTTCCTCGCAATCCCACGATGGTGCTTTGGTTGATTGTGAAATCACAGGCAGGTGCCACGTGGACTTCCTTGGTAAGGATGAAGGAGATCAGTTTGTATGCCATTAATCAATCTTCATAAGATCAACGGTTGCCCGCCATCCTGTGATCCAAAGTTGCAAGATCACGAAATCATGGGAGGGCACCACGTTTCTCATCTGATGAAGTCAAAAGAATAAAAGAAACACTATCTAGCCTTAAATGCATTAAAAGGCGGGTTACTAAAGTGCTCTTAAGATGCACGTGCTTCAAATCAACTGATATGTTATAATCTTGATAGAAAAGCTACTCAAGGGTTAATGATAAGGTTGGCAACTATGTTGAAGGAATGAGATCATTGATATTCAAGATCAATGGTTGCCCATCATACCACGATCGGGAATTGCAGGATTGCGATATCGCGGGCAACCACCACATGGATTTCCTTCACCGCGTATGGTATGATGGGCCTTTTTTTGCCATGTTGGTGATTGTTTCAACTCATTTGATGGTTGTTGTAAGATGATTTGATTCAACTGAAGGACTGACGGCTAGAATTTAAAGTCTGAGTCATAGTATGGTTGTAGTCGTTCTTGCAGTGTGTGCGTGAGTTTTAATGGTGGGAAGGACACTTGCTAGTATGATTCAATAAATAATTTAGATGTTGTGGTTTCAGTGATTTCTAGTTCTACTTTAATGGCAGTCTCGGTGTGGATTTTTGGTGGTCTTTATTGCTGCATCAACTTTTCCAAGTGTACCAATTGGCTAGTGACATGTGTACTCTCTGGCCCGATGCTTGTTTGCTCCTTCATTCTCTATAAGAAGGATTTCAAGGCCAAAAGTGAGAGGGAGGAAGTTAGAAAAATTTTGTCAAGTCTAGGTGAAGTTGCAAAGCAACTTACAAAGTTTGATGGTTTTAGGAAGGATGCAATTTAGGTTTTGAGTCATTCTATTCTAGGTATTGAGTTCATGAGGATTTAATGTTATATAAAAGTACTAGCATTTGAGTTAACAAGATAAATTCAAGATCATATCTCTCCATTGTACTTTCATATCTGAACCTTGAATAAAATAACCAAGGGTTGTTTTATCCATCTCACTGTTGTGGTGTGTGTGATCCTTATTTTGGCTTTAATTCAAAGAAATAATTAAAATTCTTGAATGGGATTATAGGCGAATATGTGTTGTATAAGGATTTGGTAAGTAGTATTGAGTTAGAATACATATTAATGAGATTGGAATGCGATGTCATCAAGGATTTCATATGTTGTGTTAAATGTATGATATACCCTTAGATGCTAATAAATTTGACTCATGCCCAATGGATGTATGGCACTGGTCTAAGTTGTAATTACCCATATGATTCAGTAGTTTTTTGTCTTTACCTAGAGCTTGCTACAAACTTCAAATCAATGACTATTTTATACTATCTTGTGTTGTAGTTATCTCATGCTCTAGGTAGTTGGTATTAATGATGAACAACAAATTTATTTTAGTATTATCCTACCATTTTGAGATATTAAGTGAGATTATCTGCTATTATTGATGTTGTTTATGATAACGGTGCAAGGTTGTAAACACATTAAGGGATCGCCCTCCCAAGTCTTGCAGAGCCTGAAGTGTAGGAGGCTTCTTTAATTCCTCACTAGTTGGTCCAGGTCCTTCGAGCTTCCCTTGATTGGAATTGGCACTTCCATAGGTAGATTAGAAGACAAACCTTGTTACAGTGTAAAAAGAAATGAACAAGTCTAACTACTTTAGAAAATAACTTTGAAAACAATATTCACATTAAATGTGCACCTTAATTTATTTTGAGCCCTTGAGTTCTTGAGGAGTCTTCAAGAGTTCATCAGGAGTCTTTAGGAGCTCTTAAGAGCTTGGAATTTCAGGAATCTTTAGGAGCTTTTGAGCAAAAACGGAGTCTTCAGAGTCTTCAATCTTCAAGATCTTCAGGATCCCTTAGGAGCTTTTCAGGGGTTCTTTAGGAGCCTTCAGGAGCTTTCACAAGTTAACTTAGATAGACTGCCATTTTTTTGTTTTTAGTCATCAAATTTTTATTTATTTATTTATTTTTTTTGAAAGTAAACTGCCATTTTTTGGTTTTTAATTTACTTCCATTTTTCTCAAGGTAAACTACCAATTGTTGGTTTTCAATTTACCTTGTTTATTCGTGCCTTTTTCAAAGGTTCAAAGATCTTCTCTCATGGAAGAGATGTCTTCCATGAGAAAATTTTCAATTTTTTGTTGCACTTTATCTAGAAATTCATCCTTTGTTGTTGGCTTATGGTAAGTTTTTAGTCGATGACCATTGACTAACATAACTCTTTTCTCTCCATCAATTGGAACTAACTAGACAACTCCATTCTCGAACACTTGTTTTATCTCATAAGGTCCCAACCATCAGGTATGGAACTTTCCTTTAAACTGTTCAAATCTGGAGTCAAATAATAGCACCCAATCTCTGTCTCTAAACTATCTAAACACAATATTCTTATCGTGCCATTCATTCCTTTTCCTTTGAATCACTTCTATATGTTGAAGTGCCTCCATTCTCATTTCATCAGGTTTATTAAGCTACAAAATTTTTCTTTTCTCTGCTTCTGGTAGGTCAATCCCAACTTCTACTGTTGTCTTCAATTTTTTCAACTCAAATTCAATTGGCATGACTAGTTTCTTTCCATACACAAGTTTTTATGGAGAGAACCAAATCATTGTTTTCCATGTGGTGTTATAGGCCCAAACTGCTTCATCTAGCTTATCTACCCAATATGTTTTCTTCAAAGAAATTTGTTTTGTTAGAATATTCTCTAATTCTCTATTTGTGACCTCTACTTGTCCATTTGATTGTGGGTGATAAGGAAAAGATTTTCTATGAGTTATTTGGTACCTCTGTAAAAATGATTCCATCATTTCTAACACAAACTGAGGTCCCTGATATGAAACAATCTCTCTAGGTGCACCAAACCATTGGAGAATTTTCTTGTAAAAAAAGTCTGCAACTTTATCTTCTTTTGTTGCTGGTAGTGCCTTCACCTCATCCCATTTTGTTCCATAATCGGTACAAACAAGGATATATCTCTGACCCTTATAAGGTGGATCTATTGGTCCCACAAAGTCGATGCCCCACTTTTCAAATGGTTCAAGAGCTATTTGTGGCTGCATTGGCATCTCCATGGCTATTGTAGGCTTCCCCATTCTTTTGAACTCATCACAGTGTCTGACAAAGAATGTTGCATCTTTTGTCATTCTTGGCCAAAATTAGCTAGCCCCCAAGATTTTGTGAACTATTCTTACAACTAAAAATTTTCCTCCTTTAGGTTCGTGATGGCAGGCATGCACTACATCATAAACTTCCAATTTTGTTACACATCTGTGAAAAACATGGTCAGGACATAATTTTAATAGAAGACCATTAATCCATTGAAATCTAGAACTTTCACAGATTAACCTCTTTTTTTGCTTATTACTGAATTGACTTGGATATTTTCCTATAACAAGCTAATTTTCCAAATCAGCAAACCATGGTGGATGAACTGATATAGCAAATAATTGTTCATTTGGAAATGCATCATCCACTAGTTCTTGGTTATCCTGTAAAACAATTCTAGAAAGAAAGTTAGCAACAACATTGTCCTTTCTAGGCTTATCAATGATAGTTACATCAAATTATTGCAATAAAGTAGCCATTTGATAATGCGTCCACCTACCAAGTTTCTTTATTCATTAGATATCTGATTGTAGCATGGTTTGTATGTACGTGGATTTTATAGCCTATAATATAATGTTTGAATTTATTTATTGCATATACTATAGCTAAAAATTCCTTTTCTGTTGTTGTGTAGTTTCTTTCAATAGGATTTAAGTTTTTTCTAACATAATAAATTGCATGTATCGCATCGTTTTCATCTTGGTGTCCTAACTACACCAATGGCCAAATTAGATGCATCTGCATGTATGTGAAAAGGCTCTCCCCAAACTGGTCCTTTGATAATGGGTGAAGTTGTTAGAGCAATCTTAATTGTTTCAAAGGATTTTTGACAATCCTTTGTCCATACAAATTCTTCTTTTTTGAGTAGGATGAATAGTGGTGATGCAATTTTACTAAATCCTTCTATAAATCTTTTGTAATACCCTGCATTCTCAAGAAAACTTCTTACTCTAGTTTGGTTCTTAGGGATTTCAATGTTCTGTATGATCTCAACTTTCTTGGGATCAACCTTTATCCCCTCTTTTGAGATGTGATGTCCCAGAACAATTCCCTCTGTCATCATAACGGAAATTTTCTCATGATTGAGTGATAACCTATGATCTTTGCAACATTGTAAAACCTTTTCTAGGTTTTGTAATGCTTCATCATATGTTTTAACATGGAATGTAAAGTCATCCATATAGATTTCTACACATGAAGTGGTGAAATCTACAAATATTGCAAGTACTGCTCTTTGAAATGTCGCAGGTGCATTACATAGTCCAAATGGTAAGACTATATATACATATGTATCCCAAGGATAGGTAAAGGTATTTTTTTCTTGATCTTTAGGGGCTACTTGGATTTGATTATATCCACTAAATCCATCAAGAAATGAGAAGTAGTTGCTTCTTGCTAGATTGTATAGTACCTAGTCGATAAATGGAAATAGGAAGTGGTATTTTTTGGTGGCCTTGTTCAATTCCCTATAGTCTATGCAGACTCGCCATTTACCATTTTTCTTTGGAACTATAACTAGTGGAGAGACCCACTGACTATTAGATATTGGGTATATGAATCCTACATTAAGCAGCTTCTCAATTTCTTTTTTCACAATGTCATGAAGAACATGATTAATTCACCTATGTCCTTCTCTTATTGGTCTGACATCTTCTATGTAAATGTGATGACTATAGATTGAAGGATGTATACCTCTCATATCAGTATATTCCCAGGAAAATGCTTCGGTGTGTTTTTCTAAAATTTCTTTCAATTTTTCCTCTTGCGTTGGGGATATGTTTGAATTGATATTAAGGGGTTTGTCTCCTGCTACTATAATCTCCTTTATGTCCATTTTAGAATTTACTGACTCCCAAACAAGAGTATTCAGAGGACAACAATGTTCATGTAATGTTGTTTGACAACTATCTTGCTCACTTTCTAAAATTCTCTCTTGTTCTTCACATTCCTGGATATGTTCGCTTATGGTTACCATTGCTAATTCCACAATACCATCACCTTCTAAATCTAAATACTCATCCACCTAAAGTTGAGTGTTTTTTTGAATTGGGGTATGTGCAGGATCATGATGGGCCAAAAAGTGGCAATATGATGGGTATGTGGCTGATGACTTTTTTTTTACCCAAATTTTATGAAACAAAAAGGGTTTTTAAAGGAGATTCTCAGCTTTCACCAATATAAATTATGCTTTACTTTGAATTTAATAATTATTTATTATTCATTTTCTATTCAAATTATGACTAAAGTCTTGATTGATAAGATAATTGAAAAACACCTATAGCTTTCAAATGGTATCACATTTTTTTAATCCAAAACGTAAGTCACATTCTATGCTTCACATAATATAGGATTAAAAAAAGAAAAAATGAATTTCATGAAGTTTTGACCAAGTTAAGGTGGTCAGACATGAGTTTTTTTATATTTTTTAAAATTTGTAATAAAAAAATCATAATTAATTATTTACTTGGAAAAAATTACAAAAAAATATGCATCACATTGGGACATGAGTCCTCTACTTATATCTAAAATCTTATAAAAAAATATTATCATTTTATTGTGGTTAGGGTGGTTAGGCATACACCTACTTCTTATTTTTTCCTTGAAATTTAAGTAGTACTGCATTGAAATTTCAAATTTTCACCAAATAGATTTTTTTTTTTAAACAAATCTAGTAGTTTAGAAACTACATTCAATTTTCTACAGCTTCTATTCTTAAATATTTTTGAAATAATATAGATTAATTATTCAAATTCTTACGTCAAGTTGCCTAACTCTGATTTTTCTAAATTTTTTGCCACTTAAGGGCCTGTTTTTTCCATGATGATCCTGCACATACCCATTGATGGTTGTACAAGTGGATAAAGTGACAATTCTTTTTGTTTTTCTCCATTAGTGATTATCATGCTTCCTAATCTATAGTCTATTAATGTTGTAGTAGTAGCCAACCATGGTCCACCTAATATGATTGGGTATCCAAAATCTTTCCTTTTGGATTTGAGAACCAAAAAGTCGACTGGGTAATCCCATGTATCAATTGTGACCATGATTTCTTCTATAATACCTTCTAGGTTTGTAGTTGATTGATCAACCAACTGTAGAGCAGTTGTTGTTGGCTAAATTGTTGTCATTCCTAGCTTTTCAACTATATTAGATGTAATGACATTTATAGTAGCTCCTAAGTCAATCAAGACATTTGGTATTTCAATTCCATTTATACTCAGTGTTATGACAGGGCTACCAGGATCATTATATTTTTGTGGAAGCATTCGTCCTGATAACACATCAGTAAGTTTAGTCCCTACTTGAATTTTTGAAGGAATTTTATTTTTCCTTCCTAGTGTCTTCATGCAAAGAGATTTTACTAACTAATTTATCTTTGCTATATCCTTGATTTTCTATAATAGAGGTATCTCTATGTTAATCTTTTTCAACTCTCTAAGAAGTTGTGAATCAATTACATTCATGTAGGGAGGGGAAGAGGTTTGAGGAATAGTTTTCTCTTCATTCAATCTATCAGGATAGGGAGCTTGTTTGACAATTTGTTCTTCTTCCAACATTTGTTCTTTGTTTTCTTCCTCTCTTTCTGGAATTGTCTTGGTTGGTGCAGTTTGCACATTTTGACTTCACAATTAAATGTCATTAACATATACTAAATTTACATTTGGGTTGTTTGTATCATTTTGTGCATTTTTTGGATTGGAAAATGGTTGAGATGGCATTTGGGGTTGATTCACTTGATCATTGGAAGCATTAGGGGCATTAAGGGCCAGAGGTGTTTGTACCCATGGTCATTTTTGTCCCTGATTCTGCCATGGTTGGAATTTGTTTTGATTCTACTGCCATGAGGATTGATTTACATGCCATTATGGTTGTTGGTTAGACTGCCACTGGGATTGGTTCCATTGGGGATTCATCCACTCTAGTTTCCCCCAATATGTAGATGAGGGTTGTGGGTGATATTGGGGGGTCCATTGATTTCGGTTCTGCCATGGATTTTGATTCCAATTTGATTGTGAACCATATTGTCTTTGATTTGTGTTATACCCTTGGTTCTGAGGTCTTTGTCTAACATAATTGAGCTCTTCCTTGATTACTATTGGTTTCTTGATATTGTTCTTTATTCCTGCCAAAAGATTGCAAGAACTGGTCGGGTGTGGTTTTTCACAAATCTCATAAATTTCAATTTGATTTAATGGGAATTCCCTCAAAAGGTGTTTTCCCCTACATTTGGAATAGTAAATTGAAAAAGTTTCAGTGGTCCTCTTTTCTCCTTGCATGTTAATATGTAGTAGCAGATCAATCTTTATGTTTTCCAATTCTTCCATTACTTCAGATACATCAGTGGTGTGAGTCTTGTTCCTCCTGGAGTTTTGAGTCCCCACTCTAGTTCTAGAGTAGTTCTACAAATATCCACAATGTCGTCCAAGGAAATCTTGTTAATGTCTCCCTTTCCCATCAGGTTCAACGATTCTCTAGACTCATCTTCAATCCCTCTCAGTAAAATTGTTTTGCTGATTTCATCATCCAGCCCATTAGTGCACCTTTGATGTACAAATTTAAATCTATCAGCATAGTCTTCTATACTTTCGTCTTCTTATTTATTTATGTGAAATAGTTCCTCCTTTCTATCTCTCACTCGACAGTAATCCTAGTATTTGTCCAAGAATTCAGTCTTCAACTGCTGCCAAGTCCTAATTGTTCCTTTCAAAGTAGAAGGAAACAACTTCAACTTTTGAATATCAGTTGAATAATCATAGGTTTCGCATAAGATTTTGAATTCAAATAGGAATTGATTAGGATCTTTTGTAGTTTTTCCCCTAAATGTTGGAAGAACTGAGGGCGAAATGTTTTTCATAGAGGGTTCATCAAGTTGTCTTTCAAGATTGATAGGATTTGAAAAGGTTCTATTTGATAGTGGACGTACCAATTGGTCACCCATTTCTTCTCCTGGAATTGGATTTTTGTTCTCTTCTTTATTTTCAATGGGGTTTTCCTAATTAATTTCTTGATTTTCAATCTGGTATTGTTGGATATCCTCTTGATTAAAATCAAGATTTCTTCTAATGACAATGTTTCGTGGAAGAAACCTTCCTAGTTGGTCTTTGCTTTGTCTCATCCACAATTTTAGATCTCTCTTCCCTATCAACACTAAGGCTTCACAATAAATAATAAAATCATTTAAGTATCCCCAAAAATGGCGCCAAAAATGATGGGAAAGGTTGTTGATGTCACAACTTGCATCATTTAATTAATTCTTTTATCGAACTAGATGTGTCTCAAAGCAATATGTGATAAGGATAATTGTCACAAATTATTTTTGGGGGGTTTGCACTGTAAACAACAACTTCAGGTATCATTTTTCCTACTTTAGGAGCTTTCAGGAACTCTTTGAAGCTCTTCAGGAGCTTTCAAGAACTAAACTGTAGCGACTAATTCCTAAGATTTAAATCTACTTTAACTTCTAATTTAAAATTTTGTTGACTTAATTATGACTTTATTGACTTTGATTTAGACCAATTCATGGAGACAATTAATGATTACTTTAATCCCTCATCTAAAATACAAAATTCCAAATTAATTCTATTTTTCTTTAAAAGAAATCCATAACTTAATTGCTAGAAAGTAAATGCTAATTTAAGAGAAGGAATGAATTGTAGGAAAATGATGATTATTCTAAAAATCATAAAGAATAATCTCCATTAATAGATTCTGAATAGACTTCAACTCCATCTTTCCATAAATTCCTAACATTGTTTTAATGAAGCTTAACAAACAAACGTTAATTCTAACTGATTTGAATGACATCTAAACCTAATTTATAAAAGAAACCTATTCAACAATTATAATGGTTCAATTCAACATTTCTAATAAACAAATATAAATATTCTAACTATTTGATCTTAAGCATAATAAATTAAAACTTCGAAATGTAATTGTAACCAAAAGTGATTATCCGATCTTAACATTTACCAAGATAGAAGATTATTTTAACAATTGAACAATTCAAAATCAGTTTCTACTACAGATTTAATATTAATAAATCAGAAAATAACAACACTTAACAAAAATACCATAAGATCATTCTAAAGGTTGAGTGGTCCCTACTCTTCCTTAGGTAAGATCCTTCAACACAATGAATTAATTAACTTCTTGCTTCCTTTCTCATTGATCAAAAGTAGAACACAAAACAACGTATTGCTCGTGATTACAAAAATTCTAATTGCAAATTATCTAACTCCTAACTAAGACCAAAATGTGGATATTTATAAAATATCCTTATTAGCTTCTAACATGGCATTAACTTCCAAAACTTAAGGCAACCAACTACATATTTACAAAATGAAACTAAAAATAGAACTGAAGTTGACTAAGGACTATGCCAGAACTAAGCCAGATTGGCACTAGAAGTAAAAGTTCCTCAACTGACTATAAAGAATTCAATTCAGATTTTGAGTGACTCATCATCCAACATGGCCTATCTATGGCATAGTCATTCCTCATGATTAGATAGAGAGTTTAACCATCTCATCAATCTTTAAGATACCCTATTAAAAACCCTTATGAAAAGGACAACAATTATGGTAATAAAGATTAATGCAGCATAATCATCTCATCCAAATTCATCATAAAGCAACACATTTAAAATAAGCTATTACTTCCAAAATATTCACTAATTTAGTTAAACATAAAGTAAAATAAGAAAATATGTTAATCTATTGTCTACCGCTAGTCATGTCAATTAATAATAAAACAAGTCTTTTTAAACATAAAAAGCCTTAAATGAAAGTATTTAATATCTCCCATCACTTGGTACACATATTCAATATACCACTCTACTGCGGGTCACCTTTTGCTCTCTTGTGATAGTGCGGTCTCTTCCTAGTATTCATCCTTGGTATACCACTTTATCGTAGGCTATGTTTTGACCCTTTGTGGTACTGCGGTGTCCTTTTATTGCTACACTTTAGTGTACTGCTCTACTATGGGCTGTATTGACTCTTTGAGGTATAGTGGTAAAGGGTGAAGGTGATAGTGCATAGTAGGGGCTCCTTTTACCATCATACTATGAGTTATTTTGTAATGAACTGCGGTAGAGAGGTATGATGTGAGGGATATGTGGGATGGCCAATGTAGCAATGGTATAGCGGTAAAGGGAAAAATTGACCTTATGGATGGTAGTAGTGTGACCTTCTGTGAAAATGATAGTTAAAATTTTTGATTTTTAATTGATAAATCCCTTAGAATTTTTATGAAAATTCTGGTTCTAACACTTTCCTCTAGCATCTCAATAATTTTTTTCTATCTCACTTTTTTATATATGTGGGTACCTATAAGGCCCGATGTTGGGAGGTTGGCTCCCTGGAAGTAGTTGTATGGAATGATCATGATCCCTCTTAGGAGGAAGTACTTTAGGAATATCTCCAAAAACCATTGATGATGATCAATTATTGCTTGTAAATGTGGATGAGTAGGAGTAAAAGATTGAGACATTTCTAATGAACATAACTCGGCCACAAATCCATCAACTCCTTTCTTAAGAAACTTTTTCATTTAATGATAACTACTATTTGTGGGGAATTTTTCTTCAATCCTCTTAGCTCTAATACCTTTCTTTCTAATTGAAATCTCATTAGTAGTTCTTGTAAGTTCATCTTATTTGTTCCCAATGTAGTAAGTCATTGTACTACCAAAAAAAATATCTATTGCACCCATGGCAATAGCATACATTGGGATATCAAGGTGATAATATCCCATTGATAACTTAATGCTATAAAATTTTCTTAGAAACTAACACTACCACCATCTGCAATCAAGACTTGAGACTCTAGAGCTAGATGTATAAAAATAAATAAATGAGTAGCCAAATTTTTGTTGATGAAATTATGAGTACTACTTGAATCAATCAACACTATTACTTTTTTCTTCTTCAAGAAACCAATTAACTTGAGAGTTTGTGAAGCACTAAAAATTGAAAGTACATGACAAGAAATGATTGGTTAGGAATCATGTGATTCCTCATTTGACTCCCTTTCACCTTCTAATATTGGTTCCTCCTCATCTTCCTCACTCAAACCTTCAATATAAAACAATCTCTTTTCACTACATTTATGTCATTGACTAGATTTTCTATCACAATTGAAACATAACCCTTTTTATATCTTCTCAATCTATTGTGGGGTCAACCTAGTAGGTTGAGAAAGAGAAGGTGTTTAATATCCTTTTTCTCTTATAACATTAGCCCCTTTCTTTCTAGGAATCAAATACTTTTCCTCTACCCTCCATGCTAAGAAAAAAGACTCAAAGATAGAGATAGAAATAAATATTTGTACCTCATCTTGAATGTGATCCTTGAGACCACCTAAGAATAAATCATTAAGTTCTTTGTAATTATATCCACTCTTTAAGGAAATATTTTGTAATTGTTGAATATAATCCTTAATTGTTCTTGTTTGTTCAAGTTTAGCTAACTAGTTGAAGAAGTTGTATGTCACATTGCTGCTATATTGTTCTTGGAGTTCATTAGTAAAGCCTCGTTGTGATACAATGAGACCCTTTTTCTTTCTATGAGTATAAAGCCAATAATACCAAATGAATTGATTTTTTTCTAGATATAGGGAAGCCATCATGACCTTTTTCCCATTTCAAACTTGATATTTTTCAAAAAAATTATCCATTTGGTTTATCCATGTTAGAGGACCTTTCCATCAAACTTTTGCATATCCACCTTTTGTATCAAATTCCTAGATCCAATAGGAGTATTAACATTTGGGTCAAGAGTAGTTGACTTGGAAATTTCACCTTGGTTGCTTGATACCTCCTTTCTTGGTTCTTTCATATAGGTGCTTAAAATGATTCATAAGTCTAATATATCTCCTCTTAGGCCACACATATTCATCTTCACTAAGGAAATATTTTCCTTGACCTTACTGATTTCATCATTGGAATTAATATCCTCTATTGGTACCTCATCCTTACCAAGGGATTTTCTTGGTATGACAACATTCTTTTTGCCCCTTGTTGTAAGTCCCGTCATGATGGAAACCAATAATTTTGAAATAAATCACATAAAGAAACGTAAATTCTCTAAATTTCTTACTGTAACTTACTAGGGTGAAGATACCACTTACCCAAAAACAATTCCAAGAAATTAGCGGATTATCATCCTTGAGAGTGAATTTTGTGGAAACCATAATTTTGTAATAACTACCTTATTTCTACTTCAATTCCTCTAAATTTTGGATTGTAGACTCCTCTTTGTGTCCAACAGAACCTAATAAAAATCAAGCTCCAATTTTGTAGGATGTTAGAGATATGCATCCTCCAAATAAATTATGTACAAACCCTAATTCTAAAATAATTCACTCAATTCTACTCCAATTTCTCTAAAATATGGACTGCAACTTCTTTAATATGGTATTAAACAATCTTTTAAAAATAAAAAAGTTCTCCAAAATATGAAAGATCTAGGCCTTCCAAAATGACCAATATTAAGAAGATGTCTTGCCTCTACGATGCCAAGATCATGCTTTGATACCACTTGTAATAAAATAAATTGCACAATATAAGAATATGATATAAAATATGTTGAAAATACTTGATAATAATTGAGAATAACAAGCCATTTCAAGGGGCCAACCTCCAAATATCTCCAATGAGAACACAATTCACAATATGATGATGAAATAAGACTCACTACCTCCTACATATACCTATTTATGCCTAGGATATAACCTAAACCGACTTAGATAGCCCTATATAAGACTTAGACCAACCTAAAAAACTAAATATCAATATAATAATGATAATATGACTTAGTTAAGAGTTATGATAGCCACAAGTTGACTATTCATAACCTGATGTACACCAATATATAATTATCATAAACAACTAAGGCTTTCTATAACTCATTTCAGTGTGTTGAATGTTGATGATGGCATCATAAACATAATTGCATAAGATACATAAAGTATTTCCTTAAATTTAATCTTGTTTTGTGCTATGTGAAATAATATTTTTGATAAATTATGCTATTATTTAGTCAAAAAATGGTGATGAAATTTTGTATCAGAGCCAAGTTCCAACACTAGGAACTTTGGGTTGTTTTAAGTGATTAAGAAATTTTTCTTTTGAAATGGGTCCTTACTGATTAAATTGTTGGGCTTTTTTGTAAATATTTTTGGGATGGTTAAGAAGGAGGTGATAAGTCATGTATGAATAAAATTGAGTATAATTTTTTTCTTTTGTATAAAATATTATCTTAAATTTATCATGGTAAATCAAAGCTACCTTGATAATATTTTATTTTGGGTCATAAGATTAATCATGAATTACTTGTCTTAATTGCTAAAATGAGAGGAATAGTATGTTAGTTCCTGTTTGATTATAATCTATTTGAAGTATGTTTAAAAGTAGGTCATTTTTATTACCCTTCCATGATAATAAATAGTGTATATTTTTTATCAAGTTTAGGTTGAAAGAATAGGGTGATCTAAATTATTATTTTTATTATTGTCTAGGCTATAAGAAAATTGTTTGACTAATAAAAAGGAGTTATTTAGAATATTTTATTTCAAATGTTACATTATGTGATCATTTTTTTCATACTCTTTTTCCAAATCATAATAAATATGAAAAGTTCACCTTTTTAGAGTTGTTTTGCATCCATAATGTTATGTGAAGAACCTCTATTGTTATGTATATTGAATTTAAATATATGTTTCCAATATATCTCTTTGTGTGAATTCCCGATTGATCATAGTTATGGATAAATACATCTTTGGTTATAAGTAATGGTAGATAAGTCATTTTTAAGAAAATTCATATAAGTTATAAATTAAGGAGAAAGAATTACATGTACTTGAGAATTACCTATACCCTCAAGTTGATCTTTATACTTTATCAAAAAAATTCCTCCTTTTAAGTATGAAAATTAGGTCTCAATGATGCTTTATCCTAGGTAATCATTAAAGTATTTTTCTTTGTGGCTAATTGGTGTTTCTAGGACATGTTAATTAGTGTCTAAATAAAGGATTTAATAGTTAAGTGAAAGGGTTCAAAATGAGGTAGAAGGAGTCTATAATAGAAGGTTGTTAAAAAAAAGTAAAGATGTTTCCTCATTTAGGAAAATGAAAAAAAATACAAAAAGTAAATAAGGAAAATAAATTTCAATTAAAGTTTAGTGAAATGATTTTCTAGGTCAAAAATTAAGAAAATTGGTAAATTATCTGTAGTGATGTCATTACACTAAGGTTATTGCATTCCCTAAATGTTATATATATACATATATATACATGTATATTTTCTAGAGAAGGAAATTTTCTACCCTCAAGTCTTGAGATAAGAAAGAGTCTTCAAGGAGTATGTTAGTGCTAAAAAATTTCTCTTCAATGTCCACTCGACTCCATTTTCCCAGCCACATTTCACCTGCATCAAAAGATCTACTGCCTTTGATTTTACATTGTGTTCAACATGAAATGCAACAATTTTTTTGACAAGATCCATAAAATCATTGACATTTCCTTTGTATATACCCATTCATCCTTTTAGATACTCACAAATAAAATAATCTATGCATTTACCATAATATTGCAACTAAAAAATAAAGTCTGAGTGGGCTAGCAGTTCCTAACTCATGAAACAAAATATAAACTGCCACACTATTGAGGGGTTAATCAGCATGCATGGTAAAGTAGTACACACCACCACCCCATGAAGAGAAGTTGTATGTAGAGTAGTAGTGTGGTAAGTATTTGTAAGAGAGTGGGACTAACCATATTCAAGGCCCCAAGTCACAAAGAGCCAAGAGTGGAAGGTTTCCCTAACTTACGTCACTCTAATGGATTGTCTCGAAATGAGGGACGAGAATGATGAGGACAATAAGGTAATTCAATCACTTTGTAGACCCAAAATCCATAATGGGGCTAGGTGAGCCAGTTTTTGGGTTCAACACTATACCTTAGGAAGCTCTCTGCTCGAGGATGAAAGTGCAATTCTAGGATGACAATGCGATGTGCTAGCATCCGTACAACCAGAGAACCAAAAATACAGTGGGAACTACCAGAAAATGAGCTGAAAACCTAGCTATTGATTTTTAAGAGAGAAAAATAGAACTATAAGGTAAGAGAAGTACAAATGAATATGATAAAGCAAGTATATTAAAGCTATAGTGATAAAGATGATCTCACAAAAGAGCTTGCTCACCAGCGAGTTCCAAATGCACGTCCACCTACACACAAGAAGCAAGAAAATTGTTGGGGGGAATGTATAGGGGTCTACCTCAGTTAGACCCCCATTTTGGTGTTTCCACCTCAATGGATAGCCAAGATAGAAATGATAGAGAAAAGTATGATAAAGGAGGAAAGAAAATGGAGAACACAATAAACACTACAAAATAGTAATGTGCTACTCAACCAAATCATAGAGGAGAGGAGTGAAAATGCTTACCACCTCCACAAAGAGCTCACTAGCTAATGGAAAAGAAAAAGAGGACTCAATCCCCTATTGTAATAGCGTTGTTCCACACTTGCTCTATGGAGTTGATGGAGTGTTGTTTTTGCTATGGAGTGCCAAAGTGCTGCTTGAGAGTGATGGATGCTAAGAGAATGCTTGAAAAATGTTAATAGAGAGTGTGTAGAAGATTAGTTGAATTCTTAGAAGATGAAATGCATGAAGGAAGAGTGTTTTGGAAGGTGGGATGAGAAAAAAAGCCATATTTGGGTTAGTTGGTTGAAGAGGGGCATTACAAACCAACCCTAATGGGAAGTGTAACACCTCTGCCAACTTTAGATGCAAGAATTTTTTAGGGATGTACACGTGCCACACAAATGTCTATGCATCATGCATGCATCCCCAATAGTTATTCATCTAGCGACGTAAGAGACAGATGCCAAGTGGAACAAAGGTAGTGGGCTAATGTGGATTTTTACCTTCGGATTTGGCTTTCTAAGGTGAGGAAGTGTAAAAGGGGAATTTGCATAAGGGATACAAATTCATGCATATACATTTTTCCCCAGCTTTAGTGAGCATGAATATTGATGAGTGCTTCAGTAAAGTAGATCAAAGGGGTAGTAGGGTTAGAAATATATACCTAAATTTTCAAGGAAGGAGACCATGATCTAGGGAACTCGATAGCATAGGAAAAGTAAAGGACTTCATAGTCCCATAAAACTATGAAGTTGTAGAATGAAAGCATCTTCCATACCTGCAGAATTGCAAGGAGGAAACCCCCAAGATCTCTCACATGAAGGAATCTCAAAGAATAAAGCACCTCACAGGGCCACAGACCTGCAAGGAAGGTATCCTCGAAGATCTCTCACATGAAGGATACCCAAAAAAGTTCCTTACAAACCTACAGACCTAGAAGGAAGCATCCCCCAAGATATCTCACATGGAGGAAGCCAAGAAAGCATCCTACATACCTGAAGACCTATAAGGAGGTATCCCCCAAGATCTCTCACATGGAGGAAACCCAAAGAAAGTTCCCTATAGAACCACAAACCTATAGAGGAGCTTCCCCCAAGATCTCTTGCATGGAGGAAGCTTAGAAGAGGCGCCCTATAGACCCACAGACCTACAAGGAGGTATCCCCCAAGATCTCTCACACGTAGGAAACCCAAGGAAAGGGGACCCCATCAAGTTGGAAAGTAGCTTCATAGGCACAACTGTAAAGTGACATGTCTACCCACATATAGAACTTATCAAAAAGTGGCCATGCAGGCAAGTAAGTGAAAAGTAACACAGACCATGGATAGATTAGAAAGATTTCAAAGGGGTCCCTTGGGAACCCAGCGTGAAGAAAGGGGTCCACTCGAGGGATGTGTTGTTTGAAAATGTGGAAGAGATTTTTCTTTACAAACCCATGATGAAGGAATCATGTTCTAATAGGGTTTCAAGTTGACAAAGTGATTCTTGAAAAGAAGTTTGTAAAGATTCTCGAGAAAAGATTTGTTGGCAATGAATGCATTTTCTAAAAATCAAAATTTTATAGAAGTGGCATCACACATGAAAGGGAAAACTCAAGCAAAGAAGAGAGAAAGATAATACAAGAGAAAAAAGAGAAATGAACACAAACATAGGGCATAGGGGTAGCCTATTTTTTTGGGTCAAAACTACTCATGAATATATATATAAGTATAATAACGGTATATAAAATGAATTGTCATCAACCCCCTACTATATTAGACCTTGTGAAGAATGTACGAGAAGACAAAGTAAAAATAAAAAATTGG
The DNA here is from genome assembly GCA_007258455.2 of Sequoia sempervirens. Lineage (NCBI taxonomy): Eukaryota > Viridiplantae > Streptophyta > Pinopsida > Cupressales > Cupressaceae > Sequoia > Sequoia sempervirens. The sequence goes on along the minus strand of VDFB02058242.1, from coordinate 166,739,042 downwards.
GTCAACATAGAAGGGAAGCCTAAATGCCCCTAATGCCTTACATCGTCCCTTATCAAAAATCAAGTCACAAACATGGAGGAATCATGAAATATATAGAAGGAGGTTTACAACACAAAAACCATAACTATATCCAAGCACCGACAATGGTGAGAAGGGTCATCTAGGAACACATAGCATTATCATGGGGAACACATCACAACACACAAACATCTAATATAAAGATAAAGAAGAGCCCCCCCTAACACTGATCGACCAAGAGGTCATTCACTTCCCATTTTAGATCATAATAACAAGAAGGAGGATGAGCCTACAGTGGTGGAATGTTAAGAGGAGGAGTGTTTGACCCTCTTGAAACAAGGGCTAAGGAAGAGGGTTGAGCAAGGTCCTCTTCACCAAGCCCTTGTGGAGCTAAGGTTAGCAATTTTGCAAAGATTGCCGACAAGGTTGGAACCTCATCTAGAGAGTTAAGCATGTACTTTATAGGAGTGCCATGTTTTACCTCAGTAGATGGGGAAGGTTGCACTTGAGATTCACTGCTAGGATTGTCGAATGATTTAGGAGTGGTGACAAACTCAGGGGAAGCTGAGACTAGTTTTGTCACTAGGACAAAAGAAGTTAGCACGGGACCACCTTTCGGGGAAGGTGGACACCTCTTACATCCTCCATTTCTAGAAGGAATACCCTCCACCTTTTACTTAATTGGGGGACATGAACTCCCCATAGATGAGGCAAGAGGTGTAGAGGAAGAGGAGGAAGAGAAAACCACAGTAGATACCATTGAAGTGTTCATTATATCTATAGTTTTGAGAAAGGCGAGACATTTGAAGTAACATCAACAAAGGTGGCTCCATTGAAGGAGCGATGAACACCTACACCTTTTTAGGGTCAGGCACATTTATACTCATAGTGGAATCCAGAAGTGATGTGAAACTAGATTGAATAGAAGTAGAGGGGATGAGAGAGGAGGATGTGACAGGAGGCCCTTATATAGGGGCAGGCATCTCCTCTTCCTTCCTTTGTAAGGAAACTTTCTTAGCCATGAGACCCTCTCACCGATGCTTGCACTCACATACAAGGAAATTTCCATGATTCTTTGAGACATAAGTTGAAGGTTGGGAAGGAACAAAACCCTCTTGCTCGGTCATGGGAGTGTCCACTACAGTTTTTTATGGTGAAGGAATAGACTCCTAAATGGGAGCAGGAGGAATAGGTTGAGAAGCAGCGGGGGGAATCAGCTCTAGTGCCTCAATAGTGGGCCTCTTCTCATTTACTGCTTTTGGAGTAGGAGCAGTAGGAGGCCGTGAAGGATGAGATATAGAGGATTCCCTATTGGGAATTTTTCCTTTACCATAGAAATAGCACCGAGTTCCAGGCAGTTTAGTAGGGAGGTTTGATATCTTGATCTTGAGTCTATGCCAAGGAGGGATTATCAAACTTAACGGGTAAAAGCTAGGCTTGCTCATCCAATACTCTTCCCAAGAAAGGGGAGCAAATGAGTTAGCTTGAGAGGAGACAAGCTTCTCCTTCCATTTTTAGGAAGAGTAGGCAGCTAGTTGTTCTGCTACAAGAAGAGCCAATTTTGCCTATCCCTTTCCCCTGGTCTTATACTTCACATAGGTTTTATAAAGAAGGTTTGTTCTTGGAGGGAGCGGACCAAATGGGGTGGGAAAAAAATGGTCTAATGAATATCCCTCACAGGACACCAAAGGCTAGTGTTAAGTGTCATTCACTATGTGCACAACACCTTCATGGGAGAATTTTAAACATTTATGAATGATGGAGGCAATTCCATTCATGGAAGCTAGCCAAGGTATTCCTAGATTCATCTTGAAAAAATTCGACTCCGAAATGACATCAAAAACCATGTCAACAGCCCTAGGTCCAACTAGGACAGAAAAATTTATCGACCCATATGGCTTCAAACAAAGATGGAAGCACTTGAAATAATTGTAGGCATGTGTGAGACATTGGGTAGTAATTGGTTAGAATTATCAAGAATAGTAATCATCTTGACTATGGGGTCCTTTATATGCAAAAATGACCCTTTCAAGGATGGTTTAGCTTTCATCCTTTTATTTTCAACAATCTATATCCTAACCCATAGCGCCCTTCTCTTGGTATCTTGGCTCTCTAAGGAGCAGTTCCTAATTAGGTCTTCAATACAATTAGGTTGATGATGATAGGCTGAGAACTTGTAGATTCCCATTTCTTTGTTGATGAAGTCCTATGAATCAAAACTTTTGGCTTTTTCTACCTTACACTGGTGGAGGAGAAATTTCTCTAAGATCAACTCCATATCATCCCTATTCAGTTCCATAAAATTTGAAAATTCTATAGTAGTAGGGGGAAGTATATGTTTCTTGCTCTTCCTAAAATGAATCTTTTATGATTCATTGAATTTCCATGTGAATTCTAAGAAGTCAATTCTATCAGGGGCATCCCTAGTTGTAGCTCTCAAAAACATAGGCGAAATGCCTCAAGAGGTTGCCAATCTCATGATAGGTTTCAAGGTAACAGACAAGGCCAAATGCTTTAGACCTTCTTCTCTTCAGGTGCTACTAGACCTAGGCGGGTGTACCTATATGAATGAAGCATACTTAAAGTTGTATGACTTGATTGATTTTATGGATCTATTACAATGGCACAAATGTAAGAGATAAATGCTTACTAACTAATCCTACTCCTAGTATTGAATTTGAAATGAGGATGGTTTAATAAGGTTTTATGAAATTCTAAAATGGAATTGGTGTGACCAATGCCTACTTTTTTTGGGCTAATGGAGTGAAGAGGTAAATAATATGTGTTTCCCCTTTTGGCTTAACTCTAGTTGCTAGGAACTTTGAGAATGAGGTTCTATGACTGGCATAAAACTTCACTAAATTTATGACTTGCATAAATTGTTCTAGAATATTTTCTTACCAGGCACTTCTTCAATTATCCAAAAGAAATCTTTAAATCACTGTGATTCATCCAAAAGAATTTAAATCTGACTTGCAAACACCAATTGATTAATTCACACAAAATGGGAATACATTTCGATAAATTAAAGATATACTTGATATACTGATTTAAATGATTAAAAGACCTCAAGTTGGAGACAACCAGATAGAAATGTAAATGATTTCATCACAACAACTGAACACGAAGAAAGGATTTCACCAAATTTATGCATTCTTCTCCATTAAATAATTTGAAAGGATTTTACAATATACAACATGATGTTTTATTTCAACAATAGTTCACCCTATCCAATTACCTAACCTACTTATTTTCTCCTAAATCTAGTCCCTTTTTGATACAATTTTACTTTCCATATATACATTGTAATTTCAGAGTTATGACTATTCACTGCATCTCTTCAATATTCTTCTTTTTCGGAAAAAATATTTAAATAATTTCCTTTTTGGAAAATTAAATATTTTAATATTCATCTTTGTGTTCTTTCGTGAATAATAATCATTATAATTCTTTTAATAATCTTCATTAATCCTTTCACTGGAAAATCTCTTGCCTATATCTAGCTTGGTTAAAATATTTCACCAAGTTTAGTAGATTACTCCTTCGGGTAAAATAATTACCCATTACCTGCTCTTGCAACTTCTCTAGTAAAAATATTCTCCATCCTTGTGAAAGTAATTTTCCCTATATTTAACTTGTGCATCTTCACCATAAAAATAATCATCCACTTATAAATCTCCTGGTGAAAAAAATATTGTATCACTCAATGTAAATATTTTATAAATTTTTACCCCTCATGCTTTTGAGTAAAAATATTATCCACCTTAGAACTCCCTTTAAAATATTTCCAATCCTCGTGAAAGTGTTTTACTTTGTACATTTTATGGGTAAAATAATTATTCACCTTATAACTCCCTTCACTAAAATATTTCATATTTCAATGAGAATATTTGACTTCATGAAGAAAATATTTTATCCCTTCACTTTCACATTTATTCTGTAAATTCTCACTTTATTACTCCCACAATTATTATAATCCCTTTTTTATATTTCTCACACAGGCTATATGATAACATATCCACTTTAATATTTATACTCATTCGAACCTTCATACTGGCATGCATCATCAAAAATATACTATTTCCTTCTCCGGATAGTTATTTTCTCACCGATGAAGCTCCATCGGTATGACTTCACATTGTCGAGAAGATCTTATGCCGATAATAGATGTCTTGCCAATATTAATTTATTCTCACAATAGAATTCCATCGGTGTGACAAACACACTCGGTGAGACTTTATCCCGATCTCCCTTCCTCTCGCTGATGCACAATTCATTTTAGGGTTTTGTCACTAGCCTTCGCAATGATCCGAATCTTCTTCTCTGATTTGTTCAAGAAAAATGATTATGTTTCCTTGCATGGATTATGTTAAAATTCTTTGCGACTTGTTTGACTTCCCTCGTCCAAGTAGCATTTTGTAACAGTTTCTTCCTATCTGGATGGATTTGAAATATAATTTTTTGATCTATGATTCAAAACCCATGTCCAGTATGTGATCAACTTCCCCTAATACGAGATATTTCACCCTTTGTAGGTCTGTGTTCCATGCTTCCAATATATCAAAGGTCAGCCAGGTGTGGTAATTACATTATCATCCTTTTTGTCTTGCGCAATTTCCAAGACTTTTGAAAGCCTATTGAATATTCGATGGAAGTTTCCTCTAAATCTGATGTCCCTGATCACTATCATGACTTGGAATATTTTTTATAGCTAAATATTTGTGGTTGGCACCATCATTCCATCTCCTTCAATATTCTTTCCAACAAACCCATTAGATGCAGGCATTGTGAGCCGTGAGAGGTCTTCCATTTGAATAAATATGTGAAGCAACTTATATAGCCTTCTATATTCTCCACGTTTTACATATATGTCAACCATGGTAATTTGCAAGTTTTCTTCCACTTCTAAAGTTTGAAATCTTCTCTTCAGTTGAGTGAAAATGGTTTTTTTAATATTGAAAGGCTGAGTTTCACCAGTATAAGCAGAATTTGGGTCATAGTTCTATTCATATATGTTGATATCTAGTCATTCTATGAGCAGTTAACTGTTGTTTCACCTTGTATACATCTGATAACTGTGTTAATGGTGTTAGAGGTGACATTTTCCATTTCATCATTCTTAGCTCCCACATTCCAAATGGTTGTAATACGACCACAATTTTCTATAGGAACATCATGCGTATTCCTTGGTATTTTGAGTACAAGAAAAATTTCTTGTTGTGTTTCAATGTGCTGTCCCATGGTTCATTTAATCTTATGCCCATTGCTTTATCTTTTTGATAATCACTTTCACTTATATGTTATCCTTTTTGAGTATGTTGGCTGCTATTTTTATTCATCCAGTCAGTAGATATATTTGATATATTTTATGCTATGGTGTCTACCAACATGCACAATTTGAGAGCATCATCAAAACATTAATGTCCTTTGCCAGTTGTATTATCTTTTAGATCTAGCACCCATTATAAGTGCCTCTCATTTCAACCACCTTTGTCCAACGCTTCTTAAATGCCTCTTCTTCAATTGATCAGTTTTCATGATGCTTCATTTCTAAATTGAAGTGGGTGTTTGTTAAAATCTATCTTTTGATATTTTGCATTGTGACAAAAATGGGTCAAGTAGCCTCTGAAATCTATGGAAAACTGATCCAAACTTTTCCTTAAGCCATGAAATCGCACCAGTATGTCAATTGATGGTAGGGGAGTGTGATTGTGAAATGGTTTGGCATGAACTTATTGGGATTGAAATTTGTTCACAATTGAAATTACTTATTCAGCCATTTTAAGAACTGTTTAAATTGAACTAAAACTCACCAATTTGCGATCTTGTAAAAATGTCAAATCACTTCCTGTGAAGCCATAACTTGGGAGACTAGTTCATTTGGGATCCATGAGCATGTGTGTAGAATTATTTTTCATCAATCTTCATTCTTCAGAAAATATAAAATGCCAAAATTGACCCTTTTGCAGCTGTTCTAGAAATGGAATCCTCAAACTGTGTAAAATCCAGTCGAAATTGATTTTGCAAAAATACCAAATGATGTTCAAATGTCATGAAAATTGGCATGGATACACCTTGAGATAGGGAGATTCAAGAGAACCAATTGGTCTTTCATAATATCTTTTCAGATGCTTAATATTTTCCTTCAAATTAGGCCAGTTTAATAGATTTCACTATGCTGGCAGCAGATTTTCTAAAAACCCTTCAACTTGTCACTTCGAAACTTTGTCAAAATAGATCAGATGAAGCAGAAAACTGGCGTGCATACTCCCATGTGATAAATGAACATTTTTACAAAGTTATTTTGCTTGAAATTGTACTGATTTTGTTCTATGATTTTTCAAAGTGAGCCACTTGAGCAGATTTTTCAACTGTACTCCTGAGTGTTAAAATCATTTTTTTAAATATGGGAGCCTAAAATTTGCATGAAATTTTAAGTCCCAACAGCGGCTCCATCTGGGGATGAATGATTGTGAGATCATTGCAAGAATCCAGATTACTGGGAGAGGAGACCAAATAATTTATCCATCAATCAGCAAACTCAAACCCCTATTTTTTGTGATGAACTGTTATGGTTTTCTAAAAAATATTCACCACAGCTGATGGCACAAGGCCACCTAAATAATTGTCTTTATTTTCCCCTGTCAAATACCTTGCTATGTTTTTAGTTCATCAAATTTCTTTTGATGCAATTTACCCTATCACATATACTATCATTGGCAAATTTCACATTAACACTGTTTTCAACACTGCTCATCTTTTCTTTTCCATTTTTTGTTTCAGACCTAGGCATAATCTAAAAATTGTTATTATCATGTGATAACCTTAAACCCCATTCATTACACCAGGATCCTTTATTTTTAATACCAAATTTTTCATCATTTTGGTTACTATCATGTATCATAAAATATTGAACTGAAAGCTGAAAATCTGAATGCTTATCACTTTGTTCTAAGAAATCTGCCATATTAATGTCTTCTTGGGAAATTATATTTGAAACATTCTCTACTTCTTCAATCTCACTAACTGGTATTGACACAAACTCCTGATCTACACAATCATCACTATGTACAGTTGAACCAATTAGTGTTGGAAATGAATTTTTTGAATCTTGATGTGTATATTTTATATACTCCATTTCTAGTAGATCTGAGATTTGCTCACTGTTGAGTGAATATGCTTTATCATCCTCCATACTGCTAATGTGTTCTTTTTTCTTCTCATCATCAAAAAATGGTAGCTCAACTGTGTTGATCTCATATTCATTTTTCTCACAACTTGGTGCATCACCTTGGTAAAATCTCATCTAATCTTCTTTTATCTTCTCATCATATAGTGGATTTGTAAAAAAAATGGGAACCATTTTCGAGTATGCCAATTTCTTCCTCTTCATGGTTCCTATCTGCAGCTGGAGGTATTTTTTTCTCATTGTCAAATGGATCCATATTTTCCATTGCTTCTTCTTATCGATCATCACCAGAACTGCAAGAATCATCTTATTGTAGATCAACATCTGAATATTCAACAAATCCTTCATAACATACACTGCTTTCCCTGTCACAATCTGTTATGCAAGAGAAATCTCTTGTATCTTCATCTTCCTCAAGTAGGCTATCATATGAATCATATTGACTTGCACATGTCTCATCTTCTATTGGATGTAATGTCTAATCGATATAATCATTAATAATGTCACCATTGTTTTCATACCTTTTCTTATCTACAATATCAGACCATTCATCTGCCATTCTGCAAAACAAAGAGTTCTCAGATTCTCCTTCATATTTCCTTATGTCAATAAATGAATCTAATGGATAGATTCCGCATTTTGATTCTGTGATGGAGTCCTGGCTTTGAGTATGTATATACTCGGCTTTTTATTCTTCGAATTTTTTATTTTGGCATACATATTGCTGCAAGTTCTAATTTATTTTAATCTCTAATAACCCATGGGAAGCCCAATTTGGTGCAGAAAGATTTCCATATTTCTCAAGAAATTGATCTTGAAATCCTTGGAGAGAATCAATAGAAGCTATCAGTAAGCTATTAAACCAATCCCTACCTTCATGAATGAGTGACATCATGAATAGCCTCATATGTAAATCCTCATAAGGTATATCCAAATCTTGGATGAAAGCATTTAAATTCCTCAAATGATCTTCAGCAGTAATTGCACTACTCCCTGTAAACTTAGGAACAAGGCTTCTCCAACTACCATCCATAGGGTAAGGGTACAATTGAAACCCTGTTAGATCAAATTGCCTGATTATTGTTGTGAATTGTTGAGGGGGAGGATTAAGTGGGTATTGATACTAGTACAATATATTATTGTATTGTGTATGAGAATGTGGCACATATTGTTGACCATGAGGTGATTGTGGTGAAGATATATTTTGTTGTGCATGATATGCATTGCCTGCATTGTGAAGTAATGCTCTCTTGCTCTCAACTTCTATTTTCAATTTGTTTAGTTCATCTCTCAGCACATTCAAAGGTAATTCCCAAAGGTTGTCGTGCATTTTTCATCAACATTTACTAGAGTCCCCACTCACTTTCTTAAAAGTGAGAAAAATGAAATTATTCTTGATTTACCCAGTGGAGTCACTTTTCCTCAAACTTCTAAACTATGAATTTCTCCTCAATGACTCTATATGATGGTCTTCAACTGAATATTCTAAAATATCTCCCTAATGGAGTCACCAATTTGTTAGGTGTGTGACTCAAATGGGGAGTGCAAATGAAAGAATTGTGAACATTTCGTTAAAGACCGATTTTAGAACTGTATTGACTCTATGGATGGATAGGCTAGAATCAAATTTTTTAGATGTTTGTCCCCAGCGGAGTCGCCAATTTTTTAGCTCCCAAAAATGCAGGCGAAATGCCTCAAGAGGTTTCCAATCTCTTGGTAGGTTTTAGGGTAATAGAAAAGGCCAAATGGTTTAGACCTTCTTCTCTTTAGCTGCTTCTAGACCTACGACGGTGTACCTATATAAATGAAGCAAACTTAAAGCTGTATGAATTGATTGATTTGATGGATCTATTACAATGGTACAAATATAATAGATAAAAGCTTGCTGACTACTCCTACTCCTAGTATTGAATTTGAAATGTGGATGGTTTAATAAGGTTTTATGAAATTCTAAAATGGAATTGGTGTGACCAGTGCCTACTTTTGTTGGGCTAATGGAGTGAAGAGGTAAATAATATGTGTTTTCCCTTTTGGCTTAACTCTAGTTGCTAGGAACTTTGAGAATGAGGTTCTATGACTGGCATAAAACTTCACTAAATTTATGACTTGCATAAATTGTTCTGGAACATTTTCTTACTAGGCTCTTCTTCAATTATCCAAAATAAATCTTTAAATCACTGTGATTCATCCAAAAGAATCTAAATCTGACTTGCAGACTCCAATTGATTAATTCACACAAAATGGGAATACATTTCGATAAATCAAAGATATACTTAATATATTGATTTAAATGATTAAAAGACCTCAAGTTGGAGACAACCAGATAGAAATGTAAATGATTTCATCACAACAACTGAACACCAAGAAAGGATTTCACCAAATTTATGCATTCTTCTCCATTAAATAATTTGAAAGGATTTTACAATATACAACATGATGTTTTATTTCGACAATAGTTCACCCTATCCAATTACCTAACCTACTTATTTTCTCCTTAATCTAATCCCTTTTTGATATAATTTTACTTTCCATATATACATTCTAATTTTAGAGTTATGACCCTCTTTATGTTCACTGCATCTCTTCAATATTCTTCTTCTTCGAAAAAAATATTTAAATAATTTCCTTTTTGGAAAATTAAATATTTTAATATTCATCTTTGAGTTCATTCGCGAATAATAATCATTATAATGCTTTTAATAATTTTCATTAATCCTTTTGCTAGAAAATTTCTCGCTTATATCTACCTTGGTTAAAATATTTCACCAAGTTTAGTAGATTACTCCTTCGGGTAGAATAATTACCCATTACCTGCTCCTGCAACTTCTTCGGTAAAAATATTCTCCATCCTTGTGAAATTATTTTTCCCTATATTTAATTGGTGCATATTCACCATAAAAATAATCACCCACTTATAAATGTCTTGGTGAAAAAAATATTGTATCACTCAATGTAAATATTTTATAAATTTTTACCCCTCATGCTTTTGAGTAAAAATATTATCCACCTTATAACTCCCTTTAAAATATTTCCAATCCTCGTGAAAGTGTTTTACTTTATACATTTTATGGGTAAAATAATTATTCACCTTATAACTCCCTTCACTAAAATATTTCATTATTCAATGAGAATATTTGACTTCTTGAAGAAAATATTTTATCCCTTCACTTTCACATTTATTCCATAAATTCTCACTTTATTACTCCCACAATTATTATAATCCCTTTTTTATATTTTTCACACAAGCTATATGATAACATATCCACTTTAATATTTATACTCATTCAAACCTTCATACTGACATGCATCATCGGAAATATACTATTTCCTTCTCCGGATAGTTATTTTCTCACCGATGAAGCTCCATCGATATGACTTCACATTGTCAAGAAGATCTTATGCCGATAATAGATGTCTTGCCGATATTAATTTATTCTCACAATAGAATTCCATCGGTGTGACAAACACACTCGGTGAGACTTTATCCCGATCTCCCTTCCTCTCGCTGATGCACAATTCATTTTAGGGTTTTGTCACTGCCCTTCACAATGATCCGAATCTTCTTCTCTAATTTTTTCAAGCAAAATGATTATGTTTCCTTGCATGGATTATGTTAAAATTCTTTGCGACTTGTTTGACTTCCCTCGGGCAAGTAGCATTTTGTAATAGTTTTTTCCTATCTACATGGATTTGAGATATAATTTTTTGATCTATGATTCAAAACCCATGTCTAGTATGTGATCAGCTTCCCCTAATATGAGATATGTCACCCTTCGTAGGTCTATGTTCCATGCTTCCAATATATCAAAGGTCAGCCAGGTGTGGTAATTACAGTATCAACCTTTTTTGACTTGCACAATTTCCAAGAATTTTGATAGCCTCTTGAATATTCGATGGAAGTTTCCTTTAAATCTGACATCCCTGTTCACTATCATGACTTGGAATATTTTTCATAGCTAAATATTTGTGGTTGGCACCATCATTCCATCTCCTTGAATCTTCTTTCCAACAAACCCATTAGATGTAGGCATTGTGAGTCGTGAGAGGTCTTCCACTTGAATAAATATGTGAAGCAACTTATATAGCCTTCTAATATCTCCACATTTTACATATATGTCAACCATGGTAATTTGCAAGTTTGCTTCCACTTCTAAAGTTTGAAATATTCTCTTCAGTTGAGTGAAAAATGGTTTTTTCAGTACCAAAAGGCTAAGTGTCACCAATATAAGCAGATTTTGTGTCATAGTTCTATTCATATCTGTTGATATCTAGTCATTCTATGAGCAGTTAACTATTGTTTCACCCTGTATACATCTGATAACTGTGGTAATGGTGTTAGAGGTGACATTTTCTGTTTCATCATTCTTAGCTCCCGCATTCCAAATGGTTGTAATATGACCACAATTTTGTATGGGAACATCATGCGTATTCCCTGGTATTTTGAGTACAAGAAAAAGTTTTTGTTGTGTATCAATGTGTTGTCCCATGGTTCATTTAATCTTATGCCCATTGCTTTATCTTTTTGATAATCACTTCCACTTATATGTTATCCTTTTTGAGTATGTTGGCTGCTATTTTTGTTCATCCAATCAATAGATATATTTGATATATTTTATGCTATGGTGTCTACCAACGTGCACAATTTGAGAGCATCATCAAAACATTAATGTCCTTTGTCGGTTGTATTATCTTTTAGATCTAGTTCCCATTATTAGTGCCACTCAGTTTAACCACCTTTGTCCAATGCTTCTTAAATTCCTCTTCTCCAATTGATCAGTTTTCATGATGCTTCATTTCTAAATTGAAGTGGGTATTTTTCAACATCTATCTTTTGACATTTTGCATTGTGACAAAAATGGGTCAAGTAGCCTCTGAAATCTATGTGGAAAGTTGATCAAAACTTTTCCTTAAGCCATGAAATTGCACCAGTATGTCAATTGATGGTAGGGAAGTGTGATTGTGAAATGGTTTGGCATGAAATTATTGGGATTGAAAGTTGTTCACAATCAAAATTACTTATTCAACCATTTTAACAACTGTTTAAATTAAACTAAAACTCACCAATTTGCAATCTTGTAAAAATGCAAATCACTTCCTGTGAAGCCATAACTTGGGAGACTAGTTCATTTGGGATCCATGAGCATGTGTGCAGAATTATTTTTCATCAATCTTCATTCTTCGCAAAATATCAAATGCCAAACCCTTTTGTAGTTGTTCTGGAAATGGAATCCTCAAACTGTGTAAAATCCAGTCAGAATTGATTTTGCAAAAATACTAAATGATGTTGAAATGCCCTAAAAATTGGCATGGATGCACCTTGAGATAGAGAGATTCAAGAGCACCAATTGGTATTTCATAATATCTTTTTAGATGCTTAATATTTTCCTTCAAAGTAGGCCACTTTAACAGATTTCACTATGCTGACATTAGATTTTCTAAAAACCCTTCAACTTGTCGCTTCAAAACTTTGTCAAACAGATCAGATGAAGCTGAAAACTAGCATGCATACTCCCATGTGATAAATGAACATGTTTTCAAAGTGATTTTTCTTGAAATTGTACTATTCAAAGTGAGCCACTCAAGCATATTTTTCAACTGTACTCCTGAGTGTTGAAATCATTTTTTTTTTAATATGGGAGCCTAAAATTTGCATGAAATTTTAAGTCCCAACACTTGGGAAGCACATGGGGTGGCACTATGGTCCCAAAAAATCTTATCATTGTAGCATAAGAATAAAATAACCAATCACCCCACTTGTGATCAATCCTCTTTTTTGGGGTGAGGTCATTGGACCTCAAGAAGCTTCTCACTTCCTTAGACAACCCCTATTTAGTAAGGAGGATTTTCCCCTTCCTTAAAGGTTGAAAAAAACTCTTCAAAGGTAGAATAATTAGAGTTCCTATAATCCTTATCCCATAGGTATGTCCATCCTTGGACTTGTACCATCACATTCTTTTCTCCTGTGGTCTTGATTTGTAACTATGGTGGACATACTTGTACCCAACATAAAATATCATGTGCAAGAGAAGAGAATACTACCTAAAGTTTATGGGACCAAAGGGATCTATCTTGGTTGCACAAAGGGACATGTGAAATTGATTGAAAACATACTCTACATAGTCATAAGTATGTTCACATATTTTATTTGAATGTCCAGTACCAAGATCATCACATTAACATGATTTGGATCATGTTATCCATCTCTAAGACCTACATCAATGAAAAGTAGGTCTCAAAGATATTGTAGGAAAAGGGTTCCAAATTACCCCTACCAAACCTCTACAATTATTTCCTTTACCCCTTTTTTTATGAATCATGACAGTCATTTTTCCTTGTAACTATCTCTACTTTGCTCATATTCTTTGTTCAATGTACCTAGGTCAATTAGTAGGTGTGCATTAAGGTCTAATTGAAATACTTTCGATAGTTGGTCTCTATCCAACAACAATATTCATTGGCCATTAGAAGAATATAAAGACCTAGAATTGGGGCCATATGCCATGGAAAACTTGTTGGAAATACAAGGACAAACAATTGAGAGGGGGGTGAATCTGTTGTCATAGAAATTCAAAACTTATTTATCTTATTAACCTTATTCTTTGATATGATTATTAACCATGAAAACATAAATCATCAACACATCAGAAACACACATAACACCAATTTTTTTTATGTGGAAACCCTGTTAGGGGAAAAACCATGGTGGAGGTCATCCTACAAGATTATACCCTATTAAAAATATAATGAAAATGAAATATGGGGAATGCACATGCATTCAGGCACACTGCCTAGAGCTCACTACTCAATTAGAAAGGAAGACACACTATCTTGCAAAGAGATTCAAATTAAATCCATCTGGACTTTCAACTAAGAAAATTTAGCATCTGCTAATGCCTTGTTATAGTTCTAATTAAGCACATGCACACTTCTTCACTCTTCACTCTTCTTCACACTTCTTCATAGTTCTTCACACTCTGCTCTTCCTTAAAATGATTTAGAAAATTATTCATTCACACACACATTTGACATACCACTTTCACTCTTAAACAATCAATCTTATATATCTGCAACATAAAATTTCATTGCTACAAGTCGGCCAAAAAGAAATAATAAAATGAATATAAACTATCAGCCCAAAACATTAAATATTATCAAAGTGAATCACCCAAGGTTAGCCACAACTTAGTGAGGATGGAAAAATCAACATCTCCAACATGAAGAAACTTAAATAATTTTTCCTCGAAGATCCACAACACACTACAAACACTATGTCAGCTAAGAACAAGAAAAACATGAACACGCAAGAGAAATTCGCCAACCAAAATCACAACAATCAATGCAAAAATGAAACAATGATAGAGCATGATCTAGAAACATCCACAAGCATCACAAATCACAAGAGAAGCATCTACAAATACTGAACTAACTGAAATAGCATCATCTTCAATTAGGAACACCAACTAAAGAAACAAGAAAACCTATCTGAATGGAAATCTTCATAACTCGATCAAATCTTCATGCAGATCTCTAAAACTCAACATGGATAAACTAGATACACTCAGCAAAAAACCCTTTAGTCCACAACCTCTGATCAACAATGTACAAAAATAACCACCATACTAAACTTCACTTCACCACTGATAACCTGAAACTCATTTATTACAATTTTCTCAATATCCTCGACATATACAACTTCAAATACATTTATGATAATAGTGTTGACATCAATTAAAACTACATATCATCAACACAACCACAACATCCAACAATCTCCCCCTTTGGCATTGATGGCAACACATGAGGTGAAAAACACCATCAATGCAACTAACTCCTACTTAGGTTTTGACTCATCTTCTCCTCAATGCTTTCCCATAATATTTCTCCCCATAAGTCTCTTCTCCTTAGATAATCACTAGCTTTTCACATGACTCTTTTTCCCATTTGACATCAATGACAAAGTTCTCTAAGCTTTGAACCACATATTTGAATTTATGAACATTTGACTACTCTCCCTGAGTAGTAGCCACCACAACATCAATTTGAGACAAGATATGAATGTGAAATGCATAGATTGATGCAATGCAATGCATCCTTAGTTTTGATTAGGAGGGGTCATCACCCCTAAATTCCCTCTGACATACTCAAAAGTATGCTTAGGCAATGGCTTGGTAAATATTTCTGCAATCTGCTCCTTAGTAGGCACATACTCCAATCTGACTTCCTTTTCACTTACCTTCTCCCTCAAAAAGTGAAACTTGATAGATATATGCTTTTTTTTTAATGCAACACCAAATTATTGGAAATGTTAATAGCACTTGAGTTATCTTAGAATATAGCAATAGGCTCATCATATATAATTCTGATATCCCTCAACATTTGTCTCATCCATAGGACTTGAGTACAATTATTAGCAACAACAATGTATTCGGCCTCTATAGTAGACAAGGAAACAACATTCTGCTTCTTGCTTAACCATGAAATTAGCTTCTTACCTAAGAAAAATGCTCCACCACTAGTACTTTTTCTGTCATTCACATCTCCTACCTAGTCAGCATCAGTAAAGGTATTAAAAGTAAGATAATCATCTTTAGGTACCATAAGCCATGATCAACAACTCCCTTCAAGTATCTAAAAATTCTCTTCATAGCAGCCACATGAGATTCTTTTGGATTAGCTTGAAATCTTGCAACAATACATACAACATTCATGATATTAGGCCTAGTTTGAGTCAAGTAAAACAATCCACCAATCGTTGATCTATATCTTATCTGATTTGTTTTCAAAGAATCATCTTTTGTTGTCAACTTGCATTTGGTCACCATGGGTGTACCAACTAGCTTTGAATCTTCCATACCAAACTTCTTCAACAATTCCTTCACATACTTGGACTGAGATGTAAAAATACCTTAATCTAATTGAATAATTTGCAATCCCAAAAATAATTTCATCTCACCAATCATAGACATCTAAAATTCACTTTGCATCTCATTAGGGGTATGTGCAGGATCATCATGGAATAAACAGGCCCTTAAGTGGAAAAAAAATCAAAAAAATCATAGTTAGGCAACTTGACATAAAAATTTGAATAAGTTATCTATATTATATCAAAAATATGTAAGAATAGAATTTGTAGCAAATTGAATGTAGTTTATAAACTACTAGGTTTGTTTAACAAAAAAAATCTGTTTGGTGAAATTTTGAAATTTCAATGTAGTAGTACTTAAATTTCAGGGAAAAAATAAGAAGCGGTTGTTTGTCTGACCACCCTAACAACAATAAAATGATAATATTTTTTAATAAGATTTTAGATATAAGTAGAGGATTCATGTCCCGATGTGATGCATATTTTTTTGTATTTTTTTCCATGTAAATAATTAATTATGATTTTTTTATTACAACTTTTAAAAAATATAAAAAACTCGTATGTCTTACCACCTTAACTTGGTCAAAACCTCATAAAATTCAATTTTTTATTTTTTTAAACCTGTAGTATGAGAAGCATAGAGTGTGACACATGTTTTGGATTCAAAAAATGTGATACCATTTGAAAGCTATAAATGTTTTTCAATAAGCTGATCAATTAGAACTTTAGTCATAATTTGAATAGAAAATGAATAATAATTGCTTATTAAATTCAAAATAAAGCATAATTTACATTGGTGGAAAGTTGAGAATCTCCTTTAAAAACCTTTTTCGTTCATCAATTTTGGGTAAAAAAAAAGTCATCAGCCACATATCCATCATATTGCCACTTTTTGGCCCATCATGATCCTGCATATAGTCTTAGAAAACTTCATGCACAAAGCATCATCTCCTCCAAAAATAATATCATCAACAAAGACTTCAACAATAAAATCTTTATCATCATTCTTGAAATACAGATTACTATCAATAGTACCTTTGTTAAATCCAGGCTTCAACAAATACTTGTCCAATCTTGCATACCATGCTCTAGGGGCTTGCTTGAGTCCATACAATGCTTTCTTCAACTGACATACCATATCTTCTTTACCAGTCAACTGGAATGCATCAAGTTTCTCAACATACACCTCTTCTTCCAATTCACCATTTGGGTATGTGCAGGATCATGATGGGCCAAAATGTGGCAATATGATGGGTATGTGGCTAACAACTATTTTTTTACCCAAAATTCATGAAATTAAAAGGGTTTTTAAAGAAGATTCTTAGCATTCCACTGACATTTAAATTATATTTTACTTTGAATTTAATAAGTAATTATTATTAATTTTCTATTCAAATTATGACTAAAGTCCTGATTGATAGGGTGATTGAAAAACATCTATAGCTTTCAAACGGTATCACATTTTTTGAATCCAAAACATGTGTCACATTCTATGCTTCACATACTATAGGATTAAAAAGAAAATTTGAATTTCATGAAGTTTTGACCAATTAAGGTGGTATGAGTTTTTATATTTTTAAAAAGTTGTAATAAAAATTCATAATTAATTATTTACTAAAAGAATTAAAAAAAATGCATCACATCAAGGCATGAGTCCTCTACTTATATCTAAAATATTATAAAAAAAATATTATCATTTTATTGTTAGGGTGGTCAAACAAACACCTAATTCTTATTTTTTCTTTGAAATTTAAGTACCCTTGCATTAAAATTTCAAATTTTCACCAAATAGATTTTATTTTTATTTTAAACAAACCTAGTAGTTTAGAAACTACATTCAATTTTCTACGATTCTATTCTTACATATTTTTGAAATAATATAGATAACTTATTCAAATTTTTACGTCAAGTTGCCTAACTCTGATTTTTCTAAATTTTTTGCCACTTAAGGGCCTATTTTTTCCATGATGATCCTACACATACCCATTTAGAAAAGCTGATTTTACATCCATTTGATAAAATTTGTAGTTCTTGTGAGTAGCATAGGCAAGAAATAATCTTACAGCTTCAATTTTGGCAATAGGGGCAAAGGTCTCTTCAAAATCAATTCCTTCCATTTGTGAATATCCTTTACATACTAGTCTTGCTTTGTTTCTAACCACTTCACCTTGATCATTATGTTTTTTTCTAAAGACCCATTTGGTTCCAATGGAATTCTTATCCTTAGGTCTAGGAACAAGAATCCATGTATCATTATTTTCAATCTATTTTAAATCTTCTTTAATTGCTTCAATCCAATGCTCATCTTTACATGCTTCATTCACACTAGTAGAATCAGTCTTTGAAATCAAGCAATACTCTTCTACAAAATTTCTCCTAGTCTAGACACCTTTGTTCTTATCACCTATAATTTGATCTTTTGAATGGTTGAATCTTACATACCTCGAAGTCTTCTTAGGATTTTCTTCAACTTCAAGCTCTTCTAATCTTTCTTCTACTCTTTCTCTAGTTTCTCCTTCTTCATTTTCTTGATTTACCAAATTGATTTGAACTTGATTTGTAGTATGAACTTTCTTTCCTTTGTTTGTACTATCATTCTGATCAACAGATTCATATCCATAGGTTCTGGATAGTGTACCAAAGTCTTCATCAACCTTAACATTTGCACTTTCAACCATTTTCTTCAATCTTTTATTGTAACACCAGTAGGCCTTAATTTTAGTAGCATAACCCAAAAAGATACCTTCATCACTCCTAGCATCAAACTTTCCTATGTCTTCATCTCTCTTAATATAACATCTACTTCCAAATATCTTAAAGTATTTAATACTAGGATTTTGACTAGTCCATAGCTCAAAAGGGTCTTACTAGTATCACCTTTGATTTGTACCTGGTTGACTGTGTACACATCAATACTCATGGCTTCTCTCCAATAGATATGAGGATCAGGGAAAACTTTAGTGGTGAATCTTCTCCAATTGGTGAATTCTAGGAATTGGTCAACTCAAAATTAGTGAATTTATCACACCCATAGGGTATCCAAATCGCCCAGAATTTACGAAACATAGGTCCAATTCTTGTCGATTCGCTAATAATTTTTTTTATGAGGCATATTTAAGAAAAAAATTTGCCATTATCAAACTACATGTTTCAAATGGACTGACTAATATTTTCGCCTTAATCTCATAAACATTTAATAAAAAACACCTACATATTCACCAATACTATTAAAACGACATTGTATCAGGACCCATTTCGCCAATCAAAATTTATAAATAGTTGCTTGTGAATACTCATTTCGCCAATTAAAATTTATAAATAGTTGCTTCTGAGGACCTATTTCACCAATAACATTAAAAAATAATTAAATTTAAGGACACATTTCGCCTTGAAAATTACAACGTATTCGCCAAATTTTTAATATACCATTTAAAAATCCCATAGAATTCAACAAATAGGGAATCATGGATTGATATAAATACAATCAAAAGTGTCATTTATTCTTACACATTTTGTTTGGTTCTGAGGTTCTACTTCTCAATTCGGAAGTTAGCAAAATTTGAAAACGTAGAGTTAAAGGTGAGTGATCACTGATCATTTCTTCATAGTGTTATTAGTTATAATGATAAGTTTTCTTTATCTCTTTTTCATTCTTGCTTTAGTCTTAAAGATGATATTGAGTAGGGAATGTGATCTATATTATTATTCTCTATCCTTCTTAAACAAGAATACATTTGTTTCCAATTTTTTATTTGAAGTGAGAGATGAATATGTCGATCGAATCAGAGATTAATATGTCAAGTGACTCAAGCAGCAATGGTAAGGCTCCTGCCACTCCTCGGGGTGGTGAAACTACTCCTGCCACTCCTCAGGGTGTTGAAAATACTCCTACCACTCCTCAGGGTTAGGGTGGTGAAAATACTCCTGTCACTCCTTAAGGTGTTGAAAATAATCCTGCCACTCCTCAGGGTGGTGAAACTACTCCCGTCGCTCCTCAGAGTCAGGGTGGTGAAAATACTCCTACCACTCCTCAAGGTGTTGAAAATACTCCTACCACCCCTCAGTGTGGTGAAGATCAAGAGACTCAGAGGCCATCAAAACATCCAAAACTTAGATGTACCATATAGTCTTACTTTGGAATTTCCAAAGCTTCTGATCAATCAGGTCAAGATGGAGCTACATCATCAACTCTTCCACCAAATATTGGTAGCATTCACAATACCTCAGCGCCAGTGGAAGGTCAAGTTGAGATTGTCATTGATTTAATTCAAAATGTATCAAATTCAAATGGGGATGGAAATACCATAGAAGATGCTCCAAGGGATACCCTGCTTAGCCAAAATGAGATAATTGAATTAGATGAGGATGATGTTGGTAGCAAGAAAAGGAAAAACAAACCAAAAAGGGGGCGTGAGTGGGAAATGACAAGGAATTTTCAATTTGGTTGGTTGTCAAAGTACCCATTCATTGTAGCAATGGGGGAATTAGACGATATTGAAAAAGAAAAACATGCCAAATGTATGATTTGTACTTGGAAATTGGGAAAACCCAAGACGTTGCAGCTAAAGATTGACATTATAGAAAAGCATATCAGTAAATTTTATGAAAAACAAATCATAGAAAGAAATGAACAATCAGTCTTATGATGGAAATCAAAGGAATAATTTCTTCATGTTAGGTGTGTCACAGATTATGAAGAGCATCAACAAAGCATGTCGAAGCTTGCTGCATGTAAAGGTACAATTGAGGCTTAATTTGGGAAAGAAATGGAAGGAAAAAATTTGTCAAAAACTGTTCAAATGAGTGTTGTTTTTCATATTTTTTCTAGAGGGCATCCTATGACAGACTACCTAGAATATTCTAGTTTATTATCTTTTTTGAATGTTCCTCACTATCCCTACACACATTGGTTAGTAAACACTAGATGGGAATGGGAAAAGTGTCTTGCTATAATGGAAAATGAAGATATAAAGGAGAAAGTAAAAGATTCAAACTTCATTGCATTATCTTGAGATGAAGTTATTGCAGTAGACAATACTTCTTGGGTCTATATGCATTTGTATACTGTACAACAACATGTTCACCAAGCTCATCTTCTCTATATTCATAAATTGAAGGACAGTTCAACATCACATAATATATTTGAACTAGTCAAGAAATATTTGAATGAAATTGCAGGTATGGATGAGTTGACAATTGCAAAAAAGTTGGTGTGTGTAGGAGTTGATGGGGTACAGTGATGCAAGGTCAAAGGACCGGTGTTTGCACAAAGTTGCAAACTATTTGTGCACCATACATGCTTGGCATTCACTGCATGGCCCACAAAATAAATTTGGCATTCAAAATTGTAAGCAAGTTTCCTACAATATCAAAAGTTGAAAATCTAGTCCACGAGATCCACGCATACTTCTGTTGAAGTCCCAAAAATTTCACATAATTTCATAATTTTGTTGAGGGAATAACACTAGGAAACAAGCTTCTCAAGGATGTTGATACTAGATGGATCTTCCTACATGGACCAACGCAATGAGTTCTTTCAGAATATCAATCCTTAATTGGAGTGATGTATGAAAACCGCAACACGGTAGACAAAGCTCCTGACCTCTTACATAGGTTAAGTGATATAGAGAAACTCTTGACTCTAGCTAGTCTTCTCCCCATGCTAGATGAAATGAATAGTCTTGTGAAGAAATCCCAAGACAGAGCTATGTATATTAATGAATATTCCAATCTGCATAAACATACATGCTTGGCCCTCGATCATCTATATCTATATTTAGCACAAGATGGCGTAGATTATAACTTGTGGAGGAAAATTATTGATTTGAATGATCCTAATAAGTATTTACAGTTTAATGGAAGAAGGCACTTATGTATCTATGTACATGGATATGAGATACAAATGTACCAATGTAAGACTACTAGGTGCTCTAGCAGAGAAGTACCTGTTAATGAGGAAGATTTTAAAGACATTTTTAAATGTATTGGTGATAATTTGAAAGAAATTGTAAAATATATTTCCTCAAAGATTCATGAAAGATTCCATCAAGATGAAATACTTGAAGCCATGAGTATTTGTATCCTCAATTTTGGGAAAACCGAGATAACCAAAAAAAAATTCATGCTCAAGTAAAAATCTTGATCAAACGATTTTCAAAAACTGTAACAATCAATGAGTAGAAAATATAAGGAATTTTAAATATAGATAAGCTAAGAAAGAAATGCAAGGATTTTGTAGTAGCTATTAACAACCAGTATAAATCCATGGGCAATGAAAAGGCCTTTGAACCAAGAACAATAAAAAGGGTTTGGACAAACTTAGGTCAGAGTGAAATATTGCGTATATCAGAATGGGTATGTGCAAGATCATGATGGGCCAAAAATGTAAGGAAAGCTAGACGTGGAAACAACTCTCCTAATGTCAAAATCTCAGAGAAGAATGCAGATACTCTTTAAAATTTACAATTACAGTCCAATTAAGATGCACTTTAAAATAGATAACAAAACAGAGAAATAGACAAACATAGATGAACACTAGATATACGTGGGAAAACCCTTACGGGAGAAAAACCCACCACACCAAGAGAAATCACTTTGTATTACAGTAATGGAGATTACATACAAATGTCAGACTTATCTTTTTGGTGTCTATTTACAACAACATTCACCATGAACAATTTTGTACAGGAACCTTCAAGTTACAGTCTTTACAGATTAGAATACATTTACTGATCATACAACCACCCAACAATCCGTCGACGCAACCAACCGATCACAATCTACAATCACAGAGTATAACCATGTTGTTCCATGTCTGTCGAGCTTCCTCACAGAACTGTCACAATGAACAATCTTTTGACTGTTCAGATTTGGCTTCTCCTATTGGTCCATGAGACTCCACATAGGACTGTCAAACAGTCAACAGAGTCCAAATTGTATTGGCATGTTGGTGAGACACAAGAAGTGTCTCCCTGATGCCCTAGAGCTCCATATCGATGTCACTAAGAGTTATCGTTATCGCCAAGATGTTTCACTGAGCTTACAACTTGTATCAGCTTTAGTTTTCCTATCGGCAAGACTATCACTCTCACCAAGACATCTCAACGAGCCTTCTTGTGTTACACCGAAGCACCAAAAAGTCAGCAAGACCTATCACTTTCACTAGGAGATCATAGCGAGTCATCAAAGTTACTCTGAAGTTCTCATCTGTCGCCAAGACATATCGCTATCGCCGAGAGTTCTTATCGAAGTCACATGTGTTACACCGATGAGCATTTACTATCAGCAAGACTCTCACAAGTTGCCAAGACTTCATAACGATCAGTTTGAGCTACTCCGATGACCTTTATGTTATAACAAACACCAAACGATCACCAAGACTTCTGTCCATCGCTAAGAGTTCTTGGAAAACCCTTAGTGTCACCTTGATGCCTCCAAAAGTATTCCCTTTGGCAAGACCTTCACCATTCGCTGGGACTTCTTACTGAAACCCTTTGAGTTACCCCAAGTGGAAACGGTCGGGGAGACATTCCTTCATCGGTAAGACTTCTTACCGATAGAATATAAGATACATCAAAGACCGCAAAATGTAACATCCTATCGGCAATACATTAGCTTTCGCTGGGACTTCACACCGAACAAAGCCTTTCAGCCAAAGGTCTTCCCGATATATGATTGAATGGCCTATCAACCAGAGATCTCCACATTGCAAGGACTTCTCATCGAGACACCAAAGGTTATCCTGATGTATAAGCATTCGGCGAGACTCCTGCAAGGTCACAACAACCTATACAAATCACAATGTTTCAAAGCTGCTCGTCGGCTAGACATAGAAGATGTCACACCAACTTGGCTCCAATGGAGGTTTTAGCCTATGATGATTGAGGCATACTTTTCCAACAATCTCCCACTTGATGAAGATCACACAGGCACCTTCAGAGCACAACATAACTTACTAAAAATCATGGGCACTAATGCCCATTGAACTGGCACACCACCTAAACATTTTTGTGCTCACTAGCTTTATCAATGCATCTACAACATTCTCCAGAGTATCAACTTTTTCCAAACTAACCTTTCCAACCTCCATATCTCGTACAAAGTGAAACTACATGTCAATATGTTTTGTCCTAGCATTGAAAGTTGGATTCTTTGCCAGAAAAATTGCACTCTAACTGTCACAGAAAATAGTTATTTCCCCCACATCAAAACCAATGTTAGAACACAAACATTTCAACCAAACTACTTTACAAGCATGAGTAGCTGCCATGTATTCAGCCTCCATAGTGGACAAAGCGACTACAACTTGCCGCTTGCTCATCCAGCTCACTGCACCACCATTCATCATGAAAATGTATCCATTGGTGGACCTCCTACTGTTAATGTCCCCTACCCAATCAAAATCTGAATAGCCTCGAATACTAAGAGTTCTATGTGATTCAACCAAATTCCTATGGTAACACAAAGCATAATCTGAAGTGCCCTTCAAATATTTGAAAACTCTATTTACAACATCCCAATGTGTCCTTCTAGGATTAGCCATAAACCGACTAAGAACTCCCACTGCTTGGGAAATGTATGGCCTTGTACAAACCATTGCATACATGAGACTGCTAACTGCACTAGCATAGGGTACACTGGTCATGTCCTCCATCTCAGTAGGATATTTTGGACAATCTTCAATAGATAGCTTCGTTCCCTGCAAGACTAGAACAACTAGCTGTTTGCAATCATTCATACAAAATCTCTCAAGAACAGTCCTGACATACTTACTCTGACTGAGCCGTAGTTTTCTATTCTTCCTATCCCTGGTTATCTCCCTCCCCAGAATATACCTTGTTGCACCAAGATCTTTCATTTCAAACTTAGTAGACAACTGAGACTCAAGATAAGAAATCATTAGCTTACTATTGCCTATGAACAACATATCATCAACATAAAGAGCAATAATAAGCACTTGATCACTTTCAACTTTATAATATACACAGTGATAAGATTTTGATCTCAGAAATCCCAAAGACAATACAAAAGTATCAAATTTCTGGTACCACATTCTAGGTGACTGCTTTAACCCATACAGAGACTTCTTTAATTTGCATATCAATTTTTCTTTACCTTTTTCAACAAAGTGCTCAGGCTGGGACATATAGATTTCTTCTTCAAGATCACCATGAAGAAATGTTGTCTTCACATCCATCTGTTTGACCTCTAAGTCATACGCTGCTGCAAGTGAGAAATGAAATCTGATAGATGTTAGCTTTGCTACAGGAGAAAAAATTTCCCCATAATCAATTCCCTCGACCTGGGAATAACCCTTTGCTACCAGTCTTGCCTTGTACTTTTCTACACTTCCATCCAGACCAATCTTCTTCTTAAATACCCATTTGCAGCCAACAAATTTTTTGCCTTTAGGAAAGGGCACCAGACTCCAGGTATCATTCTTTTCTAAAGATGCCATCTCTTCTTCCATGGCTTCCAACCAAGAGTCTGAATCAGACATTTTAAATGCCTCTTTTACAGTCCTAGGCTCATCAGTGCTAGAAATCAAATCATAGGCACAAGTAGAATCAATCAAAGAGAACCCATACCTATCAAGTTGTTTTCTTTCTCGGGTTGACCTCCTCACTGGCTGAGGCTGAGGTTGTTGTTGTTCTTCAGAACTTTCAGAACTGCTTGAGCTCTCCTCAGTTTTAGGTACATTTTGAATTTTCAATTCCTCTTTCTCTGGTGTAGGAGGAATTATAGCTACATCCTTATTTTTTTCTGACTTTGTCTCTAACTGCAGATCTAAGGTGGAAGGTTTCAGCTTATGAAATATTACACTTTTGTTGTATAAAACCTTCTCCATGTCATGATTCCAAAGCTTGTATCCCTTTATGCCAACACTATAGCCAATAAAAATACATTCGACAGCCTTGTTCTCCAATTTAGATCTTTTCACATCCGACACATATGCATATGCCTCACAGCCAAAGACTCGAATATGTCTTAGAGAGGGCTTCTTACCAGACCACACTTCCAAAGGTGTTTTCTCAACAAGAGCAGAATTAGGAGACCGATTAATCAAGTAACATGCAGTAGATACAGCCTCAGCCCAGAACTTCTCCTCCAAGACAGCACTACTGAGCATACTTCGTGATCTCTCCATCACTGTCCTATTGAACCTTTCTGCAACTCCATTTTGCTGTGGAGTATAAGGTGTAGTCTTATGTTTTTTAATCCCATGGTCTTTACAGTATCTTTCAAATTCATTAGAATAGAATTCACCGCCATTATCAGTCCTTAAGCATTTTATTTTTCTACCAATCTAATTTTCAACAAGGTTTTTAAATTCCTTAAACCGACTGAACACTTTTAATTTACTTTTCAAAAAATAAACAAATTCTCTTCTTGAATAATCATCAATGAACGACACATAGTATCTTGACTTAGACAAAGAAAGAACATCCACTGGACCAAATACATCTGAATGAATATAATCTAGCAAACCAGAAGATTTATGAGGACTGGAATAAAATGAAACACGGTGTTGTTTTCCATATATACAATGCTCAAAGAATTCAAATTCAAGATTACAATCTTCAAGCCCCTCAACCAGGTTTTTATTCTTTAAGGCTTTTAAACCTTTTTCTCCTGTGGCCTAGCCTATGATGCCAGAGCATAGTCTTCTCTGCTGGAAGTTTTACTTCCATAGAGTTTACATAATTAGGGATTTTTCCCTCTTTACCTCCATGAATAGCTTTCAGTGACTTTCTAGAGACACTGTTACATTGAACAGGTTGTGCATCCAGCTTGTACAGGGTACCAATTCGAGCACCTCTAGCTAGTACCATAGAACCTCTAGTCATCTTGCAGCCATTTCTAGAGAATGTGACTTGTACTCCAATATCATTCAGCTTACTGACAGACAACAAATTTTGAGCCAAACCTGGTATATGCATAACATCCTTTATCCCCTTTACTCTGCCATCAGGGAATTGGATTCTGACTCTTCGATAGCCAACAATTTCCAAAGTTGAATCACTTGCCAAGTACACCTTTCCACCATCGTATTCTTCATACTTCATGAACCAATCTCTATGAGATGTCATGTGAAAAGATGCACTAGAATCAATCAACCAGACATCATCTGATGCCTATGTATCCAAGGCAACAATGAAGGCGTCTAAATCAGCCTGAGAAGAATCATTATCGGAAAAGTTCTTCTTTTTCTTTTTCTCCTCTTTGCAATCCTTTCAAACATGACCAAGTTGCCCACAGTTCTAGCATTTTACCTTGGACTTCTTGCTAGGAGACTTTGATCTCCCCTCTGATTTTGATTTTGATTTCTTGTCCTTCTTCTTGCCTTTCTCTTTCGGTCTTCCTTTGAAATCAAGAGCTTCCTTCTCCATCTTAGAAGATTTTCTTCTCATCTCTTTTGACAGCAAAGAACCAACAACATCTTCCATCTTGAAATTTGATGTTTTACTCCCAATAGCCATCACCAGATGATCCCAAGAGTCTGGCAAAGAACACAATAGAAGCATACATTGATCCTCTTCATCAATTTTTACACTAATAGATGTCAATTGAGAAATCAGCATATTAAATGTGTTCAAATGATCAGCTACAAACTCTCCTTCCTGCATTCTCAAAGAATACAGCTTCTTCCTCAGGAACAGTTTATTCACCAAGGACTTCCCCTGATAAATAGACGCCAGTCTCTTCCACAAAGAAGAGGAAGTCTTCTCATGCACATTTAGAAGAACAAAATCTGCCAAACAGAGGCTTATCAACCCCTTAGACTTCCTATCTACAAGGTCCCACTCTTCTTGCTTCATGCCTGTAGGTTTAGTTCCAGACACCGCAAGCCACAGATCATGATTCACTAAGAGATCCTCCATCTTGAGTTTTCACAACTCAAAGTTACTACCGTTGAACTTCTCTATTTCAATCTTTCCAGATGTGCTAGCCATCTCAACCTGTAATTAGAAATAACAAACTCTACAAGACTCCCACTGAACAGAATTGACTCAAAAAACCCAATGTGCCCACAAGGATAACACAACTGGCCAAGCTCCGATACCACTTGTAAGGAAAGCTAGATGCAGAAACAACACTCCTAACATCAAAACCTTAGAGAAGAATGTAGATACTCTTTAAAATTTACAATTATAGTCTAATTAAGATGCACTTTGAAATAGATAACAAAAAAGAGAAATAGACAAACACAGATGAACACCAGATATACGTGGGAAAACCCTTATGGGAGAAAAACCCACCACACCAAGAGAAATCACTATGTATTACAGTAATGGAGGTTACATACAAATGTCAAACTTATCTTTTTGGTGTCTGTTTACAGCAGCATTCACCATGAACAATTTTGTATAGGAACCTTCAAGTTACAGTCTTTATAGATTAGAATACATTTACTGATCATACAACCACCCAACAATCTGTCGATGCAACCAACCGATCACAATCTGCAATCACAAAGTATAACCATGTCATTCCATGTCCGTCGAGCTTCCTCACAGAACCGTCACAACGAACAATCTTCCAACTTTTCAGATTCAGCTTCTCCTATTGGTCCACGAGACTCCACATAGGACGATCAAACATTCAATGGCATCCACATTGTATCGGCATGTCGGTGAGACACAAGAAGTGTCTCCCTGATGCCCTAGAGCTCCATATCGATGTCACTAAGAGTTATCGTTATCGCCAAGATGTTTCACTGAGCTTACAACTTGTATCGATGGCTTCATTTTTCCTTTCGGCAAGACTGTCGCTCTCGCCAAGACATCTCAACGAGCCTTCTTCTATTACACTAAAGCACCAAACAGTCGGCGAGACCTATCACTTTCGCTAGGAGATCATAGCGAGTCATCAAAGTTACTCCAAAGTGCTCATCTGTCGCCAAGACATATCGCTATCGCCGAGAGTTCTTATCATCACATGTGTTACACTGATGAGCATTTACTATCGGCAAGACTCTCACAAGTTGCCAAGACTTCATACCGATCGACTTGAGCTACTCCGATCACCTTTATGTTATAACGAACACCAAACTGCCGCCAAGACTTTTGTCCATCGCTAAGAGTTCTTGGTGAACCCTTAGTGTCACCTCGATGCCTCCAAAAGTATTCCTGTCAGCGAGACCTTCACCGTTCGCTAGGACTTCTTACTGAAACCATTTGAGTTACCCTGAGTGGAAACAGTCGGTGAGACATTCCTTCATCGATAAGACTTCTTACCGATAGAATATAAGATACGCCGAAGACCACAAAATGTAACATCCTATTGGCAAGACATTAGCTTTTGCTGGGACTTCACACCGAAGAAATCCTTTTGACCAAAGGTCTTCCTGATATACAATTGAATGGCCTATCGGCCAGAGATCTCCACATTGCCAAGAATTCTCACCGAGACACCAAAGGTTATCCCGATGACTCTTGTATAAGCGTTCAGCTAGACTCCTGCAATGTCACAGTGACCTATACAAATCACAATGTTTCAAAGCTTCTCGTCGGCCAAACATAGAAGATGTCACACTGACTTGGATCCAATGGAGGTTTTAGCCTGTGATGATTGAGGCATACTTTTCCAACAAAAAAGTGGCAATATGATGTGTATGTGGCTGGTGACTATTTTCTTACCAAAAATTGATAAAATGAAAATGGTTTTTAAAGGATATTCTCAGCTCTCCATTGATATAAATTATGTTTTACTTGGAATTTAATAAGTGATTCTTATTCATTTTCTATTCAAATTACGACTAAAGTCTTGATTAATAAGCTGATTGAAAAACATCTATAGCTTTCAAACGGTATCATATTTTTTGAATGAAAAACATGTGTCACATTCTATTCTTTACATACTATAGGATTAAAAAAATAAAAATTGAATTTCATGAAGTTTTGGCCAAGTTAAGGTGGTCGACATATGAGTTTTTATATTTTTAAAAAGTTGTAATAAAAAATTCATAATTAATTATTTACTTGGAAAAAAATTACAAAAGAATATGCATCATATGCGAGCATGAGTCCTCTACTTATATCTAAAATTTTATCAAAAAATATTATCATTTTATTGTGGTTAGGGTGGTTAGACAGACACTTCTTATTTTTTCCCTAAAATTTAAGTACCATTGCATTGAAATTTCAAATTTTCACCAAATAGATTTTTTTGTTTTTTAAACAAACCTAGCAGTTTAGAAACTAAATTCAATTTGCTAAAAGTTATATTCTCACATATTTTTGAAATAATATAGATAACTTATTCAAATTTTTACGTCAAGTTGCCTAACTCTAATTTTTCTGAATTTTTTGCCACTTAAGGGCATGTTTTTTCCATGATGATCTTGCACATACCCGAATATTTCAAACTTGTTGATTTATGTCAAAAATTGATATTGGGGTTGGTGGAGGATGAGAGATTTTTTAGTACATTAGGGTTTTTGAAATCAAATTTAAGAAACAAACTAGACAAGAATTTGGAAAATTGCTTGAGGATGAAAGGAACTGTGTATAATATCAAAAAATATCCTTTTGATAGGGCACTCACAATCTAGAGGTCCACATGTGAAAGAAGAGGGACCGGTCTATGCAACACTCCAATTCCAAAGGCTGGTACTGGTGGAACTACCATGGGCAGTGAGACTGGGACAAATGACATTGACAAAAATGGCATAGCGAATGTTGAAATTGAGACACAGGCTAAAGAAGGTGAAGAGTAGACTCAGGATCAAGAGCTTCAAGATGACTCTTTTACTCTATTTGATGTTGAATGTCAGTTTTGGGACCCTGACTCCATTTGGGAAATGGAAGATAATTAGTAGCTTTTAGGTATTTATACTGTATGACAAGATTCATGAATTAGTTTCCATTGTTTCGAACTATAGTTGATGATAGTTTATATTGTATTGAATGAAAATTGAAATTGTGAATCATTGCACTTCATGATATTTTATTTTATATTGCACTTCATGAATCATATTCCAAACTTTAGTTGATATTTTATATTGTATTCCATGAAATTGTGATATTTTATTTTTTATATTGTATTCCATGGTATTGAATTTGATATGTGTTTCTGCATCATTTTTAAAGACCAACACTTATCACTCAACTCATAAATTATCACTCAACACTTATCACTCAACTCATCATTTTTAAAGTACCATTGCATTGAAATTTAAAATTTTCACCAAATAGATTTTTTTGTTTTTTAAACAAACCTAGTAGTTTAGAAACTACATTCAATTTGCTAAAAATTCTATTCTCACATATTTTTGAAATAATATAGATAACTTATTCAAATTTTTATGTCAAGTTGCCTAACTCTGATTTTTCTGAATTTTTTGCCACTTAAGGGCCTATTTTTTCCATGATGATCCTGCACATACCCGAATATTTCAAACTTGTTGATTTATGTCAAAAAATGATATTGGGGTTGGTGGAGGATGAGAGAGTTTTCAGTACATTAGGGTTTTTGAAATTAAAGTTAAGAAACAAACTAGACAAGAATTTGGAAAATTGCTTGAGGATGAAAGGAACTATGTATAATATCAAAAATTTTCCTTTTGATAGGGCACTCACAATCTGGAGGTCCGCATGTGAAAGAAGAGGGACTGGTCTATGCAACACTCCAATTCCAAAGGCTGGTACTAGTGGAACTGCCATGTGTAGTGAGACTGGGAAAAATGACATTGACAAAAATGACATAGTGAATGTTGAAATTGAGACACAGGCCGAAGAAGGTGTAGAGTAGACTCAGAATCAAGAGCTTCAAGATGACTCTTTTACTCTATTTGATGTTGAATGTCAGTTTCGGGACCTTGACTCCATATGCGAAATGGAAGAGAATTAGTAGCTTTTAGGTATTTATACTATACGACAAGATTCATGAATCAGTTTCCATTGTTCCAAACTGTAGTTGATGATATTTTATATTGTATTGAATGAAAATTGAAATTGTGAATCATTGGACTTCATGAATCATATTCCAAAATTTAGTTGATATTTTATATTGTATTCCATGAAATTATGATATTTATTTTTTATATTGTATTCCATGGTATTGAATTTGATATGTGTTTCTACATCATTTTTAAAGAACAACACTTATCACTCAACTCATAAATTCCTATTGCATTTCCATTCACAAAATCTTTGATAAATAACTTCATGAATACTAATCCATTCCTTGAACAAAAGTTAACAGTTCAACATCCACAACTTATAAGCTAACAAAAGCTAACGGTTCAACATAAATAACTTATAAAGAAATCCACACAACTTAAACAATAAAATCTTAAACTACCAAATCACCTAAATTATCTAGAGAACTCCTTAGGCATCCATCACCATAAAATCTTTATTCACAGATAAACATTCCACAACAATGAAATTAACAAAAAAATTATCATTCTAATAATAGACAATCCACTGGCAAACTACTCAGCAAAAGCACAATAAATCCACACAGTACACACCATAACTCAAAGATTGCACATGCATGAACTTCACCATTGTCTTTCTATATTGAAATAACAAAAAAGCAATAAAAATAGCAGTTTTTTTTGTCTTGATAATGGTTCCTTGAAGATAACTGTTTTAGAAATTAAAATAAAAAGTCTTTGAAGTATCAAGAGAGCCAAATTAAAGAAAATAACATAAAAACTAAAAACTAAACAACACCGACTCCTTCGCTTTCAATATTTTCCACCTCCTTCTCCTTCAGTAACATCTCATGTGCCTTTAATCTTTTCCTGTATTCCTGGTACTTGGTGACAATTGCAGTGATGTTTTTTCTCCTTGGCATTGTAGAATATGTAACCTGTTTCTCCATTTTCCCAAAGTCTTTTTAGAATCAAACATCTAAGATCTTCTCTCTTCTCCAAAATTATAAGCCTTCAGGTGGAGCTCCATTACACTGAGTTTCGAGAAGGAATCCCATGTCACTATAGTAGGATCAGATATTTCTTTATTGAATTTCTCTCTAAACTTCAAAGAGATCTCTCTTATATCTAGAATCCTTTCATCAAACTCATCAGTAATTTCTGCTCCCAGAATATGAAAATATTTTTTAATTTCCTCCAACATTTCATAATATTTTTCAAGTCTATTCTTAATTTCATTCACTAGATTATCATATATATTCAATTTCCATTCTAATGAATCGGACCAGGAAGGGTCTAGCTCCTTAGGATTATTCAAAATTTTCTCACCAATCAATATCTTTGAATTCATAAAGTTCAATTCTTTCATTTCTTGAGAGAGCACATAGAGACTCGTTTGATCTTTTATGTCATCCTAAAGTTCTACTAACTACTTCCTCTTGTCAAGAACTCGAGTGTAAAACTATAAATATTTATTCAGAAAGAAGATAGCCTCTTGAGATATTGTTTCGATCCCCTCACAAGCAGCTTTGTAATAGCTCAAATTCTTTTTCATTTTCTCTGTGGTGAGCACATAGATGCCATCTACTTGAGGCTTCATCAGACAAAGGAGGAGTGGCCATGGAAGAAATAAAGTTACTCAATGCGAGGACTTGAGATTGTAGTTTTGTATTTTCTTTCCTCTATTCTTTCACTCTTTTAATAAAGGTAATGACTAAATAATTGGCATGGTACATATCACCTTCCAGTTTTGGAGGCCCCATATCAACATGTGTGACTTTGTAGTCCACCGCTGTTATTTCATCTTCATTTAAATCCTTGACAGGGTCAGTAATTTCTAACATTTGATTTCCAAAAGTAGCATCAGTCACCATCCTTGACATCCTCTTGGATTTCTTAGGTTTTGAAGAGCTTTCAAGTAAATTTGCAACTATATCCACTCCAACTGTCATTGTAGGAGTATACTTTCTCTTCTTCTCCACTGCTTTTTTTAGCCATCTTGGGGAGGCTACTACCAGACTAGAATCTTCTTTTCTTGTAATAGTTTCTTTAGGAGCGGTAGGAGTGAAAGGTGGATTATCAGGCAGAGAAGATTGAATTTCAGAGTCTTCAAACATAGGAGGAAAGATATTATCTTTAGCGATCTGTTTAAAGATAGCTTCAAAATCTACAACCACAAGTTGAAGTTTTTCTTGATTGGTATTCTTCTTAGGGATAGGAGAAAGCACACTGTCTTGTTCATAGATGCTCTTCAACTTGACTATTTCTTGTGGCCTATCACCATCACCTCCTGACTGAGAATTTTCACTAGACGACCTAACAGAGGGTTTCCCCAATGATACACTTGCACCAGATGCTTGTGTAGAACCCTATTCATTCTTTTGTGATGACTTCGGCTCCTGAATAGGACCAACAACTTGCCGTCATTTCCCATCCAACCAGTCCTAGGTTCTTTCAAGCACCGGGGTAGCACGCACCCTCATATCTAAAATTTCACTTTGGTTCCAATCAACCCTAGGGTGGGATTTATCAAGCAATTTTTGATATCCAAGATCTAAGATTGTTGAATCCTTAGCTACATTTTCAAGAATGTCAAATTGAAGACTAAAATCCTATATCTTTTTTAGCATTAGCCTCATATAATCTCTTCTCAAAACTTCATTCTCATCGACACAATCTTCCCAAAAATATTCGATAGATTGGTTATGTTGATATGAGCTTCCTCCATAGAGATTCTGCTTCACAAAATCCTTACTATCAAAATTAGATCTCATAGAAAAAATGGGGGTTATATTCCTTGAGAAGTCCTTTAGCTCCCCTGGCCATTTCATTTGTTTTGCACAAAAAAGAAGGGGTCTCCAATGGGAAGGCATACCCTTGTTTCACCATGTTTGTATACTTAATATTAACCATTTCCATTTGTCGACAACTTACAAAAATATCATTAAATCTTCAAGATACCGAGGCAATTTCAATGGGGCTTTCTCAAAAGCCCCTATTCTTAGATAGGAAAACTTATTAAACTGGATATAAAAACTCCCATATTTTGATATAAGAGAAATGGATTTAGGGGAAAGACACATTTCTAGATTTCCATCCAGCTTCCTCATGGCCTCCATTAAAAATGCATCATTAACATGACAAAAATCATCCATTCCAAATTTTTTACTGAACTGAGGAAAGTGTTTATACACAGGCATATCAGAAGCTGGGGTTCCTTGCGGCTCCAACCCTGGCGAAAAGGACCTCTGACTACCTACAATGTAGGTCAGGAAAGAATAGATATAGAAAGTAGCAGTCTTATGGAAATTAATTAATTTCTCATTCAAATGGAAGCAAATAACTCCAGCCCAGTCAATGAAAATTTTCTCATCACAAACTGTCAAGATAAACCAATACATCCAATCCTCAAATAACTCAACTTGTACATTCCAAACAACGCAGTGCAATAAAGAAATAGCATCTGCAATTTCTCCCTTAAAATGCAATCTTCTGATTTTATTTGGCAGTTGCAACTTACCTTTCCTTTCAGTCTTCAACTAGGTTTTGGCCATGGAGTTCTTACACCAGTCTTTATTCACTTCAAAAAATTCACCTGGCACTGTGATAGACATTATTCTAGAGGTTCCCTTTCTGGAATCCCCAGCGCTCAAGAAACAACTTTAGGAGAAATTTTTGCAATTACAATCCAGTCCACGGCTTTAATTTCCCGTGTTTGTGGAATGTACCTTCTCACACATGCACTTATCAGGTCCACACTCAACAAAGCTTCCAGAAACCCTCCAGCCTGAGCTAGCCCACTTTCTAAGAGTTTTATGTCCAATTCATACTTTTTGTCCCTCTCTAAGAGTGCCCAAAATTCTTCTAACTTAAAAGGTCTGAGCTCCATATCCCTTACGCCGACTGTCGGTTCACTCTGCGTGAGTGCAAAATGCAAATTCGTGGAGAAATAATGTTTGCAACTTAGAAGTACTGGCCTTGAAAAAGAATGAGAATGCAGGCTAAATGTCTAAGTAGAAAGAATGTTTTCACTTGAGAATTATTGGCCTTGCCAAAGAACGAGAATGCAAGCTAGATGTCTGAGTAAAAATTTGCCACGCACTAAAATGTCATTGTTTTTTATAGGAGATGCATTGAATGTGGAATTCATTTTCATTCCTCAAAAAGATAGCCTTGAAACATGCATGCTTTTGGAAATTCCTCAAAAGGAAGTTCTCTAGTTTAGTCCATACATAAGTCCATAATGTCGCGTGGTCACTAAAACTAGGAACCTTAGAACCAAAGTCTGAAGTTTCAAAGTTTTCAAAACCTCTGACCCACCGACTACAAAGACTTGCAACTTTGTAACTCAACAAAGTGAACAAACTCGGGGAACCAGGAAGTTATGAAAATTCAAAACTCTACGACAAGGTTATAAATTATAAAACTCTGATGACTAGCAACCAATATGGTTATAAATTATAAATCTCTGAGGACTAGCAACTAAGTTTAGGAAAAGCACCAAAACCACGACTTTGAGTGATAGTAACCACAACATGTCATTAATATTCTTTGTCATTATGCATTGATGTATGTTTTAATTCTAGATCTAGTTTAATGAACCAGTTAAAGTACCTTGATTAAAGCATGAATTCATATAAATGTTTAGTGGATCTGATAAGTAGTACTAGTCATGGAGATTGAGTATCAATCTGTGAATTGTAATGCAATTTAACTAAGATTATGGATTCTTAGAATTAAAGTCACCTTATAGTTCATATTTTAATTGTGCTAAACGTAAAACTTGAACATGTACTAAGCAATTCATCACTCAGCTTGAAATGCTTAATAACATATTAGCAATAGTCTTAGTATCATGTACAACAATGAACATCAACAATTGTTTTAAGTGTATCTAGTAATTGAAACCACTATTAGACTTTTTTTTCAAATGAAAAAATAAATAATATAGATAATTTATCATTTAACATCGACACATTATTGAAGTCTGAGTTGGAACAAAGACAACTCTGTACAGAGGTGAGTTGGAACTTGGAAACCCATATTATGAAAAATTAAATCACTGCAACACCTTTTCTAGAAACTTCCACTATTTAGGTGGTGGAATTGTCATTTGTTCTAATTGATGTTGTTTGACTTGAAGATTTGTTAACAATTCATGTTTCAAATTGGAACCTATCTTGCATTCTTTAGTCAATTTTACATTCAAGGTTAGAAATGGTTTGATGGAATCCAAGTAGTTCACCACATCTGGGATCTGGGAAAACTAGCCCTAATCAATCTTCATTGCATCCTCCATCTTCTTTCTAAAATCATTCTTTCCAATGAATCGCTCATTTTTCTCAAAACCCTCTAGAAAACCAAGTTCTTTGAAGTTCCTTAACTTTTCATCCACCTTCTTCATCTTGTCTGCAACCAAATTCAAATATTCCTTTTTTTCACACATTCTCAAACACTTTTCAATGATAGATGACAATGTCATTGATGTAGCAAGCCAATTAGTAATCCCTTTTGATTTCAAAACATTGTCATTGGCTTTGTAAACTATTTGTTGAATTTATTTTGTAGATTTCTCTAATGCCATCACATTTTTGTTGTCCACTAAATATTTGTTGAGCTTCTTATGGTATTGTCTAATAGCATCAATCAACTAAAACATGTCACACAAATGATCAATCCTCTGCATTATCTCATCCCATTTCTTTTGTTTCATATAGCTCATTGTCTCTCTACAAAATGCAGATAACTTTTTTTGACAAGTCTCAATTTCATTTTTTGCTTCCATCACCTCTACCACCAATCTTTCATTTATTTTTCTCTCCTCCAATTTTTGTTCCCATTGTGCATTTCCATTCACAATGCTTACTCTTAGTTTTTCTAAAGTGGATTTTTCCTCATCATATTTCTTGTTGCTCTCATCTAGCCTTTTCTTCAGTTCATTCACTGTAGTCTCATTTTGCTTATCCTCTTTGCTTGATGATGCAAAGGAAAAAAAAATTATTCTTTTTTCCAATTCATTGCTCTTGTTATCTACTGCTTTCCTCTTTGCTTTCTCATTTGCTAGGTTTTCCTATAACTTTTCAGTTTGAGTCTGCAACCTTTTTTTCTCTCTATCTTTCTTTAGCAATGATGTGTACACCTATTCAGTGTTCTTCTTTGATACATTAATTTTGTCAGTATTTTTGAGTCTAGAAAAATTCAATTGAATATTGCTCACCTGGAATTCAAATTGAGCCATCTAATTTGCTGGTTTGTCTTGAACTGTGGGAATAAGAAATGTGTACTCCATGATTTCTTTATTTGTGTCAAATGTGGGTAATACCATGGTTGTGGCAGGCTCTGAAGTTACAAAAAATGCACTCTCCATCAGTTGCTTCTTTTCTTTTTTATTCATGTCTGATTTCTTTTTAAAATCTTCAATGTAATCAAAACCTAGGGACACAGGAACAATGTAATGCTTAAATGGTGAAGGAATAGGAGTAGTAGTAACTGGAACTGGGGGGTTTCTTGGAAATAACTCCTTTGTGGTGGATCCACTGGTAGTCTAACTTGGACCTGTCAAAATCCTTTCCCTCCTCTATATTCCTTGATCACCTAGTGTTTCTATGGTATATTGTATTGTTTTCCTCTTGTGTGTAGTTTGTTGTTGTAACACATGTTGACCACTACTAGTTCTACTACCCATACCATCACCACCAGAGGAAGTGATAGTTGTACTAAGCTCTCCACCATGGGAATTTCCTAGTTGTGATTGTGTCTAACCATGAGGATGAGGATTTGAAGCTCTAACAAATTGTCTTGTATGCCCTAGGTCAAATTTTTCACCTCCAATCCCAAGGCTAGAAAAATCACTTATTTTTCTGTGCTCTACATCTATTACCGTTCAAGGGCATTGTCTTTAGGATCCCAAAGGACCACCTTCATAACCCATTTTTTCATCTATGGCTACTCCAGTAGTATATGCTTCTTTTGTGGCCTCACTTAAACCAAGTTTGAAATTGGCATGGCTTCCTTCTTCCCTATCAACATTAGATTCATGATCACTTTCTTTATCTTCTTGTTCATCTGGATGCTCTATATTCCACAATTTTCTAAACTCACTGTCTTCTTTGTTATATCCATACTCTACAAGAGCTCTTGGTTCACCTAGCTCCTTCCTCAATAGACCAAAAGGCAGTAATTTTTTTATCATGACCAATTTTTTTTCTGTAACTTCCTTCTCTAGAGAACCTGGAATTTTTACTCTACTACATGGTTTAGCACTTTTTTGATAAAAAATGTTGTACCTCTTGATTGTCTTTCGATGCAATGCCATAATTTATGCTAACAATTTCTCAAAAGAAATACCATTCTCAGCAACACTTTTCTCCATTGCAATTTTGACCTCATCCCAAGAATCCTTTCTCAAGTTTTTGAGCAAGGTTTTACTTTCATGTTGAATTCTACTTGCATCATTCTTATTGAGCACAATCATTGATTTAATGGTGTCACATGGATCATACTTCCTATGGCAAATAGCATAAAAATTAAAAAAATTCAAAAGATTATGTGCCACACTAAATGCTTTTCTCTCAAATGTGATCTCTCCACATGAAAAAGGTAAAGAAGGAAATAAGGTCTTCTTTTGCTGATTGGTAAGGTGCAGTTCATCAGTACTCTGCATCTGCCTTACATATTCCAAAGCAAAAACCTTTTCTATCACATGTATTGAAATTTTTTATGGTTTTACTCCCGGTCCATAAAATCTTAGCACATTATATTCTTCCATTAAGTACCAATCAACCAATTGTATTTCTTTTCCTAGTTGAATGCAGTTTCTACATGGCATAGGCAATCTAGGCATTGGAGTATTTGTAATTGCTTGATGCAATGGAGCCAAAAAGTAGTCTACAAAATGAATGTAGTTCCTTCGAGAATCATGCATCCTTATAACAGTGGTCCATTCATATATTGGAGCCATTTTCTTTTCCTCAGGATTACTATAGAGCCAAATCTGAAGCTTGTTGGTCTGAAAAATTCCTCTGAATTTCAATAGAAAAAGATAGCACAAGTAGGTTGTGAACCTAAATGTCTTGGTGGAACCTCCTT
Organism: Sequoia sempervirens; assembly: GCA_007258455.2. Taxonomy (NCBI): domain Eukaryota; kingdom Viridiplantae; phylum Streptophyta; class Pinopsida; order Cupressales; family Cupressaceae; genus Sequoia; species Sequoia sempervirens. Next base: position 166,699,001 of record VDFB02058242.1, on the reverse strand, counting down.
TAATCATTAAAAATTGTTTATGCATGGATTCTACAATGTGCTCAATAAATTTATATTTGACATGTTGAACACCATAATGGATATTATACACCATTTCAAGGAGGCATGCACCCACTTCCAAATTGCTATCTAGTCCAAGGAAAAATGTTAGCATGGAAATAGTATCTTGAACCCATGGTTTAAAAATTTCCAAATCATAAGGAGGCTTATGATCACATTTCAATTTATTTCTGAACTATTTTGTTTAAGAAAGATTTTTTCTCCATTTCATCCATTGCTTCATAATCACTAGCAAGCTTTTCTAGGTCAATGTGGACATTTCCAAATTATTCGCCTTCGGTTGTAAATGTAAAAGCCAACACTTTTCCAAGTTATTCTACATTAATGGATAACAATTCTTCTTTGCTATATTTATTAACAATTTCTCTTTTGTTATCATCATAATTTTGGGCACAAACCATGATAAATTCAGGGCAAGGGAAAACCTCATGTAACATCATGCACCCTAATCTAGTTACCCATGGTGCACTGATACTATTAACTTGCATTTTCTTTGAGGCCTTATTCTCAGATGAAAATCTAAGTTCTGAGGTACGCCTACCATAGGTTTCAGGATCATAAATATCATGGTATTCATCAATGAAACCTGGGGTTTTAAGCAATTTTGCATAATGTATTTTTTTATCTAACATTGCTCTAGTGGTACTATTGGTAGACATGCTTATACAATGTGAAACTATGAATTCCCTATTAGTCCTTAATTTTTCTTAATTCTTAAGTCTCTTAGCCCTAAACCCAAACTTCAAAGTTTGACAAAATAAGATTTTAAGAAACGTCAAACGATGAAACATAGCCACATGAATTCTTTCACTTAGCCGACTTTTGATTCTTAGAAAGATTAATGTCGACAGTCATGGAAACTGGGTTTCTAGAATGGCTTTGTCGGAAGTGGAACTATGGAACCCAGAATAGGGTGGTGTTGTGGTGCACTACAATGAGAAAACGGAAGACTGAAATCTCTCTGTGTGTTGACCCTCTCACTTAAAAATAAAATCACTTAGCAGTATAAATTGAAATTGCTTTTTTCAGTCCTATATTGACAACAAATTCTAAAGAATCTAAACCATTGATCTTTGTAAATCTAACGGTTATAGGGTGATTCTGGATGTTTAGGTTTGCAACCCTAGTGCTTCGTGCATTTCATTCTAGAATGCAACTACATCCATACATCAAATTTTCATCGAAGGGTTGAGTAATTTATGATATATATTATAAACAGTAAACATGTGTTTTAAAGTTTTTTTCAACCTTTAATGCACTAGAATTAACATAAAAACCTTTATAAAATGAATTACAATGGCACATTAATAGCACAGTAACACTTAACATTTAAAAGAACTTAATAAAAGGAATTACAATGTCACATAATCACATTAATAGCACAACCATTTATTTTTATTACAACTGAATGACAATTGTCAATTTCACATTATTACATAGTACAAATACAAATGTAAGCACAAGTGCCAAGCTTCTGCCATGGTCTTTGAGTCCTAACTCTCTGTCATTTGAAAATAAATGCATGAAGAAGAGCCACCGCCAATCATGGTTTTTGAAAAATATACATGGGGAAAGGGGGGAGAATCAAATGGGGGAAATTGGAGCTGTTAAAGATACAAAAGGTACTTATCCCCTTTGAAAATTAGAGTCATGCAGAGGATGAGGGGTTGTAAAACTACTCCCATCTTCTACTTGCTACTTCCATGCACTTGGAGAGCACTTATCTCCATCAGAGCTCCCCATCCTGGCTCAAAACCTATATGAGAAGTCTGGTTAACCAAATCAAATTGTTTCCAATTCCACCCATTCTGAACTTGAAGGAAATTGGTCTCTTACTCTGTAACTACAAAACTACAAGAAGGAGAATTTAGAGTGTCCCCAATAATACCAGATCATCTTCTTCCTGAATCCTTATTAACCCTACAAAATTAAAACCCTTATGACAATTCAAACATTATACTTGAGAGTCAATAGTATAGCCTTTAGCCTTCAATGAATTATTTCAATTGTGCTCACTATCCTTATTTATGGGCCAACAATTTCGCCAATAGTGCCACTACCATCCTGGTCCCTGTTTACACCTCACACGTGTCACATGTGAGGTTGGGTTACTATAGTGATAATCACGATTTGTGCAAACCAAAAAACCAACTTAATTGATTCAAGTACCTAACTTTAGTATTTGTATTGGTTTATGTTTTACTTTTAAGTTTTAAATCTGTATGCAATTATTTCATAAATAGATAATTTCTTAAAGGAAAAAAAAAATTGATATGAATAGATTCATCAATTTCTTTTATGTGCTTTTTAATAGCACAACCATTTATTTTGTTGCAACTGAATGACAATGTCACATTATTACATAGTGGTGTAGGGGCACCTACAACCATGTTACAAGGTTCTTTTTTGTAGCAGTCTATCCTGAGGGACTCTAGGTGAATCTTGAAGTTTCAATTTTTTTTATCTTTGTAGGTATTGAAAATAAGGTCTAAAAAAGACCAATCTTTCATGTATTTAGGGGTTTTGGAGTTTTGATGGTCAAATGTGCACAGGTGCACTCATGTATTAAATTTGAAATTATAAGTCTTGGAGGAAAAAAAATTAGAATTTGTAGGTAGGTGCGAAAGAGTGAGGTTTTCTAGTGTCATGGGATTGAATTCAAGGTGATTTGGAGTCATAAAGGCCAAAAATTTCAATAATTGCACAATAAAGTTATTAAGTGCACATTTAAGTTGCCAAAACATAGTTTTAGGGGTAATTAGGAGTTAGGATTTTAAAAGTCAGTTAAAAGGAGTTAGGCAGTTGGATGATAACGAAAAAATTTATTCAAAGCCTTAAAAGACTCAAACCAAGGATTGTTCAATAAATTTTGAAGGATTTCATAAGGGAAAAAAATGTGCATTTGCTAATATATCACAATTTTTCTATTTTCCAGAACTTTTCTCTTTTGTACGGCCTGTAAAGTCAAAGTGATGAGTTATAATTTCTTATATTTGCATAGAATCATGTGTTAAGTTTCATTTGGAATAGGTTTGAGTGTTTCCCATTGGGTTTTGGGGAAGAAATCCATTTTTTTTTAAAAATTGTCTGTTGGGTAGTAAAAACAAAGCTTGAGGAAGTAAATGTAAACCCAGTCATCCCACCTATTATAAGGCTCTATGTTTCAGTGGGATAACTTATTTAATTCTCTTTTTGTGTGTTCTAATGATTGGCTAGGCTATGGAGTCATTATTTTTCCATGGAGTAGTGTTCTAAGGACTCGTAAAAGGGTTTCTTCTATGTAAATGATGGCACCAAAGTGGAGTTTTGATAAATGTGTGAATGAGTTGACCTCCTAATGAATTTGTGAGTTATTTCAAGGTAAATTTAAGAGGTTAGTTGCAATTGTGAGGCTCTACAAGCCCTAGGGTTGTGTGTTTGAATAAAACCCTAGTTTATGTAGGGAAAAGGAGGGTTTGGTTGTACAGCGAGCTAGAGGCCCCTAATCTGAGTAAAGACTATGAAATTTGAGGTTAGGTGTGATAATACAACTCTTTCCAAGGAGGTTTTGTGAAAACAAAAAGGTCTAAGGGTACTTTGTTTGTAAAACAGGCCTAATCTTGTAGCCTTTTGAATAGGGCAGTCTAGTGAAACTAGGTGTTTGGCCTAATGAACCTTGAAGAATTTGATTGGAATGTTGTATTGGGTCTAAGTAGATGCCTAAATGATGTTGAGATAAGTCTTGGTGTGATAAAGTTGTGATGGGTAGTTGAGTTTCCCTATTGTGTGTTTGGGGATTGATGTCAAAGTGGCATATTTGAGAGAAATGTCAGTTTGTTTCTTGGGTTTCCACCATTTGTCTGCATCACGTAGTACAAATACAAATGTAAGTGCAAGCACCAAGCTTCTGCTGGACCACTGGTGAAAACATAAATGTAATACATGTTTGTCTAAAAATAATGGGACTTTCCGAGTCAAACATGGGCTCTGAAAATAAACACATGGGACTTTCCAGGTCAGCCATGGACTCTAAAAATAAATGCATGGGACTTCCCGAATTAGGAAGTAGCTTTGAAAATGAATGCATAGAGAAAGGGCGTGAATCAAACTGGGGAAATGGGAGCTGTGAAGATAAAAAATGTACTTCTCCCCTTTGAAAATCAAAGTCATGCAGAAGATGAGGGGTTGTAAAATTGCTCGCATCTTTTACTTACAACTTCTATGCACTGGGAATAGCGGTTATGCCCATCAGAGCACCCCTCTTGGTTCAAAACCTGTCTGAGAAGTCAGGTGAACCAAAAAACTTCTTTCCACTTCCACCCATTCTGAACTTGAAGCCTGAACGAAATTGGTCATTGACTCTATGAATACATAACTATAGGCAGGAGAATTTAGAGTATCCCTAATAATGCCACATGATCTTCTTCCTGAATCCTTATTAACCCTACAAAATGAAAACCCTTATGACAATTCAAACATTGCACTCAATAGTAAGGTCTTTAGCCTTCAACGAATGATTTTAGTTGTGCTCACTAGTCACTATCCTTATTTAGTTATTTTTGGGCCAACAATGCCACCAATAGTGCCACTACCAGCCTGGTTCCTATGTACACCTCACACCTATCACGTGTGCACTGTGAGGTTACATATACCGTATATTCATGATTCATAATGGTGATTCACGCAAACCAAAAAAACAACTTAATCAATTTGTGTAACAGTAACTTAAGCCTTACATGTACAATTAAAATGTTTAATTTGATTGACGTCTGACTACACGCAAACTGTACCTCAAGCCTTACATGTACAATTAAAATGTTTAATTTGATTGATGTTTGGCTACACACAAATTGTATATCAAGCTAACAAGTGATAAGCTGTCAAAATCGCTAGAATCCAATGTCACTCGAATGATATGAATTATGAAAATTTGAAATCATTACAAATCTTGTTTCATTAAAGCTATGAATCATGATTTTTCCAATCAATCACTTCGGATGTACATATTGCATTAATCACCATGATTAGTACGACTACCACACATCATTCAAAAAGATTGAGAATTTCAATTAAATGAAATGTAATATGCCAAGTCATTGAAAAGAGAAATGATTCTTGATCTCGCCATGTGTTTGCATCTAACGGTTCTAGTGTTATTCTGGAGGTTTCAATTCACAACTCTACTACTTTAGAGATTTACTTACAGAATGCACCTACAACCATCCATCAAAAATTTATCGAATGGCCATGGTTAGATTGATTTGCAACATCCTTTTTGTAAAATGTTCTTAAGTTTTTAAGCATTGGTCCTACATTCTTCCTAGGTGGTCCCTCTTTTAGAAAAAACTTAATGCACATGCATATTTTTTCCGCTTAAGTTCTTCTATCGCTCATCACCAAAATCCAACCCATCAAATTCATTACCACAATGATGATCCTTGATCTAGCCATGTGTCCACATCTAACGGTTCTAGTGTTATTCTGGAGGTTTCCATTCACAAATTTAGTGCTTGAGAAATATACTTCCAGAATGCAACTACAACCGTCCATCAAAAATTCAACGAACAGTCTTGGTCCATAATGTCGCGTGGTCGCTAAAATTTGGAACCTTAGAACCAAAGTCTGAAGTTTCAAATTTTTTGAAACTTCTGACCCTCCGACTACAAAGATGACCAAGAAAGACTTGCAACTAAGTTACTAAGGTAGTAAGGTTAGGAAAAGTACCAAAATCTCAACTTTGGTGAATTAAGATAGGAAAGGTGACAAGCATGTCACATGGTGCATTTATGGAGAAGGATAGTGAAATGAGGTGTTATAATGACATTCACCTATCATCCTCGATGCTTCTTCGAGTTCGAGTGTAAGGATAATAGGATTGTATCCTTTCGGTGGCAGGTGATAGGTTGGAAGCCAGTGAAATAGAAAAGCAATGGAGGCCAGTTTCACCATGACATTGCAGATGAAGCTAGACCCCTTTGTGGGTAAAGCATCTATGCAGAGGTTGCGGGGTTTATTTCTCTACAAGGAAGAGTAGGTGGTGCAAGTAGTTCAAATAATGTTAGGGGATGGATTCAAAAAATTGACACATAGATTAAGAATGAATATGGATATCTATTTGTTGGTCATGGCTTGGGGTTTAGACTTAGGAGAACCGCTGAACGAGGTGAGAAGAGTAATGAAAACTCTAGTACATAAATATTTTTTAGTGGACATGGAAATCATTCTACAATGGGCAATACCAGGAGTAGGGTTTGTAAAAATAGAAGGAATGGATGGTGGAGGCCCAGAGCTTGCGGATTTAAATCACCTCTTTATTAGATGGCTAGAGGTCTGTACTAAATACTAGTGGCGAGAAGGAGCCGAGCGTGGGTGGAAAGCACTTAAAATTTTTGTTGAGCTAATGGAATTAGAGGAAACAATAGAAAATTTAAAAAAAGTTTCCAGAGAGCAGATGCACAAAAAGAAGGGACTGCGTCCACAAAAGAAGCCAAAACCGTTAAAGGAGATACTACCACTAGAGATGGGTGAGTCTTCAAAGAAGAATGAGTAAAAATGGTTAACGTAAAGTGTAGTTTTCTATTTTTTTTTAGCCTTTTCTACAAAGGCGTAGTTGTTTAGGGAAGTTCTAATACTTTGGTTTTTGAGCTGGTTATTCATCTTTTTTGGTAGTTTTTGGATGTTGCTAAGTTTGTAGAATTTGTATCTTTTTCTTTATAATTAATAAAATAAACAAGTATCACCGATCAAATTTTTTGGTAGTTTTTGGATGTTCCAAACTTTATAGAATTTCTATCTTTTGCTTTATAATTAATAAAATAGAAAAATATCACTGATAAAAAAAAAATATTCTTAAATTTTTAAGCCTTGGTCCTACATTCTTCCTAGGCGGGACCCCTCTTTTAAAACAAACTTTATGCTATCGCTCATCACAAAAATCCAACCTATCAAGTTCATTACCATGATGATGACCCTTGATCTCACCACACGTCTACATCTAAAAGTCTATTGTTATTCCAGAGGTTTCAATTCGCAAATCTAGTGATTGAGACATATACTTCCGGAATGCAACTAAAGCCATCCATAAAAAATTCATCGAATGGTCATGGTTAGATTGATGTGCCACATCATTTGTGTAAAACATTCTTAAGTTTTTAAGCCTTGGTCCTACGTTCTTTCTAGGCGGTCCCTCTTTTAAAACAAACTTAATGTACGAGCATATTTCTACCACTTAAGTTCTATCGTTCATCACCAAAATCCAACCCGTCAGATTAATTACCATGATGATGACCCTTGATCTCGCCATGTGTCCACATCTAATGGTCATAGTGTTATTCCAGAGGTTTCCATTCACAAATCTAGTGCTTGAGAGATATACTTCTGGAATGCAAGCACAACCGTCCATTGAAAATTCATCAAACGGTAGTGGATTCACCACTGAATTTAATTGGCCAATGAATTTTTTTATTAGTTTGATATTATGTTTAATTCGCCAATGTTTTTTTCTTAATCATTTGAAAATAGGTTTAATTCGCCAATGAATTTTTATTTTTATTTTGAAAAAAAAAATCACCAACAAAATTATTTTTTCTTGTTTGAAAATATGTTTAATTCGCCAATCGAAATATTTTATTGGTTTGAAAATATATTTTAATCGCCAATGAAAATATTTTAGTGGTTTTAAAAAAATTGCAATTCACCAGGATTTTCCATAGACTTGTAGTGATTACAAAATATTCGCCAATGGGGATTATTTTTTCACGAAAAATGACAAAAAATTGACCTCTAAAATTAATATTTTTTTTTGAGAAGTATGAAAGATTCGCTAAGATTTTACAGTTTCTCTGAGGGGGGGTTTCTTAAATTTTTCCCTTATGAGGAACATTTCCTTCCAACATCATAGTTCTAGCAACATCTTCAATTGTTCTATTCTTCCTTTCCACAATTCCATTTTGTTGAGTGGTTTGTGGTGCAGATAATTATCTCTTTATTCCATTTTCTTCACAAAAAGTATTAAATTCACTGGAAGTGAATTCACCACCTCTATATGATCTCAGACATTTAATCTTCAAACATGTCTTTGTCTCAACCATAGCTTTAACGATCTTGAACTTTTCTAGTGCTTCAAATTTCTCCCTTAGAAAAGTAACCCATACCATTCTAGAATAATCATCAATGAGTAACATGAAATACCTGTAACCTTGTAAAATTTTGACCTTAGAGGGACCACATAGATCAGTATGCACAAGCTCTAACAATTCATTTGAACAATAATTTTTACTCCAAAATGAAATCCTAGTTTTCTTTCCCAATTGACATTCCTTTCATATTGCATTGGTAGGTTTCGCCAACTTAGGTAGGTCTCTCATAGCCTTAGTGGAACTTATCTTGACAATATTATCAAAGCTAACATGACACAACCTCCTATTCCATAACCAAATTTCATCAACTTGAAGGTATGTGCAGGATCATCATGGAAAAAATAGGCCCTTAAGTGGCAAAAAATTTAGAAAAATCAGTGTTAGGAAACTTGACATAAAAATTTGAATAAGTTATCTATATTATTTCAAAAATATGTTAGAAAAGAATCTATAGAAAATTGAATGTAGTTTCTAAACTACTAGGTTTGTTAAAATAAATAAAATCTATTTGGTGAAAATTTGAAATTCAATGCAATAGTACTTAAATTTGGGAAAGAATAAGTAGGTGTTTATCACGACCACCCTAACCATAATAAAATGATAATATCTTTTTATAATATTTTATATATAGTAGATGACTCATGTCGGATGTGATGCATATTTTTTTTGCAATTTTTTTCCAAGTAAATAATTAATTATGAATTTTTATTACAACTTTTAAAAACATAAAAATTATTATGTCTAACCACCTTAACTTGGTCAAAAATTCATGAAATTTAATTTTCTTTAGTTAATCCTATAGTATGTGAAGCATAAATGTGATGCATTTAGATTCAAAAAAATGTGATCTGTTTGAAAGTTATAGATGTTTTCAATCGACCTATGATCGAGACTTTAGTCATAATTCTAATAGAAAATGAATAATAATTATTTATTAAATTCAAATTAAAGAATAATTTATATTGGTGGAAAGTTGAGAATATCCTCTAAAAACCCTTTTTTTTTCATCAATTTTGGGTAAAAAAGTCATCAGCCACATACCCTACAAATACCCATAATATTGCCACTTTTCGGCCCACTATGATCCTGCACATACCCTTGAGCAATTAAACAAATTTTACTAGCAACACTTAAGTGAAAGATATTACCTTTTTTTTGTACCTAATGCAATTTTATTTCTAGAACTCAATATTCTGCACTTTCCATCCTTGAACTGAACATTGTATCCCTTATCAATCATTTGACCAACACTCAAAATATTATACTTCAAGTGTTCCACATACAAAACATCATTAGTATTATGCTTACCATAAAGAGAAATGCAACCTCTTCCACAAATCACACTAGCAATATTGTCACTGAATCTCACAACACCACCATAATACTTTTCCAAGCTTACAAACTTACTTTTGTCTCCTATCATATGATGTGAACATCCACTATCAATTACCCATTCATCTTTTTCTTCAACTCAAGCAACCAGGGCTTTCTCCACATTTGTACAACTAGTAGATTTTGTAGATACAAGATTATTTTCCTTGATAGCAATAAACACCCATTCATCTTCACCTTTATCAAATTCATCATCTGTCACACCTTCATCAACAACATAGTAACACTTCTTTTGAAATATAGGCTTGTTATGTCTTGGTTTAGCAACTATTTCTGGACACCTTGATGCAAAATGACCTATGTTATTGCAAGAAAGAATTTAAGAGGTAATTTTCCTTCATACTTACCTTTTCCTCTCAGTACTCTTTTGACAATAAGTACTTCCAACTCTTCTAGCTCTCTTTCTTCTTCTTCAATCTATCTGATTTCATCCTCATACTTCAATTTCTTTCTAGATGAACTCTCACCCAAATCATATATGTCTATCTCTTCCAGAAGTAGTAGCCTTAATGCAAATTCAAACTTAGGAAGGGCATCACCAAATTCACTCAACTCAAAAGCATTCAACTTACCAACCAATTTATCTTGGGTTATGTTTCTTTACAGTTCGGAGCTCTTCAATAGCACTATCTTTGAATTTTTAAGAATTGGGCAGGGATCTAAGCACTTTAGCAACAATCTTAGATTCACCTATCTTTCCACCAACACATCTAATACCACACACAAGTTCATTCACTCTTTTCATGAAAGTATTAATGTTCTCATCATCACCCATTCTCAACCTTTCATATTTCCCTTTCAAACTCTGCAACTTAGAAATCTTCACATTAGCATCACCTTCATACAAGGTTTCCAACTTTTTCCAAACTCATAAGCAGTCTTCAAATCCATAACATTTTTCATCTTAGAATTAGTCAAAGCACTCAACAAAGCTTCCCTAGCTCAGATATTATACTTAGCATCTTTGATTTCAACAGAAGTAGTAGGACCATTTTGTGGAATAATATACATATTACTTTTCATGCTACAGTAGGGTTCACCAATGCATCTCATATGACACTCCATTTGATTCTTCCACAAATAATAATTTGTTACATCAAATATCAAACTATTCTTCTTGTAACTTTCCATCCCAAATCACCTTAAGTTGTTAAACTTCTTCCAAGGAACCTGCTCTAATAAAAATTGTTGGCAATACAAGGGCAGACAACTAAGAAGGAGTGGGTGAATTAGTTGTCCCATAAATTCAAAACCTATTCAACTTATTAACCTTATTCTCTAATCTGATTATTAACCATGAAAACATAAATCATCAACACATCAGAAATACACATAACACCAAGATTTTTTATGTGGAAACCCTATTAGGGGAAAAACCACGGTGGAGGTCAGTCCACAAGATTATACCCTGTTAAAAGTATAATGAAAATGAAATATGGGGAATGCACATGCATTCAGGCACACTACCTAGAGCTCACTAATCAATTAGAAAGGAAGACACACTATCTTACAAAGAGATTCAAATTAAATCCATCCAAATTTTGAACTCACAAAATACCATATGCTAATGCTTGATTACAATTCCAATTAAGCACATCAACACTTCACTATTCTTCACTCTTCTTCACACTTATTCATAATTCTTCACACTCTACTATGCCTTCAAAAGATTTAGAACATTATTCACATACACACGCATTCGTCATACCATTTTCACTCTTAAAAAATTGCTCTTATATATCTGCAACATGAAATTTCATCGCTACAAGTAGGCCACAAAGAAATAATAAAATGAATATAAACTGTCAACCCAAAACAATAAAGGTTATCAATGTGAATCAACCAAGGTTGGTCACAACTTAGTGAGGACTCAAATCAACATTTGTAGCATGAAAACACTTCAAATAATTTCTCCTTAAAGATCCACAATACACTACAAACACTATGTCAGACAAGAACAAGAAAAACATGTAGACGCAAGAGAAAATCGCCAACCACGATCACAACGATCAATGCAGATATGAAACAAAGATAGAGAATGATCTAGAAACATCCAAAAGCATCATGAATCATAAGAGAAGCATCTAGAACAATTGAAATAACTCAAATAGCATCATCTTCAATCAAGAACACCAACTGAAGAAACAAAAAAACTATCTGAATGGAAATCTTCATAACTTGATAAAATCTTCATGCAAATCTCTGAAACTCAATGTGGATAAACTAGATACACTTAGAAAAAATCCCTTTAGTCCACAACCTCTAATCAACAACATATAGAAATAACCATCATACTCAACTTCATTTCACCACTAACAACCTAGAACTCATTTATTACAATTTTCTCAATATCCTCAACATATACAACTTCAAATACATTTATGCTAATAGTGTTGACATCAATGAAAATCAAATATCATCAACACAACCACAACATCCAACACAACTACCTTATCAATTTCATATTTATGAAGACATTAGGCACCACTAACTTGCCCAATCCCAAATTCCAAATGTTTCATATTGGCCTATCTACATAGGTCTTTCTATATGTGTGTGTAAACAATGAATATCCTTCCTTTGGAATGATGGGGTCTCTACACCCACTGCCCTGGTCCATGAGTTTGTTTGTTACAGCACCAGACACAAGAGAAACCTTTGGTCTCTTCTATCATCTTGGAAATAAAGTAGCTATCTCCTCTATAGGTTTCCTCTTTGCAACCAAAGTTCTAGCCATTTTGTGAGATTACAGTAAAGTAGGTATTATACACCACTAACTAGGGTTTAATAAAATTCCTTCAAGACTATGGTTTTGAGAAAAATTATACGGAATATACCCATAATTATTCATTATTTCCTAGTTTTGAATAGACAAAAATCACCCTTACACCCTGAATTTTGCTTGAATTTCATAGAAAATGTCAAATTACTTGTTTGAAATTTCACAGAAAACCCTAGTTTCACACTAGAAAACCCTTGTTTGACCTAGAAAATTATAGCGTCTCACCTTATTACCTTATCAATTTTGGGAGAAATGAATTTGTATAGGTAATTTATCCTCAACATCATGAATTTGATAGATAATAATCCCATCCATGATTACTTCCTTTGCATGCTTGAATGTGTGACTGGTGAGATACATTTACTCAATTTGAATATGGACCATAGATCTTAAGATCAATGGCCATCACACTAGTTTGAATTTTCTTGCATGAATTGATAGCCTCCCTTTATTGCCATGTGGATAGGTGTCACCATTTTTCTTACTTACAAGGGTAGAAAACAACAAAAATGTGCCTCTCGTGATAGAACTCACCTCGAAGAGCTAAGATGCAATAAATTTTCATCATATTGTCACTTCGTGAGAACAAAAGTTGGTACCACCATGGCTCTCTGAAGAAATGTGCCTTTATGATAGAATTTAGAACATTTTTTGATAAATGTTGAGATTTCGCTATTTTGCAAGAGAGAATGTTAGAATTGTTAGAGCTTTGTGCCTTTACAAAATGCACATGCTAAATAAACAACTTAAAGTGACTAGGAAATAGGGGGAATGTCTTCAGATGAGACAAACAGGCTTAGTGGCATGAAAATAAAACATTTGATAAACATAAGGCTTTAGAAATATTTGGATGTGTCACTATTTTGAGGTATTAAGGGGCTAGGAAACAATGAAACCAATTCTCAATGAACTAAAGAGATGATGCAATATTGTGACATGTGTCCATACTACCCTAAGAACAAAAAAAAATTGGGAAGGAAAATAATTAAAGCTTAAGGGTATGTGCAGGATCATGATGGGCCAAAAAGTGGCAATATGATGGGTATGTGGCTGATGGCTTTTTTTAAACCCAAATTTGATGAAACAAAAAGGGTTTTTAAAGGATATTCTCATCTTTCAACAAATATAAATTATGCTTTACTTTGAATTTAATAAATAATTATTATTAATTTTCTATTTGAATTACGATTAAAGTCACAGTTGAAAAAAAATCTATAAATTTCAAACAATATCACATTTTTGAATCCAAAAAATGTGTCACATTCTATGCTTCATACTATGGGATTAAAAAAAATTGAATTTCATGAAGTTTTGACCAAGTTAAGGTGGTCAGACATGAAGTTTTTTATTTTTAAAAGTTGTAATTAAAAAATTCATAATTAATTATTTACTTAGAAAAAATTACAAAAAATATGCATCACATCGGACATGAGTCATCTATATATAAAATATTATAAAAAATATTATCATTTCATTGTGGTTAGGTTGGTCAAAAGACACCTACTTATTTTCCCGAAATTTAAGTTTACTCCATTGAAATTTCAAATTTTCACCAAATAGATTTAAAAAAAAAAAAACCTAGTATTTTAGAAACTACATTCAATTTTCTACAGATTCTATTCTTACATATTTTTGAAATAATATATATAACTTATTCAAATTTTTACGTCAATTTTCCTAACTCTAATTTTTTTGAATTTTTTGCCACTTAAGGGCCTATTTTTTCCATGATGATCCTGCACACACCCTTAACCAAGATATCAAAGGGATATTTCCTAGAAAAAAGGGGATGTGGTACACATGACATCGATACCCATAAGTTTCAAATTAAAGTCCAATCAAAAAGTGAATGATTCCAACATAAAAACATAATAATGCTAGGGTTTTAAGATAACAGGGTTTCAGAAAGCCCTAGGTTATACACCTAACAACCCTAATTTAACCTATTAAGGACTACTACAAATTTTCCCACCCTCCAAGTAACATGAGACAATGAATAAATTTACAAGCTCCACCAGTTTATATCTTAAATAGGGATCAAATAAAACCAAGGACTGGTAATACGCCATATAAATTATGGAGAGGAAGATCAACTTCAAATAGTCATCTTAGGATTTGGAAGCAAGTGCTATATCAAAAGGGATGAAGAAAACTTGGGTAAGTTTGATTCTAGATCTGATGAAGGTATTTTTATTGGTTATTCTATGACAAGTAAGGCATATAGATGTTATAATAAAAGAATAAAAATGATTTTTGAAAGTATCAATGTAAGTATTGATGAGATATTATAGTCTAGTGATATTCCAGAAGTGGAAGATGATCAAGACTCATAAGTTTATTATGAGAATACTGTAACAAATACTAGAACCAGGTATGTTTAGAAAAATGATTTTGAAGATTAGATTATATGAGATAAGTATAGTGGGGTTGAGACCTATAGAATAAGTGAGAACAAATGAACATGTACATTTTTTCTTAAAGATCAAACCAAATTTTTATACATAGGAAAGTAAAGAGAAAATTTGGATAGATGCTATGAAAGAAGAGTTAACTCAGATAAAGAAAAATGAAACTTGGGAATTGGTCCCAAGACCCAAAGGAAAGAATGTTATTGGTACCAAGTCCTTCTTTAGAAATAATATGAATGAAAATGGAAAGGTGATCTGAAACAAGGCCAAACTTGTATACAAATGATATTCTCAAGTTAAAGGAATTTATTTTGAAGAGAGATTTTATCCAATTATAAGGTTGGAAGAAATCATAATTCTTTTGGCATTATGAACATTCAAAAACTTCAAGGTATATCAAATGGATGTGAGGTCAATATTTTTGAATGGACAATTAGAAGAGGAAGTCTATATTAAGAAACTAGAAGGGTTTTAATGTTTAGAAAAACTAGATTTTGTGTGCAAACTAAAGAAACCACTTTATGGACTCAAAAAAGATCCTACAACATTGTATTCCAGATTGGATAAGTATATATAACAATAATGTTTTTGGAGAGGTAGTTTATATAGTAACTTGTACATAAAAATAGAAGGTGATCAAATTTTTATCATTATTGTTTATTTATATGATATTATCTTTGGTGGACGTAATGATGCTATGTGTAAATAATTTCATGATTGGTAGCTAGTTGTATGTGACCACATATAGACAAGACATAATGCAATCAGTTAGGATGGTGGCTAGATTTTAGGAAACACCTAAATAAACTCATGTCAAAGCATTAAAAAGGATATTCAGATAGCTGAAGGGTACAATAGATTTTGGTTTCTGGTATCCTAAGAGTGAAAACTTCACTCTAACTGCATGTATAGATGTAGATTGGGAAGGAAGCATAGCTATCTAGAAGAGTATATGTGGCAAATATTTCTTCTTTTTTGATAGTATTTTATCATGGTTAAGAAATAAGTAGGATTCAATATCCTTATCTAAAACAAAATCGGAGTGCATTTTAGAAGCTTCATGTTGAACTTAGATATTATGGATGAAGAAATTTTTTTAGGAGATGAATATAGAATTTGATGAATGTATTTCAATTTTATGTGATAATACCAATGTTATAAAAATATAAAATAATCTAGTAATTTATTTAGGAACAAAGAATATTGCAATCAAGTATCAATTTTGAGAGAGAAGGTTGTTGCCAAAAAGTGAAGCTAGAATATGTTGAAACCAAGGAGAAAGTATTAGATATTTTGATAAAACTACTTCCTAAGGAGACTTTTGAGTTTCTCTAGCAAAATTTCAGAGTTTTTTCTCCCTCCTCTTGAATCAAGAGGAAAGTACATGTTGGGGTGAGTGTTAACTCCCTACCATAAGAAGGATTTGTGGTCTTGCAAAGTGTTTCCAAGGAGTACACTATGAACTCAAGGGGATTCTATCTAGAAAATTGGTTTTTGAATTATACAAAGAGGAGTTGACCTTTACCATTGATGTCAAAGGGAAGAGAGAAAGCCAAAACTTGGAATGATAGAAGTTGTTGATGGAAATTATTATTTTTAGGGGGAACATTTTTCTATTTTTCCATCAATGAAAAAGGGGGAGATTGTTGGAAAAAGGTTGTCATTGATGTCAAAGGTGTTAGTTAGTACTGTGATTGTTTTTAGGGCATCTATAAGAATATTTTTCAACATATTGTTTGTGTATATGTGTTCCCTATGTTATAGAAATTTAATGATAGGTTGTAGTATTAGTTTGAGTATGATTGCAATATCATGATTGCATCTATTCTATTAATAGAAGTAATCTAAAAGTATAATTTAGAATGTTGGAGGTTAGTTACTCAAGGTAGAGATATTTTTCAAGCAATAGTGTCATGTTTTGTATTCCATTTTGAATGCAATATTTTATTTTTGATTTGAAATGAGAGTAGTCCTACATTGTCTCTATCATATTCCAATTTTTTTGAAAGTTGTGTTTAACGTGCAAAAAGTTTGAAGTGATAGAAGGGTCACAATGCTTATCAGTTAACTAGTTGGTGTTCCAAAACTATACAAAAATGACTAGTGGTGTGTTGCATCCTTAGATAGTTTGGAGTTCTAAACTAGTTGAAGGTTAAAGTTCCTATAGGAGCACAAGAGATCATGTTCTTTTTGTGGAAACAATTTTGTTTTAGGACCTACTTGTTAGGCGTTTTATGCAATTTTAATTTAGGTCCATCCTATGTTGTCCTCCTATTTAATTGTGGATCCTTGGATGATATGAGGGACTATAAATGCAATGAGATGCATATATTATCATCATAGTTTAGATCTCACAACGTATAAAAGTGAGTGTAAATGTAAATTTGTGTAAATTTGTATGAAAAAGTATAATTCAATGGGAGCTGCATCTGAACCATTTTGTGCCATTATCAAAATATCTTAAGGTGTGTAAGAGAGTGTCTTAGTCAAGCTCAGATCTTGAGTAAGTAGTGTTATCAACATTGAAGATCCACATGATTTATCTTTGTATTCTAGTAGGATTGGCATTCTACTCATTCAAGAGCTAGTGCCCAAATCTTTGTATAGGGGATTGGTGTCTCTAGTAGGTTAGAGCCTACTTCACATTTGTAACTTATTATTATTTTTGTGAGGCTGGATCTGGAAAATAGCTCCAAGAACATGTCTTCATACTATGGTTTTTACCATTCTTGATTTCCATCTATATCTAGTGTTCATTGTGGATGTCTACTTCTATGATAGCTTGATTGATAGTATTTCTTTCAATTCATGTTTCATGCTTGGATTTACATGTTGAGTTAGAGAATTTTAAATAGATGTGGTTTAATAATCCACCCCCCTCTTATTAGATTGTGTTCCCTTCATATGCATGTCTATGTCTCCTAATCTTCTCTTTCATGTTGAATCTAGAACCACACCCAATCAAGTATAGAGTCAATTGGAGTCCTTGTTTGAGAGGAAAGATACCATGAGATGATTTTAATTAGAGAATGAAATTGGATTTAATCCTTCAAATTTTGACAACATCCAAGACTTATTCACCAAAATTAAATTTGTTAGATTGTATTTAACTCGGTGTGGTATTCAGAAAGAGGACTCCAAGTTGATTATTTCCATTCTTGCAAAACTTGGTCCTAATTATTTAGTTTTTTTGTCTACCTTCTTGCCTTTAAGGATTTTCTTGGTAACAAATTCCATATGCCTTCACTTGATGAATTTTCTTTATTTCTCAATTGGGAGCAAGCTAGGTTGGCACAAATGGGAAAGTTTAACTCTTCCAAATCACAAGATCTGATGGCATCAAAAGGAACTAGAGATTAGAAGGCTTCAAATGGCAAAGACAAGAAATAAAAAACAAGGATTCATCATAGGAGTAATCCAAGCAATCATAATAACATTATTCCTCTAATTCTTGTTTCTCTTCTAAGTGGAACTTATCTAAGAAGGATTTTTCCAAATGTACATATTGAAAAAATATAAGACATAATGAGCATAAGTGTTATGCAAATAAAATGAGAATAAGTGTTATGCAAATAATATTGATGAGTGGAAACATCTTCTATAAAAGAATCATATTCAATTGCCTTCAAATATGTCTTCAAGATCATCTTCTTCATCTATTTCAGTGCATTCACAATCAGGGTCAACCACTATGGCACATGGAATAGACATGATGAGTGGTCAATCTCTCTTTGCATCCACTAATTCTTAGTCCACCTAATGGCTTAAGCTATGGGTATGTTCTCAACATATGAACCTTGCATATTACCACATTTTTATGTGAAATAACACTTATATGAGTTTTACTAGGAAAGTATCTATAACTATTTATGATGACATATTTCATGGTGTACTTTTTGTCCCTTAATTATATTACAATATCCTTTTCATCTACCAAATTACTCATAGTGGGGTAGGTAAGACTGTAGAGTTCACACCTAATTTAGTGCTTATTATAAACCTATATAGTAGATAGATTATTGCAATTGGGATAGTTGATCATGCCTCTTGATTGTATGCCTTTTTTCATTTTTCTCCATATGAGCTTGTAGTACCAATTGTGTATGTGAAAAAATATGGGGGACCAAAAAGGGGTCTTAAGTGGCTACTTTATTTTTTAAATTAAGAAATACTAACCTTGGATGAGAAATTGAAGATAGTTGCACTCAAATTTTGAAGATGCACTAAAAAAAGAGTCGTAGTGCTTTGAATCTACTTTCTAATTTACTATTTTTTTAAATGGTAGAGATTAAAGGGTTGAAAAAAGAGGGCCACACAAATTGGCCCTATTTTTTAAAAAACACATAGCATAGTGTTTTGTGTGGCCCCATAAAATGTTAACTTTTTTTAGTATTTCAAAGATCGCTTCAATGAGAAATTAGCTAACACTGTGTAATTTATGCTTAATTTTTCTACTAATTTTGAATATATAAATTTTCATTATTTTTCAAAGTGGAAAAATCCTAAGAATTTGATTATGCTCCCCCCTTATTTTTTTGAAAACTAATCAAAAATATCTTTTAATTTCTAGAATGGAGTCCAATTTTTAAAAATGTAATTTATTTGAAATTTTTATAAACTATTAATAAATGAAGTAAAAAATACCACACACTAGTTTTTGTAAAAAAAATACACACTAACAAAAGAAATTAAAGATGAGAAAACCTTAACATGTTGTTGAGCAGTTACAATGGTTTATTCTAAAGGCTCAATCGTGGTTGTGTTTAATGTTGATGGTTGTTTCTTCTTTCAATTTCCAATATCTTTTTAGGCCAAAGGAGGATGTGACTATCCTTTCTATTGGGGTTATTTCTTTCTTCCAGGTTCTATAGATAGTGTCTTCTATGGAGGTGAATATTATTCCTTCTAAGGTGGAGCCCTCTCCTTTTGAGGTAGAGTTGGTCGTTGTAGACTTGGTGGGAGGTTATATTATTTGTTGCTTGTTTCTATTGAGGTGGAACTAATGTGTGCAGGAGAGGGTTGTATTTGGTGGTAAGGCTCTCATTTTCTTCCTCTCCATTAGAGGGGAGTCCTCTCCTATTGAGGAGGAGTTTGGGTTGGATATTCAAGTAGAATGGAGCTTCAAAGAGGTAGATGGATATCAGTGTTTTGTTGCTCTCTCTAGCTTCCCTATTGAGGTGGGAAGGCTAGATTTATTGGGCTCAATATTGTTGATACTAAGGATATGGTTTGTTGCAGCTTTACTGCATTGTTGCCTGGCCATTTCAGGTGGTTACTGTTATCAAAACCTTGTTGTTAAGGTTTAAGGTCACCATCTTTCTTTTTTGTTGTTTGTAGCTTGTGTTGTCTTGTTGATCTTTGATGGCTGCTATTAGTTTGGTTGTCGATGATATGCTTATTTTTTTCTATTAGCATCTTTCTCGCTTTGGATAGGGTTTTAGATCCCTTCAAAATCATATGTATTGTGTTTTGAGGCCCCACAAAAACTTTTTTTTCCCATAATAAGAAATGTACTCAAAACGTGAAACACATTGTATGGTTAAATAGCTAAGAGAGATTAAAATTATCATGTTAATTTTTTATTTTACATTGAAACATGTGCAAACATGATGGGGAGCATGCTCAATATTAGGTAAATTTTTTACTATTTTCAAAAACACGTATTTGGATGATGAAAATTCACTCCAAACATATGGGTTGGAAAGCCAAGGAAAATACAAACCAAAGGCTTGGAAATTTTGAAATAAAAACATAACACAAGCACATTATAACATGCTTGCAATATGTGATTACACATAAGCAAGCATTTTATAATACACTCACTTTATGTTTTTCTTTGAATTTTTTTCTCTTTATTTTTCTCCTTCTCTTTGGGTGAAACTATATATATGAAATAAAAATTTACTAAGTTGTTATACTTTATGTTATATTTTTTGTATATATTTTTAGGATGTTAAAGAATGGTTTCAAATATATGGAAGTTATAATGAAAATTATAGTTTTTGGAAGATCTTATATCTTTTCATACATAGTCAAATTTCAATAATCAATACATAAAACTTCAGTAATAAGTAGGCTCTAATCATCTTATCTCTCTCCCTATCTCCATCCCCTTCTCTACCTCTCTCTATTTAGCTAAAGATCTACAAATTTAACCTCTCTCTTTCTCTCTCCTTTCCTCTCTAATTGTATCTCACCTTTCTCTCTACCTCTCTCTCGCTCGCTCCCTCCTCCCATATCTACTTCTCTCTATCTCACTTCTCTCTTTCTCTCTCTTTATTTCTCTCTATGTCATCTCTATCTCTCCCTTCCTACCTCTCCCTCGATCCATACTTCCCTCTCTACTTCTCTCTATCTCTCCTCTCCCTACCTCTACCTACCTCCACCTCCCTCCCACTTCTCTCTCTCCCTCTTTCTTTATCAATCTCTCCTTCCCTCTTTACTTCTCTATATCTCACTATTATCTCTCCCTCTCTCTTTGTCACACACACTCTCTATCTATCTAACCTATCCCTCTTTACATCTACCTCAATTCCCTCTCTCTCTCACCCTCCCTCTCTAAATCTCCACTTCTCTCTATCTCACCCATCCATATCTACTTCTCTTTCCATATGTAAGAGCTGAAGATTAGCATTATACCTAATACCACCTACAAGAAATATAGATTCCTTCCACAAGAGGGTATGCAAGAATATGAACTTTCTTTATATTAATACCTATCAAAATGATGATGAGCTATGAAGTATGTTAAGAACTATACAATGACCTTTCTTGTATAGGCAAGGTGAGAAATAAGATTAAACATGATTATGACATGTGTCTTAATCTTATGACATGTGACAACTAACAACCTAACTACCTAGGAATCAAGCATTAAAAGCTAGAAAGATAAGTTCTAGATATTCCAACAAAGACTTCTAGAAGAATTATTATATCCTAAGTAAACTTAACATGTGAATAAGTCCCCTAAGTCCCTCGTAAGATAAATTACTAGGTACAAGAAATATATTCACACCAACACCCCTATAAGTGCAACTTAGGGAGATTATTATTATGCAAATGATGCAAAAAATATGAAAAGATGGGTCCCAAAGTCTACAAGGTCATTTTAGGTATCCATGTATAAATGCAAATTCAATCTTTCTTGGATGGAGAAAAGGAGAAAACCTAGTTGGATAAAAATCCTCCCCAATAGAAAGAAAAGAAAACAATCAAGAGATGAAGGATGGAGGACTCCATGATACCCCCAAGTACACCATCCATCACTTATATATTACAATCAATAGCCCCCCCATAAGAGGGAGATAGAGAGACTATGTAGCTCCAAACAATGTGTAATCACCTATAAAACTAGTAAGTTCTTGAAGACAATATTATCTAATGTCGAAAAACAACTTGTCTCCCTTTTGAAAGAAACAAAGCAAAGTAAAAATGTAGGAACGCTTCCCATTCTATATAGGAATATAAATAAAGAAAGCATAAACATGCATGATGATTTCTTTGAAAACTACTCATGTTTCTCCTTATCCACCAAAGATGAAGATGCCACAATCAAAGTAGGTAGATGCCCAATCAAAGAAGAAGGTGAGAAACCAATACTATGTGGAAACTAATGCTAAAAATATCCAAAGACATATTTTTTGACAATAGTTGTGCAATTATTGACATCAAAGAGGAGAGATAACCCCTCAAATGTGTCCTCCAAATTATAAATGTGAGACTTCACAAACGAGGATGCAATGTTTGATAAATAGGAATCCCAACTAGGAAGACAATGTGATACCTATTGTAATGAATCATTAGAAGTTCCCAATTAATTGCCAACAAAAGATGAATGGTTCTATGAAATAGGAATGGTGGGAGCCTCAATCAACAACTAAGCAATAAATCATCGAAGGTGAAGGTATATCAAATATATCTGATGAAGAAGAAGGATCATCTAAAGAACCCTCACCATCTTCATATAAAGATTCAAAATATTCCAAATCTTCAAACTCTCACATAGTAGCATAATCATAGGGTATCTAATTTGAAAAATGAAGAGGGAAAATAAAATCTAAAATAGAATCATCTAGGAATGGTTGTGTTAGGATCTCCATATATCTCCTAAATTTTAGTCCTAAGAGTATGAGGACACTCAAAATTATCAATAGCATTGAAAGTGTTATCATCATTATGCATAGCAATAACTCCTAAGACATCATCCCTTTTTCAATTCCAAGAAAATTTAATACTAGATATACCTAGAGGGGTAACAATATCATACAAATGTGGAAAAAAATGAAGCCATAAAAGATTTTTTATGATGCCATCTCACCACTTTTTATAGTTTCCCTTCTTCTAAATAATCATAGAAGCATGAAATGAAAACCCCATAATGAACTACGATAAATCTCCAAAATTACATACATTTACCTTCAACAATAATTAGAAACCCCCAAAAATAACATATACTACAAATGAATCCTTCCCAAACTAATAGAACCTCTCCAAAAGTAATCGATCACAATGCCAAATATACAAAATACTGAATAAATTATACCTAGGGCTGAATTTGGAAAAAGTTCATGGGTGCAAAAATAAATCTCCTTAATACCTTTCTGATGCCACAAAAATAATAAAAAATAAAGGTCCAGGAAAAAGGTTATGAGATCAAAGGTCCAAAAGGGATATCTAATTTTAGTTGGAATTAAAATGTACCTATAGAAAAATTTGTCGAAAAGACCTACACCACTACATTTAAGTACATAGAACTAGCATTTTGTTGGTATCTCATTTGTAAAATTTCAATATCCTTTGAAAAGTTTTAGCTTGTTGCAAAATTTCCCAATTAGGACCTGACAAAATAATAGGTCAAAAATTAAACCCCCCTAGATTGGCCCTCAATCACCGATGTAACCATGTGCTCCACTGGTAGAAAAAAAGGGGTCCTCACCAAGTGTGTGGCAGTTGGGTTGTGCGCAAGTAGCGGGAGGGGGGGTGGCTTTGATTGGCCACCTCCAAACTATTAAGCACCTCTTGCTGCAATTGAACCATGGGTGGTGAAAACATGGGATTTTTAAGGAGGTTTTACTGAGCTACACAAAGAAGTTGGCAACTTGTCCGACAAAGTTTATACAATTGCACAAATTCTACTATATACAACCCAAAAAAATTTGCTAAATATTTTTAAAAAACCTCCAAAAATATAATATTTTCCCAAAAATAAAATAATTCTAGATTGCAATAAAATAATCTGCAAAACTTTATTTTTCTAAATAATTTTTCTACAAAATATAAAATTTTACCTTGTACTTGGGGGATTGTATGACGTGCTCGGGTAAATTTTTGTTTACCTCAAAAACACTTGAGGCCAAATATAAGAATATTTTATAGGAAAATTCATCTATTAGGCCTTCTGAAGATGATGGTGAGGTCCATTTGGGCTCAAAGTGTACCAAAATCTCTACTACCTCTAGATCTTGAAATTGTCAAACCCTTATAACTTTGGAAAAAATATCAGATTTAGACAAAACAAAAGTTGACCTTGACTTTCACACCTACCATGGACTAAAAAATGAGGTTAGATTTACTCTAGCACAATCCAAAAGTGACCCACAATGAATACCCACATAGAGAAACCCTCTAAATCTAGTATGTTTTTCAAGCTTTTTGATTCCCATGTTCACCATATGGTGCAAGGGAAGATCATACTCAACCTTACTAAAAATAACCTAGATCTCTCACCAAAAATAGCTCAACCCATAGATCTAAGAATATTTTTACAAGGCTTGGCTCTAATACCATGTAAGAGCTAAAAATTAGCTCTATGCCCAAGACCACCTACAAAAAATTATTCCTTTCACAAGAGGGTATGCAAGAATATGGTCTTTCTTGATATTAATACCTATCAAAATGATGGTGAAGTATGAAGTATGTTACAAAGTGTACAATTAACTTTATATATAGGAATTGTGAGAAATATGATTGAAAATTATTGTCACACATGTCTTAATCATATGAAATGTGACAACTAACAATCAAACTACCTAGGAATCAAGCTTTAAAAAATAGAAAGATGAGTTCTAGACATGCCAAGTAATACTTCTAGAAAAAATGTTATATATTAAATAAACTAAATATGTGAATAAGTCCCCCTAGGCCCCTAGTAAGATAAATTACTAGGTACAAGACATATATTCACACCAACACCCTCCCTCCCCCATCCCTCTCTCTCTTTCATTTTCTCTCCTTCCCTCTCTACTTCTCTACATCTCACCACTCTCTCACAACTATCTCTCCCTCCCTCTCTACTTCTCTCCATCTCACCACTCTCTCACCAATATCTCTCCCTCCATCCCTCTCTACTTCTCTCCATCTCACTTCTATCTCTCTTTGTTTCTCTCTATATCACCTCTCTCTTACCTCTATCTCCCTGCCTTCTTCCCTACCTCCCATCTCACTCTCTCCTACCTCTCCCCCCCAAGATCTCTCTTTTTCTCTCTTTTTCTCTCTTCTCACCTCTCTCTCACCTCTCTCTCTCCCTCCCTACCTCTCCCTTCATATATCCTTCCCTCTATACTTATCCCTATCTCCCCTTTCCCTCTCTCTACCTACCTATCCCTCTATCACTCCTTACCACTCTCTATACCTATCTCTCTATATACCTATCTATCTCACCTATCTCTCCCTCCCTACCTCTCAGACACTCCCTCATTCCCTATCTAATTATATATCTCCTTTTCCTCTCTCTATATTTCTCCTTCCCTCCTAACTTATCTTTATCTCCCCTCTCCTTCACTATACCTCTCTCTTACCTTTTTTCTTCCCTCTCTACTTCTCTCTATTTCATCATTCCATCTCCCTCTATTTTTCACTCTCTCCTCCCTTCCTCCCCCCTCTTTCTATCTCACTTTCTACTTCCCTCTCTACTTCTCTCTATCTTTCCATTCCATCTCCCTCTCTATTTTTTAGTCACTCCTTCGTCCTCTCTCTCTCCCTCTCTCTTCTCTCTATCTCACTTATCCCTCTTTGCCTCTCCCTTCCTCCCATATCTCTCCCACCCTTCCTCCTTCCCTCTATCTTTACTTTTCTCTATATCACCTATCCCTCTCTATCTCTCCTTCCCTCCCTCCTCCATCTCTCTCCTCATTTTCTCCTTCCCTCTTTACTTCTCTCTATCTCACCAATCTCTATCCCCATCTCTCTTTCTCCATTTATATTTCTCTCTCTCTCTCTCTGTTTGTCTCTGTCTCTGTCTCTCTGTCTCTGTCTCTCTCTCTCTCTTTGTCTCTCTCTTTCTGTCTCTCTGTCTCTCTCTATCTCTCTGTCTCTGTCTCTGTCTCTGTCTCTGTCTCTGTCTCTGTCTCTGTCTCTGTCTCTGTCTCTCTGTCTCTGTCTCTGTCTCTCTCTCTTTGTTTCTATCTCACCTCTCTCTCCCCCTCCCTCCCTCTCTCCTTTCCTTTCTACTTCTTTATATCTCTACTATCCCTTTGTCTACCTACCTCTCCCTCCATCACTCCATACAACTCTTTATCTTTATTTATATACATCTCACATATCTCTCCTTCCCTCTTTGATTATCTCTTCCTTCTCTCTATTTACCTACATATCCATCTATCACTCTATACCACTTTTCTCTCCCCTACCTCTCCCTCCCTCCCTTACTCCATTTCTACTTCTCTCTACCTCTCTTTACCTCTCCCTCACTCCCCTTCATTCTATCTCTCCTCTCCCTCTCTCTCTATCTCTCCATCCCTCTCTACTTATATATATATATTCCCTCTACCTCTATCACTCCCTTACACTCTCTATATCACTCCCTTTCACTCTCTACACCTCTCTATTTCAACTTTGTCTCCCTCCTCTACTATTCTCTATCTCTTTTTTCCCTCCCTCTCTATCTAACCATTACCCCTCCTCTCTCACTCCCTCCTTAACTTTCTACAATAATGAACAAGATGTTGTGAAAGACAATGAGACTCCTTGTTTTCTTGGATATGAGCATGATGATCAATATGAATTGAAAATACTTTTTGAAGAAGAGATGTGTAATAAACATTTTTATGGTATACTTAATCATGCTAATTCTATAAGTGTTGAGTATAATGTTGATTCAAGTCTTCGTGTTGATTAGATGAAGGAGTCTATGGATTTTTGGAATACTCTCGAAGTTGATGCCCTACATGAAGACAATAACATAGAAGAGATGATGCCTAATTCAAAAATAATGCAAAATAATAATACTCCTTGTGAGTGCTTCAATTGTGATGTGGGAATAGAGGACCAATTCTCCATACTAGATGAAAGTAAAAAAATGGGCAATGATATTTAGTTGGAAAAATTGTCTGTAAGGAGTTGCAATGAAAAAATAAGTGATCTTCAGTTTGATCATAAAGAATATGACCTTGTCGATTATTGCAAAAGTATGGAAAAAGAAGATATATGTGTAAGATATACACTAGATGAATCAATTCAAGAAGTTGATTGTGTAGAGCATGTGTATGTTGGTAATGTAAGTCACGAAGAAGGAATTCCTTCCTTGCTTGATCTCTTACCTTCTTCTATCCCATTTTCTAGCTTTCAATCTATCACTAATTGTTTACATGAGGAAAACATAGATGTAGTTATACATGAAAGTGAAAATTTAAAGACAAATGTTGGTACGGTTGATGAAATTATTTATGATGAATTTTCACTTGAAGAATGTGATTGTGTTAATTACATGGATGCATATGAGGTCCTTTTTTCTAGGTGTGCAACCTATGGTCTTTCTCACAAGTAGTGTACTTTAGATATTCATGTTGATGCAACAAGAGGTAATGTTAAGTGTGAAGCTCATTGCGACAGTGAATGTGTTTTGAACAATCACTATGAGGGATTTGTTGCAAAGAAAAATTCTAAATTATTTGAGCCTTTATTTGAAACATTTCACATAGGATTATCAAATGGTCTATGCACATGAACTTATTTATAAACCTAAGATGGAATTTTTTTTTATGCATGGGATGTTCATGTTACTTTTGAAGTTCATGATCTAAGTATCTGCAATGATATTATGGATACTGATAAGTATTATTTTTAGATCATTGGATCATATAATAATGTGATTGAGTTATGTTGTTTGGATTGAGATAAATTTTATTGTGACACAATTCAGTTGAATGATATTCTTTAACGTGAAAATGATTTGTTTGTTACACAAGAGGATTGCATACCATATGTGGGGCATAATATCTTCATTGAGCCTAATGACTATAATAATTTCAGATTTGATGTGTAGATAAATGATGAGAAGAATTATCATAATGAAAATTTTCATGCACAGTACAAACTTTTTCACTTTTTGGTTCAATTTGATAAGAAAGTGATTGTGTATGACAATGAAAATGATCTTGATGATGTTAGGTATTAAAAAAATTGTAAGTTTGATCTATCTGATTGGTGTAAGATATGCATGTTAGATTTTGGTATAATTCATTTAGTGTTTGATTGTAAATTTCAAACTAATAGAGTTAATAGTGATATTGGAAAGCATAGTGATGTGGTTAAGCATGCCAATGGTGATTGTGGTTTTCAAGTATATAATGACAATTTTTTCAATCTTTTCCTAGTGTAGACAATAAAGAAAAAAGCATTTGAAAGAGGTAAGGATTGGTACTTCATTTTTGGGAGCCTAGAGCCACCAAATGAAGTTTGAAATAATGGTTTCAATGTGGCATAGAGGAGTAGTTCCAAAGATGCCCAATGGATTTGACACTTGGTCTACTCCCTAGAGGTATGAAATCTCGCCATGCCTACAAGGGGCATGTGCCCCTAAACATGATACACTAATGAAACCTTTAAATTTTGTAAAATTTTAAGTGCCTATGCCATTTTAATGCATTGATAGAGGTTAGGTTGGCATATTGCTAAATGTACCTTGGAGGCCATCTTTTCCGATTAAAATTTTCCAACTCAGAGGTCATCCTGAAAATCTATATGGTAGAAAGTTTTTTGGTACACATGGTAGTACACCTACTCAGTTTTGTGCTCCCTAGAAGAGTTTTGATGGGGTATTTAATGTTTTTCCAACTACGACCAAGCTAGATTTGGTGTTTCAAAAAGTTACAAATTTCAAAATTTTGAGGGCAACCCATTTCAATTTTTTTCCTAAAACCTCTTCATGCTCAGTTTCATCAAGATTTGCAGTCTATTTATATATTATTTTAATTTATTTTGATTGTGGTGAACACCTTTGGTAGGCTCGTTTACAAAAGAGGTACCAAAATTTGAATTGTTGGGAAAGATCCGATATAGAACACATGTTTTATTTAATTAATTTGGTCTTCTTCTAAAAAAATCTTAGCTCCATTGGTTCTCGTTTATGCATAGTGAATTTTTTCCATTTGGCCAATAGGAAAAATTAAATTTTTCCCTATTCTTTATTGTTTTGGTATCCAATATTTTAAAATATTTTATATTTTTTAATGCAAGGTAAATGCACGGGAAAACATTTAGGGAAAATTGATTAAATCAAATATTTGGAGGAGGAATTTTATGAAACTGTGATGTCTTTGTATCATGCGATTGCTTTTATGGGATGGAAAATTTTTATTATATGCAAAAAGAACACCTAGCGCATGGTGAGAAGCAGGCCTGGAATTTGATGGTCTATTTGACCGTTTTTTCAATTTCAGACCGTATATTACAGCTATAAAATTTATTAGACCGTATAGTTTGACTTGCTATATTTTTATTAAACTGTAAAAGATTATTATAAGCAAAATATAATATAGTATTTTAATTTATAATATATATCATTTTATAATTTTTATTATAAAAATGATAAATTAATTTAGAATAGAATATAACTTTTTTGAATATTTTCTAATATGAATTTAGAAACTTTTGACATTTTTATAATAGTTATCATTTTTTTTATATTAATATATGTGATTTATACTATTATTATAAATAAATAAATTAATTTAGAATCTTTTCAAAATTGAATATAATTATTTTTAACAAGATTTGTTTTTAATATCAACTTAGAAACTTTTGTTAATTGTTAATTACAACAGTAGTTTTTTATATTTATTACTAATAATTATCATTATTTTCTAATTTTTCAAGATATTGGATTTATAAAAGATTTTATATAAAAATTCATAAATTAAACAATATTTTGACAGGCATTTAAATGACCAAACTGTCATAAAATTTTCATATGACAGGTAGGGGTGACGGTCAAATTCCAGGCCTGGTGAGAAGATTTTGAGATGACTTAGCATTGTTGTCATTGATGTCAAAATCTAGGATCTGGAAGGTTATGCTCTAGCTAATATACATAAATGATCTATCTTGTTGTGTGTTATGATACTGTGTAGTATAGATGTTATCCTTGATCCATATAGGGTAGTACTTTTCTTGGGACATCTGTGGAAGACAATTAATACAAAATAATGTCCAGTCTAATCTTTTGATGTTGGTTGTTGTGCTCAAAGCTTATTCTAGGTATCCTTGTTATCTAAACATTCATGTAGCATGTTACAAGTTTTGGTATGTCTAATTGTGTTTCTCTGGTTGGTACTGGAATTTATAAACATTAATATTTGGTCTTGGTTGTGGAATTCCCATCAATTCCAGAATATGTCTCATGTAATTCAAAGTTTTCTATCTTTTAGTAATTATGCTATCTTATGTATGACCTATTTTATGGGTCCCTTGGTAATGTGGTAAGAATATTTTTATGTGCAAGTCTATCTTTTGGGTCCGGTGCTAGCATGCCAAGCCTTATTGAATATTTCAATGTTGTTCTTCAAGTTGGCCTAGGAGATTACGAAGACATTGTGTTTGGCCGACCTAGGAAATTATGAAGGCATGGAATGGTATAAGTAAAAGTTGATTTTGTTTGATGAAGGAAGAAGTAGTAGTGTGTGTGATTAAAAAACGGCTGCAAAGGATTATGTGACAAGAAACAAAAAAGGAAGTGGAAGGAAAGTGTTAGGAAGAAGTAATCAATAATGCAAAGGTTGTGCAAGGAAGGTGAGTAGAATATTGTTGACTAGATTTGTTGTAGACAAATATTGTGCTCTAAACCGAAACTGACTTCATGCATATTTAGATGCAAATTCATCAATTCATTTTTGTTAGTGAGAATATTTTGTAATTAGATGTTTTAATTGGGAAATGTGCCCACCGGTAGTGAGCCTTACCTGTAGTGAGTATTTTGGCAGTTATCCCTTGTAAAAATCACCTTAACTGGTGTTTTATAATTGAGAATTAGCATTCTCTAATTTTTTTCCCATCTTGGGTTTCCACGTAAATTCTGGTCTTCATTGTGCATGGTGTTTTTATCTACTTTCATGTTCATATCTGTTTGATTATTACCTGATTGATTTAAGCTTGCTTAGGATTAATTAAAGTCAAGAAAAAATATTTTATGATAACCAATTCACCTCCCCTCTCAGTTATCTGAATTGTTCAACAATTGGTGTCAAAGCCTGGTCCCTTGCATATAGAGCTTAACCACTTGAGGGAGATCTTCGTACCTTGAAGAAGATGAGAGTAGATTATTACTTTGAGAAAGAACTAAAGATAATGTTAGATGATATAAAAAGCATAGAATCTAAAAATGAAGAATTGAAAGAAAACATCAAGGAGGAAAATGCTTGTATCTCAAAGCTAAAGGAGATAATCTGGAAATTTAAAGCAAGACATATAAAGTTTAGCAAGGAATTAAAGGATTCAAAGGAAAGTATTGTGGATTTAAAGCAATGATTGGATGAATGTAAGAAGACTGAAGAAAATATCAAAGATACCATCAAACAGAAATTAGAAGAAAATGAGAAGTTAGATCAAGAGTTAAGAAAGCTAAAGTCAGAAGCAAGAGTATGTGAAAGTAGCATAATTATGGATCAACTCTTGTCCCTATAGAAATGTCACAAGGAAAAGGGAGGACTTGGCTTCTCGGGTGAAAGCTCAAATCAGAACACTAGGGGAAAAGACAAAGTAGTAGAAGCTGAAGCAAGGTCTGAAACTCTAGAACACCTTCAAAAAGACATCAAGTCAGGAAACCAAATACTCAAAGGTACTTATCATTTAATGGATATTGTTTTCTATGCAAAAATTTTGGACATAAGGGTGTAGAGTGTAGAAGTAAGAAGGAATTGAGTACTCAATGCTTTAACTGTCACAAGTTTGGTCACAAAGCAAGTCATTGCAAAAATGAAATATCTAATTCTTCTAGAAGAAATGGAATGAATAATCTCTTTCATGGTTATTGCTATATATGGCATGGTTATGTTCACAAAGCTAATCAGTGCAGATCTAGGGTTCACTTACTTAAGTTGAGACAAAGATGTTACAAGTGCAGTCAACCCAGACATTATGCTAACACATGTTGCAAGTATGAGAAAGTTTGGTGGTGTTGTCATTGATGTAAACACTATTCAAAATGTTTTAGAGTGTGCATGTATAGTTGAGATGTTGTGATTACATGGAGCTATCCTTATGATGCTGTAGATGTGCTAAAACAATGGGTTACCAAGTGATTTTGAGAAAATTAATAAAGAGTGAAGTTAGAAGTATGAATGTGTAAAAAATGTACTCTAGTATGTGATCTATGTTTTTTCTTTGTTGATCCTATGCTTCTATGGATCTGAAGGGTTGTTGTTGGGGATTTGTTGGTATCATCTCTTATTTTGTAGCTTCTGGTTTGATGGAGTGTGAAAGTTGTGTTCACCAAAGTGTGAACTGGTTTGATAGAGTTGCTTGTCTATGGACTAGGAGAAATTTTTCTACTCTATAGTCCTCTATTGTTTTGTTTCATGTCTTGTAGATCTAGAATATGTTTTGTGATAATATTCTCTAGGTTTTAGCAAAGATGTTAGTATTTTGGTGTTCCATAATTTGAGTTTCAGAGTTGTTGTATGTGTTTGCATAGTCTGGATGGACTGATTGAAGATTTTCTATGTTTGAATGTTGTTTCACTTACTTCAAATATATTTGAAGACATCTAAGATGTGTTATCATGCATGATAGAGCATGTTGTGTCATTCATGTGCTATCTTCTTGTTGGAAAGTGTGTAATCCAATGCTCATTTGTGTTTTCATTAGGTTTGGTTGACCAAGTGTTTACACTTCATATGAATAATTAAGAATTTAACTAAGGAAGTGTGTGTTCAATCCAAAACGTTTCTTTTGATCTTGGTTAAGTGTTTAATTGGTCCACTCTCATTCTTTTCCACCACAAGAATGTTGTGTTTCTAACCTAATTTAAATTTTTGAAATGAAGTGTATGTGGCCATCCTTGGAAAAATTTTATAAGGTTGAAGATGGTATAAATGCAAGTCAAGTTGTGAAGGATTAAAATATACAAAGCAACGAAGCAAGTCACAAGTGTAGAGTAGAGTTGTGCAAAAGTGAGTTGAGGCAAAAATACTTTATTGTGTTAGATTCCTGAAAGCAGTGAGTTGAAGGTATCTACAATCTTCTAATATAGGTTGTGGATATGTGTAAATTGTTCTTATGGATCTTTCTGTTATCTTTTGTATCTGTAGGTAGTGAGTCTTCCTATTGGAAAGTGAGTCCTTTCTATAGGAAATGAGCCTTTGTATTCAATCAGTGAGCCTTTGGTAGTGAACTTCTTGTATTCAATTTTTCTATTACTTTATATTGTGAGTTAATCCTCACTGTGGTTTTTCCCTCATTAGGTTTTTCATGTAAAATATGGTGTTCATTGTGTTCATTTTTATTTCTGTTATCTACATTTTATGTTCATACTTAATAACAGAATAGTGTGGTTGTGAAGCTAATAAGTGTTTGAAGTTTTGTGATTGAATTTGGTGACAACTGATTCACCCCACCTCTTAGTTGTCCTATGCCTTTTAACAATTGGTATTAGAGCTTTTGTTCCTTGGTTTAGAGCTTAACCACTTAAGATCTGATGGAACATAACTTGGCGATCCCCAATCTAATTACAGTGACTGGAAAGTGCAAATGTGAGGATATATTATCTCTCTTGGTTATAAGACTTTTAAGGCTATTGAGACGAAGTATGTTGCTCCGACGAGTGGTCCTAATATTGTAGATGAGGTTTCTTCTTATGAGGAAAATGAAAAAGTGAGGTATGCTATTTATAGTGCTTTATCCAAGACTGAGCAAACAAAAGTTATCTCTTTAGGAACTACTTATGAAGTTTGGAAGAAGTTGGAAGATATTTATGAAGGAAATGATAGAGTGAAATTGACAAAAAAGCTAATGACAAAGCATAGATATGAGAATATGAAAATGGAAGAAGGAGAAGATATTGCAAGCTATTTTCAGCGGATTGATCTAGTAACAAATGAAGTTAGAAATCAAGGGGGTACTCTAACTAATGAAGATATAATTGAGAAGATTCCAATGACCCTACCAGAATGTTGCAGTGACAAGGTTTTAGTTATTGAGGAAACATATGATCCTAAGAAATACACTAAAGAAGAGCTATTTGGCATCTTAACTACAATTGAGATGCGAAAGTTTGGAAAGGAGGAAAAGACAAAAACAACATTTAAAGCAACAAATATTGAAGATGATCTAGATAGTGATGGTTTAGATGAGTTGGAAGTGAACTTTACCAGAAAATTGAAGAAAGGTACTAGTAAGTATAAAGGTATGTTGCCCTCTAAATGCTTCAGTTGTGGTAATATTGGTCATTATGCTTCAAGATGTCCAAATAGAGCTATACATAAGAAGAATAGAGATCATAAAGATAAAAAGGATAAGAAATAAAAATAGTTGCATTATGTTAAAGAAGAAGGTGGTTCAATCTCTAATGATGAATTTGATTATGAGGGTGATGATATTGAATGCTTTTTCTTAGCTTTGGAGAGTATATATGTGTCTACCAAAAGTGCAAGAAAAAGTGATTTGGAGAACAAGAAGGATGAGATGGAAGGTACTTTGGTCACCACATTTCATGCTAGATAGGATGAAGACTATTGGGTGATTGATAGTGGATGTTCTAATTAAATGATTGGAGATAAAAGTAAGTTCACTAAACTTGAAAAGTATGATGGTCGTTTGGTCATGTTTGGTGATGATTCTAGAGAAAAGATTGTTGGGAAAGGTAAAATTAGTTTTGATGGAATTCACAACAATGATGATGTATATTATGTAAAGGGCCTAAGGCATAACCTATTGAGTGTTGGAAAGATGTGTAGCAAAGGTTTCAAGCTTTTGTTTCAGGATAATACATGTGAGATCAGAAAAGGATCTAGACCTATGGTTGCTATAGGAAGGAGAACACATGGAAATATCTATTAGCTTAAGGGTGTTGATAGCCAGTTCCTTGTATCTGAAGTTAATGAAAGTTGGCTATGGCACTAGAGAATAGGACATGTAGCCTTTGATAATCTGGTTAGGATTAGTTCAAGAGATGTTGTTTGAGGTTTTCCTAAAGTCATAAATCCTGCTAATACTGTTTGTAGAAGTTGGGTATGTGCAGGATCATCATGGAAAAAATAGGCCCTTAAGTAGCAAAAAATTCAGAAAAATCAGAGTCAGGAAACTTGACATAAAAAGTTGAATAAGTTTTCTATATTATTTCCAAAATTTGTAAGCATAGAATCTGTATCAAATTGAATGTAGTTTCTAAACTACTAGGCTTTTTTTTTTTAAAAAATCTATTTGGTGAAAATTTGAAATTTCAATGCAGTAGTACTTAAATTTCGGGGAAAAAATAAGAAGTAGGTGTCTTTCAAATCACCCTAACCACAATAAAATGATAATATTTTAGATATAAGTAGAGGACTCATGTCCCGATGTGATGCATATATATATATATTTTTTTTATGAGTAAATAATTAATTATGAATTTTTTATTACAAATTTTATAAAATATAAAAACTTGTATGTCTAACCACCTTAACTTTGTCAAAACTTCATGAAATTCAATTTTTTTGTTTTCAATCCTATAGTATGAGAAGCATAGAATCTGACGCATGCTTCAGATTCAAAAAATGTGATACTGTTTGAAAGCTATAGAGTTTTTCAATCAGCCTACCAATTAGGACTTTAGTCGAAATTCAAATAAAAAATGAATAATAATTATTTATTAAATTCAAAGTAAAGCATAATTTATATTGGGGGAAAGTTGAGAATTTTCCTTCAAAAACCCTTTTCGTTTCATCAATTTTGGGTAAAAAAAGGTCTTCAGCCACATACCCTACACATACCCATTATATCGCCACTTTTTGGCCCATCATGATCTTGCACATACCTAGTTGTTAGTTAGTGAAATAGATAAGATGTAGTTTCAAAGGAAAAGAGAAAAATACTATTGGAATGTTGGAATTAATTGATATAGACCTTTGTGGTCCTACTAGAATCAGAAGCCTAAATGGTGATAGGTATTTCATGCTCCTTATTGATGATTATTCTCAAATGAAATGGGTTACATTTCTTAGAGAGAAGACTCAGGATCTGGATAGGTTTAAAGTGTTCAAAGCAAGAGGGGTATGTGCAAGATCATGATGAACCAAAAAGTGGTGATATGATGGGTATGTGGCTGACGACATTTTTTTTACCCAAAATTAATGAAATGAAAAGGGTTTATAAAGGAGATTCTCAAATTTCTAAAAATATAAATTATGCTTTACTTTGAATTTAATAAATAAATATTATTCATTTTCTATTTGAATTATGACTAAAGTCCTAATTGATAAGTTGATTGAAAAACATCTATAGTTTTCAAATGGTATCAAATTTTTTGAATCTAAAACATGTTTCATATTCTATGATTCACATACTATAATATTAAAAAATGAATTTCATGAAGTTTGACCAAGTTAAGGTGTTAGACATGCGATTTTATATTTTTAAAATTTGTAATAAAAAATTATAATTATTTACTTGGAAAAATTACAAAAAATATGTATCACATCAGGACATGAGTCCTCTACTTATACCTAAAATATTATAAAAAAATATTATCATTTTATTTGTGGTTAGGGTGGTGGGAAGAAACCTACTTATTTTCCTTGAAATTTAAGTACTACTTCATTGAAATTTCAAATTTTCACCAAATAGTTTTTAAAAAAAATTAAACCTATTAGTTTAGAAACTACATTCAATTTGCTACATATTCTATTCTTACATATTTTTGAAATAATATAGATAATTTATTCAAATTTTTATGTCAAGTTGCCTAACTCTGATTTTTCTAATTTTTTTGCCACTTAAGGGTTAGTTTTTTCCATGATGATCTTGCACATACCCAAAGTAGAAAATGAAGTGAACCTAAGAATCAAATGTATGAGATCTGATAGAGGTGGAGAATTCACTTCTAGTGAGTTTAATGCATTTTGTGAAGAGCATGGGATAAAGAGACACTTTTCTACTTTGAGAACCCCTCAGCAGAATGGAGTGGTTGAGAGAAAGAACCAGACTGTACAAGAAGTTGCAAGAACCATGATGAAAGAAGAAAATGTACTTGATGTGTACTAGAGAGAGGCAATACACACTACTTTTTATTTTCTTAATAGAGTTCATATCATAGGAAACAACACAAAGACTCCTTATGAGTTATGGACTGGTAAGGCTCCTACTATGAAATACTTTAAGGTGTTTTGAAGTAGATGTTACATTAAAAGAGATGATGATAATCTTGGGAAGTTCGATGCTAGATGTGATGAATGGATTTTCCTTGGATATTCAACTACTAGCAAAGCATGTAGATGCTTTAATAAAAGATTGAGGAAGATTGTTGAGAGTGCTAATGTGAAGGTTAATGAGGATATGCACATACCTATTGAGATAAGTGAAGTTGAACCTAATGATCCTATTTGTGGAAAAGTACCTAAAGAGAATAAGGTGGAGGAGGAAGAAGAAGAAGAACAAATTGAAGAAGAAGAATAAACTTCAAAACCTACTATTAAGACTCCTAAGTATGTCCAGAAGAATCATCCAGAGGAACAAATAATTGGAGATAAGAGTGAAGGTGTGAAGAGAAGAAGTAAAGTACCAGCTCAGGTAAATATGTGTTTACTTTCTAAAATAGAACCTATGACTGCATGTGAAGCATGTGAAGATGAGAGTTGGGTTAGAGCTATGAAAGAAGAGTTGCAACAAATAGAGAAGAATCAAACATGGGAATTGGTTCCTAGACCTATGAATAAGAATGTGATTGATTCAAAGTGGGTGCTCAAGAATAAGTTGAATGAAAATGAAGTTATAAGAAACAAAGAAAGACTTGTATGCAAGGGATATTCACAAGTTGAAGGCATAAACTTTGAAGAGACATTTTCCTTGATGGAAAGAATGGAAACTATTAGGATGTTTTTGGAATTTCTGCCCACAAAGACTTCAAAGTATATCATATGGATGTCAAGTATGTATCCCTACATTGTGAACTAGAAGAAGTATGAATGAAACAATTTGAAGGATTTTAGATATTAGACAAACCAAATATGGGTTGTAAAT
Source organism: Sequoia sempervirens (assembly GCA_007258455.2). Lineage (NCBI taxonomy): Eukaryota > Viridiplantae > Streptophyta > Pinopsida > Cupressales > Cupressaceae > Sequoia > Sequoia sempervirens. The sequence continues at coordinate 166,660,818 of VDFB02058242.1, read as the reverse complement.
TGAAGAAGGCATTGTATGGACTGAAACAAGCTCCCAGAGCATGGTACACAAGATTGGATAGATACTTGACACAACAAGGATTCAAAAAAGGCTCTGCTAACAACAATCTTTACTTCAAAGTGAAAGGTAACAAAAATTTTATAGTAGTAGTATATTTTGATGATATCATCTTTGGAGGAAATGAAGGTATGTGTAAAATATTTGTAGAGGAAATGCAAAAATAATTTGAAATTTCCATGATTGGTGAGTTGAATTTCTTGCTCTTTCTTGAAGTAAATCAAATTGATAAGGGGATATTCATTTCAAAATTTAAATATGTGAAAGAGATGTTGAAGAAGTTTGGAATAGATGACTCTAAACTGGCTAGTACTCCTATGGTGACTAGATGTAAGCTGAGTAAAGATGATTAATTTGCTAAAGTTGATCAGAGCAAATATAGATCTATGATTAGTGGACTGTTATATCTTACTACTACCAAACCGGGTATCATGCATGTAGTATGTTTAGTTGCCATATTTCAAGTAGATCCTAAAGAAGCACATGTTATAGTTGTAAAGAGGATATTCAAATATCTTAAAGGCACACTAGATTATGGCTTATGGTATCCTAAGGATACTAATTTCAATTTAAGTGCTTATGCCAATGTAGATTGGGCTGGTTGAGTGGATGATCAAAAGAGTACCAGTGGAGGTGCTTTCTTTCCAGGTGGAATATTGGTTGCATGGTTAAGTAAGAAATAGGTCTCGGTTTCTTTAACCACTGTAGAAGTAGAGTATATTGTTGTAGCATCTTGTTGCACACATTTTTTTTGGATGAAGCAAACATTGAAGGATATTTGAGTAACATGTGATGAGCCTATTCATATCATCTATGATAGTACAAGTGTTATAACCATTTCAAAGAATCTGATAATGCATTCAAGAACAAAATATATATCTATTAGATATCATTTCTTGAGAGACAAGGTGTTGGAGAATAAAGTTAGGCTGGAGTATGTGTCTACAAAGGAAAAGATTGCAAATATATTTACTAAGGCTCTTCTAAAAGATACTTTTGAGTATCTCAGGTAAAGGTTGGGGGTCTTTGTCCCTCCAAACTAGGTGCACATGGAGGTGCATCATTCCAATGGATCCACAAATTCTTCATTTATCTGGACTAATGAATGGGTCTAATCCATAGGGGGAGTAGAAAGTTTTCATTATTGTAGTATGAGTTGCATGTGTGCACTCCTAAGGGGGAGTGATTAGAGCTTTTGATATTTTCCATTGATTTCAAAGGGGGACAGAGATTCATGTGAAAAAAAGTAGAAGAGGAAGAGAAGGTCTTCTTCCGAAATGATGGGAATGCAAAAATATAAAGGAGAGAATTGTCTTTAATGGTTTTTCACATAATGTGTTGCCATCAATGACAAAGGGGGAGATTATTGCAAGTATGAGAAATTTTGGTGGTGGTCATTAATGTTGTCATTGATGTCAACACTGTTCAGAATGTTGCAGATTCTACATGTATAGTTGAGATGTTGTTGAGATGTTCTGAGTACACGGAGCTATCCTTATGATGTTGCAGATGTGCTAAAATGATAGGTTACCAAGTGTTTTTAAGAAAATTAATAAAGAGTGAAGTCAGAAGTATGAATGTGTTTAGAATGTGCTCTGGTATGTGCTCCACATTTCTTTTGTGTTGATCATATGCTTGTGCGAATTTGAAGGTTTGTTGGGGATCTGTTGGTGTCATCTCCTATTTTGTAGCTTCTGGTTTGATGGAGTGTGAACTAGTTTGATAGTGTGATAGGTCGAATTTAAGCGTTAGAAAGCAAGCAACAAGTAGAAGAGTGCAAATAAACAACTTAAAACAACCTACACCTCAAGATTAGCCTAAGTTGGAAACAATGCAAGACAAAGCAACGAAATGGAACTTTATACCTTGCGTTGAGTCGATCCTTTGGTTGGCCCTTGATCTTTGATGTGTATGCTCCTTGGATGGCAAAGATGCAAGCTAGATGAGGATGTGAAGATGGATGCAAGTGGATGAAAACAAAGAAAATGGCTAAGTGTGGATTGGCTCATGCAAGAGTTTGGCTAGCACAAAATGATCTCTCTAAATGAGAGAAAAGAGGGGGTATTTATAGGAATTTTTAGGAAATCCTAGGGGAAATGGACGGTTGAGATTGATCCACCAAATATCAAGATGTAGGGCTAAGGTGAGTTGAGAACTCACAAGCCCTCACATCTTGACATGTGGCATGTGAGATAGCCCTAAAAGGTGAAGTGGACATGAGGTGGAGGGAAGAAGGACATGACATGGAGAGGGGTACAAAGTACCTTGGGATTGGACAAGATCTCCTCATAAAGGAGGTACTTGTCCCCATGTGGGTGAGAGGACAAGTGGGGAATTAAAAATTCCTCAAATATCCTTATGGGGAGATGGGAAAGAATTTTAAATTCCAAAGGGTGCATTGGGGGATTAAAAGGTGAATTAAAAATTCACATGGGGAAGAAAGGAGCCTAGGATAAATAAAAAGGAATTAAAAAATTCCTTGGGGGATGGGAGGATTGACTAAAAGGGGTATTTGATTAGGATTGTGCAAGTACTTGATTAGATTAATTAATGAAAGATTAGAAAGAGGGTTAGGTGGCTAGAGATTAGAGGCCAACACCCAAAGTTGGAGGATGTGACACATCTAATCAAAAGATTAGGCATGTGCACATCTTAGTATATAGAAGAAGGATTAAAGATTAGGTAAAATGATGGAGGATGTGACATGAAGGGAATTAAATAAATGGAATATTTACTTAATTCATTTGATGGAAGGAGGATTAAAGAGATAAGGTATTATTGATTAAATACCTTAGGGATTTGGCAGAATCAAAGATATTAATTAAATAATAATAGTATTACTTAATTAATGAAAATAAGATGAAAGGGGATTAATTTGGATAAATTAATTGTCCAAATTTAGACATCTACATTTTTCCCTCTTTGAGATGGTGTTACGAAGTAGCATCATTTCAAAGAATATTAAAACATAGAACCTAGAAGAAGATGGTTAGATTGGAAAAGATGCCCCAGTCATTCAAAGAAGTGACTAGGAAGGAAGATGATGGGGGTAAAGATGAAAGTTAGGGATGAAGGATGCCCCCTCGAGAGGACATGCGAGTTCAGGATAACACGGGTGGGCTCTCGAAATGGATGAGGTGATGCAAGGGGGGCTGAAGAAGATGATGCAATGTGATGGAAGATTGGGAGGGGAGCGTGATGAAGGATGAATGGATGGGGGGAATTTGAGGATGAGAGATGAAATGCAATCTAAATGCAATTTTCCATCGTCGGAGCACTAATTTTTGCTATAGCATAAGACACAAGACGCCAGGGTATGAAGAACCAAGGTGGATTAGTGTCTAATGCAGAAAACAAACATAACAAACAAGAAGGCTATCCCAACACCCCAAAGTCACGATGACCTTGGTCGGGCCAGGTATTGGGATAACCACAAGCACACAAGGATGCCCCAGCGTAACACAAGACCTTAGGGGTCTTGGTGGGTACGACGTGGGATAATTGAGAAGACAGAAAAAATCAAGATACACCCCTATGTTGACTAGTCAAAGCACACCATGATATGATGGAACAAGGTGACCATAACAAGTGATGATAGGGAGCTCAAATGATAAACAAAAGCCAAAAGCATCAAAAGATCACAATTAATTTCAAATGTCCTTTGCCATAGGATCAATCAAAGGGGATGGATGGGATTGATGAGGTATGTTAGGAAGGATGCATCCTGTTGAGACCGATGATAGATACTAATTAAAAGATTGATATGACGCAGGATATTCAGAACCGATTGGATATGATGATACAAGTGGAGCTTATTTGTTAAGAACCAGCGAGATAAGGGCATAGCTTGATTACGCGACACGAGAGACATGATGCTAGGGGACCTCGATGGATGATAAAGACGGGACAGACAAATAGGAATAAGATAAGAAGATTAATGAGAGATGATAAAGGATCAGATGGACAAAGTAGAAAGATTGAGGATAGGCGATAAAGGGACAAAGTGGACAATGAAGATCAATGATGGAATGATAGACGATAGACGATAAAGGAGCCCCAGGGGCTGATCAAATGATCGACCTTGCCTACGTGAAAGTGCAGGGGCAACGTAGTTCGACAGAAGGCCAAAGACAAGTGATGGATGAAAGATGATGGACGAAAGATGATGGGATAACCCTGGTGAAGGGGATAAAATGATTGGACCGACACGATGGGACAAGATAGACCTGTTGGATTGGATTGGAGGATGATGGTGATCACAAAGTTCAGGGATGGGATAGTTATCCAAATCATCAAAGATGAAGTGGGCGGATGATATGATGGAAAAGATGTTCAAAAGAAGCAAAAGTGATGGTGATAAGATAGATGACATTGGATTGCGTGGGGAAAAGCCTAGAGCTAGATACCAATGACAAGGGATTATGAGATGGGATGAAGGGAGAGGATGGGGGGAGGAAAAGGATTGTTTGGGTGGATTGGATAGAGGGATAAGGATTTGGATGAGGAAAAGGTGACCAGATGGATAAATTACTAATCCTTGGAACTAGAAGGTGAAGGGTGGGAAAAGATGGAAGATTACGATTGATGAGAGTTTGAAATGATAGGATTTTTGATGAAGGTTTGAGATGATAGGAGGTTGGATGAAGTTTTGAGATGATAGATAAAGGTTTGAAATAAATGAATGGTTACATGGAATGAGTGAATGGATTTATTAGAATGGAGGAATATGACCAAATTGAAGAAGATGGAGGGAGGAATCGGAAGACTCTGTTCGATATCCAAAGATCTTGACTACAGAGGGGTTTGGGTAAGCTCAGATTGGGATAAGATTAAAGCTCAGATGAGGACAAGATGAAAGCTCAGATGAGGATTGGATTGAAGACTAGAATGATTGAAGGATATGAGTGGACATGATTCTACACCGAGTTCCAGGGTTGACAGGGCGTAAAGTGTTGATAATCAGATTTTTCCAAATTTGGCAATTTTTAAAAATTGTCAAATTTTGCCATTTTAGGAAACTTCATGGTCATATGTTTGAGAGTCCCAATTTTTTCCAAGAAATACCCATTGGTGAGATAGGATGAATTGCCAACTAAAATCTCAGATTCGGGATATGCATTTTGAGTTATGAGTGAAAACAATTTTTCAAAATGCTAGAAAAAAACACTAAATTGGGATTTTGAGGGTCAAGATGAAAGTTTGAGGCCCCGAAAATGGGTCAAAACTAGTTCCAACGACTTTCTAAGAAACTATTGGAAATCCACTCGTTATCGCATAATGCAACCACCCGTCAAACTTCAGCTCAAATGGACACCCGAGTCAAAAGTTATGGCCTCTAGAAGTTTGGTGTAAAAATCAAAACCCTCAAAAATATGGTTTTTCGATAAATTTTGAAAATTTCAATACATGGGTTTTGTCCGGGGCGTCGAAAGGAAAAATGGGTAGGAAATTT
>VDFB02058242.1:166631428-166655209 GCA_007258455.2 Sequoia sempervirens | reverse complement strand
GGTCGAAATGGAGTGTTAGAAAACAAGCAACAAGTTAAAGAGTGCAAATAAACAACTCAAAACAACCTACACCTCAAGATTAGCCTAAGTTGGAAACAATGCAAGACAAAGCAGCGAAATGGAACTTTATACCTTGCGTTGAGTCAATCCTTTGGTTGGCCCTTCGATCTTTGATGTGTATGCTCCTTGGATGGCACAAGATGTGAGATGGCAGGATCTAGAAGTGCTTGACTTATGAAAATAGCTAAGTGTTGGTTAAGAAACAAAACTGCAAGAGTTTGGCTAGCACAAATGATCTCTCTAAAATGAGAGAAAAGAGGGGGTATTTATAGGATTTTTGGGGAATCCTAGGGGAAATGGATGGTTGAGATTGATCCACCAAATATCAAGATGTAGGGCTAAGGTGAGTTGAGAACTCACAAGCCCTCTATCTTGACATGTAACATGTGACATAGCCCTAAAAGGTGAAGTGGACATGAGGTGGAAGGAGAAGGACATGACATGGAGGGGGTACAAGTACCTTGGGATTGGACAAGATCTCCTCATAAAGGAGGTACTTTCCCCATGTGGGTGAGAGGACATGTGAGGAATTAAAAATTCCTCAAATATCCTTATGGGGAGATGGGAAAGAATTTTAAATTCCAAAGGGTGCATTGGGGGATTAAAAGGTGAATTAAAAATTCACATGGGGAAGAGAAGAGCCTAGGATAAATAAAAAGGTTGAAAATTCCTTGGGGGATGGGGAGGAGTTGACTAAAAGGTGATTAGTTTGTGCAAAATTTGATTAGATTAATTAATGAAGATTAGAAGAGGGTTAGGTGGCTAAGAGAGATTAGAGGCCAACTTGCAAAAGTTGGAGGATGTGACACATCCTAATCAAGGATTAGGCATGTGCACATCTTAATTATGGGATTAGAAGAAGGATTAAGATTAGATAAAAATGATGGAGGATGTGACATGAAGGGAATTAAATAAATGGAATATTTACTTAATTCATTTGATGGAAGGAGGATTAAAGAGATAAGGTATTATTGATTAAATACCTTAGGGATTTGGCAGAATCAAAGATATTAATTAAATAATAATAGTATTACTTAATTAACAAAAATAAGACGAAAGGGGATGAATTTGGATAAATTAATTGTCCAAATTTAGACATCTACATATAGATTTTCTTGTCTATGGACTAAGAGAAATGTTTCTACTCTGTAGTCCTCTGCTATTTTGTTTTAGGTCTTACAAATCTAGAATATGACTTGTGATAAGTCCTTGGGTTCTGGCAGAGATGTTAGTAGTTTGGTGTTCCAAAATTTGAGTTTTAGAGTTGTTGTATGTGTTTGCATAGTCCAGATGGATTGATGGAAGACGTTCTATGTTTGAAGGTTGTTGTACTTGTTTCAGATGTATTTCAAGGCATCTGAGATGTGTTCTTGTGCATGATAGAGAATGTTACAACATCTGCATGTTATCTTCTTGCTAGAAAGTGTGTACTCCAATGCTCATTTGTGTTTTCATTAGGTTTGGTCGACTTGGTATTTACAATTCATATGAAGAATTAAGAATTTAATTAAGGAAGCATGCGGTCATTCCAAGATGTTTCTTTTGGTCTTTGTTAAGTGTTTAATTGGTCCACTCTCATTCCTTTCCACCATAGGAATATTGAGTTGCCAACCTAATTTGAAGTTTTGAAATGAAGCGTATGTGGCCAACCTTGGAGAAAGTTTCTAATGGTGAAGATGGTACAAATGCAAGTCAAGTTGTGAAGGATTAAAATATACAAAGTAATGAAGTAAGCCACAAGTGTAGAGTAGAGTTGTGTGAAAGTGAGTTGAGGTAATAGTACTTTATTGTGTTAGATTCTTGAAAGTAATGAGCTGAAGGTTTTTGCAATCTTCTAATCTAGGCTGTAGATGTGTGTAAATTTTTGTGGTTGATATTTCTATTATCTTTTGTATCTGTAGGAAATGAGCCTCCTTGTTGGACAGTGAGTCCTTTCTAAAGGTAGTGAGCCCTTGGAAGTGAGCCTCTTGCATTCGAGCAATGAGCCCTTGGCAGTGACCCTCTTGTATTAAGTTTTGCTATTACTTTATATTGTGAGTTAATCCTCACCATGGTTTTTCCTTCATTGGGTTTTGCACGTAAAATATAGTGTTCATTGTGTTTATTTTTCTTTTTGTTATATGCATTTCATGTTCATACTTAATAATAGAATTGTGTGGTTGTGAAGTTAAAAAGTGTTTGAAGTTTTGTGATTGAATTTGGTGACAATTGCTTCTCCCCCCTCTCAATTTTCTTGCACCATTTATCAACACATATAGATATGTTTCTTCGAAGAAGCCTGAAAACAAAAAGAAGGTTGCAGAAGTAGATGAATCTAAGAAGAACACCACCATGGTTTGGAAGAAAAAGGAAATGAGTGTGGGGGGCTCTTCTATGGTACCAAACCTCGGTACAAGATCTTCCAAAATCTGAGCCAATTGCCTTGGCTTAGGGGGACTTTTGTAATGCATATCCTGATGAATTCCCCCTCTCCGAAGTAAATATTGATGTTCTTTCAACATGACTAAGTTTGATCTGGTTGGTGATGTATGATGAAGCTTAATTTGGTTAATTGAAAAGTGAAGTACAATTGATGGCATCATCGATGTAAGTTTTTGGGGAAAAAATCATCATGAGCAATTAAGAATAAAACTTGGTGGAGTTTTGAATAATTACTCACAATTTGCAAAGGAGAAGAGGTTTTGCTGAGTGATAAAGGATTGAAGAATCTAAGTACGACAATGCCATCTATGTTGCTTAACAGAGAATTAAGTGGTGGTATTCTGCTAAGGCTAAAGGGAGTAGAGTTGGATGAATTTTATCGTCGGAAGATGAAGGAAATGGAACTAGGGTTGAAGACAGATGAATTGTAGAATCTAAGTGCCCTGGGTATGGATTTATGGGGAGAATTCCCCTAGATTTTTGGCAAAGAGTTTATCTTGTTCCTATTGAGTTGATTCAAGGATGGCAACACCATTTTGGACAAACCCTCTCTAATCACTAAGGGAGCAATTGAAGCTATTATTGGATTATGTATTTTTGGTGACCTATCTAGGAAGAAAAAGGTGAAATACAGGGATGAGGAAGAACTTACTAGTATCAAAAAAGACCCCCGAGCTCTACTGATAAATACTATTGTCGATCTTGAAGTAAGGTATGTTGATTTTGGTATCACTTACAAAATCTATTTTCAAAATTTTGAAGGTTCTACCTTAGCTATTGTTATGTATCTTTCACATAAGATGGTGAAGGAAAATAAGTAGTTTGACTTGTGTAGCCTAATAGTGGAAAACCTAATTAAGAATGTCAAAATGCCTTTGGTTGAGTGTTATCCCTTCTGGTTTGGGTCTCTGCTGATATGTTTAGTATTTTACTTTATGAGTTCACTACCATCAAAGGAGAATGTTAAGTGGAATTTTGGCATCCCTGTCAGAAAGAAAGTTTGTAGACATTTGGAATGTATGGAAGATAAAGAAAGTGCATGAAAAGTTTATTTCTCATCCTTACAAATGAATCTGTTCTTTGGTGTGATAGTGTCTAGTGCTATGCCTATCAGACAGTTTGAGGAGGGTTCCTCCTTCGGTAAGGAGTTAGAGGTTGTCATTGGTGATTCCCCTCTACAACCTAAGAGGAGGAAAATTAACACAAAGGATGTCATCACTATCTCAAAAGAGAAGGAAGAGAATGAAAATTATCTACCTAGATCTGACTCTTTTGATCTAGATGAAGTTCATTCGGTGTTGGATGAAGGTGATATGAAAAAAATTGGTCAAATGTGGCATGAGTGCTCTCTGGACAGTAGGCCTAGAATTGAAGATGCTTTTGTTGATTATTTGCTCAAAAATGGTATTACTACTTCAGCTATTTCCAACTCATTAGTAGATGATCTAGTAGTTGTTGAAGAGAGGTTGTTGCAAGAAGGACCTGCAGGACATAAGATCTAAGCTATGATTGAGAGAAGGTGTGTCAAAGAAAAAAAATATTATCCAAGCTCACTGGTGAGACAAGAGAATGCATTAAGGATATGTCTAACATCTACAGGTATTGTCTCTAATGGACTACTACTGTTGATAATTTTTGAAGTAGAATTGATGCTATTGAATCTAAATTGAATGATATTGGGAAGTGTTTTGACTACTTCAAAGATAAAGATGGAAAACAAAGAATAAGATTTGGAGAGTTACAAGCTGAGTTATTCTCTACTTAGAGACAAAGGGAAGATTTCTAGTTAAAACTTTCTAGTTGGTCAAAGAAATTATTGAGGTCTGGTTGGATCATCTCTCTGGGATAATTTCGGATGCAAATGATTGTGAACAACAGTTCTTGTCTCTAGACTGGTCATCTTCATTTATGTTGTTGGCTCTACTAGATGATATGTGTGCCAAAATGGTTTCTATTGTACAAGCTTGGGAAAGGATTCTTCCAACTGTGAGAGAAAGGTACAAGAAGATTTTTTGTGTGAAAAATGTTATTTTTACTTGATTTCCTAAATGATCTTAGTTTTCCTTTTTCCTTTGATGGAAAAAGGGGGGAGAAAATGAAGAGAAGAACAAAAAAAAAAAGAGGAATTGAATTGCTTGATAAAGGGGGAGCACTTGAAGTCTCTTGTTTGCAGATTTTGAGATGACTTAGCATTGTTGTAAAGTCAGGAGCAAGAGTATGTTACAACATCTGCATGTTAAGAAGTTGTTGAGATGACTTAGCATTGTTGTCATTGATGTCAAAACCTGGGATCCAGAAGGTTGTGCTCCGGATGATATACATAAATGATCTATCATGTTTTGTGCTATGATGTTGTGTAGTATAGATCTTATCCTTGATCCATTTATGGTAGTACTTCATATTTTGGGACATTCGTGGAAGAAAATTAATGTGGAATAATGAAGTCTAATCTTTTGATGTTGGTTGCTATGCTCAAAGCTTATTCTGGGTATCCTTGCTATCTAGACATTCATGTCGCATGTTACAAGTTTTGGTATGTCTAGTTGTGTTTCTCCAATTAGTATTGAAATTGATGGACATCAAGATTTGGTCTTGGTTGTGGCATTCCCATCAGCTCCAGAATATATAGATCATGTAATTCAAATTTTTCTATCTTTTAGTAATTATTCTATCTTATGTATGACCTATTTATGGGTCCCTTGGTAATGTGGTAAGGAGATCTTTATGTGTGACTTATCTTTTAGGTTTGGTGCTAGCATGCCAAGCCTTATTGAATATTTCAAGGTTGTTCTTCAAGCCAACTTAGGAGATTATGGAGAAATTGTGTTTGGAGATTATGAATGCATGGAATGGTATTTAAGTAAAAGTTGATTTTGTTCAATGAAGAAGTAGCAATGTGTGTGAAAAAAAAAGGGTGTGAAGAATTATGCGACAAGAAACAAAAAAGGAAGTAGAAGGAAAGTGCCAGGAAGAAGTAATCAGTAGTGCAGAGGTTGTGTAAGGAAGGTTATTAGAAGATTCTTGACCATATCTATTGTAGACAGATATTGTACTCTAAACCTGAACTAACTTCATGCCTATTTAGATGCAACTTCATTAGTTCATTTTTGTCAGTGAGACTATTTTGTAATCAAATGTTTTACTTGGGAAGTGAGCCCACCGGCAGTGAGCCCTTGTAAAAATCACCTTAACCAGTGTTTTATAATTGAGAATTAACATTTTCCATGGTTTTTCCCATCTTGAGTTTCCACATAAATTTTGGCGTTCATTGTGCATGGTGTTGTTATGTGCTTTCATGTTCATATCTTTTTTATTATTACCTGATTGATTTAAGCTTGCTCCAAATTAATCAAAGTAAAAAAAAAAAATATTATGATAATTGATTAACCCCCTGAGGTCTCAATTATCAAGACTATTCAACAACACATACCTCATAGGTAGTACATTTTTGAAGGTAATGATCAAAGTAAAATATTGATGGAAAATTATTGGTTGCTCTTTCCAAAAAGTTGGCCCACACAATGTTTCAAATGCTTTCATCAGCCCATTGTATGTGGCAAAAACCAATGCATTTTAAAAGATAAATCCAATGAAAAATTTGTGATGGTTATTTGGTTTGTGATGCTTTTATTTTGGCTTTGTTCCCATCACATATCATATGCCCATCACATTTCCTTGCGGGAAGAGTGAGTTTAAAGTTGCGATGGCTGATAGTCATGCAATGGGTAGTATTTGGTTATATTTTAAATGCCAAGACACTTTAAGTCAAGTTTTTTTTGCATACAACTTGGTTTGTGGGTGTTAAAATGCTTGATTTTCTAATTTTTTTCAACTCTGAATCATGGCCAACAATATCCCTTATACCTAGGTAGCTTTTTTAGCAAATATTTGAGTTGTTTTAAAGTGTCCATTGATGTTGCAAACACCCAACATAGCTGAAAACACCCCCATGGCAATTTGAATTCCTCAACCATTTCCAAAAATGAACTCCAACATCATGGTGCTACATTTGTAATAGTTTTCCATTTTTCAAATTTGTAATGAATGTCTCTTGGAGCTAAAAGTGATGTATTCTCATGTGTAAGGTTTTTGAGTAGATTTTTTATGCCATTTGTGAGCTATGAATGGTGGTCTTTTCCTTCCAAAAGGTCCATAGACTTTTTTCTCACACATGCATGCCCATATTAAAATAAAGCTCAATATACATTTCAAGGTAAAATGAAACTAGTAATTACAAGTGAAAGGGATTCAGTTGCAAGTAGAATGCATAGGTAGAAGGATTACTAATGCAGGAGCATCCAGTGGTGTGAGGGCAATCTTGCATCACCCAAAAAGATTTTTTCCATTCATGTTCCTGTTGTTTGATTTTGTAGATGTTTTTGCATTTCTGGATACCCTTTTCGTCGAATAAGAGTTTCCAACTTTCAGAACTACTTTTCTGCTCAACTGCTATTTTTAGCAGGTGTGAATTTGAAGGCGTGGGAAGACATAAATTTATGGGAAGGTTTAGGACAGAAAAAAAGCACTTTGACGAAAGAATCAGGTCAAGATCATTCATGGTTTGAAAGTTATTCAAGTTCCAGTTTCTGCTTTTTGCCCTAAAAAACCTTCCAAGTCTAGTTCGAGGCACTAAATGGTTCCGGATGGGCCTGAAAATTTGCAAAAATCACAAAGTAGTTTGTTGTAGGCCTACTTTGTGGAAAATCATCTTTTTAAGAGCTTTCCGAAAAGGTATTATCATTGAAGATCCAACGATCGGATTAAAAGTTATGGCTTCCGGAAGTTGGTGCATATTTTAGAAATGTGCTAATTTTTGAATGTGAATTTAAATTTGAATTTCAAATTGTAATTTTGCCACCAGACTGCCAAAACTCATAACTCGGACGTTGTTTTTGGCTCCAAACCAAAAAGGGGCTATTTATGGGCTAGTTTTTTATTTTTAGATAACTTTTTGGGGAAAAGAGTTCGCATGCTGTGAAAGGGGAATCTGGGTAATTTTCTGTAAGTCTATAATTTGCATGTATCACAGAGCTTGAGGATTTGAGATTCTCTACATGTAAGAGTTCCATATTTTTGAATAAAATATTATTCTCTATTTTGTGAGTGTTATTTTGTGTCTCGGGTTCGTTCCCTCATCAATTACACACCAACTATTTGATAAAATGTCAAAATAAATGTAGATTAAAATGAAATCTCCAAAGGTTAAAATGTAGGATTCACATCATGTTTTAAACTATTGGTGAAGTGGGTTTTTATCTAGGGGTGATATTTTCACTTGCAAAGTGAAAATACAACTGGTAAATATGTTTTTATATGCAAGGTGATTTTTTGCATGGGAATTGCAAATGAAGACAAAGTGAAAACATAAAATAAAATATGAAGAGGAATTCTCTTAATGCCAATTGGTTTCAAACCAATGGAGCTCAGTTGTGCCATGTGTCAATGATGGATTGATTTTAGGACTTTTCTATTTTCTTTTCCTTTCTCTTAAGTGAGAAGTTGTTCATTGTATGAGAGTTCTATTTTTTACAGGTCTTGGGTATTGTAATTTTGTATACGGTTGTCTCTAGCTTAGGAGATCTTCAAATCTTAGGTTTCAATGTTGTAATCCATTTTCTAATGGAAAGAAAATTAGTTTGCAACTTGGGATGAACCATGTCATATTGTAATGTCTCTTGAATGTATGCATTATATTTTCAATCAAAGTAATCAAGGGTTATAATGGTTTTTGTTGCACATTTCCTACAATAAGTGTTTGGATTGATGGCTTTTTTTCAAAGAATAGGTTAAACTGTGCTCTTATTCAAATGCTAAATATATTGTAAATATTTCCTAAAAAGACATCATGATTATAAGGGAGTAATGGTTTAATGGTCATTGGTTTTGTGTTTGGGCTATTACTAGATGGGTTATTTCATTTTTGACTCTGTTATTGACAAGAAAATGGTCTCTAGTATGCTTCTTCTATGCAAACCCTAGAAGGAATCACCATTTAAAAGCTTAAAGGATCTTTCCCATTTTCAAGTTTAACTTATTTTTGGTTTTTTGTATCTTCATGGAGATTAAAAAACATAGGGGTTATGCTTGGGAATGATCTAGTTGTAACTCATTTTTGTATCTAAGATGAAGATTTCTCTTAAATTATTTGTTCTCATTGTTGATTTAAGGTGCAAAGGCATCATGCCCTAAATGTAATGAAATGTATAAAACCCTTTATACATTCATCTGAGAATCATCCACATGTTAGAAATTTGAAATGTTTTATTTAGTGCAAGTCTTATTATATGTGAAAATCCTTGAATAGGAAAACCCTCCTAAGTCTTATGGATCTCAAAGTACAAAAGGCTAATTATAGCCTTGTTCATTGGCCTTTCTTGTCCTTGATGTGATGATAGTGTAATACCTTTGTATTAACTTCTTGATCCCTTGGTTTAGGAATTGTAATTTTTGTTAGAATTGTGGGTTGCAAGAAAAACCACCAACACCTATCTCGTTTTCTAACCCTTCCCCCTATTTCTTTCTCTCTATCTCTCTCTCTCTCTCCTTACCTTTCTAATTCTTTCTATATCATCATTATCTCTCCCTCTCTTTATCACTTCCTCCTTCCTCCTCTTGCTCTCCCTCTGGGTATGTGCAGGATCATGATGGGCCAAAAAGTGGCGATATGTAAGTGATATGATGGCCTATGTGGCTGACGACTTTTTTTTAACCCAAAATTGATAAAATGAAAAGGGTTTTTAAAAGAGATTCTCATATTTCCAAGAATATAAATTATGCTTTACTTTGAATTTAATAAATTATTATTATTCATTTTCTATTTGAATTATGACTAAAGTCTTGATTGATAGGCTGATAGAAAAACATCTATAGCTTTCAATCGATATCTCATTTTTTGAATTTGAAACATGTGTCACATTCTATGCTTTGCATACTATAGGATTTAAAAAATAAATTTGAATTTCATGAAGTTTTGACCAAGTTAAGGTGGTCAGACATACGAGTTTTTTTATGTTTTTCAAAAGTTGTAATAAAAAATTCATAATTAATTATTTACTTGGAAAAAAATTACAAAAAAATATGCATCACAACGAGACATGAGTCTTCTACTTATATCTAAAATCTTATAAAAAGTGTTATTATTTTATTGTGGTTAGGGTGGTCAGACAGACACCTACTTCTTATTTTTTCCCTAAAATTTAAGTACTACTACATTGAAATTTCAAATTTTCACCAAATAGATTTTTATTTTTTAAAAATAAACCTAGTAGTTTAGAAACTACATTCAATTTTATATAGATTCTATTCTTACATATTTTTGAAATAATATATATAACTTATTCAAATATTTATGTCAAGTTGCCTAACTCTGATTTTTCTGAATTTTTTTCCACTTAAGGGCCTATTTTTTCCATGATGATCCTGCACATACCCCTCTATCTCTCTACTCTTTATCTCACCTACCCTTCTTTATCTCTCCCTCTCACCATTCCTCCTTCCCTCTCTCTATATCACCTATTCAAAGAGGGAGAGAGGAGGGATCAAAGGAGAGGTATAAAGGGAGAGATATAGAGAGATATATATATAGGAAATGAGAGAGACAAAGATGGGGGGAGGATAAATAAGTAGGAGAGGAGAGAGGGGTAAAATAGATAGAATTAGAGAGGAAAGGTGAGAAAGAGAGGGGGAGGAGGGAGGGAGAAGTAAGGAGGGATAGAGAGGCAAGATAGATATAAATAAAAAAATAAGGAGAGATAGGGAAAGGGAAGGAGGAAGATGAAGAGATTTAGAGAGAGAGAGAATAAGGGATGGAGAGGTAGAGAGGGATAGATGAGATACTTGGAGAAGTAGAAATGTAAGGTTGGTGGGAGGGAGGGAGAGAGAGAGATTAGTTAAATAGAGAGAAGTAGAGACATAGAGGGGGAGGTAAATAAAAGTAGAGAGGGAAGGGAGGAAGGAGGGTGGGAGGGAGAGGTAGGTAGGAATGGAGAATTGTGTGAGATAGGTAGAAGAAAAAAGGAAGAGAGAGAGAGAGAGAGATAGAGAGATGGAGAGAAGGAGAGTTGGGGAGATAAATATGTGAGATAAAGAGAAATGGAGAGGGAAGGAAAGAGGGAAGCAGGAGAGAAAGAGTGGGAGGGAAAGAGGGAAAGGTAGGGAGGGATACATAGATGTGAGATAGATAGTAGAGAGAGAGACAAGGATGGATAGATATAGATGTAGTTCTTACACTCATGGGAGAGAGAGTAAAATAAAGGGATCGAGATAGTGAGAGAGAGTGTGTAAGGGATAAACAATGAGTGAGATAAAGAGAAACAAAGAGATAAATGATATAACTTGTTGGTTATTAAAATTTGACTAAGTCTAAAGAATTATAATATTTTCAAAAAACTAGAATCTTCATTATTTCTCTTATAGACTTGAAACCATTATGAAATGTATTGAAACTATATAAATGAAATATAACTTATTCAAGTATAGGAAATTAAAGGTTCATATATAAATGTATTTGATGTATATAGTATCACCAAAAGAGAAGGATAAAGAGATTTATTTTTTTCAAAGTAAAACATAACATGAGGGCATTATAAATGTACTCATGTTATGTGTAAACCATAATTTAAGTTTGTTATAATGCAATTTTGTTATGTGAAAACCATAACATGAGCATGATATAATGTTCTCATATTATGTCTTGGTAATGGAAAAGCCTAGGTTGTTGCATAGGTGGCTATTCTTGCACTAAAAGATCCACCTCTTAATGCCTAATACAACAGTTGGATTTATACAATATCCAAGATCCAAAAGAGGTGGCTAAACCATGTTAGGAAGCCCTAGCACCACGTTGGTCGACACTGAGGAGACAAAGGGTGACACCTTGTAACAATCCCCCCAGCACAAGCAAGGGGTTTGAACCTATGACCTTGGTTCTGATAGTAATTGTTGCATAGGCAATTGTCGTTACACCAAAATATAAAAATATTAATGACCAATACAATCAATAGATTTATACAAAATCAAAGATCCATAGGAGGCGATTAAACCATGTCACAAAGCCCGATCACCACACTGGCCCACACTGAGGAGACCAAGGGAGACATCTTGAAATGCAAGCTTAGTCACTATCAACCCATAATGTTCAAGTTTCTTTCAGTATGATGTTCTCACATTCTCTCTTTTTCAGGACCAAAAAGTGGAGGTGGCCCCTCATCTTCATGTACATGCCCAATGAATGGCCTACAGTCTCATGCATCTAGAGTGGATCATATATCTAAGGATAATTTTGGTCACTTGAACTTGTTGGAAATTGGGAGATTTTCATTGATGTCAACATTAACATTAACAAACCTTACTCACATTACTTGTATAGATTAATGGTTGCTCTGGTAACAAAGGTTCAAGCTATGCTAATCTAGTACTAAGAGTTTGTTGATCTAATTTTTTGGTCCACATTCTACCACAAAGAAAGATGTCGCTACAAGATTTTGTATAAAGATTTATGACTGTGATATTCATCTTACCTTGAAGTTTAATGATGATATGTGAACACATACAAAAGATATGAGTAGCAGTATTCTATTATGAGGATTACAGTATGTTTTTGTATAGTGAATTGATCTGGGAGATTCCACATTTTCTCATGATTAATTGTTTTGTCTTGCGGACCTGAAGCTAAGTTATTTGATTTCATCTAAAGGAGAATTTGATGTGTTAAGAAGTTTTAGAGTTACACGTTTAGCGAATTGCATAAATGGTTGAAGTATTTGATGTTTTAGGTCTAACTTTGGTTGACCTAATTATGAATTTTCTTTAAAAAGATTAGATATGTGTTGCCGATGCTAAAGGGGTCTATCTTAAGTCCATGCCTAATTAGTGTTGGGCACAAATTTAAATATGTTTCATTGATAAAGCCAACAAAGTTAGTTTTGATTTGAAATAGGGCTACTCTAATTAGGCAAACATAATTAGTGTATGCGAATGTATATGGTATATATATGAAAGACATTATTGAGAAGTTAGGAGATGAAGAAGGAGATGCATAGAGAAATGATGAAGGAGCGAAAGTTAGAGAGATCATGAATGGATTTTTGTATGGTGAGAACGTGCAAAATTGTATATGTGAGTAGATATAATTGTTGAGTGCACTATACAGAGAGGTGTTTTGTAGTACATGTGCTTCATTGGAACTAAACTCCAGAAAAATTAACGTGCATTCTATCTCAATTCTCATCTTTGTAGCATTGACATACTTTATTTTGTGAGTTACTTCAAGTTGTGAGCCTTCAAGGACAGTGAGTCTTGGCAGTGAGCCATTGTAATATTCCATATCTAGATATATTATATTGTGAGTTAACCCTCACTGTGGTTTTTTCCTTTTTGGGGTTTCCATGTAAAAATACTAGTGTTCATGTGTGTTGTGATCTTGTGTTGATTCCATTCTTTCACTTGTTATTACAGTTAGAGTTGTGTTATTACTTGGATGGATAGTATGTAAATGATTTAATGGAATACTAATTCAACCCCCCTCTTAGTATTTTAGGTATTCAATAGAATTTGTGTACTTTCATTATCCACCTTGGTTCATGAGACTTTTGTTGAGCTTTCTCCTCCCACATCTTCTACATATTCAAAGATAAACTAACCTCAATAGGATGTATCTAGTCCTTCAATTTTAACTTGTGGGATGATTTATTTCTTGATGTTATAATATTATTTGTTGAGTCACAGATTGTGGATATTGGGGACATACTTGAGAATGTTCACTTCCTCTTTGATGATAGATACAACCCATATATTATCAGTTTGATATTATTTCTAAGGTTGTTCTACAAGTATCTTCACAATTGTCTGGATTTTCTTCATTTGATTTGAGTTCTTTTGATTCAAATGTGTGGAACCTTAAGCATATTTCCATGGAACACATCATGATACTTCTTCTCTTGAGAGAGTTTCTTCTACATTTTCCATTGGATGTATTTATTTTAAAGGAAAAGAACAATATTTTTTTATTTTGGATCATCTTCAAGATTCTTCTCCGAGCATTCACATTTGGTAGAGGAGCTACTTCCTTCTAGGGTGGATCCATTGTTTCATTTTCTCTCCTATGAGGTGGATCTTTTTTGTACTTATGTGATTGAAGAAAAAATTGGGGGAAAATGAGTGAGTGCAATTTTATTTTTTCATACATTATGTACAATTTTATTTCTTTCTTTTGGAGAGGGATTTTTCCTATTAGGTTTTCTCCTTTTCTCTGATCATGAGAGATTTATTTTGTTTATACTATTGGAATAATATTGTCATTGATGTCAAAGGGGATGCCATTGAGCTCAATGGATCAATTTTTGGAAGTGTTGATAAAGGATGATGGAGAGAAGATCATGTTTTGCACATATTGTGCAAAGTTTCTCAAAAGTTGCAATGTTATCATGTTATTGTAGAGGTCACTTCTAGATGTCAGGAAATAAAATAGGCTACATATTCAATATGGGTTTTTTAAGAACTTCTCAGGGATGTGAATTGTAGATCTAGAGGATATGTAATGTGTTAAGAAATCTTTTATTTATGCCTTCTATTCAAACTAGGGTTTTACAATTAAACCCTAAGTATTGTAGTCCTAGCGATGAACAAGGTTTCTTTTTCTTCATTGATTGTTTATTGGCGATAGTAGGTCACTTAAGTGACAACTTAAGCCTTCAATGTTGTCGAGGTGACCAACCCCTTTACCAAGAGCTGTCGGTTGGAAATTTGTGTGCATTGTGTCAATCCTTCAGATTGCATTTTGATGTCTTTCATGGTCTATTGTTTGTGTAATATGTGACATGAAGAGTTCAATAGTGGAGATTGGAGCACGGAGATCAGATAGCTATCGCTCATGTTCTTTGTATCACGTTTTGAATTCTAGAGCAACTTGTGCTTTCAATAATATGCAATAATGTTAGATCAACGACTGAGAAGAAGCAAACAAAATCTAATGGTATTGGATTTATTGCTTCACATCGCTACTATGAAGCAAAAGGAAGGTAAGAAATTTGCGATGTGTGATTAAAGTTGATGGTTATGTCAGCATAGCCAGGTGTCAGGATATAATTTCATTGCATGTGTTCTTCAAATTGTGATTTGTATTTGCAATTATCCAAGGTTATCAATGATATGTGATGGGAGAAAAAGTTAGTGGAATCAAATGTAAGCAGGGATAGGTGGCATGTTACGATTGAATCGCTCAAGTTATTCACATCACCATTGTGAATAATATAGTGTGAGGCCTAAATGTGATACACTAAAGGGAAACAATGAAGAAATTTGTGCGTCACCTTCTCATAAGAATGATTGAGCGATAAGGTGGACACGTTTTTAGTAAGGTAGGTGGAAGTTTTCTATTGTATCTCAAGGTCTCTTCATATCAATATTTATACTCTTTGCAAGCAAATGAAGTTGTGATAGGAAAAGTGAGTGTGATGACTATTCAAAGGTGGAGATTATGAGGTGAAGATCAAACAATGATCACAAGACCTCTTCACATCATGGAAATGGAGGTTGATGCCCTAGGAAAAGTTGTGATACGTTAAGTAAGTGTGATGGTTATGGGGTAGAGATCAACAATGCTAATTAAAAGGATATCAATCATATAGTTGGGTTTTAAAGTTGAATTAGATAATAGAGGATTAATGGATCGTGGCATGAAAACAATAAATCAATGGTGCAAGTTTAAAATTGAATATCTTTAACAACTAAAGTAGTATGAACATGGGTTTGGTCTGGTATTCGACATAGTGGATGAATTTAAATGGTTTACTTGCTCTAGTCTCTAGTTGATTGGAAATATGACTTACAAAGCATAGATATAGACTATAAAGGAGATCAAAATCAAAATCAGGTTGAATATACAAGGAATACATTAAATGAATATCTAGATTAGGATTTTGCAAATTTCTAAGTTTAATAAGTTCATCTAATCTGTACAGAATTTGATGATGGTGCTGTGTGGCATGATGAACTAGTAGCTTGTTGGAGAAGTTATTGAATGAAGAAATCCTATTAGAAGATTCTAGATTGTAAAAAAATGAATATGCAATTAATTTGGATGGTGGTGCATTTCTTGAGGTTGTATTGATTATCAAGTTAGATATGAGAAAATAAGACAATAAAAATATTAACTAGGAGTTGATGTAGTAGAGGGAGAGTGTGTGTGAAGGAGTGGACAAAGAATGCACAAGTTATGAATGAGTATAACCCAAAAAAAAGGGAGAAATTTCAAGGGCTGACATTCAAGGTGCAGATCAAGAAAGAGAGAAAAATGTTGTGTAGAGAATTAAGTTGAGAGATTGCAACAAAGAGTTGAAAAGTTGTAAACAGAGTTACAACGTTGAATCATGTTCAAAAAACTGAATTGTAATAGTTTCCATTGTAAGTCTAATTGGTGGGTTCCATGAGATAACTTGGTACGTGCTTAGTGTAGGGATTTGGTGCTTCCTTGGAGTGGGTGCTCCTAAAACCAACAGATTGGTGTCTCCTTAGGGTCAGTGCCCTTAAACATTGTAATTAGAAGACTTGATTGAAAGGTTGGATTAGGACAATAGATCCTAGCAACTATTTTCATCGTGGTTTTCCCCATCTTGGGTTTTCCACGTTTATGTTGTGTTATATGCAATTGTGTGTGAATGCTTATTTCTCTGCTAGTTTAGTTTAATCTATGCTAAAAGAGCTAAACAAAATTAATTTTCTTGAAGTGTTAAAGGGATAAATTTTAATTGATCTTTTGATTCACCCCTCCTCTTAGTAGATTGTTGTGTTCCAACATATACATGGGTGCCTCATCAATCCTTGTAGTTGGGACCCATCGATGCATTCATATTTGGATTTTCGGTCAAGTTTTTAGTTATTCCCTAATTCGATCATAAGGATGTGTTAGAGTAATAGGTTAATCTCCTAATAAATTAATTAATCATAATTAATTAATTAGATCCCCATTTACTTTTTCCACTTAAGATAAACTTAGGAATTATTTTTTTCATTAGTAGATTAGCTAATTATAGCACATGTCGTATTCCATAGGAAGATTAAATTTGTCACAAGGTAATTTAATCCTAATTTAGGGTTTCTATCTCCTTTTAACGATTGATCATTCATAGTAATCATTCATTCAACTTATGTGCATCAATAGAATTCTCAGGTTGTTGAGCAAAATTTTTTATTTTGATCTTCTCTAGATTGTGATAGGTAATTTCTGGGAGTTGTGGGGCTGAATTAATAACTTCAACAATAAATGTGTATGCCATATTTTATACATCATGCTTCGTGATCCATTATCTTGATGGAAAGTTATTTTTTTCAGCTAGCTTGATCATGAATTTTAATTAGAAATATTAATAATTTTTTTTTCTACAACAGTTAAATAAAATGATATTAATTGATAATTGTTAGAACAAACATTTAGTCAATGTTTAAAATGAATGTTATACATCATGCTTCATGATCCATCATTACAATGATAATTTATTTTTACCTATGTCATCTTGACTCATGTTAGGGATAGATGATGCTTTATTCTATAGTGCAATTATTATTCTATTTATTTATATTATGGATAGATTTTATGTAAGTTTGATTTATCTATGAATTGATCTATGAAGTGATCTAAGGAAGGATAGATCTTTTACTAAAACCTTGTTATAAATATTATTGATAATTATATGTGTGATTTTTTTATCCTTATAATCAATTATTATGTAGCCCAACAATTAGCTTGTTTATCTTCTATATGAAAAAATTATAGTTGTTCTATAGTAGTGCCTAAATTGGATTGAGGTATCTTCAACAAGAGTTACTCTCTATTGTAATATACATTTTAAAGGGATTACGAGTCATTTGGTTTCTAATAATGATTTGATGGGTTCTCACTCATAAAGTCTATTATATAACTAATCAAAATATAGAATAGAGAAAAAAATGAAAATAAATTTGTATTACTTAAAATATTTTTGACAAGAGTGAAAATGAAAGACACAAAAAGAAGAATGATTCATTGTCTAATTTTCTTGTTGTGCTAGAGTTACTTTGTGGCGAATGTAAGTTTTAAATTAAGAGTCACTTGTATTGGATCTATAGTTCAAAGGGTCTTGGTTAAAATGTGTTTTTGCTAAGTGGTCATAATATGGAATATAATAGAATCGAAGGTGAAAATAAAAATTCATTGCTTGAAATCTTCTTAATGATAGTGAAAATAAAAGACACTAAAAAATAACGAATTATTTAATTTTTTGTTGTGTCGTAATTACTTCTACATATACTTTAAATGAATTAGAAAACATTCCATTTAGATTTACGATTCAAGATGAATTTAATCATAATATCTATTAAGGAAATTGTCATAATATAGAAATATAAAATAAAAGATAAAAAATAATAGAGAAAATGAAAGGCACCAAGGAGTCGTCATCGTTGGGTAACGTACGTTTTAAATGGATTAGGAGCCGTTCGTATCGGATCTACGGCTCCACAAGGTCTTGCGGTAATGTGTATTAGGTAAGCGGTCACAAGTGGCTTATCCCATTATGTACGGGCTCAAATCACGTGTTTTTGACGTCTATGGAATATTTATATATGATAATGCCATTCATATGAATATTTATATATGATTATGATATTCATCTGGAAAGACGAAGAAAAAAGGAAATAAGACAAAGATAGAAGGAAATGCACACTTCAGACGAGGCTTCTTCGATGTCTCCGCTTTAAACTTTTTTCCACACCGACCTTCACAGTTCTAACAAAAATAGGAGAGGCTGCATACGGGCTCAAATCACGTGTTTTTGACGTCTATGGAATATTTATATATGATAATGACATTCATATGAATATTTATATATGATAATGACATTCATCTGGAAAGACGAAGAAAAAAGGAAATAAGACAAAGATAAAAGGAAATGCACACTTCAGACGAGGCTTCTTCGATGTCTCCGCTTTAAACTTTTTTCCACACCGACCTTCACAGTTCTAACAAAAATAGGAGAGGCTGCATACGGGCTCAAATCACGTGCTTTTGACGTCTATGGAATATTTATATATGATAATGACATTCATATGAATTCCACAAAAAAGCCATGGCGTTGAACAATTCTACAGTCATTTTTCTTATAACTGCAAAGATTCCAAAGAGATGGGAAATCCACTTATCCACTACTTTGGAGAGTCTATGACAGACTTTCCTTGAATTCTTGCACAATGGAACACTGATCGGTTCATAAATTATTGATAATGGAGCTTCCTTTTGCTACTAGGCTACTTGCCTAGTGAAGATCTAACACGTGAAAGCCAAGAAAGGGAAATAGTTTTCTTACACATTGACACATGCACTCCATCACTCCATCATTATGATTAAAAAATAATTATAAAATTAATATGCCCTCCATGTCTACATTTTTATTCATTTATTTCTTCATGGTAAATTAATTTATATTAATTCTTACAATTTCTGAATAGTTATAAGGGTTAGAGAAAGAGAGGTCAAGATCATTTACTACCATGGGTTCAAGTTACAGGTTAATCATTATAACATTCTCATAAAGTGGTGTGGCATGGAGAAACAAAGGGTTTTGAGAAGGGACATTCACTCCTAATTTATGCGTAAGGTGAGTGAAAAATAATTTTACCTTTTGGGAGGTCATGGTATCAAGTTTTTTGATTGTATTGAGGTCATGGAGGATTTTCATTTAGGAGATGATTATCACAATAGTTAGACAATTTGGTTAAACTGTATAGTGAGAGATTTCGTAGTGATGTGGATTCATCATTTGATGATGGATGTTTATCTTCATATGATCAGATGTGTAGTTTCTTGGTTAAGAGTATGATTGTAATTATGTCAAGATGTACTCTTGATTTTAGATTAGAGTTTTGGCATGATATACATTCTCCTGAGACCATCATATGTTTTCCAACAACACAATAACTTTTATATTGACTCTGTAAGAATAGAAAAGTCTCTTCAGCTTATTCCACACAAATACAAATTAATGTGTCATCACTTTATATTTATTTTAAATAGATTGTTGACAAGTCAAGAGAAACTTTATGTGGCCACTTTTGTACTCTCTAAATAAATAAGCAATTATTAAAAAAATTGTAATTTTTAATAGGCAGGGAAAGGATTATGGTGTTGACCCACATTGTGTGATATTCACTCTCCATCTTTCACAAAATTAAAGTCCAACTAATCCTCATGAATTCCTTATCACTACCATGCAACAAAAGTTAATGGGACATAAAGTCTTTTTGCTCCATTTTCCACACTCCTATCATACAACAAAAAATAATGGTAGAGTGATCGCTTATCTTATAATAAAAAAATAAGAAGCAACCAATGAACATCAAAATGATACAAAAACAACAGATTATATAATAAAAGCAAAGAAAATGTTGAGAAGATCTACTTCATGTTCTACAGAGTGTTCACGACCTCCATTTCTTGATTATAGTACCAGTTGATCAAGGACAAAAATTTATTTTTTTCTTCCCCAAAGGTGTTTTTCTTGCGACCCTGGGTCCTAGCAAGATCATGTATTGCACTGCATCATCCTTCCAAGATCACGAGTTTAGACCTACCTTGAGGTATGAACCATTATGCATCCCTTATACTCACCTCCCAACACTTTTCCTTATATATCATTTTAGATTTGAAGATGTGGAGATTCCTTTGTTTTCTTTAAGCATGGTATATGAAGTCCTCTCTATCCATAACTCCCATCATCATATTGTTATAATTCTTCTAAGATTGTATCTTTGTTTAGCCTTCTTAAATATTACCTTTATGCTTGAGTCATAGTGTAGATCTCTAAATCCTAATATTTTGTGTACTTCACCTTTAGTTATCCTTCAACCTTGTGATTTAGGCCATTCTCTAGGATTAGGACATTTAAAATACCATTGTATCATATCTAAATCCTGTACCAATCATATAAAGGTTATTTCTAAGCTAAAATATTAACAAAAATAGGAAGCTTACAAAACCTAGTTAGACTACTCGAATTAACTAAATATAAGAATCAAATGTTTGTTTCCCTTCCAAACTTCTACAAGGTGTTAAAATGCAAGAAAAGGGATTCTAATGATATAGAAACAAGTTGAAAAGTTTGAAGATTTTTTATCATGATACGAAATTAAAATAAAGTAAGAACACTTGAGGTTAACAAGTCCTAAGAAACTCCAAATTGTTGCCAAAGTAAAGAGATTTTTTGTAGAGTTAGTCTTTGCTACCAATCATCCCAATGTTTTCATACTGTTCAAATATTTGTAAGATTATTTTAGAATGAAATTTGATGAAGCCACCATGATAAAGTAAACATATTTTTTTATTTTTTTAACCATATAATTCTTTCTATAGTTTGAATAAATTAAGGTACTAATATTTATTTACTTCTACCAAATTTTTGATATGCCTCATATATATATATATATTTATTTTATTTTTTTATTTGTAATCTAATTTTTTTTTATGTTTTTCTAAATACACATTAAAATTTTATACTTTTTATTACTTTTGTAGAATTTAGGTTATGTAAGTGTGTTAATGGTCATATTTTTAGATTTATATTTGTTGTAAAAAAAAAGCATAGAGCTTGCACTATATGTTGTTGACTAATTTTTTACTATTTGTTTACAAAAGTACTTAATGAAACTAATATGAGAGGTACATACCTTACACTATGTTATCTTTTAGTGATAAAAATATGATCTTTTTGTATGTATTTGGTGTTTCAACATTTAAATCACCCTTTTGAAAATAATTAGCAATTTAGAAATTAGACTCTAAGCACTATTCATCTTGTTTCTATTACTCTATCACATTTTAGCTTTCACTAGTTTTAGGAAAACGTGGCCATTCAAGAATCGTTTGGGCTTCCCCTTCCCATCATTTATCCCATTGATCTTTTCCTTTACTCATGTTATAACTATTTATTTTCATTATTTTTTTTACATTTTTACTATAGAAAAATGACTTTTAATTATTTACAATGTAAATATCTTTTCCACTTACATAACAAATAACTTTTTTTCTTTAAATAGAAAGTTTAATATATTAAAATATAGACACAATTTCATTTTCCCTCTCTAATTGTTCTTAAAATATACAAAATATTAATAATTTTGTTATTTTCCTAAAATATATTTAAATGCACTCGTTTAAAAAATGTCTTTAAAAAATTATTTTCGACAATCCATTCAAATGACATGTGAAGTGATGATACATATTATTATTTTTCTAAGCTAACCATACTTTTCTAGTCTTGTAAATGTTGGGAAATTTATTGCTCCTAAAGCCTCCTACTCTCACATCAGAAACCCAGTTGTTTCACCTACTCATTAGGAGCCCCTTTCTTCAACAATAGTTTTTGGGATCTTCATCCCTGTAGCTCTTGACAACACTAGAATTAAATATTGTAGGAAATTTTGAATTGCAAATTTATGCTGGTAGGTAATTTCAAATTTTTTGAGAGGGAATGTTTGAGAGACAAGAGGAATGAATGCTGACAATTGAAAGTTAGTTGAAAAGACCTAGTTTTTGTCACAATAATCTAAGAAGAGAATGGTTTTATTCTATGTGTGATTCAAAGAAGCCTGCACACAAAAACACCTGTATTTAGTTTGTTTTTGTGATTGAGCAGTGATTGCTCCTTAAAGAGCTCTGTGTAGCTCTTGACAGTGAGCTCCTAGCAACTCCTGAAAGTTGTGTGTCTATGTGAGCAGCTCATGAATGCTCCCAACAACTAGTAATTTATAGCTTAGATTTTATTTTCTAAATTTTATGTTTAGTTTTTTATGTATTGTCATTTTCAACTTATTGAATACAAAAGAAAGTTGCATGTATCCTTGTGCTTCGACATTTTGTTTGTGTATTCCCAGTTGATTAGGAAGCAAAGAAGCAACTCTGTGTTATTTTGTTCATTTAGAAATTGTGACATGGTATCAGAGTCATAGGCCCCATTTCTTTGTGAGTTAGGGCATTTTTTTTTAGGTATTAAGTTTTTCTTGTTGGAGACATGGTTGGAGATGAAGGGAAGAGTTGGCAGTAGCCATCGTCCTTTAATGGAAAAAACTATGATGTTTGGGAAGAGAATATGAAGACCATAATGGTTGCAAATGATTTGTGGGAGTTTTTGATTAGTGGTTTCAATGATGTAATTGATCCTGTAGCATATACAATTCTCACAAACAACAAGAAGACCTAGCTGAAGGAGTTGAGGAGGAAAGATGCTAAGGCATTGAGTTTAATAGAAGTAGCCTTGGAAGAGGCCTTTTTTCCCAGAATAGCAGTAGCTAACTATGCAAAGGAAGCTTGGGAAATCCTCCAGAACAACTATAAAAGGATTGAAGAGATTTTGAGACTCTTAAGATGAAGGACAGTGAGTCCATCTCAAAGTTTCATACAAGACTCCCAGGTTTGATAAACTAGTTGAGGGTAAATGCAAAAGTCATGGACAATTAGAGGATTGTGGAGAAAATCCTTAGGAGCTTTCCCATGAAGTTTGATGCAGTGGTGATTTCCATTGAAGAGGAAAAGGATCTCACAACATTGTCCGTTGATGAGTTGAAGGGTTCTCTGCAAACCCATGAGCAATTCCTAAATAGGTCTACTACTTTCCAAGAGCAAGGTTTTAAAGCTTAGTCAAATGCAAGAGGAAGGGGGAGAAGAAATAATGGTGGAAGGATCTCAAGAGGTAGAGGTCATGGCAACTTCATACAAGGAAATGTTGGAGGATAAATCTTGGGATTCAAGCAAGCAACCAAGAGGGAGTGAGTAGCTCTCAGATCAGCTCCTGATAAGGAAAGAAGAACAATAGTTTGTATCAAAAAAATGACAAAAGAAATGTTGAATGCTACTACTGTCATAAATTTGGTCATTATACAAGTGAATGCTATAAAAAAACATGGTAATCAGTAAAAAAAAAATGTAAATGTGGCTAAAGGAAATTAGTCCACATCCTTCATCATGTACAACATTGGTGAAGAAGGCAGCCTCGAAGTTTGGTATTTGGACAGCGGTTGAAACAACCACACGAGTGGTAATGAAAGTTTATTTTATTTCATTGATAAGAATGTAAAGTTAGAGATAAGAATGGGGAATAATGGATTAGTTCCAACTGTGGGAAAATGATTTGTCATGATCCACACCAAGAAAGGTGAGAAGATGGAGATATAGAATGTATTTCTTGCTCCTAGGTTAAAACATAACCTCATGAGTGTTGGACAGCTAATCCAAAATTGATATAAAGTGTAGATGGAGAAGGGTCAATGCAATATTTA